>CM042334.1:19846965-20446965 GCA_023566125.1 Zingel zingel
GTAGAAGTTAAAGGTACCCTGTGGCGTTTTCTTGTAAACAAACATTATGTTTAGTTAAAAGTGTCTAACCAAAATGCAGTATTTGTCCTTGAGGCCTACCAAAGTCTTTATTGTAGCCTATTTCCTTCGTTATTTAAAAATTATTTCAGGCGCCCGGATAGCTCAGGAGGTAGAGCGGGCGCCCATATATAGAGGTTTACTCTTTCACGTCTTCGGCTGTCCTGTCAAATAAAGGCCTTAAAATGCCTAAAAAATAATCTTACAAAAAGAATTTCATAGCAAATTTAAAAAAAAAAATCTTATTTAAAAAAAATGCATTGTTGATATCCGTGTTTTCTAGCTAGCAGTCTTCCCCACCATTGCTGGCTCTTTGCTGTGTTTCTAGGCCCATACAGTGGAATAGTGTGAAAACATTGGCATGAATGTGTGACACACCGATACACAACTGGGACCCGCTCATTAAAACATCGCTCCATAGCACTACTAGTGGTGAAAAACCCCACATGCCAGCTTTAAAATAAACCTGTATGCAGATAAGAAACACACCTATAGCTGCATTGTTGAGAGTGCAAACTTTATAAAAGCGCTGAAATAAATGAAAATATAATTTGAAAAGCAGTATAACAGGTCAAGGAAATGCACATCCAAGACAGTTTTTTTTTTTTTTTTTAGAAAAGAACAACCATATTTAACAAATAACACCAATAATAAGATTAAAAAACATTATCTGAAACATTTTGGATAAACCAAGTAAAAATCCCATACTTAATGTATAAGAAACGTCAAACAAAACACACTGACTACATGCAGTACCATTCTATTATAAATACATTTGACCATGTTGGGGAGACAGAAAATAAAATGAAGGCATGTGAAAGAGAGGGATTCCCAGTCTAAATACAAATGGCCATTTCCATGTGAATGAATGAGTCACACTCAGCCTGACTCCTCCAAACTATTGATTTACGAGAATCGTAATTCCCATCCACACATGCGCCTCTGGCCTACTGGCCAAATAGCAGCCATTTAATTCTGCGGAGCGACACATCTGAAGGCGACCTGTGACTCTGCTCATGAATGGAGGCAGAGGAATGGGAGGTCCTGTACCATTGTCCACTTCAGTTAATCTTCACCCAGGACAAGGCCCCTTTCATCCACTTTCCCAGGGTTTTATTGGGCTCTCCTAAAATGGGTGGACGACGATGGGCCCACAAATCCAAAATGGATCTCGGGGTGGGGGGGGTCAAATGTCGGATGTGTAGGACGACATGAAGAAGATGGAGAGGAACAGGAAGTGTCGAGGTCAGGACAAGAAAGCAACAGGGATGGGTGCATGAATGGAGGGGAGAAGAGAGGAAGACATTCCAGCTTGAACAGTGTGAACTTGAACTCGGTAATAAAAGTGGGAAAATAAGCCGAGCTGCAAACACCTGCGCCTTCCTTAATAAATCAGAGGTGCTAACAAGGAGCGAATCAGCGTTGGCTTTGCATGTATACCCAACTGTGGTAGCTACTCGTGATATTTTAGTTTTGCCCTTGTCGTCTTTTTCTCTGTGAACTTTATCTTTTAATACTTTGCCTTTGTCTCACTATGCCATGGCAATAGATAGAGTACTTTGAGATCAAAATAGAACTTCTCATCTCATATCAGTGTTTCCCACAGAATAAGACCCGGTCTCACAGCAGTTCGTGATATGGTGACGTTATTTTGATCTATTGATTTGTGTACATGGACACGTTTTTCTACTTTATTTCGTGCTGATCACCACAAAATTGGACAGTTACTATTTCAGGAACTGCCATGACAGTGGGCTGCAGCTGGGCTGCTCTGGGGGAGATGGTGACAACACGATCCGCTGTCTCTGGGGGACACAACAACGGCGAAATTGAACGCCGCACGCCGGCGACAACTGCCATGACACGGGGACGGCACACGTGGTAGACGGTGACAACGGCGGTCGCCGGGACACGATCCGCGGTCTCTGGGGGACGCAACAACGGGGAAATTAAACGCTGCACGCTGCCGACAACAGTGGGACGCGCTACAACAACGGGACGGTTGTGGTCAGGAAACGAAATACGGGGAAAGGTTGTGGTTAGGAGAAGAACAACGCGGAAAGGAAATATACCACACGCGGGACGCGATCCCCGGTCTCCAGGGTGAAAGTCCTGTGTTTTTTTTGACCCATCGATCACCCCAACCTACCTCCTTACGCGGCTTTTCGGCTTTTCAATACTAATCGCTACCATAATCGTGCTGTTATCACGTAATATGCTTCCCATTCAAATACATTAGTTCAAAATTCGTGCTCGCCAACGCGATGAAACACAGAAAAACGTGTCCCTGTACACGAATCAATAGATTAAATAACGTCACCATTTCACAAACTGCCATGAGACTGGGCTGTTGTGTAACAGCTGAAATGGACAATCGGCCCACAGTCAGCACACAATGTAATCTTTCAACAAACAAAGAAAAAACATAAATTTGCTCTTTGACAAAACAAAAGATACCACAAGTTGTAATTCTGTTTAACAGCCAGATGCCGTTCACCTCTTTGTGACCTTCTGCATGCCAGACAAAAATAAGAAACTTAAATGTCCCTGTATAGAGTATGTTGTTAACTTGTTGAACACTTGAACATGAACAAAATGGAAAACAAAATGTTTGCAACTTGGGGATTGTTTTGTGTCTCTTACACATAGGTCGATATTGACTGGCAGGTCATGTTAACGTTAACAGCACGGTAACCTCGACAACACAGTTGATAACTTGTGCTGTTAGATCCTTACTAGCTAACGTTAGGCGTCTTACATTACTAATAACATGCTCATAACTTCTTTGAATTTCTGCGAGATTAAAAGCGTGGTAAGAACATAATACATTAACTTTAACTTGAATGCATCCGTGTTGGAGGAAATTGTTCTGAGGTGTTCATAATACCAGGGCTCAGAATTGGCCTTGACGCGGAAATTTTGAGCATCAAAAACTTCATTTCCTGCATTCTGATACATTTTCAGGCACAAATTTATGGTGAAAACATCTTAATTCATGTCAAGGAAAATACAAAATTATGCAGGTAACCATTCAAAAGTGGCCGATCCTTGGGTGAAGTGGGCGCGATCGTCAGATTGTTGGTATCAGAAAGTTGTATGCAGACCTCCCGATTCCGATGTCAAGAAGGCGTACTAATAGGATGCTATTCGACCATTGGCAATGACCTCAGCTGAAGCGTCCTGACTTCTCAGGGTGAGCCCAGCCATGCTGTGAAGGAAACTCATTCAGGCGGTTAAGCAGGATTTGTTGTCCTGCGGAGGCTCCCCGCAGAGCTTTCGCCGTAACATGCGCAAACGGCCCGAAGTTTATACTAGTGCGTTGGTGTGCGCGTCGATGGTAGAGCGAGTGAGAGAGTGATCGACTCTAGAGCCATAGTGAGAGAAACAAAGTGTCTCCCCTGTGCTTTCTGACCACGGTGGGGAATCTGTAGCAGGAAAAGTTAGCCCTCTCCTTGATTTCATGTAGCTTATGGAGAAGGAGAATCAGGAACGCCGAACGACGTGCGTCACCGCGACGTGTAGTTTCATTTTTCGAGAGGTGCACGTCAGGCTACGGCGTTGAGTCCGCGTCTCCCTGTACCTACGTACGTAGCCACGGCGTAGATTTAACGCAGAAGCATACATCACGCTTTAGTCTCCATGATTTTAGCATTATCCAAAGCTCAAGACTATGATGGTTGGAACTTACCTTGATGGTGCCATCCATTTACCGTGGAAGTCGGAGGTCGGCGCTTGGAATGACGTCACACCTGAGTTGATCACGATCCAGTCAGAAAAACTGGGGTTGGGGTGGGGGGGGGGGATTCTAGCCACGTTAGCCATTGTTAGCAATAACCACAGCAACAGTACTGGCAGAAGTGCTAATGAATAGTTAATTCACACAGCTTCCAGTGCTGTCGATGCTGAGAGTCGGACTTTGAGGTCGGGGTTGGTTGGGTCCGGCTTTCCGAGTGGGAAATCCAACTTCAGAGGGCGTTCCAGTTGGCATTTCTGACTGGGGACTCGGAAATTCTGACTTCAACTGAAATCCAGGATTAATCTAAATATATCCGTTATTAGTATTAGTTCCTAGTATCAAATAATAATGCCTAGTATTTAGAGATGCACCAATTACAGTTTTGTAGGCCAATTCCGATTTTGGCCGATTCCGATTTCATTTTTTCTGACCACTTTACAGCACACACAGATATTTATTTTCTATCTTTTCTTTAATAGAACATTAAACATTTTGCATAGAACACTAGCCAGTGGAGATCGTGTGTGTGCACGTCCTTGAGAAGTGTAAGTTAATAACTTATGTCGTCAGTTCATTGTTAGCTGTTGATTTCGTTGTTTTGTGTTCTTCACCTGCTAGCTAGGTTGCACGCGGCTGTTGATTCGATATAATGGCGATTGTTGAACGGCCTTGCTCACGTTTGTATTTTATGTGCATTATTTACATGCTACAGTAGTTAAACTACATACAGATAATGCAATAAATAGTGGGTGTATCAGTGGGTGGCCAATCACGTGAATATGGGCCAATTCCGGTCACCAGCCGGTCAATCGGTGCATCTCTACTAGTAATAGGCTGTACATTGGTGGTGCCAAGTCAAGAAGATACCTTATATTGTCTTGAATTGGTATGGTAAATACTAGGGGTGTTAAAATTAATCATTGCATCGATGAATCGCAATGCGGACCTGGACTATCCTGCGTCGATGCGGTGACAGACCGTAATCGAATATTGCCTAATGTTACTTACTCGCTGATATTTTTTGTTTTTGCCGTTTGTCTGCCGTGTTCCGACTCCAAACATTCAGGAAGTGTCTTTTTTAAGAACAGACACAATAAAAAGGGGAGTTCATATAAATATGACTGCTTGAATGTGTAGCAATATACAATATAATTAGTAGTATTGAGGAGGTGACGTGATGCACCGTGATATCGATTTGAATTGTTGACAGGATAACCGTAATCGAATTGTGACACCAGTGGAGATTCCCACCCCTAGTAAATACTGATGACCGTCGTCGTTATTAAAGTTATTAAGCGTCATTGCCAGCAGCTTTGCATTGCCATGAATTATTGAATCATGGTTTCCATTCCAATGTTACATTTCCCACACACTCCCGTTTTCCTTCCAGCTTCATGAAGCCACCCGCCAAGCCGCTATAGTGGTGGAAAGCCACCGTTTCCCATCACAACCAGATGTATACCCATCTATTTCCACAGCACTTGGATGGGGCACATGCGCAGCCTTTACAGTACGGTGTATACAGTATATTGTGTCTCTTATAAGACTCTATACGAGTCTGCTGGCCTGATTACAACCTCAGTGTTTGCGTTATGCCATGTGTTTTTTTTTTTTTTTGCCAGCGGCGGGACGGCCGGGCGGTGGCACGGCGGCGACAGCTTAAAGAGCAACGCCGCAATTTCTGCTGCAACATTGGTCGAAACACCCATCCAACACACACTCCCATGCACCCACACTGGCACCAGGGCTGACTGGTCGGTGGGAGATCACGCCAATTAGACCTGAAGGCAAGAATAACAGGCCCGGGAGGTGCAGCGATGCCGCCAAACACACTCGCAACACATCTGCACACACATGTAGTAAGAAAAAGACACACCATGGAAGGTTTATTATCCTGTGTTTCCTGGCTGTGCACTTTTCAACAGGACAGTTTTTCTTTTTTTGTCTTCCTCCGTCCGTATCCCTGCTGTCCCGCGTGACCGCCTTCTGCATAGGGATGTGCCTTGGATCTGCTGCCGAATTGAAATGGGGCGGTTTGGAAAAGAATGGCTGAAGTGAACAAGTCCTGCAAAAGCTCGGAGAGCGTGCATAAATCCACTTCACGCTGTGCACAGTGAAAGTGCAGTGGCATGGAGCAGACACGGGTGCGTAAACATGCAGGGTTGAAATAAAGACCATCGGACACACACACACACACCTGTGACTTTGTGCCGCTGTGCTTCATGTGGCCTGTAGTGGTCTGCAGAGGAATGCTGAACAGAACCACAAATGGACCAGACACACAGCCAGACGACATAAAACTCAATTGGCTGGTTCCTGTTCTCTGTTTCTCTGTCTCTCTCTACCGCTCGTCATTCTCCTTCATTCCCCCCCCCCCCCTCCCCCCCTCCCTCCTTGTCCTTGTTTTCAGTCCAGTGTCCATACCCGCTCTCTTCAACTCTTCTTCCTCATTCTGCTCTGTTAAGTACTCGGTTTCTGCCTCTTGCCTCTTTAGCCATCACATTTTAATCCTGCCTTTTAACTCCATCACTCCCTTCTTCCTCCTACTACTTTCTGCATTCCCTTTACTTTCTTTTATGTCCTCTTTTCCTATTCACCCTATCACATTAAAGTTTAATGTTTAATTTATAGTAGTACGTAGGCTCTACGCCGAGCCTGCACCGTAGCCTACGTAAGTGGCCTACGCCGTAGTGAGGATTTACACTTGTGCGCTAGTGTGACTGTGTCGTTCTAGTGCTTAATTTCACATTAGGTTTATGACCAAACACGTCAAAACTAATGACATTCCCATCAGCCTCAGTTGTACTTTGTGTTTACTGCGAATTCGCGTGCTAACACATTAAACTAGGGTGGTTGAACATGTTTAACTTTAAACCTGCTTCCCATCAGCATGCAGACGTTAGCATTTAGCTCATGTGTAGGGTTGTATACCGAAACCCGGTTCCACTAGGAACCGGACCAAATTAGAACGCAAATTTCGGTTCCTCATTTCGGTTCCACTTAATGTGTCGACTGAAATATTTTCCCTCCGTCGCTCCGAATTGGACGGAAAAAAATATCACACTTTCTCTGTAGTCTACCATTAGCTAGCTATCGTAAATGTAGGCTACTTTTAAAATGCCATATTTTCCCTCTGGGCTCACCAAAACGGACGTAAAAAGGCACATTAACCATTCACTGCACGTGATCGCTAGTTAACATATTACACTTGCTCTGCTAGCCCATCGTTAGCTAGCTAGCTTTTAGTGCATTTAAAATGCCTAAAGCGAAGTGATCGATAGTGTGGCTGTATTTCACAGCCAAGGATTACGACATCGCAAAATGCAACAAATGTTGAAAAACGATTACGTGCAAAGCACGTCGAATTTATTGAAACATGCGGTGACACACGGGATACATCTTAAAGCAGAGGGATGCACAATGTTGGACAGCTCACGGACATCAGTCCCAAGTTGTTAACAGTGTAACTGTTATTTATTGTTAAATTATTGTAGTTATGGGTTAGGTGACTTATGTTTACTATATTAGATAAAGTACTTTAAAATGTTGATATATTGTTATATATTAAATATTTTCTATAAAAAAAACAAAAGAGCCTTTCTTTGATGTCATTTTTCAGTTTTTCAAGAATCGATTTAGGAATCGGAATCGTTTTAAAAGTACCGATTCAGAATCGTAAAAATCCAAACGGTACCCAACCCTAGTCACATGTAGCTCAGTCAGTTAGTCATATACGTAGTCTTTTTTTTTAAATTTTTTTATCTTTTTAATATTGAACACTTGGGGTTCCACAGTGGCACTTTCTTGGAAGGGGTCTGGATGATTTGTCTCTGTGTGTCTTTTTAAACTTCTCATCATTACATTCCGTTACACCGAAGTATGTTTTGATGCTTGATGGATGATTTCGATGATTTCTTGCCGTAAAAATGTCGTGAGTTGATTTTTGTCTCATTTCTACTCGTCAGTCAGAAACTCCCGTCCATCAGAAACTCCCATATAAAACACTTTGAGGGGGGGGGGGGGGGGGGGGGGCGCCTAGAGAGATCACCTGGTAGAGTGTGCGCCCCATGTACAAAGGCTCAGTCCTCATCACAGCGGCCACAGGTTCAACTCTGACCTGCGGCCCTTTGCTGCATTTCCTCCCCCCCCTCTCTCTCTCTCTCTCTCTCTCTCTCCCCTCTTTCACATATTCAGCTGCGCTGCATAATAAAGGCCTAAAATGTCCAAAAAATAATAATCTTTAAAAAAAACTTTTAGGGCTGACTAACACCAACAGACACAATATAAACAGACTTGCAGCAACTTGCTAGCCCGGCAACACTGATGCTACAAACAGACCATAATGCAACACTTTGTCTTAGCTGGCGTGACGGTGGCAGCCTCTTCATTCAAACGAAAATGGGATGTTGTCAATACATAAATATCTAGTCTTTGAATAAAATATAATCCCCACTAGAACGAATGTCCAGATTTTTATTTTTTTAATAAAAACTAATTATACTAAAACACGGTACTTTCCTCTGTTTCTACCTTTCTGATCCCACCCTTTTTTCCTACCTTTTTTTCCCCCTCCAGTCCAACATCCCTTCCTCCTAATCTTCATCTCAGGTGACTCTAACTCTGCAGTGCCAACAGCTCCCCGCCGACCTTAGCAGCCAGGACAAACCCTGAGCGTGAAAGCTCTCATTTATCACCCGGGCACCACAAGGCACCGCGCCCAGCCGAGCTGTAGCCATGGGCGGGGTAAGGTAAGGGTTGGGCAGAGTGTAGAAAAGAGGGGAGGAAAAGGGTGGAGGAGACTTGAGATGCATGGCGGAGAGCCAAATGAGGTGGGGGGGAGTATTGAGCTGGGTGGGGCAGGTGGGGTGAGCTGGTGTGAGTATGGGGCAATGAGCTGAACAGAAATATTTTTTCAATAGACCAATACGTAAATAAATTTACAAAAAACATGAGAAGCTTTAGTGCATAACTTTTTGATATTAATGAACGTCTGTCACATTCAAGCCATTGCCAAATGAGTTCTTACAAAGCTAATTAAGCTTTGTAGGAAACAACCAGTAAATCCCCTGTGCTTACTGGGACCTTCAACTGATCCTGGAAAATTCCTGTTGGTATTTACTCTTTTACTTTTGTATCATCTCACATGTTTCTATATATATTATTTTTCTTCCTCTCCATCGTTCATGGCCATTTTCCTTGACTGAGGTGGGATTCTTTTTGATGCAGAGTACCGGTTCGGCATCGGAATCGTAAAAATCCAAACGATACCCAACCCTAGTTGTCAGTACTTAGAATTCCTCATGGGGGAGACAGAAACTAAGAACTATAGCTTTAATATGTTTAAAGCATTTAAAATAGAGCAGTTCCTAAACAAATAAAAATAAAGAAACAACTTTGTGAAAGTAATGATTACACGCTGACCTCTGCAGCTAATTTTGCCGGGGATGTTGCTTGACAGACACTTGACGTAGATTATAGGAAAGGCTGTTACTGTTCTCGGCACAGCCCGGGCCCTGTTAAAGAGCACCATGTTATGCGGTTGGGTTTGTTTGCCCTGCAGTTTACACACTGAACAGAGCTGCCAGGCAGGCGGTAAATGTTTCTAAAATGCAGATCAATACGAAACAGTGGAAATATATGAATTCTCATGGGAATTATGGTTGGGAGCTGCGCCACTGACGTAGATCTTGTCTTTGTGAAACGTAGGCCTGGATGTGTGTTGACTTTCTCTCCGCCGTACAATTGCGGCTCAAAGAAGAAAAAAAAAAAAAGCAAGTCACAATTGGAGACCTCACACTGGTTTTGCATGGATTCCTATCAAACTGTTAACATAATATTTATGTCCTTCTCGTTCTCCATTGATGCTGACGTTTGCCCGTTTAACATTTCCATCGGCAGACAGTCTGCAGACGGGCTGGGCTGCAGAAACACAACATGTTTTATGAAATTACCCACCAAATGGCCCATACAAACCTGGGACCAGTTGTGGTTTCCTCTGCATTTGGTTGTTGCTGGTCACAAATGCCACCCCCCCACACCCCCCTTCTTCTGCTGGATGTCCATGTGTGATTGAGCAGATTTTTCCATCTTTCCCGCCCCTGCTGAATAGCATGCCATAATAAGACTAAAATACATAAATGAAAGCACTTTTGCCATCAATCTCTGTGTTTATGTTGCATTCCCAAACTAACTTTGACACCTTTCGTAACCGCGGGTGGGAAACTTCAAGGGAAAGCTGGCAAATCCCGCTGATCACATCTATTGAGGCTTAGATTTGTCAACAAAATCAATATAGGGAAATATGGAACAACTTTCATAGTATAACATGGCATTTCATAGCACGCTAATGAACAAATTAAACCCTTGCTACAGTAAAAGGGTCAGGGTTATAGGAAATTGCAAATCATGCAAACACTGAATGAAGGAAAATGTTGGTCTGTGTTTTTCAGTATTTCAATCTAAATCTCATTTGGGTTGTCAAATCCATTTAAAACTGGAAGGGCACAGGCGCCCAGATAGCTCAGTCGGTAGAGCAGGCGCCCATATATAGAGGTTTACTCCTCGACGCAGCAGGCCCGGGTTGGACTCCGACCTGCGGCCCTTTGCTGCATGTCATTCTCCCCCCCTCCCCCTCCTCTCTCTCTCTCTCCCCTTTCATGTCTTCAGCTGTCCTGTCAAAAATAAAGGCTGAAAATGCCCAAAAAATAATCTAAGAAAAACTAGAAGGGCACTCGGGCAGAGCAGACCACCGCCATAGAGCCCTGCACAGGAGAGTTTGCCCCTTATCCCCTTCCCGCATGCCGTGCACGGGCGCGTCCACCTGCACCCCAAGAAATATGATTTTTATATCGTTTTCCCCACATTGATTTTAGTGACATTTCAGACAGTGAGTGGTACTACAGCACGGGAGACGAGACCCGGCTCCCAAAGCTAAGGTGACTAAGGCCTTCTTCCGAATATAGCATTTTCCGATTAAGACGTGGGTTATTCCGGTATTATTTGGGTTTTAGAGGCATTGTTTGGACATGTATACAGCGCTTTCAGAATAGGCGTCTCAATCTGGGGTTTTTCACCGCAGGCTTATGGTCAGCTCTGTGCATTGCTATGGTTTCTGTACAAAAATGAACCAGCCAACAGTTTGCAAGGCTGCAGATCCGATAAGAAAGAGAAACACAGCTACTTTTAAACATTATCAAAGACTTGGATATCAACAGGTTTTTGGATGTATGCAAACATCGCTACGTTGACCTTTTCAAGAAGTCGGTTGAAGGAATGAAAGAGGGACGCTGTGTTCGCACGGTCCAACAAGTCCTCCACCGCCGCTGGTGAACTTTGAAAAAAATCCTGTTTTGCACGGCTACATGTAAACTGGAATATTAGAGGAATTTTCACTTCCATTAGCCACGTAAACAGCTTAGTCGGAATATCATCTTTTTCGCAATAAGGGCAAAAACTGAATATTATGTGCATGTAAACGTAATAAATGTTAACCAGAGAAAACCCCATTCTGCATCCATACATGTACCATTTGTTAAACCTACTAATGATCAATTTTTCCCCCAATTCACTTGTAAGTATATCAATATACTAAAATTAAAGCTAGAGGCAGTTCATAGGAGTGGACGTTCCTAAAAAAATAAATACTTCCTATCTCTTTTATTAGTCTTTTATTAGTCTTTTATTTTCATATCACTTTAGAACATATGCATTGAATATTTAAAGTCCTTTATTGTGTTATATATCTCTATTGTAGTCCAGCCTTTACTTCCGTGACGAACGTGCTCGCCTAGCTGCTAGTGTGGCACGCCCTCATACTCTGCTTCTGACTGGCTAGTAGTCCTTACCTAGCTACTGCGCACGTGCAACTCCCAACAAAGATGGAAGAGAAGTATGATGCCTCACTCTGTAGCTAAAACAGAGAACTCAACACACATTGTGAAAAGAGGAGCTGCAGCAATGTGTAGTACAGCAAAAATATGTTTTTTGAAAATTAAACCATGTAAACCTATTCTGATATAACCTCTAAATACAATTATGAACCTGAAAATGAGCATAAAATGAGCACTTTAAAGGGCCACAAGTCAAAAAGGTTGGGAAATAGTCCGGAGGAACATAACACTGACTTTTGACGTCATTATTATTATTATTATGTGTTGCTCTTACTGTTGTCAATGGAAAAATGACATATTTACTCTGCAGTTCTGCTCATTACAAGTTCTTCTGGGAAGAGGCCTCAGCCTAAGAGTGAAGATACTTTTTTATAATCCCTTGAAGGAAAATTGGGTGAATACTTACAATAGCTGCCACTGTACTTAGTAACGATGTCACTATTACTTCACTCGTCCGTTCTGGTCAAAGGACAAGGACTTTTCAGGACATACGCACTGTAGTCAGATCCAGACCCATGTGTGTCTGTTTGCCTTTCAAACCTTTCCATCGTCAGAGTTCCACAAAGTCCCTCTGATTTGGTTTATTGTGACTACACACATAAGTAGAATTATGCTCCCTATGCTGCATTTTAAATGATAAGTGAAGCCACTGGAATCACCACTTTGCTTAAAAGTCAATAATATCCATTATTTATTACTTTCTAATTTAGTAGGAATCTTTGGTTTGTGCTGAAAATGTGTCTAAGCGGACTTTCACACCTACCTCGTTTGGTCCAGACTTTCTGACTTTTTAGTTTGATCCAAACCAAAATTACAGGTGTGAAACCTTCCTCGGTTTGGACCAAACAGCCACAATTTGGTCTGACCAAAAGAGGTAGTCTCGGTCCGCATCAAACTGAACCATGGTCCAGCTCGTTTCAGGTGTGAAAGCATTTTTTGGATGGTTCGGACCGTCGCACCAATTACAGGAAGTTCCAACAGGCTAATGTCGTGTTATGTGACCGGGGAAGCTCAGTGCTTAGTGTATAGGCTACAGGAGAGAGAGAATGACGGTAGCAGCGAATTAAATGTCAGTGTAGTAGCCTAAAATGTACAGTGTAGGTTTATTTTGTCTCTGAATAAATGCTGCAGCTCCTCAAAACTAGATGTGTAAGAAAAAAATCGATACACTAGAGTATAGCGATATTTTATTTTGCAATACTGTATCGATTTTCAAAAAGGAATTTTTTTTTTTTTTTTTAACTTTCAAAAATATTCATGTAAGACAGTGGTTCACGTTTATGTTGTGTTTAAACCCCCTACCGCTAGATGGCTGTGCTGAGACGCACCACTAGTGTCCTCACCTAACCAGTCCTTCCAGAAAAAAAATTTTGTGATTGTTGCGGGCAAAAATCCTTGATTATGCAATTTTATGCGATGAAATTGCGGGAACTTGCAAAAATTGCGGGATCATCATGTCTTCATCGCGGGGTTTGCAGCTTTTCGATGATGATCATGTTGCGTAATTACGTCACTTCATAATGTTCCCATGGCAACAGGGGAAAATGGCTGCTCTTGTGTGAAGTAAACGCAACATTTTTCAAGATATATGTGCCTTTTTTGCAACGAAAATGTGGGGATTATGAAATCATGCAAGCCCCGCATATTTTGCGTGGAAATCGGCAATTTATGCGGCGAAAGTGCGGCGTATTTGAAAAAATGCGGCCCCCGCATAAATATGCGGACTTTGGCTGATTATGCGTTGAATTATGCGATCGCATAATCGCGTTTTTCTGGAGGGACTGCCTAACAGTGCCTAGTAGTGAGTGCCTGGCTTTTTGCTAGAAGCTAACAATGTAGCTATGGCTGAACTTTGGCCTACTTTAGCATATAAAAGTTTGCTCACTAAAAACCTGTGAACCACAATCCCAAACTGGCATTTTGATTTTCTGTGTACCTAATTGTTACCTAAACTAAACTTCTTTGACTTCTATGAACATCATGTCTTTTTTTAAATATTTGTTTTTCTAAAATGATACTTGAAAACTGATCCCAATATATCAGCTTACGCATAGTATCAAAATATATTTCAATATATTGAATCGTGACCCATGTATCGTGATACGTATCGTATCGCCAGATTCTTGCCAATACACAGCCCTACTCAAAACCCAAGTAAAGTTCCCGTGTCCTGCTTCTCAACAACACAGCACAACAAAAAGAGCCAGTCAGTTGAAAAAAACTCTTGACAGAGTTACGAGAGAAGCGGCCGGGGAAACCCGTCTACAAACCAACCAACTACAAGTATCGGGAGACGCGGCAAATGCAATGCAAATATAAAATTTCAAGCCAATAGGAATACTTGAAATTGATGGTGGTGGTAAATATTTATGAAAATGGACAAGTTTATGAACGGTCCACACAGATTATGATAATAAACAACTAAAAACGTTACACATTGGGACTTTAAGAAACGTCAGGTTACCTGTATTCACCCTCTGTCTAAAACGCTCTGTTTTAGCGCCTGTCTCTTTAAGCCACCGTTCTGAAAAAGCCCAGTCTGCTCCGATTGGTCAGCATTGCCGTGTCTTTCGCCTCTGCGCTCTCTGAGTCTCTGCACCGTCAATGCAGCCGGGGAATGACCGTAAGGGCACTGTAGCGGCACTTTCTACCCCTATCAACTACAAGTATCAGGAGACGCGGCTCACGTATGTAATGACGGCAGGACGTAGTTTTGTCACGCATAGTTATTTAGTGTGCTTGCATAACTGCCCGAAATCTCATTTATTTTCCTTAACATCGGATTTATTTAGTTTTCAAGACCATTAGTCTTTACTTAAACTGAAGGAGAACTAGACTTTTTCCGAACAATTTCTGGAAGCCGCGGTCAACAAAGGGGCAGCAGACAAACTGAGAATGACATCCTCAGTGTGACAGACATAATGATACCCAATTACTGGGATTCCCCATTCTGTAAATTACTCCTTAAAAGCTTTGTCTCTCTTTTTTTTTCTTCTATGTGTGAACATAATAGTGTGAAAATATCAGGAAATGCCATTTAAGATACCGCAGTTCTGTGAAATGTTCCGTAACTGTAAGAGAAACATACATATATAAAATGGCCCAATTTAGTTTGAGATGAATGGACATCAGGTTGACTTGGCTAAATGCAAAGGTGAAACTACAGGGCTCTAAGTGAGTTTACTCTGAGTGAGGAGATTAAGTCTTGAATTGTGTATAATTTGGGAGATTTTAAAAGAAAGAGGAGGTAATGCTAATTTCAGAGCATGGCACCAAACCTCCACAGGCAAATAAACAAGCGAGTTTTTGTCCACTCACACAAATTGCACACCTCAAAAGCTTGTAATTGTCATGCTTCATTTGCAGTCGAAAATAAGCAAGGTTTGTCAATGGCTTGAAATGATGTGTCTTTCCTTTTAAACGTATGACTTTGCCTCATGAATTCCAGTGGGATGCATAGAACAGCGTGAGTCAGGTCTTCTCAGTGCGAGCTGTCGATTGATGCTCCATCCTCACATTTTAATGACTGTGGTACTTTGATGTCTTGCTAATGGCTTTTTACTTATGAGACAAACTTAAATTGTTTAAAGACATTGCTAAAATGACGTCAAATTAGGCAAGAAACATAAGCAGGCAATCAGACAGGTTTTAAAGGAATAGTTTAACATTTGGGTAAATACTCTCATACACTTTAGGTTAGGTGGGAAGATTGATGCTACTCATATATGTTAAATATAAAGCTACAGCCAGAAACTGGCTAGCTTAGCTTAGCATAAAGACGGTTAAATCCGTACAAAAACCGAAGTGTGAAGAAAGCTAGTAAGGCATCCAGTGGAGACTCCTGTTGTATAGTGGATTATTCTTTTGGACAAAGCCAGGCCAGCTGTTTCCCATGATTCCAGTCTCTATGCCAAGCTAGGCCAAGCACCTCCTGGCTTTACCACAAAAACATGTTGAAATGACTCACAAACTTCCAGTTTAGTAAAAGTATCGGGAGAGAAAATGAAGGCAAACGCTAAAACTATGACCCATTGTTGTTCATTGTAGACATCCATCACAGTTTAGAGATTGATCTGTGTTCATATAGCCAGTTTTCTACTAGGAAAAGTGGTTGTAGAATGGTTTATACTCTAACCAATTAGTAGCAGGTATAAATCCTAAGTCATTATTGGAACCCATCAACTATTGGTCTAATGACGATTTGGCCTCTGAGGGCAACGGACAATATTTCTGGGGTTCTAATGTAGCCAGCGGATATCCCGGCCAAGGCTTCTTTCTCCCTGCGCTGGGTCCGATTAGCAACTTGAGGTGCTAGAATGGAGTTGAGAGACGATGTTTCTATGAACAGATATCTGCCTATGAATGAAAAAGATAATAAAAAACAATAATTTTCAGACGATAGCCGGCGGGTTCCAAGATTGCATTTCAGCCAATGTGTTCCGCCGCTTCTGCTCTTCACACAAACTATTTACCCCCATACAACTAAAGCCCGCTCAAACGTGATTGACCAGTACTACTCGGACTACAAAACGGAAACCAGAATGCTTCAAATATAATCTTGTCCCTCTGCCTACAGATTCAACCTTCATATGCAGTTTTCAGTTCATAGAGATTAATCTTACATTGACATGAAAGTTAGAAGCTGATTACTTTTTGTTTTTTTACAATAATGGATGAAGTATACTAAATTTACGAGATAATATTTCCCCAAGTCAACCTTCAACAATCTGTACAACTGTCTCGATCCCAACAACGGCCGTGTCTAGATGGTAAGTCTAGATGCTAGATGGTAAGTCTCGGGGTATGGTTGAGATTAGGCAGTGACTTGAATGGGTAAGGTTAGATGGTTAAGGTTTGGCTGCCAATGAGCGTAACGCTGGACACATTTGAAATTTGAACAAAGGTTGTTACCTCCAAATAAAGTGGTTTAGATCATTTGGTTAAGCCATAGGCGTAATTTACAGGGGGGGGGGGGGGGTATTCTGTACACTTACAAAGTTCTCAATACTTCGGTTTACAATGTAGGGACCCTCGTTATGCTACTGTGGAAGTGTGGTGCTATTTTGAGCCTTGTTATAGAAATAGCGATTTCTTTTCACTTTTCCCGTGCCCCGGCAACTAGCGTTATAAGCTAATTAGCGGTTTGGGCTAAAACTGGTCACATTCGATTAGCATGAAAACATATCCCAGAGAACGGTCGACTCGGTACCCATGTGTTATTAACCCCTAGGTTAATTTTGCGGCCGGGTTTGTCCTTTTAAGAGCTGCGACTGTCTAAGCGTCGCTGGATATTGAGACACACCAGTAGCTCTTACTAATCCCTTGGTTCTGCTCCCAGCCTCTTGGCTTTTCCAACGCCAGCGGCAGAGTCTACCCCTTGTTTAGATAACAGCAGAGATTCCAACCACAGTTTGATCAACTTTGAGGGAAATGTGGAGAAACGCACCATTGCACTTCAATCAGAAAGGGAAACGTGAAACACATGAGCTTTAACGCTAGTCATTTCTCAATCATCTCTGCGGCCGGGGCGTCCCTGCATGCCTCCTCACTCGAATGTAGGCCCACTGCCTCGGCTGGCTTTTTAAGTCACACTTTTAGTATTTTAAGAGGGAAAGCCCTGCCACGGCGCGGAATTTAATGTGATGACTTGTTATTGTTGATTTAATTTCGTTCCAAGCCTTATTAATACTTCGAGGACAGGTATAGGCTACTCCTTGGGTAAATCTTTTTAATGCAGCTGCATTCTTTGCGGCATGTTCGAGACAAAAATCTCCCGCACATGTTACAAAGACCTGACTGAATCCACGGCTCAGCCCACACACTTTTTCCAGTGGTTTTTGGCCTTGGCAGACCTTTACCCACTATAGCTACATGCCAGCGTCCAGACTCTGCCTAATATGAGAAGGTGATGTGCATAATTTGTTATATATGTATTGCTTAAAATCTGAAATATAAACACAGCAAAAACGACAAGCCCGCTGCCCTCAAAACCACTAAGAATAACAGTTCAGTTTAAGCGTTCTGGCTGCTCGCATCTGATTAGGACAAACTCTACATTTGGATTTTTGTCTCGTATTTTTATTTTTTCATGTCAAAATGGCCGAAGGCTTTCCATAAACACCTCTGAAGAAATGCAGGGAAAATGAGGTTGTGGGTATCGAAGGCACAGTTTGTATAATGAGAGCATGTTGGGGGGAAATCAGAGCTTGTATGCCATCAGAGTAGTCAAATGGCCCCAGTACATCAAAAGTTGGCCTTCTTTTTTTTTCTTTTTCCCCAAACCTCATTATTGGATTTACTTTATGACCTTTTTTCTGTGCTTCATGTTTCCTAATAAATTCTGACTTTTATTTTCATACGACCGAGTAGATGGGTAGAAAGACTGATGCTTCTTCTCCTCTCTCCTGTTAAGTGTGTAAAGTATGACTTTACGGTACATTGACGTTAAGAGGGAAAGGGTCATGGACTTCAGTCTAGACTCCACCCGCACACCCCTCGGTCTCAATCCGACGCTCGATTAGCGTTCAATTTTGTGGGATTTTCAGTTGCACTGCAGATCTAACCCAAAGAATAACCCAAATACCTCAACGTCTGCTTCTGGTCCCTGTAAAAACATAGTTATAGCGGGGAGATGTACGGTGCGGTCGCTGCACTGTGCGCAGACACACACTGTAATTGGACGGATCAGTGGAAAGGGGAATTTGAGACAAGCCAGAGCAATTTGGGCTGGGGGGGGAGGGGTTGACAAGATATTGTGAGGAGCTGGAGAGAGGATGGCAGCAGGTGAGAGTGATTTGAGTTGTTCTTGTTATGCTGCAGGGCTGCCTCTGCCTTACCTAACGCTGAACAACGTCACTCTCAATACCCTTACACACATTAACACACCCAGAGATTGTTATTGGGTTTTAATTAGAGAACTACGGTGGCCCTTAGAGCTCAAAGCACTGAAACTTGAGAAAAAAGTGCAAACCGACGAACCACAGACGAATAAAGAAAAACTTGACGTTACATTTTTTGCATGAAAACACGAACAAAACGTAAGTTTAGGTCAGTATATTTTACAGTTCCCATAACATGCTCATTTTTAAGTTCATACTTGCATTTTGGGTTTCTATAAGAACATTTTAAAAATGCTTTAATGTAAAAAAAAAATATATATATATATATATATTTTTTTTTTCTTACACTGTCTACACATACCTGTATTCTTACCTCGCACAGCAGCTGGACTCTCACCATATCACATATGACGCAAATCCATCTCGTCAGGCTACAAGTAATGCGTTTGTGCCTGAAAAACAGAGCACCGAACCAATCAGCGTCTGGTGAGGAGCTACTGGCAGCTACGGGCGTGGTTTATGTGTGTGTGTGTGTGTGTGTGTGTGTGTGTGTGTGTGTTAAATCCTCTGCCAGGCATTTTTTGGAACGTGCCTGCCCTTTCCCAAACGGTTTCCTATGACAGCTTCTTAGATGGTTCTTAAGAAACGTCAGGTTACCCGTATTCACCCTCTGTCTGAAACGCTCTGTTTTAGCGCCTGTCTCTTTGAGCCCCCACTTCTGAAAAAGCCCACTCTGCTCTGATTGGTCAGCATTGCCGGGTCTTTAACACACAGCTCATATGAGCTGTGTGGATTGAGCATTTTGATACTTTTACAGTATTTTTTTATTTTTATATTTTTTTTTTTTTACAATATGGAACCTTTAATACAAAGTTTCAACCACTTGTGGTTCAGTTTAAAAATACAAACATCAGTAATGGCTTCAAAGCACAGTGGTCAAACACGCAAGAAGGCACGCACACACACACACACACACACACACACACACACACACATGCAGAGAGGTGCTTGCCAATGTCTGTTCACAGTAGCTTTCATCCATCACAGTGACGTGGCCGAAGGGATATAAAGAGAGGCAAGCAGGGTCACCTGCTATAGCTCACCTCATTCTGGCTCCTGCATCCCCTCCTTCCTGTCTCCTTGTCACCGTGACAACAGACCAAAACAGGGCTATGCCACACCGGTGCCAAACAAGCCCAAGCTCTATGATATCATACCGGATTTCTTATGCTGAAAGAGGCTGCTTTCCAAGACGTCCGGAGGATTAAGCATGGTCACAGATACGTGACGATAATAGGTGACGAAAGACTATTTTGTGACATCTCGCATGTAAACGCAGGCCTGGATTGTCTGTTCAAATTGATACACGGACGTTGTTGAGAATGTGAGGGGAATTATTCGTTACTTTTTTTTATTAGTACGCTCGTTTTGTCATTCTTCCAGTGAAAACATACACCAGAATTAGCACAGTGCTGTATGTACTTTGGACTCGGCTCCACCCCGTTAAAATAAACCGATAACTGACGGTACATGAAACTACAACGAATCTGTAATTGCTCTATCTGCAATCACTTTGTTAGAGTAATTATCACTTGTTTCAACTGTCAGATCACTCTGGGGGGGAAAAATGATCTTTTCCTCCAGCCACACACACACACACACACACACACACACACACACACACACACACTGATGTTTAGCAGTGTGCTAGTGTTTCCCTGCCTGCTCGAGCCCTCCTTGTGAACCCTAAGCCACTGTTTGGGGAGATGTAATGGGGTTGATGTTGGCAGGCCATCACAGTAAAAACTCTGGGAGCTCTCTGTCTGCAATCACAGATCCTCCGTCTGCAGTAGACAGCGCTGCTGTGGCTGAAGGCATCCTTTATCATGTCCCTATAGCTCTGCTCGGGGATAAACTCTCCTTGGCACACAACGTTAAATAAATACGATCAAAATACTAGATATATTATGAAGTTATATTCATACAGCATATATCCTAAAGGGTCATTTTTGTTTATGTCACCCTGGACCCTATTTCCCCATGTGTTGGTGTCTTACGGCGTTTTCACACCTGAAAGTCCGGAGCGAGGTTCTTGTTTTTGTTACATTGTATACTTTGTATATATATATATATATATATATATATATATATATATATATATATATATATATATATATATGATCCGGTAAGTCTTGGTTTCACACTGCAGTTATGCAAGCGCACTAAAGATCTATACGTGACAAAACTACGTCCTGCCATCATCACATACGCGAGCTGCGTCTCCAGATACTTAAAATCGATTGGTTTGTAGACGGGCTTCCTCGTCCTCTCGTATCCTCTCTCTGTGTCAGAGTTTTTTCAGCTGACTGCTGCTCTTCCCTACTGCCGCGGCTCGTTTTGTTTTGATGTTGAGCAGCAAGACACGGGAACTTTCTTTCTGGAGCATTTATTCAGAGACAAACGGAAACCTACACTGTACATTATAACCACTTAACAAATAAACTGCTGACAGATCCTCTGCCCTGATAGCCGACAGCTGTCTGCTCTGAGTGCATTCACCGACACTCTCTCTCGCGTACAGGCTAAGCACCGAGCTATTCCCCGGTCTTGTAACACAAGGAGAGCCTGCCAAAGCTTCTTGTATTTGGTCTGAAAAAATGCTTTCACACTATAAACGAACCAGACCATGGTCCGGACCGAGACCACCTCATTTTATCGGACCAAAATTTGGTCTTTTGACTCCGGACCGTGGTCCGGGGGAGGTTTCACACCTGTAATTTTTGTTCGGATCAAACTAAGAAGTCCGAAAGTCCAGACCAAATGAGCTATGTATGAAAACGCCATTAGTGACCAATGTGAAAAAGAATAGTTAAAATTGGTCCAGTATTGAGCGAGAACGCTGTAATCGTAAAGGGAAAATGGGCATCGTGAAATGTGTTTTTTTTTTTTAGATTGTTATTCTAAGTGTTAGACAACATTATGGAAAATATACCTACAAAGATAGACCTTTTTGTAGAGTAAGATCCTTTTTGTTTAACTAGAAACAGCTCAGAAAACGCTATTATCAAACTCATCAGACTTTCCGTACACAAACCATACTTTCATCCTTACGCCTTCTTTGTGTTGCCATTCTAAACTTAACTGCTCCTCAGATCTCTGCAGGGTAAATCCAGACAGCTAGCTAGACTATCTGTCCATTCTGAGTTTTTTCTCGCACGACTATTTTGCAGCGGCTCCGTGCGGAGCTTTGCGCGGCCCATGACGATTGTGATTGGTTTAAAGAAATGCCAATAAACCTGAGAAGGTTTTTCTCCCATCCCCGAATGCTGCGTGGACTAGCCAGACCCTCCTCCGCTCCGTAGCATGTGGATTAGGCCTGCGCGATATTGGGAAAAACTGACATTGCGATATTTTTTTTATTGCGATATGAAAAAAGACGATGACAAAAAAGAAAAGAAGATGACATAAATATCTCTATTTGGAAATAATAAATCATTCTCGACTACTGGGTCAATTTTGTAGGGGAGTGCATCTACATAGAAAATGAAAAAGAAACTTTCCTTATGTGAACCATTCTTTGTTGAACTTTGTTACGTTAGTTGTTTCTTTAGGCTAACTATATTAGCTTTAGCCTGGCTGGTAGCAGCTTCCTGCGGTGAAAGATGGCCGGGAGATGATTACGTTGCATTAATCAGGTGATTGAGTTCGTCTTTGCAGCGTACATAAAACACAGACTACTGTTGCTTCACTACCCACGGGATAGCATGTGTATCACTGTGTCTGACTCAAATGACCCTTCTGATTGGTAGAGTGCTAACCTGGAAACGGGGAGCAGAATGAGTGTGAATAGAGTCTCTCAAAATCTGGCCTATTTCTGGCTTAAAATGTTTTCAGAAACACGTTTTGGTGAACTATTTTAGTACAACATGAGCTCGCATTCTAAACAAGCCGCCATGACATGACAGTCTGTCTTTGAATTACCGGAGAAACCAGACCCACGTGTCGTCCAATCAGCTGCCGCTTTTTATTTTTGGGCGTATTTATGGAGGCGTATTTATGGAGGCGTATTTATGGAGATGTATTACGTCCCATCTCTTCGGTGTGTTCTGAGGCATTTTTTTGACCAACTCGGGGAGACTGATCAGTTCAACTGCCTTTTCTGCCGAGGGTCGGCCGTCTGGTCGGTGTGTAAGCAGCTTTAAAGGGGAAGGGTCGGCCGGTAACAATCATGTCAAAGGAGAACAGTGAAAGTTTACTTTTCTATCAAGCAGCAAAAAAGTTTTAGCGTCAACATCGCAACGTCCTGTGATGTGACTATGAAGACGATGAAACAAAATATCATGCAGCCCTAGTGTGGATGGTCTGGCAAAGTTAGACTAGTTTCAGCTAGACGAGAGCGGTAATTGTTGGAACGGAAATAAATAAATGGAGTTTGATGGGTGTGGGGATTGCGATTTCAGGAACATTTCATGTTAAGCAAAAATCCTCGTACTCTTTAACAAAAAGGGAATCCTCTGTGGGTATCCTTTCTATAACGTTGTCAGACACAATCTAAACATGTTAGTGGCAAAAACGATTACTTTCTTGCTTAACACTTGACCGTTATCAAAGATGGTTGTTCCCATCAGTCACGTAGACACAAAGTCATGGGAAAATAGTGTAGAGGTTGAAAAAAAAAATCAAACTAAGTTACCCTTTAATGTGCTTTACAAAAAAAGACCAGAAGAAGACAGTGTTAGTTTTTATTGCCATTTCCCGCAACTAAGAATATAGTTGTTTCCCCCTTTGCGTTACCCATTATGTTTGTTTCAACTTCAGTTTGTCATTTCCTACATTTTCAGTCGATTGCAGACATTGTGCCAGAGTTTTCTCTGCATTTCCGTGGTCCTTCCCATGTTTATAACTTACAAAGTTATAATTATGAGTTGAAGTTAGAAAAAAGCAAGATGGATACAGTTGTTTTGGTGCTGGCGCACAGATTGTCAGTGACAGGGCTGAGACTAAAATATACAGCATCTCTTTATTTGGAACTGGAACATCAAAATGGCTACAAAACCACATGAAAAGTATCATTTAAAGTATGCAAACGCACTCTTTGGTTTTCTGAGCCATCTCGTGTCCAGTAAATGAGCTAAATGTGTTGCCGATGGCATTAACATTTCCCACTGACATTGCGTCACTGTACTTTACATCCACATCCCTCTTCGTGTAGACACAAGGCCTTAGACTGCAGTCTTTCATGTTGTGTTTTGTTAACCCCGGGCGTCCACCCTGTCAGCGGGATGAGGTGCACGTTACGGCTCAAAATTATTCATTATCTTACAACCATTGCTTACAGAGTAGATTTGTATTTCAGAGTAAAATCACTTACCTGTTTGGAAAATCTGCTGGTGTGTGTCAGGTAGCAACGCTTCTCCAAAATGGATGTGGGGTGTTTTGAAATGAAACCTTTAAAATGCTCCAAGAGAGTAAGTGCCAAAGAGCCGCACAGCAACTCCTATTCATAAGTCCGGTCCAGGAGAGCCCCATTGATAAAAAGCAGGCTGCATTGAAGTAGGAGTGAGTGGAAGTGGATGAAAGGGAAACGATGAGGTCACTGAAACTGATTAAAGGACATTTGTGGATTTTACAAAAACAATTTATATCCATTTAGAAGAAACAAAGCATCATTGCCCAAAGGTCGTCATAATGCACCCCATAAAATACATAAAGTACACTTATTCGTTTTGTCGTGTGGACTAAAGTGTCTTTTAACAACCCATTCTCATGAATGGGTTCGTACTACAGTGGCAATCATAAGTTTATGAACCCATGCTAAAGTTGACTAAAAAGAGGAATAAAAAAGTCATCTTTTGGAAATTGATCTTAATGCCTTAATTAAAACAATTAGGAAAAATCCAACCTTTAATGGCACCAATTTTCTTTGTGAATGAAGAATATATCATAAATAAATAAATGTTCTTCCTTAAAATACAGGGGGCATAAGTAAGTACACCCCTATGTTAAATTCCCATAGAGGCAGGCAGATTTTTATTTTTAAAGGCCAGTTATTTCATGGATCCAGGATACTATGCATCCTGATAAAGTTCCCTTGGCCTTTGGAATTAAAATAGCCCCACATCATCACATACCCTTCACCATACCTAGAGATTGGCATGGGGGTATTTTCCATAAAATCATCTCTCAATGCCAACCAGCTATTAGGTTAACTGAAATAAAACCATGTCAATCTCTAGGTATGGTGAAGGGTATGTGATGATGTGGGGCTAGTTTAATAACATAGGACTGTACTTACTTATGGCCCCTGTATTTTAAGGAAGAACATTTATTTATTTACGATACATTATTCATTCACAAAGAACATTGCTGTCCTCAAAGGTTGTTTTTCTTCAAAAAAAATTTAATTAAGGCATAAAGATCAATTACAAAAAAAAAAATATATATATATATATATATATATATATATATATATATATATATATATATATATATATATATATATATATATATGTATTTTTTTTTTTTTTTGTATTCCTCTTTTTAGTCAACTTTAGCATGGGTTCATAAACTTATGAGCACCACTGTATATAGTACGAAAATGTATGCACACCAATTTGTCCGATATCCTACGATACTAGGCGACCACCGGCTGGTCACGTGACGCCGGCTACAGAGACTCCATGACATCAGCGGCAGTTGGTAGTTGGTAGTTTAGCCGCCAATCGTTGACCATGACGGTCCTTACAGGGGGCGTGGTAGTTGAGTCTTTCGGCGACGACTAGGGTTGGGGACCGAACTCTGTACTTTTTTAGGTACCGACAGAATTACATCTGTACTACAGAGGGCCCATTCACTTTAAATCAAACGGTGCCAAATTTTGGTACCCGAGAGCTCATAAGCACAGAAAAAAAAATATTTTTTTCTATAAAAATTTTTTTGAAGTGTGATTTATTTATTTTTATTTTTTTGTGAGGATCTGTACCAAACAAAGATGTTTTTCTTTAGTCTGTAAGATAGGATTTGTAGGCCGGGACGTCTCTGCAGCACCACAATACTTTGGATGAAAATTTGGATTTTGGACTAGCTCATATTGCGATTTCGATAAAATTGCGATTAATTGTGCAGCACTAGTTAAGATTATATATATAAAAAAAAGAAAATTGTGGTTTTGATTGAAACGCTCCCAAGGATCGAACACCACAATTCCTGTCACATAATTACAGTCTTCTTTTTTTGCCGGGAAGCGAACTCCTCCCTACGCGCTCTCATACAGCATACATGGGGTGCATACAGCAAAAAATATGTGGCATGCATACTTTTCGTAGCTACACGTACGAATTGTTTCATGAGAACACCCTGCTTTTAATGATTTTACTTTTGAAAGTACCAATGCCCCTCCCCCCCAAATAAAATAAAATAAAATAAAGAAGACATTGCACAGTAGTATCTATTTAACTTATATTATTTTTGTCCAGAATACAGATGCCAGGGGTGCAGGTAGCCCTGAAACACCATCCATTAAAACAGTGTGTGTTATTCCAATCCACCGCTGGCTGAAGTTGGATAGCATCAACATCCACAGAAAAACAATAACACGCCTGGAAATTAAACAAACTAGCAAAACTTTTATTGCACGCTACCGTTTTGATATTACCTCTCCCTCAGAAAAGCAGCCTATTCAACCCTGGCTCCCGGCTGACTCCCAAAATTACACTCCATGTGCGTCTGTGCGTGTTGTGCCCTACATGGTGAAAAGTGGGGCTGTTGATCTTGGTGTAAGATGCCAAACTGTTCTATAAAGGGACTTTTGAGGGTCTTGCTGGGCACCGTGCCCATCTGTCTCTAGCCTTGGGATGCCATAGTGTGTGTGTGTGTGTGTGTGTGTTCGTTCCCTTGTAGCATGAGGGCAACAGGAGAGGTTGGAGACCACTCTAAATTAATGATACAGTAATGCTTTTATTTTTCTCTCATGCGGTTTTTTTTTGTGGCCTTTCCTCTGCTGTCCTTCTTTCTGTCCGTCACACAAGAAGATGTCTTCAGCCATAATTGTGGAAGAATCAAAGAATACAATTTTTTGACAAAGATCCAGTGGACATATTTGCTAAAATCAAAAGTAATAAGGTAGATTTGATCTACAATAAATGGTGTGATGTATGGACAATGCTTTTCTTTTGCCTATTTACACATAGAGCAGAAACAGAGGAACATTTGTTAACATTAATTCAGAGCAAGGGGGTATGCGAGCATCCGGAAAGCGTACCTCCTATGGGGAGACTCTGAGGCTAACAAGCCATCACCTTCCGTTAGCATTCCATTGACTCCCGTTCATTTTGACGTCACTTTGACAGCGGATAACTTTACATCTGAAGCGTTTAAAGACTCTATTTGACCATTGTTTATTTCTAAAGAAACACGACAATGTATAAAAGGCTCCATTACCTTGTATCTCACGTTATGGCCCCGTAGCAGCCGTTTTTGTAAAAAAAAAAAAAAAAAGGGCTAACGATTGTGTTATAACTACGCGACTTTTTGTCGCATAGTAGAGAAATGACCGTATAGTCAGGTAAAGCTCGCAGGCAATCGGGGCGACGTGGAGGCATCATACAGTCAAGGGAGAAGCCCATAGAGAGTCCATGAAAGCATCGGAACAAAATATTTCAGCAACGTTTTGCTCCTGCTCCTACGATCATGGACAGCTCCTACTCACGCTCTCCGTCTCTGCAAGATTGGGAATGATTGAGATTTCTCTTGGCACAGCTACCAGAAGACTTCCAACTTTCAGACAGGTTGCTCACGTCACATTTACGTCGTCAAGCTCAGTTGGAGGCTGCGCAGTAACACTCAGCCAAAACTGCTTCTAATTGACTTCACCGGTCTCCGTCGAAGTCTATGGCGTTGCTTTGTCCATTTATGTTACTGTCTATGATTCTGAGTTGTGTTTCTGGCCACCTGACGGACGTCTTCTAGCCTGTTTCGGTCTCTGCCAACTCCTTAGAAATATAGCTGTTTTTTTTTAGCTCACTAGATCATCACTTTCTTCGCTAGCTACTTTGTCTGGCTGCTGTTATGTCCTTGGAAGGTGTCGTAGAGTGGGTTTATCACAGCGTTTTTTGACAAACTGCCTGCGATGGCTGCGAATGGGTTCAAAGAGAACCGCGAGAGTTTTAACCAAAACGTTAAAATAGCGCGTCAAACCAAAAACAACGAGCAAAAAAGATGTTCCTTAGAGCCGAGGGGGAACTGTCAAATGAGGTGCCTATTCCCTGTGGGTTCATCACTACTAGTGATACCTATTACATTTCACGCAGTCATTTGACCCATTGTATATTATAAAGATATTGATTAGTGCAGCTTTAATATTAACAGTAAATTAATGCACCACTATTTCAGACTTGTTGATACAAAGATACATGAGTTCCTGTTCCCCTTAAAGCTCCAACAGATAGCATGTGGACTAAATAATGATTTGGGCTGGACATTTTATTGGTGGGGATGAAATCAATCAAACATTTTTAGATAGGCAGCAAATAGCTAAAAGTGTATGGACATTTTTTTTTTTTTTTTTTTTATGGAATAAAAAGGTGTGCCTTCTAAATTAGGATTAGGATTTTATTTTTTATTGTGGGGAGAAATGGACAAAGGAGACGAGATATAGAGGACAGAAAGAGGAAGAAGTCAATCTTCAAAACTATCCGGAAAAAAACAAGTCCAAGTCAGAAACAGTGAGGCCCAGTCAAGAACCAGACCCAGGCCCGTCAGCCCCACACTTAGCTGCGAACTGGCTAATGAACTTGTGAACCGTGGGGCTTCGGCAACTCCCCAAACTAGGCGGTGATTGAGCGGAACTGACGCTGACGTGCTTCACCTTCACTTAGCCTAACGGACACTTGACGGAGTCCCAGGGGCCAACTCTGAGGAAGGGGGTCAGTGTTTACCAGCGTTTGCCCGTCGCTCTGCGCGGCTCCTGTAGGTTCACCCCTCAGTACGGCCCTCTAAGCCAAACAGCTGAGGCCTACGTGCTCTGCTTGTTGATGTTTACTCTGCTAGGACCCTGCCTCCCGTCCATGGCAACGCAGATACCATTTTGAAGATTGGGGGGAAAATATTTTCACAAGCAGGCTGACTCAGGGGGGAAAAATAAACAGCTTGGTTTAGGGGTGCGCACGGCATCGAAAAGAATCCCACCTCAGTCAAGGAAAATGGCCATGAGCGATGGAGAGGAAGAAAAATAATATATATAGAAACATGTGAGATGATACAAAAGTAAAACAGTAAATACCAACAGGAATTTGCCAGCATCAGTTGAAGGTCCCAGTAAGCACAGGGGATTTACTAGTAGAACTGGGCTAAGTTTAGATGAAAAAAGATTTGCCTCAAAGGTCCCATATCATGCTCATTTTCAGGATCATACTACATTTTTTGTGTTTCTACTAGAACAGCATTTACATTTATATTTTTCTCATACTGTCTGAATATATATTCACCCTCTGTCTGAAACGCTTAGTTTTAGCACCTGTCTCTTTAAGCCCCCTTCCCGAAAAAGCCCAGTCTGCTCTGATTTGTCAGTGTTTCCAGGTCTTCCGCATCGGCACTCTCTGAGTTTCTGCACTGTCAATGCAGTCGGGGAATGACTGTAACGGCACTGTAGCAGCACTTTCTACCTGTATGTAGTCTAGTTGTGACATCCCAACCGTACGGAAGTCCTGACGGCTCGTTTAAAGTGTTTCTGAATACGGGCTGTGTCCCTCTCTGTGGATTGAGCGTTTTTTTTTTCAGATCAGCTGCTCTATTTTTATATAACTTCACATTGTCACATGTTACAACTGTTAAATACTAAGACCCTGATGGCAATTTCCCAGTCTAGTTGGTGCAGGAAGCTTTCCTTATTTTTCTTACCGTCTTCAATCGGACAAACAAAGGACGAAAGTAGTTCACTGGGTATTGTAGGATTCAAACCCGACAGTGTGAATGATAAAGGCTGGGAACGGGTCATAAAGCAAACACCTCAGGGGTTAGGGTCGCAGGTTCACAGGCATTAATCACAGCTGTCCGGCTAATGGCGACAGCAGCACTCAAGGCCAGGTTTGATCAGCGGAATCGCATGTGACTGTTGTCCCGGGGAAGTTGTCTCCCTCAATAACGAGCTTTAAATGGGCTCCGTAGGACAAGCGGTTTGACACACACACACGCACACTGATGCTTTCATTGAGGAAAGCCTTCACAATTTTGGTCTTCACATAGTATTGGCCATCATTTCTTTCTGTTATAAAAAAAAAAACTAAGGGAAAAACTAAAACTAGGGATAGACTGATTATCGGTCTGTTTTTTTGGCAGTTTGCAGATTATCTGTATTGGCATTTTATTTGCCTGATAACCGATGAAGTTAATGAATTAAAAAGTGGTCTACTTTGGCTCGGCTGCAGCTCTGAGTCTGTCCCTCTGCTTCGGTTTCACTCCCCACTGAGTATGACTTAATGTCCCGCCCACAACACTATCTGACTATCTGTTACTGTGCATGATGTTAAAAGTTTCTAATTCATTAAATAATTGCTTAACGCATTTAAACAAAGTTTTGCGTTGGTGTTTGTGACATTCCATAATCTCAATTTTGACTTGATTTTCATTTTCCCTGTAAAGGCATATCGGTTTCCAAATATCGACGATCGGTTACATTAACTACTAATAATCTGTATTGGTATCGGCCTTGGAGAACCAGTATCTGTCGATCCCTAAAAAAAAAAACTCCCATAAAGTTCTGTGTTCGGCTCCAGGATCTCTCACAGTAGCTCCCATTTGTCAAGATCAGTGCAACAGGTTAGGCTGCAGAGAAAATCTAATCTGTTTTAGTCCTAATCCTTTTTCTGTTGGCTTAAACACCAAGTCTGCACGGTGTCTGTGAGCTTCCCCTGGCCCTCTCAGCTCAGGTGTTAGCCCACTCTCCCAACCCTTTATAGCCGGTTGAAATTCTACCTTTCTTCTCGACTCTGTGGGTCATTTCAACGATGCCAATTTTTATTTTATTTTTTTTTGGGGGGGGGGGGGGGGGGGGGGTTTGGTTGAATAACATTTTCAATCGCCCTCCTTTTCCGTCTCTCCCGTTGTGTGGTTTGAACCCCTCAATCCAAGAACAATTGGCCGCCGTGACAAAGGCAGATGGAGGTAAAATGAAAGAAAATAAATCAATGGTGGAAAGATAACATACTTGGCCGACACGGCGGTGGGGAGAAGATCAGCAAAGGTTTGTAATGGCAGAAATAAATCACGCGGTGCTTGTTCGTGTCAGCGGGCTGTTTAAGTTCTAGTCTCTTTATATAAAGCTTGAAGAAAAGTCTGCGTTTGTCCCGACTCTGTCAGTAATGGGATCGAGGGCGAAAGGGTGGTGTTGGGTTGCAGGTGAAACGTGGCAGCTCATTTAATAAAGAATAATAATGTTATCATACATAAATGAGAAGCTCAAACTGTGCGGTAGGCTCTCACAAATGGCAGTGACAAATGTTCACAAAACAAAGGCAGTTGGCGATGACAAGACGACTTAGACGGCGGTAGAACGGTTTCCATCTTTCACATATGGTTCACTAAGCTATAAGCATTTCAAGCTTTTGTTAAACTCCATCCCAGTTCCCTCGGAAATGTGGGGCGCTCTTTCTTTTTTGTGTTAACGGTCACTACAAGGAAACGTTGAGAGTATTTGTATCAAATCTCACAGAAATATGTGATATGAACACAACCTCTTAACAACGCATTATGGGAGGGTGGCACGTAATGTGTTTAAATGACGTGCCGACACCACAGAAACGATGCCAATGGATAGTCATAGGGCTGGGTATCATTCAAAAAATTGTAGATACAATACTTTGACTTTGATAGCGGTTCCTAAACGATCCTAAATGAGGTCTGGCGAGTCCACACAGCGCTCTGGTTTATCTGCATCCCTTTAAACCAATCAAAATCATCTTGGGCGGTGCCGGACGGCACAACATTGCCTCTGCAAAATAGCCTCGGGAACCGAAAAATATATATAATGTATATAATATAAAATATTTTAAAAAAGGAGCACAAAACGACAGTTAGCGACATTAAAAAATGGCTTGTTTATTACTAAGGCCGTATGGTCAAAATTAAATGATTAATAATGTAATAACAATAACTTATAACAATTACTTATTTCACCAGTAAATTGCTGGTAAACACAAAAACAAGCACCAGATGGGAAAAGGATATTTTACAATTACTTAAAATGCACCACAAGGCAATGAAAGAAACATACACAAAAAAAATGTTCTTATTTGGTCCTGTTACTACCGTTTACGTCGGAACCGGTGCCCTATTGGCACCACGTTTGTCGGCAGAATTTCCGACAATCCCCGGAAGTGAAACGTCGTCGATATATAGACTATACGACGTGTAACGATAAGACAGCCAATCACAAACATTACAAGATCTTTGAAGAAAAATGCTGCATGCTTTTTGGCTCACTGACGCTGATGAGATTGAATCTTTAGGTATTGAAATTGGGGATTAAGTGACGAGGCATTTCTCATATCATTCTTCACCGTTCGTGTCCCGCGTGAAACCAACGGTCAACGATGACTTTTTATTTTTACTTACAAACGTACATAACCTAGTTCTAGGTAAAGCAAGATCGGTGACTTCGTCATGGTTGGAAGCGGAATTGTCCATTACATTACATAACGCAAGTTTGCCAGATCGGGTAGCAGATCTATAGTTCGAATGAACTGGACAATGTAATGTAATGGACAATTCTGCTTCCAACCTGTAGGGGGACCGAAGCGGGAAAAGTTACATAGTGTTGCTTTAATGAAAAGTTTGTAAGTATCATCAGGAAAATGTACTTAAAGTATTAAAAGTAAACATGCTAAATGCAGAAAAAATCCTCAATCCACATTTTAGAAACTGGAAACAATCCACGAATAATTTCAGCCGGACTTGCAGGTCTTTATATTGTTTGGTAGTTTCATTTATAATAAAACATCGTACTCTATAAACTGCATGTGTTTTGTGTGCAAATATCCCAATTTGTAAAGGAGCTAGTAACTAAAGCTGTCAGATTAATGTAGTGGCGTAAAAGGTAGAATATTTCTCTCTGAAATGTAGTGGTGTAGAAGTAGAACGTGGCATGAAAAGAAGAGACTCAAGTAAAGTACAAGTACCTCAAATTTGCACTTAAGTAAATGTACTTAGTTACATTCCACCACTGACTATATTTGACTAAATATGTTCAATTTCTAGAAATGAAATGGAAGAAAGATACACGTCAGGATCTGCACAGACTCCGTGTTACACTCTAATGTCATAATAACAGCAGACAGCTGCATGTTTTTTTTTATCGTATTTATGTACAACAGCTGATGTAGTGGTGAATCATTGTTGGGCCAGTGGTTGCAGCGACCCACACAGAACACAGAACACACTCGCGGTGATTCAGAGTATGTCTCTGCCCCCCCTGCTGATGCCATAAACTTTACACTCGTATACCTTAAACTGGTATCCCTCCTCCATAGAAATGACCATGAAACGGCAGGTCGTTTTTTTTATGACTCTCTGCTAACAAGCCAAAGCCTCGGCCCTGCACAGCAACAGCCAACCACTTGGAAGTTAAAAAACAGCCCATGATTAATGATCGCTGGGACGTGTCTGAGTGAACCAAATGGAGTGTGCATGTAAACGCCGACCTGCCAAAGACTTCACCCTCACACTTATTGTAATCATTACAGGGAGAGAAAAATTAGAAGGGGGGAACTGTAATGGGTTAATTACGCCACAATCGGCGGGTGTAGAAATGCAGGCCTTTTTAATTAGCTCCCTCCATCATTCGACACATTTCTATTATTTTCCTTCTCTTTATTTCTGCTCCCTGCTTTGACGGAGGTTCAGCGCCGTGAAGGAAAATAGGGGGATAATTGTGTTCATCCATCTCTCTCTCTCCCTCTCTCTCCCTCTCCCTCTCTCTCTCTCTCTCTCTCTCTCTCTCTCTCTCTCTCTCTCTCTCTCGCTCCCGCTCTCTCTCTCCCTCTCCCTCTCTCTCTCCCTCTCTAAGCCCCCTTCCACCTCTCGCTCCACCTCTGCTTCTCTCTCCAACCCCCTGTCCTACAAGTTATTTTGACTCCCTCTGTCTGTGTCTAAATACCACCTTAACTCTTGTTCTGTTTCAGTCCCCCCCCCCCCCCACACACACACACACACACACACACACACCTCCCACCTCACTCTATCGACTACTTTATAATCAGGGATGCACCGAATCCAGGATTCGGCTTCGGCTGACTATTGGGCTTTTTGACCGGGTTTGGTTTCTGCTGAACCTTAGAATTTTTTTCTCCACAGAACCGAATGCGTTACGCTGGTCGACGTAATAGGTGACTGATAGGAACAACATTCTTTGAAATTGGTCTAGTAGTAGGCGTGAACGCTGTAACAGGTAGCCACAGACCACGCTGCAAAGTAACCCTATGGGGCAAATGTTCAGCCTCAAGTTGGTCCGCTTTAATTTGCCATTGACAGGCTCAGATTAGTATTCTTTGTCCGACCACATTGTGAGATAGGCCTTTTTAAAACCTATTTTACGAGCTTTATGTTTAACCAGAAACGGCTCTGAGGTCGTTAGCGCTAAACCCACCAGACTCCATTTAAATAACAATAATTTTAGCGTGTATAGAACCAACATATTTTCACATGTAAATCGGTAAACTATGTGTTTATTTCAACCAAAACTAGAGTTGTGATGGTTGGAAAAATGGATAGACGACCCAAAACGGCTTTTTTTATAGTTATATTTTTGTTTCTGTCGACTTTGAATGAAGTGTATTTTAGGATACTAAAATGATGAATCGGCCTGTGACCTTCAGCACTCACTGGATCGGTTCGCAGCCGAGTGTGAAGCGGCTGGGATGAGGATCAGCACCTCTAAATCGGAGGCCATGGTTCTCAGCAGGAAACCGATGGAGTGCCTTCTCCAGGTAGGGAATGAGTCCTTACCCCAAGTGAAGGAGTTCAAGTACCTTGGGGTCTTGTTCGCGTGTGAGGGGACAATGGAGCGGGAGATTGGCCGGAGAATCGGCGCAGCGGGTGCGGTATTGCATTCAATTTATCGCACCGTTGTGACGAAAAGAGAGCTGAGCCAGAAGGCAAAGCTCTCAATCTACCGGTCAGTTTTCCTTCCTACCCTCACCTATGGTCATGAAGGCTGGGTCATGACCGAAAGAACAAGATCCAGGGTACAAGCGGCCGAAATGGGTTTCCTCAGGAGGGTGGCTGGCGTCTCCCTTAGAGATAGGGTGAGAAGCTCAGTCATCCGTGAGGAGCTCAGAGTAGAGCCGCTGCTCCTTTGCATTGAAAGGAGCCAGTTGAGGTGGTTCGGGCATCTGGTAAGGATGCCCTCTGGGCGCCTCCCTAGGGAGGTGTTCCAGGCACGTCCAGCTGGGAGGAGGCCTCGGGGAAGACCCAGGACTAGGTGGAGGGATTATATCTCTAACCTGGCCTGGGAACGCCTCGGGATCCCCCAGTCGGAGCTGGTTAATGTGGCTCGGGAAAGGGAAGTTTGGGGCCCCCTGCTGGAGCTGCTACCCCCGCGACCCGATACCGGATAAGCGGACGAAGATGGATGGATGGATGAAAATGATGAATGTTTATTTACATATTTACGAGTCTGGTGGGATTAGCGAACGCAATTTCACGGATGTTTTTATGTTTAAAAAAAGGATCTTACTCTTTAATAGAAAGGTCTACCTCCTTAGAAATCCGTTCCATAATGTTGTCAGACACTTAGAATATTAATCTGAGCTAAATCTTAATACTGGACCAATGTCAAAGATTGTTGTTCCCATCAGTCACGTCGACATAAAAACATAGGGAAATAGGGTCCAGGTTGGAAAAAACGGTAGTTACCCTTTAAAGCGTAACTCTTGCCAAAATGCAACCTAGGGTCTTTTTGTGAATGTACCCGAGTCAGACTTTCGTTTAAAAGCAGAATTAAGACAGAAACGCCACTTTTAAGATTTACCGTATTCTCGTTTTTCGGTCAAATGGCCTTTTGAATGGGAGTGCTAGGGGCACTTCTATGATAGCATCAAAATCACTAATTTTAAAACACTAAGAAGGCTCGACACAACATGAAATTTGGCTCCAAGTATCACCAGGGGCTCTACACATGAACTCAGCATTGAGAACATTGTTTGTGTACACAGTGTTTACTAAAAAGAGAGGTTTTGAACAACTCACTGTAGCTGTTGTTTTTCCAGTCGCCTTCCATCTCGCAAGTCAAAAATAGTCGAGGGAGGAGATTAAAGATGGAAAGCTCCTAAAGCTTAGTTCCATGTAAATGCACAGATAATTTGTTGTGTTGAATGACATTTCCTCCTATGGAGTCCGTTCATTCACAATGTTCTCAATGCTTGTGTTCATGTGTAGAGCCCATGGTGATACTTAGAGCAAAGTTTCATGTTGTGTCGAGCATTCTTAGTGTTTTAAAAATAGTGATGTTGATGCTATCATAGAAATGCCCCTAGTACTCCTATTCAAAAGGCCATTTGACCAAAAATACGGTGAATCTTAAAAGTGGGGTTTCTGTCCTAATTATGCTTTTAGTTTGACTCGGGTACATTCACAAAAAGATCCTAGGTTGCATTTTGGCGAGAGTTACGCTTTAAGTGTAAAGGCAAACAACAGAACATCTAGAACAGTCTGGTAGGTTCAGAAAATGTCATCACTTTACGTAATTCAGCCTGTAAAACCAGGAAAAGACAACATATATATCACGGTATTACAAAATCTAAGACGATATTTGAGGGGGGGGCGGTGGCAGTAGAGCAGTAACTCAGTCCGTAGGGAGTTGGGTTGTGAACCAGAGGGTCGCTGTTTCAAGTCCCTGTACGGACCAAAGTACGGAGTGTGGATTGGTAGCTGGAGAGATGCCCGTTGACTTCCTGGGCACTGCCAGGGTGTTCTTGAGCAAGGCACCAGATCTCCCTCCCCCCTGTATGTAGTGATTTCTAACAGAGTGTAAATTGTAATTTCCCCAATGGGGATCAATAAATAGTATAAATTAAATAAATATGAATTAGTCTCCTATATCAATATTGATATATTGCGCCCAGCCCTAGTTTGGTACCATGTTTGCTGCCAGTGTTGGTTATGACACCCAAAGATTTGTAAAGGAACACTTTAAAACTCGGATTTAAATATTTGCTTCTCACTGCTATTTATTGACTTTAAATCCTGATTCATTCAGATTCAGGTGGAGCTAAGATAGAGCAAGTACGATGAGTGACAGGCAATAAAGTTGTAACATTTTATTATAAGTGATTAAAGCTTTGTCTGGTGTCCTGTTAGGGATGCCCTTTGTCCCTAATAATAATAATAATAATAATAATAATAATAATACTAATAATAATACTAATAATAAAAATAATACAATGATCATTTTTTAATTATTATTATTACCATCAGGACCATAGACAGGTCAGCATATTCTGAATAAGGCCTTTTCCAAATTTGGCATTTTCCGATTAAGACGTGGAATATGCCGGTATTATTCAGGTTTTAGAAGCATTCTTTGGACATGTACACATTGCATTCGGAATATGCGTCTCAAACTGGGTTTTTACCGCAGTTGCAAATGACATGAGAATTGTTTAAAACCTGGTGTAAAATGTGTCTTCTGGGCCTCAAAAATCTCCTAGATGGACTGACTGTTAGGGCTGGGACGATATGCTTTTGTCTCGATTCGATTCTTTCACGATACACGGACATGCCAATTCGATGTGTATTGAGATTTTAATTTATTGTGATTCTAGAAGTACTGCCATTCGATAGCATTGAGTATTGCGATTTTCTTTTCCTTCTTATACAAAAACAAAAGTTGAATAATACACTTCTAGAGACAGTATATCATGAGACATTTCTAAAAACTAATTGTTTTCTAAGAAGAATGAACATCACGTGTCATTCTGACATTTATTGTAAGAAGTACAGAAAAAGTACTTTCTGCAATTTCTGCTTTTGCTCTGTTTTGCTGGAAAAGAATATGATGTCGCCATCGGCAGTACCATATGAACAGAAAATATGTAGGTCATTCATTGGTAAAAGAAACAAATAAAAAATGTTGATTCTAGGGAAAAGAATTGATTTTAAAAATCGTGACGTAAAAATAATCCCAATACATACGATTTTCGATTTCTTTTTCGACTTCTACTCATACCTGCAAACTATTTGCTTTTCACTTTTGAAAGGGAAAATGTCATCCACTTGAATCGTGTAGATCCGAAAAGTTTTTATTTGGGGGGTCCGAAAACGGACGTTAGAGGGAACTGAAACATCGCCGCACGGGAGGCTAGTCAACACTACACTCGACAGCAGGTAACGTTAGCCTATCGCTAGCTAGTTAACACGACACCTGACAGCAGGTAACGTTAGCCTACTGCTAGCTAGTTAACACTACACTCGACAGCAGGTAACATTAGCCTACCGTTAGCTAGCAGCTGGAGTAAACACCTTTAAAATGCTGACAGCTAAACTGTGTAAAGTGTGTCTGTATTTCACTGGAGATGATTCTAACACCGGACTGTAGCTGCCGTTGTCTGAAAAACAACACAGACTCAGGACACATTTACTGGTGAAATAAGTTATTGTTATAAGTTATTGTTATTAAAGTTTCAATAAATCATTTCATTTTGACCCTGTGGCCTTAGCAATACACAAGCCATTCTTTAATGTTGCCGTTTTGTGCTCCTTTTTTACATCAACTTTTTATTTTATATTTTTTAACATACAGAACAGTTGTAGGTAAAGACTCTCAATCCCAAGACATGGCCTCTGGCTGTGGCTTCGTTTCCTTTTTTATTTAAAGCCCCTCCTTCCTTTTCTTTCTTCCATCCCCTCTTCTCCCGGGGATAGGGTAGGATCATGAGATCTGTATAATGTGATGTGAGCAGCGTGGCCCCGCGATGCCCCTTGGAGATCGCTCACACTCCTCATGATGAAACAAACTCACACACATGTCAAGCAGCTCCCGGAGATGATGTATGGAGGCTTTGCAATCACACCAGTCTGACGTTGACCCGAGCTTTTAATCTCTGTACATTAATGAAGTGTCCCGTCTAATTTCCCCCGTCCCACTGATGATCAGGAGGCGGAGGAAGGACAGGGAGCGGTCAGAGGGAAATCAGAACGTTAGCGTCGAATGTTAGCTGATAGACATTTAGGAAAACGGACAGGGGCTTCCCGTTGACAGGTGTGTGTGTATGTGTGTTAGTACTTGTGTGTGTTTTGTAGAAGAAATAGAGACCTAAGAGGAACGCAGCATGTTGGCGTCTGCCCAAGACTGCCATTAAAACTGGAAGCAAAGCTAAAACATGCAACTTAAGAACTGTAATAGTGCTATAGTGCAGGCATTGGACCTCCTGGAATTATCAAAATAAAAGCCAGGAAATATTACTTTGTAACGTGAATATAGGCTAAGAACGTTTTTGTCTCTTCTGTGACAAAACTACTACAGATTTATTTAAATTAAGTGCATAACAATATATATTATATGGGAAAAAAAGGAGTGCTTCTTTTTGGTGGTGGTTAAAAAGCCGGTTACACTTTACTTGAAGGTATCTACATAAGAGTGACATGACACTGTCATGAACGTGTCATAAACATTATAAACAAGTCATAAACATCCATGACATAACGCTTCTGCCATTAAGTGTCATTAGTTTTTTGTCATGACACGTTAGTGTTAGAGCTCAGGTGTGGACACACAGAGCCGACGACCAAACGTCGGCAGAAAAGGCAGTTGGGCTGATCAGTCTCCCCAAATTGGTCATAAAAGTGCCTCGGAACACACCACAGCGATGAGATGTGATACGTCTCCATAACAGCAGGCGGCGCTAATCTGTACTGTCGCCCAAAAATGAAAACCGGCAGCTGATTGGACGAACGCGTCATGTGGGTCTTGTTTATCTGGAAATTCAAAGACAGACTGTCATGAATAGTTCACCGAAACGTGTTTCTGAAAACATTTTAAGCGAGAAATAGGTCATGCAGTTGCTGAATCTGTCTTCATTTCAGATCGACAAAAGTCAGTTTAAAAGATTTTCATCAGATTTTGAGAGACTCTAGTCACGCTCATTCCGCTCCCCGTTTCCGGGTTAGCACTCTACCAATCAGATGGGTCATTTGAGTCCGACTGCCGGCAGCGCCCTACTTAATTAGAATGAGAAAAATGTAGTAAAAGAAGTTATAGCTTAGGTCATAGTGCTGAATAGGGAGTCCATGTAAGGTCCAATATTCATGCATGTTATAAATTTGCTGCAGCAGTGTTCATTGCCAATGTTACTGAAGTGGCTTTCTGCGAGTTATCACTACAGACGCTGGTCGAGAGCGCTCAGCGCTCTGCGACACGAGCACATGCAAGCACACCATTTTGATAACCCATAGCATCATCTCTTATTTACCAAAAAAAAATTAAATGAAACCCAAGCAAATTGAAAATCCCATTCACTCATTTGACAACACCCATGTGGCACAAAGAAAGACACCGCTAATACAGAAAATACAAGCACATATGTGATGATGCAAGTTGTGCAGGACACCGGAACTGAGTTACAACAAAATAGGTTCACTAATAGGAATTAGTGAAAGGCTAATGCTATGTGTAGCGCTAATATCGCCGCTCGTTTATCAGAGACACACAGTCCAAAACTTAAACCTCAAGTTGCGCATTATTGCGAGACGATAAAGTTGTATTGTATCGTATATTCGTCTGTTTCAAGTGTCCCCCAGAAATGTCGGTGTTTTTCTTTTGGCTTGACTCTCCTGCAGTTGCAGCAAGTCTTTCACGTATGGCTTTTGTCTATGTTCTTCTGTTTTCTTGAGTTTCAATGCATTGAGCTCTCTCAGCCAGTGTAACTGCACAGTTGCTTTTACTGAAATGTAATTTAGATTGGCAGAAGTTATGATTCTTATATTGCAGTGTCCACTTGTTGTAATAAATCGACTCTAGTAGTCCATTCTCACCTGCTTGTGTGAGTGCAGCACATACTGCATGTAGCTAAAGTCCATGGATGTATAGATAATATGAGTATTTATGTTGGTCGATAGGGATATACAGTACATCTAAAAATGTATATAAATGTGTAGAGATTACAACCGGTTCAGATAAATGCACTGTTGCAATCTTTAAACGGCCCAGGGCGACTTCAGATGTAACTACCTGTTCCTTAGTTCATTTATTGAAGAGAATGTTTTATTTATTTAGTTATTTTGATGTGGGATTTGTTTAACAAATCTATTAATGTTTTATTGTTTAGTTTTTAATCAGAATCAGAATTCAGCATCAGAATTAACTTGTAAGTACATACAACACAGTTAAAAGTGCTACTCTTTGGTGCAAACATAAAAACACACACACACACACACACACACACACACTAAACTAAGAACATGGATCAGAGAATGTGAAGATGGTACAAAGATTAAAACTAGAGAAAAAAGTAAACCAGTGAAATCATTTAGTAAAATAATTTACTAAATGTATTGCACACGATTACTTTGAGTGCAGGTGCAGCATGAGTGGATGAAAGTGCTTATAGTTTTTTTTTATTTAAAGCTATAGTGCGTAGTTTCTGTCGACCACATGAGGAATTCTAAGTAATGACAACATTGACATGACAACTCCTCCACGCAGTTGCTAGTAGCCAAGGAGGATGCGGAGGATTAAAAAAAACATGATGGACTCTTCAGAAGAGGTCATTATCTATACTCAAGTTTCTGCGTGGGAAAGTCACCGGACGCCCCAATCTTCTGAACATAGCCATGCTGAGAAATACTGAGAGCTGTGTGGAGCTGATAGTCTTAATTAGCTTTGTGGCAACTCCTTTGGCAATGGCTTGAATGTGACGGACGTTCATTACTATCAAAAAGTGACGCGCTAAAGCTTTAAAGTGCAAATTGCTTGTGGGGAAAAAAAAAACTGAATCTGGAGGTGCATCTTTTGTTGGACCTATAACACCTGTAACAGTTCAAAGAGGTGATGACCAGGGTGAGTCTTTTACGAGGTTAGTTATTTAATTTAGTCATTTAGGATAACATTCAATTTCAGATGCATTTTTGATAAGAGGACACCAGTGTTGTGGAAGTATTTCACTCTTCTGCACCGTCTCAGCAGAGACGCAGATGCCACCAGCGTGAGCAGAGCCGGGTGGCCGGCAGCAACCTTATTGATACAGAGCCATTGCTTTCCTCTGATCCGAATGGTGCACAGTCAGAGACAATAGAGAGCTGGTAAAAAGGCTATAAATAACTAACCAGATCATTCAAATAAAAAAATAAAAAAGAAAGGTCAGTAGCAAGTATGGCAGGTGACCATTATTGATTTATCCGGTGAAAACCATTTTTACTGGCATGAAGCACTTGGCAGGTGGTCGGTCTGCTTATGTGTATCATCTTATTATATATCAAGTGTGTGGGTGTGGGTTAGAGAAGCAGCCTCGGCCTGTTCTGCTAAGGAGCAGAAACCCACTTTTGTGCCCAGTTCAGCAGAAGGAACACAAGGAAAACATTCAACTGTGCTCCTCAAGATTGTTTTTGGCCACAGTAGCCCTGTCGGAGGAAGCACACAAGCCCACCTCTATACTACTTTGTGTCTGCTGAAATGTATGGATTCCCCCCACCACCACCCCCGTCTGCGGCCAAAGTTGTGCGGGATGCCAAATATTATTTAATTCAAACTCCTACTTCGTGGGACAAAGTCGCAACAATTCTGAGCACCCAGATCGTGACGGGGGGGGGGGGGGGGAAGGGGGAATGGAACTACTAACTATTATTTTTGATACGGCATTTGATGTTTTCAGGAGGGTGTTTTGGCGCAGCCGGCGATGGCGATGGTGACGTCGGTGGAAAATGAACCTGGGCTCTGTGTTTTTCAGTCTGCTAGGTCTTGTACTGGGCAGCGCTGTGGTCAGACCTCAAGTTCATACAACAGGATGATTAGTTTGTCTTAGCCGACCGCTGACCAGAGGAATCTGCAGGAGTTCCAGTAAGTGGGGCTTTAGACACTGAGGAGAAGATTAGTGTTTAATTTCACCCAGAACCACCTGTCTGTCGGCACAAATGTGCTCCCTTCTCTCACAGTCTCTCTACCTGTCTCACATTCTGGGATCCCTGAGCACCTAAAATCCCTAAACAAGCATCTCTGCGCTGGTATTTTTTATGGTGGTAATGTACTTCTTTCTCGAATTTTAGCTCCCAATTTAGTTCCTAATTTCAGTTCTTGTGGTTCCTACCCAGAACAATTTGGTCAATTTATATATATATATATCCATATATATATATTTTTTTTTTTTGGCCAGATATCATCGTGATAATATCTGATAATGGGCCTTTGAATTGACTCCAGGTATTAATAATATAAGCATTGTCATTATCTTGATTCTACCTGCACAGTCAATAGAACATTAACACAAGGTGTAAATGGGCTCTTAGTTGCACGGATTTCAGTCACACATCATGTTGCATGCATTGCTGAATTAATGTTGCGCCTAATCATGTCCACGTACGTCTTTCTATTGACATTGTATGTAATCGCACTGCGTTTAAAAGTAGCTTATTGTAGCCTCTATGTTCTAGGACTGTCCTGAATACCATGTTTTTTGTGCTTTGGAGCTTCGGTACTAATCAACAGCCAATATTCAAGTCTTCGTTGGTGTTGGCCCTTGGTGGGCGTGGGGGGAGGGACTGATCAGGACTCAGGGCACGTCAGACCAATAAAAGCAATTAGCCGCAGTGGGAGTGTCACTGAAATGGCTCATTTGTTTGACATCCTGTTGTGTTCTTTAACCCCAAGCCCAAGTAGACTTTATTTTTCACAATTAAAGTGTTTTCCGTCAGATTGTTTATAGATCTCGACCGCACTTGAAGGCAGCTTCATTTCACGGAGAAAGAGGGAAAGAAAAGAGACGAGCGAGACAGACAGATGCTTTGTTGTTTGGCAAACAGTTGGCTGTTCCACAAACTCCTGGGCTGTTCGGTGCTTGTGTTTGGCGTTTTCAAACTTTTTCGTGGCAGCGATAGAGGCAGCGATGTTTCCTGTTTCCTGTACGGGATGCTCACACCGCCTCAAAACCGACTGACAAGTCTGAAACACAAATTTAAAACCCATGAAATAAAGGTTACAACAGGAAATAAGGAAAAAAAACAGGTTAAACACAATTGAAAGCCAGAGAATAAAAATAGGATTAGTCCAACTCCACTGAAGACATCCCTGTCCCCACATACGTGATCCATACTGCTCAAGCTTCATTACCGGTCCCTGTCTGTCTGTCTGTAGGTACAGTCCATCTGACTGTCTGACAGCGTCTGCTCCACCGCCGTCTGCTATTCAGGATTAATGAATAGCATTCTCCTCCTGTTCTCCCCCTGCCCAGCCAAAGCAAAGTCCGGCCGTAGGCCTCATTATTAAAAGCAATGGCCAGGACTCGGGGCCTGTCTGTACAAACATGCAGCGACGGAGCTGGGAGGGAAAAGGGAAACCGGCTCGCGGGGGGATGAGGTTTCAATAAACGTCAGCCAGCGTCGGCTCTGTTTGGACTGCAAATTATTGCTGGCTGATACTCTATTATTTTACAACCAAGGATCGCTGTCGAAAGAAAGGTAGGAGGGGAGGAAAAAGAAAGAGAGAGTTGCGAGGGAGGGAGGGAGGGAGAAAAAGAAACTCTGGAAGGGCGCCTAAGGGGAAAAAAGGGTTAGTGAATACTATAATAATCTTTAAAAATATTACTGGAGCGGCCGCAGCTTAAGCTAAGAATAGGCCGGAGAGAGCAAACTTGGATGATTCCGTAGAGAGAAAGCAGAGGAGCACGCAAAGAGAAGGAAAAGCAAGTGAGGGAGGAGGAGAGATGGCAGCCATGTGAGAGGGCTATAAAATCAACACCTTCGGTAAACACAATTTACATCTGCTTTATTACTTCTGCGGGGAAAAACACACTTTTTGACCACGGCGAAATGTACTTATAATCCAAATGTGTAATGGTCCGTCACCCATATGCTTAAACGAATACAAATGACAAATACAATGAAGGCCATCATCCCATCAGTCCTGCCCCAGGTGCTGCAGCAAACGCGGAGAAAATTGATCCTAAGTGCAAGTCAAGCATACAACACGTTTAACCTAGGTAAGACCTAACACACGGCAAAAGTTGCTAAAGCCGTTCTCACTCTCCCATTGCGTAAAAATACGGACAGTTAGGTTTAGGAAAAGATCGTGGGTGGGGTTATAAAATGTACTTTTCATTGAGTCAAAGAACGGGACACGAACCCCGGCCTTCTGGATGAAAGTCCGGTTTTGTTTGACCCATCCACCACCCCAACCTCCCTCCTTAAGCAGCATTTCGGTCTTTCATACCTCTCACTACCGCTACTCGCTATCTTTCAGCGCCACAGTCGAGCTACTGCTATGCCCGGTGCGTTCCATACAGACGCTGAAGGGTGCTTTTTTGCGTCATATATCTGACGCTGAGAGCCACTGCCCAAGCATCAGTATTTTACGAGTTGGGAGTGAGAACGGGTTGGCTACACATGATCAGGGGCAAACCGGCGAGGTAGGGCGCAGAGCATAGAGGCAAAGCGCAGCGCAGGAACGTTCGGGAATTGGTTGCGCCTTGAAAGGACAGCGGCAACTAGGTCAAAGTTGAAATAATTTGAGGGCCAAGGGTAGCGCTGCACTTAGTTGGGCGGCACCGCTCTACCCATAGTAAAAAAAACAAAACAATGGAGCGGGCAGCGCAGAGCGGTTTTACCGCGGATCTTGTGCAGGCAGCTGAATAGTACATGTAATAGGAGCAATGCCACACAGAAAAAATGTAGAGAATTACTAATGCTGTTCATGCCAAATTCCTACCCTACCTATGTTATGTAACTTAACATCAGACAATTGTTGCCTCTTTCTTAGGTGGCTGGAGTGAAAATGACTCATCCTCAACATTTCTTGTGTTCTGGTTTCACAATGATAAAGACAGTTTAGAAGAACAATTAGATACAAAACAGGATGTAGCCTCTACAGGAAGATTCTTTTCACTGGCATCTATCAAGGTTTTTTTTTTTCTAAATGATTTACAGATTTTACTGATTCTATTATCAAATTGCATAAAAAATAGTGCAAATAGCTACTGTGAACAGAGCATGCCCCCAGACCAGTCAGTCAGTCTTTGTGAAACTGCAATGTCAACAATTTTGTGGAATAACTTTTCTGCCCTCATCCCCTTTCTGCAAAGTCGTACGTTTAAAGCAACTGAATTGCTGAGTATTGACATTCTAATGCAATTTAAAGTTCTCCAGATATTTTCCTAAGTCATGTTAACTGAGATAGAGCACAGATGCAGGTGCTCACTGAAGTCTCTATTCTTACTGGCTACCTGCTATCTGTAATAACATTTGCACTGTACCGCAGCGCACACGGAATTTTTTTTGTAGCTTTTGGAATCTCAAAGAAGTCCAGGATGTCTTAAAAGCTGGAAGAATCCTCTTGAGAATGATGCACTTTTTGTGTCACTTTTTTTTTTTTTTCTTCTTTAGCCAAGCTAACAGAGCTCTCTGGATGGAAAGTCCGTCAGTCCACCACTTTGGCCCAGACTGAAATATTTCAGCAACATTCAATGGATTAAGATAACATTTTGTACAGAAATTCATGGTACCCAGAGGATAAAGCCTACAGACTTTGGTGATCACCTGATTTGTTCTATAATGCTGTCGTCAGTTCAAAGTTTTAATTTTATTATTATTATTTATTTCTGTTTTATTAATTTGCACTGTGACTGAAACAACTTTTCATTTCTCCTGAATATGCAAATACACAGTGAAATGACAAAGTGAATGGAATTGAATTTGGCAAAACTAATGACATTCCCATCAGCCTCAGCTGTACTTTTACCAAATTTTAGCATGCTAAGATGCTAAACTTTGCTGCTGACATGGTAAACATTATACTATATTATGTAACATTGGGTTTGTTACTTAGCTAGCTAGTTTATGACAAATCATTTTGGCTGTGCTTTCTAACATGATGTCATTATGCTAACTGGGCACCGTTAGCCTTTACAACAGAGCTGCTTCACTACACTTGTTTGATCATGTTTAATTACAGAGTTCTCTGTTGATTTGTATGTAGCTCTGTGCATTGCTATGGTTGTTGTACACAACCAACCAGCCAACAGTTTGCAAAGCTGCGGTAAAGATGCATGCCTAAAAGAAAAGAAGGAGAAATACACCTACTTTTAAACATTATGAAAGACTTGGATATCATCAGGTTTTTGGATATGAGCAAATGTTGCAACAACAATGTTTTCAAGAAGACTGCTGGAGGAATGAAAGACAAAAAGGGAGGCTGTGTTTGCACAGTCCAACAAGTCTGCCACCGGTGGATAACTTTAAAAAAAAAAACATATTTTGCACGGTTGCATGTAAACGGGGATATTAGTGGAATATTCACTTTCATTAGCCATTAACAGCTTAGTCGGAATATTGTCTTTTTTGGAATAAGGGCAAAACCCGGAATATTATGTGCATGTCAATGAAGTTATTGTCATTGTGAGCATGTTACCATGTTGAAATTTAGCTGAAAGCAACATTGTGCCTAAGTACTGCCTCACAGAGCTGCTAGCTTTAGCTTCAGACTCTTAGTTTAGTTTCTTTAGTGGCTGCTTTTGCAGATTGGCACATGGCAAATAAAATCTGACTTTCTTTTTGCCATACAGGGCAAATACCTTTATTATTCCTTTGTGAATTGTCTCTAAATGGGTTATGTTAGTTAAAAAATGAAATTTGAAATGTTGCACAAATGTAATAAACCAGTCCAAAAAACAGCATCTTTTACCAACTACTAAGAGATATGCATTGCTCTGGAGCCCACAAAGAGACTGTCACAACTGAGCTGCTGTGATAAACTCCTTATGTTCCTCCAGACACATAGTTGCAACACACTTGTGGCGCTCTTTCAGGCTGCTGTGGTCAATATTATTCAAGAGCTGCTGACATTTAACAGGCATCCATGCTGGTTAACATGCTTCTGTCTGGATGTTCACAAACTAATTTGATCCATGCTTTACAGAGTGGGGGAAACTGTCACCCTGCAGGATGTTACCGCCGTATTCAAGAGTGTGTGTCTGTATTTGTGACTAACTTTGTAACTAAGTACTTTTACTTAAGAACTGTACTTAAGTACAAATTTGAGGTACTTGTACTTTACCTGAGTCTTTTCTTTTTATGTCACTTTGTACCTTTTACTCTACTGCATTAATCTGACAGCTTTAGCTACTAGTTACTTTAAAAGTTAAATGTGTAGTTTATAAAATGTGATGTTTTATTATAAATAAAACTACCCGACAATATGTCTGCCTACAAGTCCATCTGAGGATTTTTCTGTATTGAGTACATTTGCTTTAATACTTTAAGTACATTTTCCTGATGATACCTTACATACTTTTACTTAGTAACAATGCAGGACTTTTACTCATAACAGAATATTGTTTACAGTGTGGTATTAGTACTTTTACTTAAAGTAAGTAAAGGATCTGAGTACTTCTTCCACCACCGGTGGTTATAAAGGTTGTAATGCATTTGTACATGTGTGTCTTATGTCCCCACTTTCATAACACCAGCCTCCCTCTGAAATACGTTTAAAAAGTAATCTGGCTGACAGGGAAAAGCAGTTTTCTTACCTCAATAAAATTATCTTTGATTTTAGTGTTTGCCTAACACTCTTGTACCCGTTTAATATTGGAGCACGCTCCTCCACTCCGGGTTAGAGGGGGGAAAAAAAAAAGGTGTAAGTTATTATGGGCTCGGCCTCGCTGGCAATTCCTGCAGCTGAATTAAAATGCAACATTATATGGCTTGGCCAAGGTTAGTCCGTGTTAGCCGGGGTGCTGTTACGGGCACTTTTGGAGCCTCTCAATTGAGGTAATAAATTGAGTCTGATGGCTAATTTTAGGTGAAACCCAATACCTCTGGCTAAACTATGAGCCAGAGGGGACCATTTAATCAAAATATGTCTGGCACTGCCGCCAATTTTGAAACAATCGGAGAAAAACAACAACAAAAAGATTTTAGAGTAAATATATATTTTACAGAAATTTGTTTTAAGGGATACTGTACTTTCTGTCAGTCAAGTGAAAAGAGTTAAACTGTGGAGGATTTAAAATGTCTAAACATCCACTGGGCTGATAGTGAAAACAGCAGTTAAAGGTCCCATGTCTTGCTTTTTATGCATATTTTCAGGTTCATACTTGTATTTTGGTTTTCTACTAGAACATGTTTACATGCTTTAATATTCGAAAAACATTATTTTTCTCATTCCGTGTGTCTGAATATACCTGTATTCACTCTCTGCCTGAAACGCTCCATTTTAGCGCCTGTCCCTTTAAGTCCCCCTCTCTTGGAAAAAAAACCCCAGTCTGCTCTGATTGGTCAGCATTTCTGGGTCTTTCGAATCTGCGCTGTTCACGTCTCTGCAACGTCATTGCAGCCGGAGAATGTAACGGCACTGTAGCGGCACTTTTTAACGATATATAGACCCTTTGCAAACACGTCACACGACCACGTGACGGCGCCATGACGGACGGCGGAAGCACAGGTTAAACAGTGGTAGACTAGCGGAAAGTTTAATAGTTTCAATCAGTTTGAAATACATAACACTAAATAAACTGTATTTATGGCTTGATATGGCTTTTTCTATTGAACAAGTTGTGCAGTTATCAGTCGAGGTAGGGCATTTGGTAGGTGCTCACAAAGAGCAGTATTTGGAGAAGTTGGAGATAGCAGGATTGGATACTGACCCTTAATTCGTTCTCCCTCTGTTTTCACGGACCTTGTTAAATCACAGAGTCTGCCCGACTTCAGTCCACACGATCTGTACCACTATGTAGTAAACGAGGTATCCCCATATACTGGTGCTGATCTCAAAGCTTTTAAAAGTCTGGGTGCTTACCAGTTCTTTGTAGCTGGCTGGGTTGCAGGTACGCGATGCTACGCTAACGGCGGGGGGAGGTACCTCATAATGGCAAAGATAAGACATCAATCTATGGTTTATTTTGTATTAACATCTATTCTTTACTTAAGTAAAGATTTATATAAGACGTAGCCCATGTTTTTAGAGGACATGGCCAGTCGTGGCTACCCACATACCGTTGTTCACTGGGTGTGCCGATGCAACTTCCTAGCTAATGGATGCCTGAACACATCCCAGCTCTGGGAAGTGCAGTCATTAATTATCTATCACACGTTAATCCATGCAGTAAATCACGGAGTGTCTATGATCAGTAGTAACCACACATAATTGTAACATCTAGCCATCTTCTTGTCTGTGATTATCTTCACTGTGTAGCCTATGTTTAGATTTGACCGGTGGATATTACGACGCGATGGGCAGCGGCTAGCGAGCAGTCCAAAGCTAGCTCTTTTTTGGATATGTAGCTAGGTCAGTGAATAACCGATGTTAGCTAGTTATGTGGGTCATCGTGGTCATCGGGTTGGACCTGTTAGTAGGACAGCTGGTTAGCATGGCAGCTAGCTGGTTGAGGATAATTTTATTTATCACTCATTTAAAACAGAAAGGCAATACATACACATGCATATGTTGGTGAGGATTACTCTGCAGATTGTGAATGTGAGAACACAAACACAAACGAAAACGTACGAGTTTAGCTTGCCGTCCATCTACAGCCTAGCTCTTCCGCCGTCCGTCATGGCGCTCATAATTCGTGCGAGTGGAGCGTGCAAAGGGTCTACAGTATAGTTGTAACATCACAACTGTACAGAAATCTTGACTGCTTGTTTAAAGGCACCGTTTCTGAGTACGGGCTGTGTGCCTTTCTCTGTGGATTTAGCGTTTTGATACTTCACATCACAGTATCACTGTATTTATATAGCACCTCGATCTGCTGTTTAATCAAAAAAGTCATATATACAACAGAATATCAGTTTTTACAATACGGGACCATTAAATCTAACATATTTAGCTGGTGGACATGTCTATATGTCTATCCATGTCCATCTATTCATCAGGATAGTCATACTTTGAGTAAATCAAATGTAAAACATTCTTTGTGGATACATTTTGAAACTAATACTTTGTTAATGCAGTCACAGCTTAACAGAAAGTTGACATTTAATGAATTTTAACACCACAAGAAGAATAAAAAAGAAATAAAACCGCGCAATCCTTGCAGAGAAAAAAAAATTGCTTTTATCATCCAATACGTTCCCCTACACTCACTAAATCATTCTGTGAAAGTATCTCTCAATTAGCAGGGGAGAGAAAAGATCTCCAAAGAGGCGTCCGGTTTGCAGCCTGCCAACAGCCACATCTCGGGGCCCGCAATCAGTGACACTCACAATAAACGGGCTGATATTTAATCATTAGGCGAGGAATGCACAACGGACGTCTCTAATCTGCTCCCGCGGCTGCCGGAAAGTTACACGGCACGCAGAGTGGAAGCCGTGAACTCTCCGTGTCAGCTTGGACCGTGCGCCTTCGGGGTTTCGGTGGCAGACCCAAGAGGGGTAGCGTTGCATAGCAGGAGGCCTCGGCATGCCATTGCAATTAATGTATTGTCTTACTTAATAAGATGGAAATGTTGGAATGATTGGTGAAGACTGTGGTGTGCACTTTGGGGTCGGTGGGAGGATTAGTTACCAAAGTGCTGAGGCGCTCACTTACACCAACTGCTGAGCTGGACTGAAAGAGAAAAATGCTATATTCATATGTACCGTATTATTGTTGGCAGGTTAATTGTCTAGCTTCAAAAGTTAAGTTTACTGGAACTGTGTCTTGTTTTTGGATCAATTACTTTATCTAATTATTCCTGCAAATGTTTGAGTTAAATTCTCTCATGCATTCTTCCCATGATGCATTTGGCAGGCCAATCATTATAGAATGATTCTGGTGGTATTCTATATTTTTCTTATTGCCGTCAAATCCCATGAAGACCAAAACCAACAACAAATTCATCCAACAAGTGTTGTTTGTGTGGCTAAAAGCCTGATATACCTTATTCCAAACACATCCTCGTAACTAAACATACTTAATGACCTAATAACATATATGACGGTTTGAAAGTTCATAAAATAATGTCTTGGAGATAAATATTTTCTTTGGTAAATTATATTTAACTTTATAGAGATCAACAGTCTCTGTCCACTTTTTGAATGGCTCTGATTCCGAAATGTGAGGAGGGCCCAAAAAGATGCTAGAATGAATAGCTGTGGATGTGGGGAGGGGCCCATAGAAAATGCCTTTCTACGGGGCCCAGAATTGTGTGCTACGCCCCTGTGTACAGACACTATCATAGAGTTCAGTGGTAGAAGTTCGCTCTAGACGTACGCAGGTTCGCGGGTGCAGTAAACATTTCCATGGTAACAGCGAGTTCCACCAATAAGGGACGTCGCTGTTATGCCTTAGGATTGTGGGTAGTGTAGTATTTCTCCATAGGATCGCAAATAACAGACTTGTGGCTTCTACAGGGGCATACAAGTTAATTTCCCAACCTCATGGTAAGTCTACCTTGGATGGTTCAGACATAATGGCTAATAATCAAAATCCTTATGGAAAAAAAGATTGGGATTTGTACTTCTGGAACCACACTGTTGAGCTCCATAGACCTTTTTCACAGCAGACATGTTGACATGTCATAGTAGGAAAAGCACAGGTATATTCAAAACCATTAAGGAAGGCTGCATTCCACTTAGGAGAGGTCCTGGTATTGTGCATGCTGACTCACTGAAATAGCTTACTGGGACATTTGATGGAATTGAGCCATCGTTAAGGTTATACATTTCAGCTGTGCTTTTCCTACTATGACAAGTCAAAATGTCTGCTGTGAAAAAGGTCCATTGTCCTTGTACTGTGCAGCAAGAACATGCAGTAGATTAGCAGTGCAAACTCAAGCATAGTGTGTGTAGAAATATTACAAAGGTAGAGGAAGGTACAGAATGAAGACATAAATAATATATAGGAGTATGTATAGTATGAAGTGGATGCCCTTCATACTATACATACGTCCTATGATATCTATTATATGAACATGAACCATATACAGCACTGAAACAGATATACCAGGCAGATATCAGACTATACTATATTGCATGATGTTGTCGAACAAACTCTGAAACTATAATGGAGCAGTTGAACTTAATCAATAAATATGTCTTAGCACCTTTTCTCAACTAGACCTTGACCATATGAGGTATTACCTTCAAACCTTCCCAATTACCGCTTGCTAAGTGGGTAATAAATCGTGAGTCTGCAGTGCTGAGATATGGAGCAGTAAAGATTTGACGTATCAGCTGGCAGAGCCGTTAAAATCTTTAACCCTAATTACCCAACGCAAGCATAAATTAACATTCAAAGCTTGTGACTATGTCGCACAGTTCATTTGATTTTGAAATAAAAAGCAGAGGAGAGTAATGGAGCGTGGATTCCTTACAAAACGTGCGTGCAAGATATTTTTTGTAACACTCTTTTTGGGGTAGCTCTCAGTGATACTACTCAAGATTGGTCTCAAGACCTCTTTTCGAAGGTCTCGTCTCGTTATCGACTACATTTTTAGGACTCTGGATTTAATTTCAAGACCGGTCAAGACCACAACTGCAGAGGTATCGCTCAATTGGTATTTTCGATGGGCGATGTTGGTTCTGTCGCCAAACATAACTTGTTGGCATGTATGGCAGTTGGATGTAGGATCCTCAGGTTGTCTCTTTGCAAACTCCAAACAAGCTTCAAGGTGGACCTCACTGTGAGGTTGACAGGCAACCAGTGAAGACACTGGAAAAGTCACTGGAAAGTTACCGCACCCCGCCAAGAAATAGTCCGGCTCATAACCCTACAGGCGTGTGACATTGTTCTCGCGATAACACACGTGCGTGTATGTTTACAGCTGCTGTATACAGCGTAGACATACACGTGGATAGCTCAAAATGCGTACAGATAACATGCCATTTGGCTTTAGGAAAGTGGCGTGTATGTTTACGCAAAGTCATGATGCCATGTTGATTAAATAGAAAAGTGCTGGTAGGAGGGCTTTGTTACTTTTGGACGGAGATAGGCTAGCTGCTCCTCTCCCGTGTCTTTATGCTAAGCTAAGCTAACTGGCTTCTTGAAGTAGTTTTATGTTTAACCTGCAAACATGAGAGTGGTATCAATCTTCTGGTCTAACTCTCAGCAAGAAAGCAAACAAGCATATGTCCCAAAATGTCAAACTATTCCTTATGCAACTATTAGCAACATATTGGGAAGACCTTGGTGCCCAGCTTCAAGAAATGGATTCATTTACCCACATTGTATTGGTCTGTATTTTGCTTTGGCATCAACAGCTAGGATCAACTGTACAACCAAACAAATGTCTCTCAACAAACGTTATTTATCACCGAAATATAATTGGGGAACAAAATCAGATTTTTGAAAGACAAACAATTGGGGAAAAAAACATTGGACTTCCACAATAGCTGCATCTATAACAAAAACCTTGAATATATTTGACAGCGAGCCTCCCACCGTCTTGTATATTTAGATGTCAAGCTGATGTGCTGATCTTTATGGAAAACATGAAGAGATTATTGGAGGTTAGGCGAATCAAAGTGACACGAGTGACACACACTCGGGCCAACCAATATACACTAGAGCAACCGCAACGCTGGAGTCCCTCAGGCTGTGGTGAGCTTCTTGCCTCTCGTGACGTATTAAAGCCAGCGGCTCCTTAGTGTTCTTTTGCTCCTGATTGACTTTTAATTGATTTCTCATACAAGTGCGGTTCCCTCTTGTCATTGAGATGGAGTCTTTTGGGGTTTTAATTTGCGGATCTCTTGATTTATCCCCCTAGTCTGTGATTATTACAATTATGTGGCTTTTGTAATTGGTGGATATCGAGTTGATGTTTTTTTTTTTTTTTTTGGGGGGGGGAAACATTACTTTTAAACATTGAACGTTGCCAGGGACAATGAGGCTGACCCGGGGTGGGGTTCGATACATGGGCACCCTTGTGGTTGAACCAGTGTGTGTTTGTGTGTGTCTCACTTACAGTAAGAGCATGCGTATTTACATTTCTGCTCGCCGTCTGCTTTCCAGTGTAATGCGTGTTTATGTTTACTTTGTGTGTGTGTGTGTGTGTGTGTGTGTGTGTGTGTGTGTGTGTGTGTGTGTGTGTTTAAGGAGTGACTGTGATGTAGAGCACCTGCCCTCTCCGCCCAGTCATGCTGCTGTGTGGCAGCTACTGAGCTGGAACCTTCCGGATGACATCATCAAACGGTGACAAGGCAGACAGGTCAGGGCGCCTGTGGTTGTTGCTGGAAAAGGCTACTCCCTAAATTGGTGTCTGTGTGTGTTTTTTGTACACACACACACGCGCCCTTTTTTTCATATTGAGTTTTCATGTTGACGTGATCACAGGTAGCATTCTTGTTACGTTGAGTTTTTTAACATTTTAGCATATTTCACCTCGCTCCACACGCAGCCTGTTGCCGACTCGCAAAGACGTCCGCGAGCGGGAGCGACGACTTTGTTGATCTAAAAACTCTAAATATAAAAAAGGGGACTCCAGTTTTTTCTCCACACATCTCTCCTCTACTCATTGTCTATATAGTTTTTGAATGAATTGAAATAATAACGCGTTGAAGAAAACATTTCCAATGTGACCAGACGTGTCTTTGCCTCAATTCGTGCCGTGCAGGGCAAATTCATGTCTTTTCACATCAACTCACCTCTTTGCATTCACTTTATATGCGATCCCACTGTATCTAAAATTTGCTTTGCATTCAGTATAAACTCACATTTAGTTAGTCATATTAAAGGTTTTTAAATATACTTACAGTTAGTTTAGTTTATTTTTTCCGGCCATCTGTAACTCACAACAGTCAATGCCCTGATAACATTCAGAAAATAACATTGTTGTTTTTACTCCCACAAACAAAGCAAAAATGAACTGAATAAAAACAAACCAAAAAACAACACTAATACTATATATATATATATATATATATATATATATATATATATATATATATATATATATATATATATATATATATATATATACAAGAAACAAACAAGACCGAAAAGGTGTAGGTTGAAGCCTAGGCTTAGTACACCTACCCTTTTTACATAAAATTATATTCTTTCATACAAAAATGAAAGTTACAGAAACTAAGTATACACTATATACCCCAGTATCACACAAGAAGTCCAATACATTTTGTGTACCTTCTGGTATTCACACTTCTGTTTTATATTTGTTAATCACCTTATGTTTAAATATTTTTTTTAATTGGTTAATTGTTTGTCAAATAATGTGTAAATGGTTCGATTCCAGTTCTGTAAAAAAGTGAGTGTCTTGAGTTTTATTTTTTTCAGAATATATTTAATTGTTTTGTCACAACCCCTAGCATTCAGTAGCGGACTCTGGCTGTCTGAGAGGCACTGTTGATGTGGCGCTGCGTCGCGTCTTCTCAATTTTAAGGGCACCCTTAAGGGAACTTTTGTATGCTTTCTCCATTTAATTGCATTCAAGAGGACACTTATCACGTTTTCTCCAGGAAAAGGGCACCCTAGAGGGCACTTAATCAGGCTTTCTCCACTGGAAGGGCTCTCTAGAGGACAATCCATCACATTCTCTCTACTGGAAGCGCTCTCTTGAGGGAACTTCATCACAATTTCTCCACTATATGGAACCCTTGAGGACACTTTATCATACGTTCTCCATTTAAGATCATTCTAGAGGAAACTTCATCACGTTAACTCCACTAGAAAGGCATCCTAGTGGGGACTTCATCACATTTTCTCCACTGGAAGGGCTCTCCAGAGCAGTGGTTCTTTTTTCAATAATGTACCCCATTTGACTTGTGTTTTTAAGCCAAGTACCCCCTGACCAGCGAAAGATTTACCAAACAGCCATGTAACTGAAAAACATTTAAATGCTAATGAAAAAAGGCAACAACAAAAAAACAACAAAAACAAACTTGGAAAAAGTTGAGTAGGAAGGAAGTAAGGCAAGAATAGGTGGAAAATAGTATCAAAAACAGCGACAAAAGCGACAGACTTGTAAAAAGAAACAGTAGAAAGAAGGAAGACAAACTTAGAAAAAAGTGACAAAAACCTTGAAAAGGCAGAATTGTTTTTTGAAAAAGCGACAAAAGCTTCGACAGACTTGGAGAAAAAAAGAAAGAAGACGGTAGAAAGAAGGAAGGAAGGCAAGAACAGGTTGAAAATAGTGACAAAAAGCGACAAAAAACGTTAAAAAAAAATGACAAACTTTAAAAACAGTGACGAAAATGTAAAAAAAACAAAATGCTCACGTACCCCCTGCAGTCCTTCAAAGTACCCCTTTGGGTACACGTACCCACATTTGAGAAACGCTGCTCTAGAGGGCACCTCATCACGTTTTCTCTACTAGAAGAGATCTCTCGAGGGCACTTCATCAAATTTCTCCAGTGTACGGGCACCGTTGAGGACACTTTATCACACTTTCTCTATTTAAGGGCATTCTAGAGGAAACTTCATTATTTATCGAAAATCTCATTATGTAAATATTTTGTGAAAGCACCAATAGTCAACACTATATCGTATAGGTATTGATATCGAGGTATTTGGTCAAAAAATACCGTGATATTTGATTTTCTCCATATCGCCCAGCCCTAGTAGTAGGCTGTCTGTGTATACAACCCATTGGCAATAATAGATGTTTTCCTGGTGGCTTAGTGCATTGTTCAGCAATGCATACTGTAATGTTTCAATCAGTTTCACAATTCTATGTTTTTGTTACATTTATTTTCAAAACACAGTCAGTGCATCATACAACAGTACACAAAAACAGGCAGAAACAAGGATTTTTCCACCCACATATCTTCCTAAAATAATTCTACCCACTGCATCTCTAACCACTCCATAAAATGTTTTCTTACACATTCTACTCGACTGCTCTTTGTTTGCTCTCTTTAGTTTCCCCCTGGCGTATGCATGCGTTGGTCCGTCTAGACCACAGAGGACAGGTTAGTGAGGGTGTATTCTTTTTTTCCCCATTTGCTGATTTGGAGGATATTATGGCCTATTTGCACCTGCAAAGCCAAGCCCAAGTGTCCCACCGCCTACTTGCTATTTGTCAGGATCTGTGTAATTACCAGCATCTATCCCTCGCTCCCCATCTCATATCCTGAGCACAACATTTGCCCACATTTACCTACTGGCTTTCAAATGGTTTTCGCTAAAAAAAAACAAGACTCCAATTTCACTGAGGGGGTAAAAGAAGTGGCGGGAAGATGCTGCCAGGTTGCAAAATAGACAAAATATCTCCTGTCCTGCGCTTCCTGCATTGCCACATCATAATCAAATCAAACCAATATTTTATTTTTTTTTTAATGACTTGTTGCGCACAGGAGACGGCGCGTGGCTGCCCAAACAAAATAACCCAGAATGCACAGCGGGAGCAAAAACGGTATCTGCGTTTCAGCGAGCGCTCCCTTGGAGAAACAGTTTAGATTCAGGGAACATTCCTATTTTAGGAACTTTAAATGTTAAGTAAAGAAACATTATGAGAGGAAGGCTGAATGGAAAGCTGTGTGCGTGCGTGCGTGCGTGCGTGCGTGCGTGCGTGCGTCCGTGTGTGTGTGCGTGTATGTGTGTCTGGATGTGCATGCATGTGCATTAGAGGGGCCGTGTGTGTGTGTGTGTGTGTGTGTGTGTGTGTGTGTGTGTGTGTGTGTGTGTGTGTGTGAGAGAGAGAGAGAGAGAGAGAGAGAGATTTGGACATACACCTCTAAGCACACCTAAGTGTATCTAGCCAAATGTTTTTATATGGTTCCATGACGGGGGAGAGAGTGTGTCTAACAAAGGAGACTATTTCGATGAGGCCGGTCAGTGAAGGAGTGCTGGACTCATAATGACATAGAAAACAAACAGTGGTGAATGGGCACATGGTCCCTCCGTAACCACAGGACCCTTAACGGGAAGAGCCTGTCCAGCGGTGCACAGCCCCGCTCCAAAACTACAGGAAGACCCAGGCGCCAAGGAGTTAAAGTACACCTACTGTGTGTGTGTGTGTGTGTGTGTGTGTGTGTGTGTGTCTGTGTGTGTGTGTGTGAGACACACATTGCAGATCACCTGCACATATGCACGAATACCTCAAGAGAAGCAGTGGTGGATGAAGTATTCAGATCCTTTTGCTTAAATAAATAGTACTTATACCTCACTGCATTGAAAATGGTACTTAAGTAAAAGTTTGTATGTATCATCAGGAAAATATACTTCAAGTATTAAAAGTACAAGCACTCGATGCAGTAAAAATCCTCACGTTTTAGAAACTGTTCTGTGTTTTATCGGCTAATCTTTGAGCAGTTTAATTTGTAATAAAATATAGTGTTGTATAGACTTCATTTGTTTTGTGTCCAAAAATTTCAATTTGTAAAGTAACTAGTAACTAAAGCTGTCAGATTAAGGTAGTGGAGTTAAAAGTACAGTATTCATCTCTGAAATGTAGCGGAGTAGAAGTACACTGTGGCAGGAAAAGAAAAGACTCAAGTGACGTACAAGTACCTCTAATTTGTACTTAAGTACAGTACTGGGGTAAATGTACTTGGTTTCATTCCACCACTGATGAGAAGACATGGACACGCTAAGACACGTACACAAAAGTCACTGACGAATGAAGGTACCTATTACCATACAAATACACACATTCACACTCATGCTCTCTGTCTCACTTGTACACACAGTCGCAGGGGGAGACTACCCAATCAACCACCAGCAACAATATTATTCTGCCATTCACTGTCGCCGGTGTGATTGATGAAGCCGAGGCAAGGCCGGACTCCATATCCCAACGTGGAGCTCATGTAGAATAACATTGCGCTGACAATGCTCATATTAGACTCAGTTCGTTGCTACACGTACAATCTCATGCCCAAAACATACCAATCTGTCCCCAGTGTGGAGAGCTGAGCTCCAATTGCACGCTTTGGTGAAATGTTTTGGCAATGTAAAAGAAGTATTCTAATGATATGATATGATAGGATTTTTTTGTTAAGTTGAAATGTACGGGTCTGTACATTTCGGGAGTTCTTAGCGTTGTAGCATGCAATTGACACACGTGATATTTGAAAACGCACAAATCACGTAACTTGCACATGGTTTCATCAAAGCTTAATTTGGCACTTAAAATGAATTCCATTTACTCTTCCCCTACGGAAACTGAGGTGTGATATTTTACCACTTTATCTAAACAGGATAGGATGTTGGAATTGAAGAACATCGAAGAACAACGAAGAATTCATTTAATAATACACAATTGGGCAGTTAATATACCTGTGCATAATAAAGGGGTCCATTACATAATTGTTCCTTGCAGAATATTTATCATATGTGTTATTCAAACTGTAGAGAGTAATGACACACAAAGTGGCAAAATGGAAAAGCACTGCGGTCCCGTTTGTTCCCCCGAGCCGGTTGCTGCGGGTGTATGCTATTTTGCAGACTGTAGCACTGGCTGGTTTTGGAGCTGTGGCTGGATAGGGAGCCATTCAGCTATCGACTCTAAATATATGCGCTATTGGTAGGGGTGGAACGGTTCACATAACCCATGGTTCGGTTCCTATCACGGTTTTAGGGTCACGGTTTTCGGTTCTGTACGATTTTTGTTATTTTTTCTTTTAATCTTTAACACTCCAGAAATATACTTCATCATATGATATTTAGCTTCATTATCCACAATGTAGGATACAGTATAGTAAGCACATCATTGGGACCATCTCTGAGGAAAGCTAGGTGAGATTCTGAAACAGCAAGAGGAAAGACATTGATGATTTCAACAAGCTTTTCATTTATTTGGCAAAAAGAAAAGAGAATGCATATTGCCATCTACAGGAACTTATGTGCCTTTTTAGCACACAAAGATTGAAATATTACAGAATATCAATTGAAATAACTTGCATTTATCAAACTGCCAACCTTAGTGTAGCTCTTACAAAAATGTTATCCTTTAAAAGAAAAAGAGGAACTCTTAAAGCTCCGTCTTTTGAATAAGTCAGAATACGTTAAACATTAAAAAAAAAGTTGCGTGCGTGCGTGCGCCAGTCGCAGGGGGGGGGACTGAGCAGCCCCGCCTGCTGCAGAGAGCCGACAGGATTGAAACAGCAGCCGCTTCAGCGGCTTTAGAGTGAAAAAACGCAGCGTACATTGATGTTAAAATGTATACAGGTTGGCGGTTGGACGGTCTAAAATGTTTTGCAGTCTTTAGCTGTACGCGCCACTTTCTACCTTTTTATATAGTATAGTTGTGACATCACACCATACAGAAGTCCTGACGGCTCGTTTAAAGACAGTTTCTGAATACTTGCTGGGTGCATTTCTCTGTGGATTGAGCGTTTTGATACTTTCACAGTATCAATGTAGCACCTCAACCTGCTTTATAATCAAAAAAGACATGGAAATCTCACTTTTTACCATATGGGACATTTTAAAGAATGCTATTCAGTCCACCAGTTGCATTCTACACTGTGTGAAGATTTGTTTCTACGAAGGCTTGATATTTGAGAAGATGTCTTCCATGTGTAACAGGACAAGACTGGTGAGCTGTTTAGCGTGGGTGGTGGTGTCCAAACAACAGATGCACATGGAAGTCCAGACATGTGTTCGCTTTCCGGTCTCTGCCCCTCGCTGTTCGCCCACACAGATGTTTTGGAGACGCTGAATTTAGTTTTATTTATTTTCTTACTATGTCTGGCAGATACACCGATTTTTTTTCCTACCTTGTGAGTTTTAGTGAAGACATTGTGAGGGGCAGTGCACGTCTAAGCCAGTTGCTATTTTGAACCCAGCCCTTTCTGTTTCTGTCACTGTCAACAATAATTAGCAACTACTCTGAAGCTTATTTTTACATTTGTACAGCGTACATTTTTAGCACATGATGCACAGGATCATCCAAGGACAAATGATTTTATTTATACGTTCACCTTCCAAACAATAACCCAAATCATGGGCGTAAATTTAATCTTACAGTTGGGGAGGACAATAAACTTTTGTTTTTAAAAACAATTTTGAAGGGGACACAAATAATACAGCCAAAATTGTACTAATAAAGGATATTTGTAGTTACGGGACTCCAGTAAGTAGGCTGGCAAAGCTATTTTAGTCACTTAAAACATCTGATAAAGTGATTATTTTCTCTAATACAGATGATGCTGAACTGAGAAGTGAGCCCGCTAGCAAGCAAGTTAGCTAACTAGCCAGCCGGCCACTAAATTAGTAAAATTTAATGACTTAATGTTTCATTTACACACTTTTGTCACATCGTAGAAAACAAGACATTAATTTTCTATAACCAGTGTAGCATGAAAGCACGGTGCGTGAAATTAGCAAGCTAGCTAACTAAGTAACTATCCAACAGGCTATTAAAAAAGCTACCAAACAAGCTAGGTAACCAGTGCTTTAAATTGACACCTGCCAACCCGCCAAATGCAGGTAAAAATGACGGGTAACATTGTAAAGCAAATAACGCTGCGTCTGTTTGAATCGGCAGGCTGCAGAAACGATGCGAGAAGTCCGTGTTTGGTCTGTTTTCCTCCAAAACAATGTGAGCGGTTATGTGTGTTTGGCTTGGAAATGTAATCTTTATCTGGAAACACTGATTGTAGTTCTAATCCTACATTTCCCATAACCACTATGCCGTGACAGGTCGTACAACCGTTGGCTACGTGCCTAGCGTCTGTGGCATCGATTACGAGCTACACTGATATAGAGAAGACTACCGGAACGACACAAAACAAACCAGAGGAGGTGCAATGGAAGGAAAGTTAGTTAGGAGAAAAACAAACAAACGTGGCTAGTGGGAAATCTGATTGGCTGGTAACTTCTACTAGCTGTGTTGGCTGGTGATCAAAAGAGTTGATATAAAGGACAATTCTGGCTCAAAATGAACCTAGGGGTTAATAACACATGGGTACCGAGTCGATCGTTCTCTGGGATATGTTTTCATGCTAATCGAATGTGACCAGCGTTAGGGCAAACCGCTAATTAGCTTGTAACGCTAGTCGTCGGGGCACTGGTAAAGTAAAAAAAAAAACGCTATTTCTATACCACTAACAAGGCTCCAAATAGCACCACACTTCCACGGTAACATAATGAGGGTCCCTACATGTAAACCGAAGCATTGATAACTTTGTAAGTGTACAGGCAGTTTATTAAAAAGATAATTTAGAAAGACAATACCTTCACGTATACAGGCAGGCGCCATCTTGGGAAAACAGTCACGACCAGTCGAACAACGAACGCCGTGTAACCAGTAACATAGCTCAAACACGGCGTTCGTCGTTCGACTGATCGTGACTGTTCTGTTGTTGCTGTTCTTTTTACTTTTGTGTGGCCCCGACGACCAGCGTTAAAAGCTAATTAGCGTTTTGCGCTAAAACTGGTCACATTCGATTAACATGCAAACATATCCCAGAGAACGGTAGACTCAGTACCAATGTGTTATTAACCCCTAGGTTCATTTTGCGCCGGAATTGTCCTTTAAAGCGCTGTAGGTAACTTTATAATCGCTAACATAGCGGACTCATGGAAAAATACATTGGTTATTGGTTATACGAAGTTGTTTCTAAACTTAAAACACACTTTTTGCCCCATTTGTATTATTTTACTACTCACTCAATTCTTTTAGGTATATATAATTATATTATTCACAATACACAGCATGGGTTTTAATGATATTTTTAGGGGGGGACAACCTGCAGATGGGGTACGTCTTGACCCCCTGAGATTTCCACCTATAACCCAAATATGTGATCTCTTTCATATGAATTTAAATACACTGAAAACAAGACCCCTTTAAAGGTGCAGACACATGCACAGTCATGATCACGGTGTCTCTATTCACTCGGCTTGTTTACGTGTTACCATGATGACTGTCAATGGCCCTTCACAGTCAGCTCTCTCGGCCCACACTCCCCCCCCCCATTCACTCTCCGTCAGACATCCCAGAAGTCCATTTACCGCATTAAAAACATCGTAAAACAGACTCCATGCTAAAAATTGTGCCAGGGCGTCAGCAGATGGTTTATAAGGTCACGCTGGTGACTAAGCATCAGCAAAGTGTCATTGACATGAGGTGCTTTTTTGTTATGTGCAAAATAATCTCTTTTTCTCGATTACATTGGTTTTGTGATCATTAGTAACCAAACTTGAAATTGTATTAACTCCACAGCCCTAATATTAACAACATTAATTGAAAATGATATATAAACACACATTTGAAAAAGATAATTTCTAGGTGTTGCCTATCACTGGCAAATTCTGCCCAGCAAACTTGATCTTGATGGGTGAAGTAGAAATGCTGAGAAACACTTTTCACTGTAACACCTCTCTGGGGTGTCTGGATGTGCACGTGTGCTGACCGCAGCAGCTACCCCACTTAATTTTATTTCTCTATAGTCTCACATAATTCTGCCAACTAATTGGCATAGTTACATATTCTCTAACTGTATCTGGTTCTGTGTGTGTGTGTGTAATAACCAGACGAGAGAGAGAGAGAGAGAGAGAGAGAGAGAGCGAGAGAGCGCTTTGGCAGAATGTCAGGTTCATGCCCCCACTAACCGCAAGTAGCCAAGATATATCGGCAGTTCCTGTGCATTATGGGATACCGTGCTGGCAATAAACGGAAACAGAGAAAATCTGAAATGAGGTGACTGAGACATTGCATGACTTGTCCTCTTCACAATGCAGAGTTCTGCTGCATTAATCGCCAGCCCCAAAATCAAACATATAACCCGTATCAAACATATATCTTACTGTCTGCAGCCGAAGAACAAGAACACACACTGAGGTCCTGCATGGAAAAGCCGGACTGTCTTTTGATTAATATAGTCTCCGAGGTTAAACGCACATTAATGAGAAGTCCTCCTCTCCTCCTATCTTTTTTTAACCTCCTTTTGGCCTGCTGTTCTGGCTCATTGGCCCAGGAAACATGGCCTGAATCAGAGAGGTAAGTTGATGATGATGATGAGCACTATTCATTCAGTGAGCGTTGACATATTTGCTACCATAACCATCAATAACACTAGGCTCGTGTGTGTGTGTGTGTGTGTGTGTGTGTGTGTGTGTGTGTGTGTGTGTGTGTGTGTGTGTGTGTGTGTGTGTGTGTGTGTGTGTGTGTGTGTGTGTGTGCATGCATCACATCTGTCCCTACTGTTGATCATCTCTCAACAGCCCCAGCCAATATACTGGGCATAACAACAAGTCTTCCAACCCGTACGATCACATAAGTCAATATCTTTGTTCCTACCCTCTAATACGACCCACAGGAGCGTTTCCTAAATGACCGCCCCTACAAGTGGCAGGACGTCAATATGTCCTCATACTGAAACTTAATGGTCGCAGTTTTAAACAAGTGGTTAGCGTTGTGAAACGGTCGCAGTTTGTTAGGTTAAGGCAACAAAACTACGTGGCTAGGTTAAGGAAAAAAATCATGGTTTGGGTTCAAATAAGTATGTTTGTTACGTTCGGCTAATTCAGTTACGTACATAAGTACGTGACAGGGATACCTATACCAGGGGTAGATGCAAAGACTGTTTAAGTGAAGCCAAAACATCTTGGTTGACCCCTGGTGGCTGGCTAAAGTACAGGTCCAATGTTTCCTCTATGTTGATTTGGAAATGGTGGCCCGCCACGCCAAAATTTCTGCCGCCACGGTATCAAAAATAGGGCAGACGCACAGTGTAGTCGCCTACACTGTGCGTGTGGTTGCCTTTTAAATGACCCTGCCTGTTGGAAAGCCTGTCCACGCCCCCCGCAGGTGGATGGCGAAGCTGCAGTCTGATGTCTGTTTAGTGGGCGGCACTGCACTTTGATGTCTGTTTAGAGAGGCAGCAGACTTTTTATTTATTCCTTTTCTTCATTCTGTCTGGTTTGTGCGTTTGTGAGGAAAACGTGAGTATTGTAAATGTGGAGTTTGTTCTGTGACACCATGCAGGACAAATATATCTGTATAGTTTTAACTATTTAGATCGAAGTTATGGTAGGAGTTGTCCTGAAAATGTTCCTTTCTTCACGGCACACTCGTTAGAGTCTACTTAGCTAATCATCGCCGTTAATGGGTGATAACGCCGGTTTATATCACACTCTGCGTGTGCTCTGAGTGTTTATATGTTAAAATTAACTTTTATAATATAGTGTAGGAGGTTATTGTGAAGTGAATCTCAGTTTCTGTGCTCTGTAGGCTATGTGCATTTAACCATCTCGTGATTTTGTTGTTGATGTTGTTTGGACAGCGCTGCCCCCACTGCTAAAAAAAATCCTAAAGGAAACACCGAGGTCATAAACCCGCCCCTTCCATGTCAGTGGATGGGGCATGATCAAACTAACAATCAAAGTAGCCTACAGTTGTTTCCTAAAGATGGTTTCTGTCATTTTAGGTAGTTCTGATCATGCTGATGTGTGTTCCTTTTTCTGATAAGTTTGGTTTTTATTAGTTATTTGATGCTATAAAAAGGGGGTGAAACGTCATGATTGACAGTGGTGATTGGTCGGGCGGGTGCATGGGCAGGACTTTGATTCTGCTCCTTCACAGCACGATCACTACTGTCCAGACTCTGGCTTCAAAATTATATATGGCGGCGCCTGTAGCTGGAATATTTTGGATTCACTTTTTTACAGTGGATTCATCTTTATTTACAGTCTATGATCTATACAAATGTGACTTAACTTACAAATGTATGTACTTAAATTAAAATAATTCAACGTTGACTTTTGGTTTCCAGGGGACCCAAACAGCGGTCTCGTAGGTCAAAGTCCTGTGTTTCTTTGACCCATCCCTCCATCCTACACAGAATTTACTTTACTTTATACCCTACGTCACATGACTTCAGTATTAGCTCCCGTCATACTTACTACGGCCACTATAGGTTGCCACCCAACAATAAACCTAAATATGGATCGTAATGAGCTACTTGTACAAATGACCTATGTGGGGCACAGTCTAGTGCATAAACATAGCTAGCCTAGCTAGCTAGCGCTAGCCTAGATGTATAGCCTACATGTGCAGTAGGTGTTAGCTTCTTATAGAGAAAGTTGCCTATCTTATTTCTCCCCAAATTGCTTAGATGCAGTTTGATGTAGGGGTTGCTACATAAGGAATTATGTCAGAAAATCACATGACATCCGGTTTGACAGTTTTTATCCAAGCCATTTTTCAGTGCTTAGATTAGCATGGGTGGCCACAGCAGGAGAGGAACGTCTTGCTAAGGAGTCTACAGGCTAATAAATTAAATTAATAATAAAAAAGAGCCAAAGAAAATAGGGATTTAGCTCTTTTTTATGTCGGGGTGGAGACTGACTGATCATCTGACTTATGGTTTAATAAAAGGCTGATATCATCCTCATATATCAGCTCAACTTTACTGTGGCATTTATATTTTCTGTGTCACTTCCTGGGATCTTGAAAACATTAGCCCCCTTCCTGTAATGCTCTAATCCTCATGTTCCTCCTCTTTGATTTGGTTCTGGCTCTGATATCAATCGGCTTGATTTGGAAAGGAATAACTGAAGTTATCCTGTGAACTTGAACTGGATCCACTGATACTGTTTGGATAGGTGCACAGTAGGCCTTGAGAGACACACAATGTAGCTGTAACCATCAACTTTTTACTGCGTGCTTGCTGAGCCACCGCTGTACTTTGGCTCAATGCTCGAGAAGAATTATTTGGGGGAAAGAAATTCTGGATTGAAAGATGAATTTAGAGAAATAACTTCATTGGTTAAAGCGTAAGGGTCGGCGCCAAATGTTTGTTTCAGTTTAGCAAAACTTTGAAATTCAAAATGAGGACATAAAGTATGTGCTTGTCTTTAAATCTAATGGTAATATTCATAAAAGCTATACACATTTTAAAAACCTATATACATGTTATTGTTATTGCTAGCTTACTGTCGGCTTAACGAACAGGCTAACGTTACTAAATTGCATCGTATGCTTGGTTCTGCATGTTCAATGTCAATTTATTATATACAACCTAATGTTAATGTCAACAGTCTTCTCATGTCTCTTTTCTTTCCTTAGGCTTCATTCTGGAATTCCTAAACCAGAAAACAACAGTTATCTTCCCCTATACAGCATTTAAGCTAATCTGACTTCAGAACTCTACCTCAGAAAAAATGTTTGCAAATGTTAAAGTAAAATTATCTTCGGCTGTCAGTATTGGTAAGAATTGTTATTATCCTTTCAAAGTGTGGTACAAAACCAACAGGAGAAAATGGCTACACACGTGTGCCTGCTAAGTTTGGAGCAGGATGGGTTCCATGCAATGCCAAAAGTTGTACATTACAATCAAATTGTGCAACCGTGCCATTTACTGACTGCACAGCAAACATTTTCATATAAACTGCAGCACAAGAAGTAGAGAACGGGTAGCACATCTCAAGTTACCAAGTCAATGAGGACAAAATACTGTAATTTCACCTGTTTAATTATAGGCTCACATCACAATGAATCAACGCTGGCACGTTCTTCAGAGCGTTTGAAATAGTCAGGTTTAATGCAGTGATATACATACAAGGTCAGAGTCACTACAGCTGGGAGCTGGGGCCTAATTATTCAACAGTCAATCAAATCATCCCACTCCACTGCACTAAAGACACAGGGAAATCATTCTAAACTGTAGTCATATATTAAGTCCAGTTTTCAACTCATGTATCCTACTAATGAGGTTGAGTCACAGTTTTATTTGCTAAGTTGTGCTCTCCCCTGCAATGATGCTGTATTGGCCTTGCTTGTTTAAACCATGACAGGCATCTCCTTACTGACAAGAGAAGCTATGAGATCATTTGCATCCTTAAGCTGTGAAAAAATATTTTTCTTGATCCTTAATTCTGTCATTCAGTAGAAAGCTTGAAGTTTGAAGTGCTAATCAATAACATATGTTGCTTTGTCTATTTTGTCATTTTACCCAGCTTAGAGATGCTCGAGGTCAGAATACGTCACTTTCACTTCCCCCATAGACATTTTTCCAGCGTGGCCTCAAACAAGCAGCTCTCCAGCTACGGTCTTGACTCCCCGCCCATTAGGCCACAGCTCATGTCGAAAAGTCTTTGTTCTCTCCAGGATGTTCCTGCTCCGAGCTGCTTGTTGGACCACTCAGCCAAAACCCTAAGCCACTGTGACAGTTACTGGCAACAGAGAGCCGCAGCCCTGCATGAGTTATAGAAGATCCCCACGCGTGCAAATCCCACCGAGCTTGAGTTATGCTCCCACTGTCTCTTGTTTTCTTTTGATCACAATTCATCACCGTGTGTTTTGTGTCGACCTTGCCTTCTGACACACAAGATTTTTGGATGTCGTCTCTTGGATATTGCTAAATAGTTCTCTGCTGATTGGTTAATGTTTGTCTGGGACGGGATTGTTTATAGTTTATAGTAGTGATGTTACGCTCTGTGCCGAGGCTTCGAAGCGTGCGTTCAGAAATCCCGGAAGTTTTCCGTGAAGCACGTATTGAGGTGTGTATTGTTTTAGACAAAATGCCATCACTAATGACATCTAAAGACTCGCTGCCTGGCCGTACCTCGTGACTGGTTTGTGATGGACATAAACAATTAATACAAAACCAAGCTAAACCTAAATCCCCCCTCCAATGTGGCAGCACATGGTATGGCTCAATTGGTAGGTCACATGATTTAACAGTTCTCAACCCTTGGCCATGCCTTTTCTTCACCAGGAACAACCTCCCAACCAGCATGGTAACAAGACAAAACATGATTATATAACACAAAAATGATCATTTAACCCTACAATGTCAAAATGTGTGCACTTTGAACAGTGTAAGGCTAAAAGCGGATAAATATATAGATTACAAATCAAATAAACGGTGTAATGTGTACCTTTTTTGTGCACAAATTGTTTGGGGTGTGGCTGACTAAGAAATAAATCAATGGGGTGAAGTTGTGTGCGATATAATCATTGCTGGCTGTTGCCATATGTGGCTTCGGCCTGAACCGCAATCGTCGAATCATAGCTTAGCATCCATGACTAGGCCCAGTAGGTCTGTCAAGCTTTGGATTTAAATATCCACTGAAGCAGTGAGCATGGGCCTCGAGGAAGAGTTTAGATTGTGCTGCCTTTTCTTCAATACACTCCAAAACCAAATACACAAGCACAAAAGTGTGAGGAATGGATTAAACTGTGTGTTTATCTGCTCTAACGTCATCATGCCTGGCTAAGTAGAGTAAGTGTTACTTTCCAAAGGCAAGGGGCATGTCATTAGCTAACTGCTCTCTTTTATAATAAGACCATAGTAGAATCAGTAATGTTAGAAAAATACCTGTTTAGGATTGGAACATCTGTTGCGTTGGAGCCAAGGTGTTAATAGGCTCCGGAAAACTAGGCTTACGTGTTTGGCAACAGCTTTTAAAAAGGATAGTTTGGATATTGTCAAGTGGGGTTGAGGTACAGGCTCCCCTCCAGGCCTAAGCCACTGGGAATTATTTTCTAATGTATTTTTAAGACGTTTTTTAAACTACAGTTACAGTGGGACGGCTCAGTTGGAAACCTATATGTAGTCATATTTTCAAATCTCCAGTTAGCTTTTAGCACTCATTGAATGTTGGACCCTGTGGAATCTGTATTATAGCTCCTTTTTTTAAATTCTCAATTTCATGATTCCGTCCCATGATTCTGTTATCGCAAAAACTATAGGGCCCAGCCGTAATGCTGCCATCAGTCTGTGACTGGCCTGAGCCGGGCTCTCGTCAAAAAACACTCTTGCCACGGGGCTAAACAACTGATCTGAGGGAAAACCTGAGGTGCTTATCCACAGTCAGTGTAATACCCAAGGTAGATGGCGGTCGGGTTAGCACCGCACACACTCAAGGGGTGCTGCTCTTGTCCTCTTGCCCTTTGGCCACGGGTTCCCCAGATGTTGTAGTTATGAGCAGAGGGGAAAACTGTCAGCGTATTGCTGATGAGTCACCAGCCTAATGGACCATGGTATGAAACCTGATACGGGCTGCGTCTGCCTTGAGAGGGCAGTGTAGTGACAACAGTGTCATTACTACAACCTGAGGCCTCCCAGGCCAGGACCTCATGCGCTGAACCGTATGCCAAGAAGTGAAAGAGAGGAGAGGGAGAGGACTGGCTGAACACGATACAATCTGGGATGGAGGGAGTTCAGTTTCAGACAGCGAGAGCCGGGAGGAAGGAGAGGGACGGGCCAAAGTCTTTGTTTTATCTGGAGCGAGCAAGATACTTGCATCATAGCAGCTCTCCAAGAATAATGTTAGAACATGATGACTCAAAGAGAAAATAGTGAGTTGATGAAAATGAAGCTCAGCCTGTCGCGCCATGTTAGCACTCAAAGTTGGAAGCACAGTGTGAAGTGGCTTTTGGACAACACTGTAGTCATTATTCATCATTATCTTATTTGTTGGTTGTTTGAAATTGTTATTGCTGCATGTTCAAGTGTGCTTCCAAAATAGTGGATGCAGCAATTGTGAAATACTTTGTTACATAATACAGCCAATGGCATAGTATATCCAAGGTGACTGACTGCCAGCTGTCACTCAGCATTTTGCATTTCACCTCAGTTCAGAAACAAAATAAATTGACTGTACAAAACGTGCGTGCGTGCGTGCGTGCGTGCGTGCGTGCGTGCGTGCGTGCGTGCGTGCGTGCGTGCGTGCGTGCGTGCGTGCGTGTGTGTGTGTGTGTGTGTGTGTGTGTGTGTGTGTGTGTGTGTGTGTGTGTGTGGCCCTGTGAAGGATTCTGCTTTTCGCTGCATATGTGTGAAAATACTGCTGGTGTTATCCGAGGTCCCCAAGACAAACCGGGGAAATGTCAACCAGTCCTGCCTTTTCAGCCATCAGCACTTACTCTATTACCTCGTCAGCTGAAAATTAGTTTTTCTATGTCAGCATACATAGGCTCAAGTGTAAAACACACAAAAGTTGTCTGCAGAGCATCTGCAGGAAATGCATGCAGGGAAATAACTATGAATATTAAATATAGTTGAAGATGGCTTGTGATATAATACGTTTGTCATACGTGATGTTGCCTCTGTCTTTCTGATAGAGAAACAGAAAATAGCACAGATCTGTGCAGTGCAAAATGGTTTATGTGTCACGTTTTTTTTACATTTTTTTTTATTTTCTCTCCATTTTTTAAGCCATTTCTTATCTTATTAGTTAAATCTGTGCTTGGCAAGACGATCTCTGCCGTGACAGTTTTTGATGTGCAACTGTCTGCTGCAGTGTACTTCAGGTGAGATACAGATGGCGGACTGGTAGGTTTCAGATGTGTGGTGTCTGAGTCACTGGTGTGGATGAAATCCAGTATTGCGATGGTTATGAGCGAGACGTATCTTCTTTCAGTTCTTTCTTTATTGTTAGACTCAAGGTCCATTTAAAAACAAAGACATACATGAAAATAAAAGGACGACAACACAAGTTAAGACTATTGTAAGCATCAGTATCCACTCGAAATTTTGGAAACTGACACAAAAGTAAGGACACATGTACTGAAATGTACTACTGAATTTTGTATCTATTTGACATATTGGCATTGTGCAATGGAGGGAGACACTTATTGAGTAATTACCGGCTCCTGTGTTAAAGTTGCTCATCATCGGCTATTGGAACTGTATTAGCGGACATTTCCATCAGGACTGCAGTTAAATGCCATCTCTTGTGCTCACGATGGCATGTGGCACCTATATGTGCATCACACAAAAACCTTCAGTCAAAGCAAGTCAAGGTTTAATTTTCGTGAAGCTATGCGAACTAAAATATGATGTACATTACTATACACCAGCTCTCCCTCTACTCTTTATCTCAGCCCCCCCCTCCTTACTTAGAAGTATAGTCTGGATTTCTAACTGTCACTAACTTTAAAGCAGAGGCCTCAGTGGAAACAAATGTGGGTTGGGTGTCTGCTTTTTTACCCTGAGGGTCAGGAGCAGTACCATGTCATCACTGCAGTCGCCTCAGTCACACAGAAGGCTCTGCTACATGTTCCTGGTATGCCGCTGCATTAACCTCCTGAGACCCATCCCATTGACTTATGTCCACTGTAGTGGACATTTGAGTTTCATCCCTCTCCTTGGAATCTTTTGTGCAAGTCTTTTAATTCCTGCTGTACTGTACAGAGGACATCCTGGGCTTTTCAGTGGTATGTTATTTGATTGGCTGGGAGGCCGGGAACCGCCTCTATCTTGTAATCCAAAATGGACGGCATAGGAACAAGCACATTTTATGGAAAGATAAGAGGTGAGTCAAATATTGTTTGTCTATGGTTTTGTTACTATGATAATCATATATTTTCTTGTTCATATGTATCTTTTGAAAAATTTGCAATTTTATGAATGTCAATTGTAGTGGACATCAGGACTATCTTCATGTAAATAATGACTCCACATTGTCATAGGAAACAGAACTGAAGCAGTAAGAATTCTTTACCAAATAGTCGAGGGAGATTCAGATTTGGAGTTGTCAGATGATGAGAGAGATGAGGATGAGTTTCAACCAGTGATAGAAGACGGTGATGAAGAAGAGGAAGACGGTGCAGAAGGCTCAGTTGAAGGGAAAGATGCAGACACAGACACAGATACAGACAGGGATGAGCAGGAAACTCAACGCCCTCTGTGGGCCAGGAGTAACATGTATGTTTGATGCAGTGCCACAATTTAAAATTTAGCTGCATTGAGTATTTAAAGTGTTATTATTTATCAATGATTATTCTTTTTTCCTTCATATCAGATTTGCGCCTGTGTTACCTGGGCTTCCTGTGTGTCAAGATGACCCTACAACACGTGCAGACTGGAGTCAAATTGAATACTTTTCACAGTACATTGACAACAAGGTCTTTGACGATTTGGCAACATACACACATCAAAAAGAGCTGCAGAGCAGAGGAGTGTGTATGAACACTACGCCACAAGAAATAAAAATCTTCTTTGGCATTTCAGTCCACATGGCCTGCCTTTGCTATCCCTGAATTAAAATGTTTTGGGCCAAAAAAAAAGTGCCAGTCATAAGTAGAAAAATGACTAGGGATAGATTCTTCAGGATAAGAAACTCTCAAGATTGTCAATGACCTGGCTGTAACAGAGGAAACAAAGAAGGCAGATATTCTTTGGAAAGTCAGGCCAATACTCGATCATGTGCAGCAAGGCTGTCTCAGCCTTGCAAAGCCAGAAAGGGTCTGCATTGATGAGCAAATCATCTCATTCACAGGCCGTTGTCCAGTCAGGAAATATGTTCCCGGCAAGCCAAACCCTACTGGCCTAAAGGTCTTTGTCCTCGCATCCCCAAATGGTCTGATGCTTGATTTTGAAGTCTGGCAAGGGAAGAATACCTTTACAGTCCAAAGGTTAGGAGTTGGAGCTGCAGCAGTTCTACGCATGGTTGAATCTGTTCCAACAGGAAGCCACATATTCTTCGACAGGTACTTCACAACCATAGATCTATTGGACGCATTGCTGGCAAACGGCCTTCCTGCAACTGGAACTAGAATGAAGAACCATGTCCCAAAGCTGTGCCAGCTGCCAGTAGACAAGCAGTTGAAAAAAAGAAGGGAGAGGAACATCAGTGTCAGTGGCCAGAAAGAGTCCTGAGCTGGCCATCACAAAATGGTTCGACAACAAACCAGTGCTCATGGCATCCACTGTACATGGGAAAGACCCGGAAGACATCTGTACCAGATGGTCCAAGAAAGAAAAGCACCTGGTCCAGGTTAAAAGACCAGCAGTAATTAAGCAGTATAATAACAACATGTGTGGCGTGGATCTTTGTGATCGCATGCTTAGCTTCTATCGTATGTCAAGCAGAACCAAGAAATGGACATCGCGTGTGATCAGTCACTTCTTTGATGTTGCCATCACAAACTCCTGGATACAATACAAGTCTGACAGCAAAGCTCTGCACAGACCATCCAAGAACACACATCAGTACCTGGACTTCAAATTAGTCCTAGCTGAAGAGCTGTTGGAGAGTCCAGAACTGGATAACAGCTGTGAAGACAGTGAGGATGAGTATGAGCCACCATCTAAAATGAGGATTCCACAACCAGAGCCATCTGTGCGCAGACTAGGAGCCATGCACATTCCTGAGATGATGGATACCAAGCATGCAGAAAGATGCAGAAATAAGGGCTGCAAGAGCAAGACGTACATGAGATGTACCACATGCAAGATGTTCCTCTACATTACCAAAAAGAGAAATTGCTTCCAGGTCTATCACCACTAACACAGAACATACTAAGAACAAAATGAAGAGTGAAGGAAAAAACTAGATTGGATTCAGTTTGACAGAAGGAAAAAAATCCCCCCAAAAATCAGTTTCACATTAGTACTATGTTCATTGTTCAAATAACGCTAAAAGGATTCAAGGGGACCAATAAAAGGATACGGACATAACAAAGTGTTAAGCTTTAACAGTAAAGATATCCTTGCAAAATGTAAGGAAAAGGATTCAAGAATGATAAATGTGTCTATTGTATAATCAAAATGTCTGTATTTTTGGATAATAATCAATTTACAGTTCAAAATGTATGTATTCTTAGTTAAAAAAATAACTATAATCTGGTAAAATTTGTATCTACCAAATGTGTCTGTTTCGTACTTATTTCACAGCATGTCCACTACAGTGTAATGCTGTGACATGCTCATGTAGAAATCAGTCAAAAATACTGTTAACGTTTCACCACTTCCACCATTCTCAGCTACATTTGGCAAATGAGCTGATACAAGAAATACAAGACGGGTGTTAGTCTGATGTAAGAATCAAAAGAGCATTGTCTACAGCACTAATGTATAAGTGACCACACATCAAACTTGGTGGAAAACGTACCGTGGATACAACAAAGTGTGGTCAGCAGAGGGGGGTGGGAGTGAGTGGCCGGAGAAAATGCACCTGAGGCGATGAGTAAAAACAAATGCTCTCACTTCTGATGTCATAGGCAGGGGCGCTCCAGTTGCTGAAAAGTCAGCCCACCTTTTTCCTGTCCTGGCATCTGAAGGACACCCGGGGGAGCAGGACGTCAGCGTCACCGTAGCCGTCCGCCGCCATCACCATCATCGACACTAACCTCAACATCGTCCATGGAAGGTAAAGGCCATATATCTTTCATCCCTCCATTTGTACGTACTTGGGATGAGTGATTTGGTACCTGCCTCCCTTTACCTGTTTTCCTGACCCTTGTTTCCATTCTTTGACTCCCATATTCCATACTTAGCAAGAATACGCTTCTTAGCAACACCAAATGCCATTTGAAGTCTTTCGTTTCATTGGTTTATATTTATTCGGTAGAAATGCTGCGTCAAAGGCCGAGTTGGCTGTTCCTTTGTCTCATATTGTATTACTTAAAGCTGTTAAAGCTGAGTGCATTGCGTTTGAATCCAATGCTAAAGTTGCTAAACTCATTTAACAAATCAGAACAGAACCTGCCAAAAGCTAAAAACTTACCTCACTTCCAAAATACATTGAGAGCAGCCCAGGCACATGTTTCTTGATATTTATATAAAATGGCAAAGTATCCACTTCATTTTCTGTTTTCACTTGATTTTCTTCTTTCCTATGATGGGATTTCACCTCCCTCTTGTTTTCCTTCTCTCTCTCCCCCTCCCCACACTTATCCTTCCTGTCTCACCACAGCCATTCTTTATATGGGTTACATTGCTTGGATTAGACAAGCCAGGATTTACACACACAGGAAAGATAAGGGGACATTTTTACGGCACAACCACTATTTCAGAGGTGTGTATGAGAGTCGCAGAACCATTTTTAGACTGCAGACATGGCTGGAAAATTGGTGTAAGCTACTAAAAACTAGGTTGTAACATTTTAAGGCCTCGTGGCTTTTCACGGAAACACCTCCCCGTACTGAAAATATACCATATTAATCATGTAGCTATTAGCATGGTTGTCTGTATCCAGGTGGGAGGGGGGGCTCGTATTAAATATAATTCTCTATTTAGTTATAGAGTAAGTTTTTGTCTGCCAGACTTAAATGGTTACCGATCTGAAGAGTGAAGTCTTGAAAATGAATTATTTTGAATATAAAAAAAACCATCACCAGTATTGCAAACGATTTAGAATTAGGAAGCAAAGGAAAAACAGCATGGCGGGTACACTATGCATGCACTAAAGTGATTTAACGAATGCATATATTTTTGAGATTTCAAGACCATTTTCCATCCAGGGAAGTTCTCTTATTTCCAGGAACAACATGCTCAAACCCACACATCTCACACACCTGGAAGCTGCCCAGTAACACCCCAGTCCTATCTGTAGGCCCTTAACCCTGCACCAAGTTAAGGGCACCTCAGAGGTGGTAATGAAGAAAGAGCAAGATCTGCTCTTTCACTTCACACTCAAATCAAATTGGGCTGTATGTGGCCCATGAACTAAAATGAGTTTGACACCCCTGATTTATTTAATCAAAGACCCAATTATCTTTGGAAATGTGGCATATACAAATGCTATCCACTGAAATATTAATGGAAGCTTGGCATTGGTACTGAGATTACATTGGATGCAGAGGTTTTGCTCAGGTCCACAGGTTTTGTGCTGCAGTATCAACCAAATGCTGCAATATCAGGGTCATTTTGTGGTAAAAGAGAGACTTGTTGCACCTTTACAATTTCTGTTACATAATCTGAAGTCTAGGGTTGGGTATCGTTTGGATTTTTACGATTCCGATGCCAGACTTTTAAAACGATTCCGATTCTTAAACAGATTCTTGAAAAACTGAAAAATGACATCACAGAAAGGCTCTTTTATAGTTTTTTTTTTTTTTTTTGGTTGAAAATGATTTAAATTTAACAATATATTAATGTTTTAAAGTACTTAAATATATAATAAGTAAACCTAAGTCACCTAACACACAGCTACAATAATTTAACAATAAATAACAGTTACACTATTAACAAGTAACAACACAATACATGTTGAGTTGCTATGCTAACTAAACCAGCTTCAAACTTTAGCAGTTCTTTTGCAGAAAAATGACCATATTTGCCTTCTCTGGCAAGATACAACACCTCTCCTGACTTATGGCATGTCCTGCTTTTACGTCCGTTTTGGTGATCCCAGAGGGAAAATATGGCCATTTAAAAGTAGCCTACATTTACGGTAGCTAGCTAACGGTAGACTACAGAGAAAGTGTGATATTTTTACGTCCGTTTCGGAGCGACATAGGGAAAATATTTCAGTCGACACATTAAGTGGAAGCGAAATGAGGAACCGAAATTTGCATTCTAATCTGGTCCGATTCCTACCGGTTCCATAGTGGAACGGGGTTTCGGTACCCAACCCTACTGAAGTCTGACAAAAAAAACAACCAATCCTCTGGATCCTGTGTATTGGTACCAGCCATGGGCAGGAGTTCCCCGGTGGTTCGGCGTACGTGTCGGTGACCTGCTGTCCTGTATGGAAATGGTGTCAGCGGGACACAGAGTCCTCTGTGCAGCAGCAGCACACTGGCCTGTTGTGACCAAGGCTCGTGAAACAGAGGCCCTGTATTCCCCTTCATGTGTGGCACGTGTGTCCTCTCCCTCTGCTGCTAAAAATAGAGCCAACAATGGCACCAGGGAAATGCCTGTTTTAGAAAGAAACCTGACCTCAGATGATATCAGCTTACAACTTATGAATAACGCTTAGGGACATTGAATTTTCCAGCGATGGTGGAGAGGCTGAATACTAAGGAGGATTGTTTGCTGGAGCTATTCGATTGTTTCAACCCTTTTTATTTGTAATTTTTTTAACAATTTAGATATATGGGTTGTAGGTACAGGAGGGCGTTTAAGAATAGGGCTGGGTATGGCCTTTGATTTCCCGAATTGATTCGATTCCGATCACAAGGTCCCGATTCGATTGCATTTCCCATTCAATATCAGTTAGGTTAGGGGAATTTCAGTTACAATACCAATTTTGCTTGGTTATGAAAGCGATTCTCAGAGCGCTTCTGCTGTAAAGTGTACAAGCAAGAAGCAACCCTCAAATATTTTGTAATGTTTACATCAAGAATTGAACCCCAACAACTTAGTTTGAAGTACTTTTTACTTATACATCCATGGTGAAAATGTTTTGACAGGACAGCCAAAGACATGAAAGGGGATAGAGAGTGGGGGAATGACATGCAGCAAAGGGCCACAGGTCTGAGTCGAACCCGGGCCCACTGCGTCGAGGAGTAAACTTCTGTATATGGGCGCCCGCTCTACCAACTGAGCTAATTGGGCGCCCAGAGAATTGGTTATTTTATTTAGAATAGTAAGAGGAGAAGTTTTTGTTCTTTTTTATCAGCTGGCAATAGCAAAAATAAATGGTTGCACTTTACTTGAAGGTATCGACATAAGAGTGACATGACACTGTCATGAACGTGTCATAAACATTATAAACAAGTCATAAACGTTTATGACATAACGCTTCCTTTATTTAGTGTCATTCTTTTTTTTGTCAAGTTAGGGTTCATGTGTCATGACAGTATCATGTGTTCATGACAGTGTTATGTCACTCTTATGTAGATACCTTCAAGTAAAGTGTTACCAAATGTATTGACATCTGTCTATGAAAATAGTGAAGACAATTATTTTATTGTACTTTTAAATTACTTATAGAATAATGTAATTTTTATTTTCCTATGCCTTGCTTTTACATGCCTCTTTATTTAACCCATTTTCAAATGGTCTGCATAATGTAACTTATAAAATACATGCTGCTTTATCAGGCTTGGTGCCAAAAGCACCAACTGTGGGTCAGCACAATACAATGCGTTGACCCTACAAATCCTCCAATGCTGGGGAGAACCATTAGAACAATCCCTGATGGAATACATCATGGTTATAGCTCTTAAACCTTGTTGCTCAAATACTCCCATTCACATTAGTGTGGGCGTCTGCGTGCCTCCTTGGTGGTCCGCTCGGCTGAAAGGCGGGGATTAAACGATCACCGTCAATCGAAATGGTTGCTACGGGTCCTGATACGGGGCAGCCGGTGTCCAGAAATGGCACGTTCCTCGATGAGAGGATCTGTCTCTGTGGCTGGAAAGTGTGGAGGGACTGTACAAGCTCAGGCAGTGAACTGCAGCTATAGAATGACCTTCTTTCTCTCCGGAGGCCATCATTCACCCCGCGGGCCTGTTAAATGACTTATTGAATAAAATAAAATATGTTTTAATACAATCTCTTAAAGTACAGTATAATTACAGGGCAAATAAATATTATCACTTCACATTAATCATGATTGATGCCTCGGGGATTTGGCAAACATACCTTAAAAGTCAATGTGTTAACAAAAACAATAACAGTGGCTTTTCAATGTTAAATTCATAATATGCCAACAAAACCTACTGTAGTTAACCTGTGTATGGCCTGTGAAGTTGTGGAATTGTGTACTAATCCTTTCCATTTGTAACATAAGATTTTTACACAGAGTGACAGGAATGGAAGGAACATTATTAAAAAGTGAGATTTCCATGTCTTTTGCTTATTATAAAGCAGGCCGAGGTGCTATATAAATACGTGAAGGTATCAAAATGCCTAATCCACAGAGAAATGCACACAGCCCGTATTCAGAAACTGTCTTTAAACGAGTTGTCAGGACTTCCATACGGTTGTGATGTTACTATGCTATATATATACTGTAGGTAGGTAGAAAGTGCTGGTACAGTGCTGTTACAGTCATTCCCCGGCTGCAATGGCAGTGCAGATGCTGAAAACGCTGATCAATCGGAACAGACTGAGCTTAAAGGGGGGGGGGCTTAAAGAGACAGGCGCTAAAATGGACATGTCAAACAGAGGGTGAATACAGGTATATTCAGACTGACAGTATGAGAAGAATTGTCTTTTTTTTAACCTTAAAGCATGTAAACGTTCTAGAAAAAAAAAAAAAAAAAAAAAAAAATATATATATATATATATATATATATATATATATGTGTGTGTGTGTGTGTGTAAAATGAACCTGAAAAGGAACATGATATGGGACCTTTAAATAATAGTAATAATACTTTGATGTTAAAATACTCAGTGAGTGTTATATTACTATATCCATATTGGTCATTACTAGTGCATTAACATGTTAATGTTGTAGTTGGTCAAGGTGGAGCTTTTTTTAACTACTATATATATATAGTAGTTTTAGTTATATCTAAAACTACTATATATATATATATATATATATATATATATATATATATATATATATATATATATATATATAGTAGTTTTAGTTATATCTAAAACTATACCCAACAATTTTTTATCAAAACAATGCACCATATGTCATGTAATTTTTTTATCTTCATCTAAATAAACTAAATAACTACAGCTGGCAAGTAAATGTACTGAAGAAAAAAAAAGTGTATGTAAAATGTAGTGAATTGTACAACAAGAAGCTACATTGTACTGTTTTTGTATCCTCTTGAACAAATAAGAGAACTGATGATACAAAGAAAGATCAGTGCACCGTAGATCCTTGATGCAAATGCAAATCTATGAAGCACACTGTGACACATCTTTAGAACTATTTGTTGCATAAAATATGACATTATATGACCAAATATGTCTAGTGCGTCTCTGCTTCAAGCTGTTTTTATCTAACCATCAGGATTTATTTACATTTCAGCCCTGTGGGTAACTCCCAGCCCTCCCCAGCCTCTTAAGCGTCTTGTTATCTTCTGTTCGAGGTGTTTGGCCAAGCAAGTGAGAGCTTGGATGCTGTATGGGCGTCTTGTTCCCACGTGTTTGCTTTTCACCGCTGGAGTGGCAAGAAGATGGATGAGTCTTTCAGTGCTGATAACTCTTGGTTTTTGCCACCATTAGCTACCAAGCAGGCTAACACCCCCCCGTGATCCTTCTTCATCTCAAATAGACTGGAAAATCTAAGATTGTAGCGCTGTCAGGAGTGACCACTTCTATATTCGGTCCGACCATGATGGACAACCTGGGTTCATACCCAGCAAGGCTCTGTACCTCTCAGTGTTCTCTCGCTCTCTTTAGTTTCCTCTCTCTTTCTCACACACACACACACACACACACACACACACACACACACACACAACACATGTCGTTTATAAAATACAATGTTTTTTTTATAATACAGGCCTACAAGTTCAGCTGAAATGAAGAGCCGATTTAACACAGAATAGTTTTTTGTCACCTCAATGCTTTTTTGATGCTTTTGATACTTGTTTACTTAAGTAAAGGATCTGAGTACTTCTTCCACCACACACACACACACACACACACACACAGTCTGTGTTTAGAAGCAACGCACAGGAACGCGGGAAGGCATCGTTCCTAGATCCGTCAAAGCTAATTTGTCCGAGTGGCTTGCCAACAACACAAGGATTTAGACAACGAGGGAAATTATGTCGAAGTAAACATGCCGGCCCGCATGTAAACTCATCAGCACTCGCGACGCGTTCCAAATAATTCTGTCTCATTCTCAGCGGTGAAGAGAAAGGAAAATGCTCGGCGACAGTGCACAGAGTCGTCGGGGTAGAAGTTGCAGACTGTGTGAGTTTGCGTCACGGTTCTCAGACCGCGATGCTGCACGCGTCACGAGCAAGAAGTGCTGTAATGTTTCCTTTCAACGGTCATGGGAATCTTAATATTCACAATCCTGCTTTTTGATTGTGCCGTCTCTGCTAAGCTCGCTTTTTTTGCACAACATTAAACATTTTAGGCCCTTGATTAGAGCTGAACGCTCCGTCTGCATGATTAGGCAAGCTTGCAAAACACAGACGTAACATTGTGGTTGTGTTCCTAAGGGATTAATTAGGCTGATACATTTCAATAAATATGCTTTTTTTATTTTTTATTTCTGAATATTGTGCAAAGGTTCCCCAGTGATTATGAAATGCCAGAATATGAGGACAAAAGGTTGCAGAGTGAGGTCATAAGTGGAGTTAAATATGTACGCTAAGGAAAGAAACCCACTCGATGCTGATAGCTGTGTACTCAATATGCTAATATCCAACATATAGTTTTTGTTTATTCAAATTAGATCTTTTTTTTTTTTTTGCCAAATATATCACAAGCATTCAGTGTCTCTATCATAATCATATTCTGATCAGGTTGGATAAAACCATCATGGGGGACGAAAACTCCCTAAACATTTTGAAGATCTCTCCACATTTTGTGTGTGTGTGTGTGTGTGTGTGTGTGTGTGTGTGTGTGTGTGTGTGTGTGTGTGTGTGTGTGTGTGTGTGTGTGTGTGTGTGTGTGTGTGTGTGTGTGTGTGTGTGTGTGTGTGTGTGTGTGTGTGTGTGTGTGTCTGATGCTAAGGGCCACTGACCAAGCATCAGTATTTAAAAAGTTGGGAGTGAAAACTAGTATCTGCCAGTTGTATTGCTCTAATGATAGTCGCTTAGTTGGGAAGAGGGTTCCCCACAAAATGAGGAGTATTTCTGTCAGAATAAATTGTGAAGACATCCAAGATGTGGCCAGATAAAACGCCTGAAGAAAAATAAAATACCTATATTTCACCTGACAGCCACATTGCACTATTGAGCAAATATGTTGCACCATAGAGGCTACGTTCACACCGCAAGTCTTAATGCTTAATTTGGATTTTTTTGCTCAGAGCCGATTTTTTTTGTTTGGCTGTTCACATTACCCTTTTAAAATGTGGCCTATATCAGATTCCAGTGAACTCTTTGCGGTTTCAAACTGACCCGCATGCGCAAAATAACAATGACATCAGACGCAGCACGCTGTTGCACTAAAGTTAGGGAAGTTATGGAGGAAGGAAACATTTTTGCTTTTATTCCAAAATGTTTGCCTGATGGCAGCCGTAACATTAATGAGCAGATGCTGACCCTTCCTTTGACACTGTAGCCACGTTCTCCTGTGTCCCCGTTCTTCCATTTCGTTCGCTGTTTTTTCAAAAACGGAGCGGTTACGGTATAATCCTTCTAGTTTTGATTGAATTGAAGTATCTCCCCCTAAACTAATTAGGTCTAACACCTCCCTCTCCCTCCATTGACTTGCTCCATCACTGTTCTCCATTTTGTAGGCCTAGTCAAGTTTTAAATTTTACTGTCTAGACCTAACTCCCGCCGACGCATAATTGTGACAGATGTTGATGTAGATTGACGTAAAAGTCGCATCAAATCCGCCTTGGTTGTTCACACTGCGGCCGCTTTGAAAGACATCAGACCTGGGTCTGATTCAGGACCACGTATGGAAGTGGTCTAAATCTGATTTGAAAAAAATCAGATCTGGGCAAGATTTGAGTGTTCACACTATTTCTGAAGAAGTCTGACCTGGTCACATGACCCCCCAAAAAAATCTGATTTGGGCCACTTTTGCCTGCAGTCTGAACGTAGCCAGAGTGATCATCATCAAGAGGCAATAACTTAAAAAAAAAAAAAGACTTCGGGGCGTTTGCTTGATCTGGTATGAGCTGTAGAATATGGTGGCTATTATTACCTCATGTTAACAAACTTTAGATGGATACTGCTGTGTAATGGCATTGGTAATGTTACTGACTTTTCTGTGAATTTTTCTACTGCTACACTGTGTTGAACAGTTATAACTGTTGCTTTTGGCCACAGTGGCAGCTATTCAGCAGAAGTTACAGTCCTGCATTTACTTTGCAAAGAGACAGCTTTGGGTATCATTTTTTGCTAGAGATGTCTGGTTTTCACCTAATCTCCAGGTTTATCCACAAAGACCTTCCATGCAAAGAGACCATCCCAACACCACGTGTAAATTTAAAGAGCCTCACTACAACTATTATGAACTTTCTGACCCCCACATATTTAGAACCAAATGTGCCCGATGTGATCGCTGTCTCACCGGATTAATTGTACACAGTCATGATTCAATTTGTACCAAACCTAACAGCAAACAAACATGATTTAATGCACATCAATTTGCATCTATTCGAGGCTCCTTCATATATATAAAAGGTTAAGACCTCCTCTGCTATAGTATCAATTACTGCATATTTTAAGAGCTTAGTGGTAGGTAAAGCCCAATGAACAAATATTTGGCGTGTCCAAGCAAACATTTCCCCCTGTGTTTAATCGTTAGGGAGAACAGCGGACCTGTGTAGGTGTCCTTCAGTGAATCTCGGTGCTACGTAAACACTTGCGGTGGAAGGTGTTTACTCGAATCTCCAGAAGACGTGTGCTCAGGCGTCCACGGAACAACTTAAATGTGTTGGTTGCATGGCCAATTTGACCTTCTTGAAAAGTCGCGTTGAGTGTGTGTGTGTTTGTAAAGATATCTATTACAAACAGAGTGAAAATGCTGCTTGAAATGAGAGGAGTTTGGTCTGAACGAGGTCCTCCTCCCTCCTGTCCTGAAAGTGTCTTTTGTCTGTCTGTGCGCAGAGGCTAAAGGTCAGCATGTAACCTATACATAGATCCACAAATCATTTTACCTACAGAGCCAGAAGAAATTTACAAAACAGGCTCCCGGTGGAGGGTTAACATTGTAAACTTCCATCATGCATTTTGGAAGTCAACCACACATCTCAATGGAGAGCTTTAATGTTCTTAGATGGTACAAACCCAGCTTCAGAGGGATCACATACACAAAAAAAGGCTCTGTGCACATTAGAATTGTTATTGTAGACATACATATTTCCTTCATTATAAATCGCTCAGATTAAAAAGCATGGGCTAAATGCCTTAAATGTAAATGTGAAACCCAAGGATTGTCTTTCAGAGCAGGACGTCTTCAGCCTCTCATAGGGGAGCAGTGTCAGCCTAAAAATGCTACTGTATCTGAAGATAAATATGGACATTAAAATTCAGAAGAACATTGGTGCCAAGACTCTCTTGAGACTGCCCTCACTTGTGTTAATAATACACATTCATATATGCAGAGACATCTAGAAGAACACGCTTACAGTCGTACACATTAACTTGTGAGAAATGATGATCAAGTGTTATTTAACCTTTTAGTCTTGCATTGCCATTCACCACAGATACATTCTGGGATAGGAGGAAAAACCGCTCTGGTCTTTTTGCATTTCTTTAAACCAATCGCAATCGTCTTAGGCGGCGTTAAGCTCTGGACGCATCTACTGTGACTCTGCTAAATGGTCTCGGGAAGGATGTTGTTTTGGTGGAACATTTTAACACCGATAAAAGAAAACGCCACATTGAATATTGAATGAAGTTATTGGTTCACACAATACAGTTAATGTGAGCTATTTGAATTAGCTGGCAGACTGATCTCATGAAGTGGCGTATGTATGACACGCCGACACCTATGCCATTATTGGCGTGTTATCAAGACGCATACTCGCTTTTTAGCGTGTTTATCAACGCCGTTTGGCCTCCATTGACTTAAATTACCTTGCGATTTTGTGTGAATTGACGCCTTAGCGAGTAGTATGAAAGGGCAAAAATCCGCGTGGAGAGGTTGGTCGGGGTGGAGGACGGGTAAAACACAGGACTTTCACCCAGGAGAGCGGGGATTGTGTCCCGCGTGTCACGTTTTTCCTTCGTGTCCTGCATGTGACGTTTCTTTTCCTAAACCCAACCGGTTCTTCTTTTACTAAACCCAACCGTAGCCTCGCGATAACACGCAGCCTCGCAATAACACGCCCCGTGGCTTTAGACCTCGCGATAACACGTAGCCTTGCGATAACACGCCATGTGGCTTTAGAAAGTGGCGTGTATGTTTAAAGTCATGATGTCATGTTGTAGTTGGATACTTGGTTAAACAGAATTCACTCTTACCAGTGTTTCACCGTGTGTACTTCGTCCACAGCAATTTACACCAATCAGCCCCAAAACGTCCCCGTTAGATAGTGAATGCCGTAACATATTTTTTGTAAATCTTTACAATTATTTACCGAAAGAACCAAGCAGGTCTGCCTTATTGCATGATTCAAATTATTGCCATTTTCAGAGTAGAAAAAAACGTGAAAATCGTTTAAGCTTGTGTTCACCACAGACCTTATTTCAGGAAACCCACTGACTTTAAGACAAGGGAACTGGAAGTGCAACAATGCTAACTCATTTACGGGTTTCAGGACTTATGCCTGCAGCACTCTATTCCAGCCTGGCACAACCGAATGAGGTGAAGACGATGCTGTAATTGAAAACATACTTCGATTGAACCATGAAAAAGTCAGATTCATACTTTATTGGAAGTGTATTTAAACGGTAATATCACAGTCGCATGTTGTTACTTTGACTTCAAGAAGGCGGGTCTTATCTAATATGAGCCTGTCAGAAGGCAAGCAGAGAGGAGAGAAAGAGGTCTTTGGTTGATGGACAAACTAACCCTCACCCTCTTGCAGTATGCAGCATATGAACATGAGAGTAATATCAATATCAATCTTCTCATCTAACTCGGCAAGAGAGCAAATATGCTTTGGTTTGTCAGACTAATACTGAACTTGTAAAACAATCTGATTCTCCCTGCCAGCCAGTCAGTCAGTCAGTCTTATTCCTTCAACGGTTGTTCTCAGTAGCTGTGTGGACTTTCTGTTTCAGGCAGTACGTGGGCATGCACGCTGAGTGGAAGTCTACTGAGCCTATTGATTTACATCTGACCCCCTCTGCCCCCCCTTTCTCTCCCTGGGCCTATAGATTTACATTAGACTTTACCTTAGAGAGATGGAGGAAGCAGACTGAAACATGGCACAGGAACCGGTTTATGGGGTCACTATCTATTTACAATGATCTACTTTTAATCCCCATGGAAAGGACAGATATACATTCACTCCCACATTGCCGTTAATATACATCTCTCTGAATTTACTGTGTGAGATGGATTTAGCGTCATAAAGGCAAAGTCACAATTTGGCATGACCCAGCTTCCTGTGATCATGCATCAACCTCGAGGCCAATTTAAACAGCCCGTGTTCAGCTAAATTCAACCCGAACGGTTGGACGACTGGTGCGTAGTCAGCGCTGTCAAGCCCGCTGCCGAGTCTCCCGTTCAGTTTCACACTCTAACACCCATCTCAGGCCAGTGCTTCATTGGACGTGCCATGTTTGACAGCGCTAAAGCTGTTTGATTTCAAAATATTTGCTCAATAATTCAGAGACAGATGTGCTCGTATTCCCATAGATTTTATTTCATGCAACTTGAAATAAAAGCTCCCCCCCGCTCATTAAACGCACCAGTAAGCTGAGTCTGCTGTGGGTACGTTATTTTGCACATAGAAGGAGGGCTACATTTCAGATTGTTATCAAGGAGTGTCCAAAGACTACACATGCCTTCACTGCTATACTGGGGTCTTGGCACGTCCGTATATTTGCACAGGTCTTCGTCCACATCGACAGACTTATGGAGTCGGTCGCACTATTACATTTCGGTGGCTTGTATGCCAGTAAAAATGTTGTATTCATGTCTTCTTGTGTATGCTGATTTGGCACTTACAGTTACAGACTTGTGCAGCTCACATGGTGCACATGCCCAAGGACTTGTCAAGATGTTATACCCAAAAACATGCTCGACTAGATGGAAAGAGAGGGATTATTCCCCTGAGCCATTCGACAAAAGGGTGGTAGACAAGCAAATTATTCAGTAATTGTTGGATGGGAAAACCCTTCATGTCTGTCTTTGCCCTTTTGTCCATCATGTCTAATTAAAAATGTTTCCCCTCTGATGCATCACCAGTGAGATTGTGCTGTGATTGGGGACTTAGGGTGCTTTCACATCTACCTTTGTAGTTTGCTCTGAACTGAAATTACAGGTGTGAAACTTCCCCCGGACCAAAAAAATTTGGTCCGACCAAAAGAGGTAGTCTCGGTCCAGACGAAACTGAACCATGGTCCTGTTCGTTTCTAGTGTGAAAGCATTTCTTTTGGTGGTCCGGGCTTCCGAACCGAATACAGGAAATTCTTAGCCTGACAAGCCAGACCCACATCAAGATGTTGGGTCTGGGAACTCCCCATTGACGGGGCTCAATCCGAGGGGCGGGATAAACGGTTGTCTTTCAAATTCCCTCTGCACTCAGTAGGATAGTGCTACAAACCAACCAAAGCAATGAAGAAGGTAGTAGAGCTTGTTGATAGATTCAACTTTTGCCGTTGATAGATTCAACTTTTTTTTCTCAAGAAAAGCTTAACTCCAAGTCTTCCGGAGTCAAAGCTGATTCGAAAGACCGCTATTCGCTAGCAGCAGCAGCCATGAGCCCGCCCACCGACTCTATACACAATGCGATTGGCCGGCCAGAGTTTGGTTTTTCCAGCTCGCAAGTCAACAGAGAGTTGCTAGACAACCCTGGCTGCAAATTACATTTGCTGCCGCTAGGGTGCGTCTAGATTTCTAGGCTAGGAAATTCTAGCAGGCTGTCTTCGTGTTATAAGACCGAGGAAGCTCCTTTTAAGGAATAGCTCAGTGCTGAGTGTGCTCTGAACACACTCACCCTCACTCTCTCTCACGTACAGACAGCTGTCGGCTATCAGAGCAGAGAATATATCAGCCGTTTACTTGTTAAGCGGTAGTAAATGTACAGTGGAGGTTTCAGTTTGTCTCTGAATAAACGCTGCAGCTTCTCAAAACCCAAGTAAAGTTCCCGTGTCCTGCTTCTCAACAACGCAGCAAAACAAAAACGATCCGCAGCAGCACGGGGAGAGCAGCAGTCAGAAAAAATTCAGACACCAGAGAGAGGATAGGAGAGGACAGGGAAGCCCCTCCACAAACCGATCAATTCCAAGTATCGGGAGACGCAGCTCACATTATGTAATGGAGACAGGACGTAGTTATGTCATGTATTGTTCTTTAGTGTGCTTGCATAACTGCAGTGTGAAAGCAAGACTAACCGGCTCAGATGTAAACAATGTAACAAAAAGATGAACTTTTTAGTTTTGAAAAGGCCCTTAGTGTTGAAGGCAGGCAGAAGTTTAGAAGGCTCTTTGAGAGATTAGCATAAATGTAGATGCTGAGCGGAGCAGAGGGCGTTGTGGGCGTTTTCGCTTGTCCGTGGGTCAAAAACAATCTACAGGTCAAATAGCCTTCTGAGCTGTGTTGTCTGTCTGGATATGAATATGTGAATATGTGTGTACATGTATTTACTTTTGGGGTTTTTAGTCTGACTGAATGTGATTTTGGACCTAAGAGAAGCAAACTAGCCTACATAATTTAATTATTTAGTTATTTGTTATTATATGATGAACATCTTGCTTGAGGAACCGTCTCTTCTTAGCCTTTGCTTGATTGTCCAGCCTTTAGGTGATTTGCCCAGAAGGTAAATAGTTTGATATAATCACAGTGAACTTGTGTCTGGCTTAGGGCTGCTCGATTATGGAACAAAAAAAATAAATCATCATCACAGTAATTTTGATCAATATTGCAATCAAGATTTAGATTAAAGATGTTTTAGTTATTGAACTTAAACAGTGAAACAGTTAAAGTGAAAACACCTTGAACTGTGAACTTTTCAACTTTTTGTTTCATTCAGGACACAAGACAAAATAAGAGTTGACTCGCAAAAAGGAAACAAAATGTGCAAAATAATAGTTGTTCTCGATTACACTGTTTTTGTGATCCTTAGGAGCCAAAATTGTGTAATTCTTTTTTTAATTAATTGCACATCCCCAGTCTGGCTGTTGATTTACATATGTATTAAAACATTAATAACAGATTATCTTATGCTTTATCACTTCAACGGACAACTTAACTCTTTTTTTTTAGTACATGTAGGCTCATATTGGTGCTTAGGCTTCGTTTGGACCTGCTTTAGCGTATATGAAAAGACGCAGCAGCCTCTTCATTCATTTGAATCAGAGCAATCCGTCGACACACCGGGTGTGCCAACACAAATTGCTTTGGAAAAAAACAAAACAAAGATGTCTGGCAAAACTGTAGCCTGACAAGCCAGACCCACATCAATATGTTGGGTCTGGAAACTCACCATTGGCAGGGCTCAATCCGAGGGGCAGGATAAACGATTGTCTTTCAAATTCTCTCTGCACTCATAGCCAACCAGAGCAACGCTAGTTGGTGGATTAAAATGTTGCCGTATATCCGGTCGGCAAAACTCTGAACACATCTTCCTTTTTTAAGAATGACTTCAGTGCTTAACTCCAAGTCTTCCAGAGTCGCGACTAAAGCCGATTTGTAAGACCGCTGTTTGCCAGCAGCAACAGCCATCTTCTTTCTTTTCAAGTAGCATAATAAGTAACATAATGATGGCAGAGTTGCAACGGTTCCGCGTGAATTCCCACGCGTAACCGTCGCAACTCTGCCATCATTATGTTAAGCCCGCCCACCGACTCTATACGCAATGTGATTGGCCTGATCAGAATTAGTTTTTTCCAGCTCGCAAGCCAACGGAGAGTTGCTAGACTGACCCTGGCTGCCCTACCTTGCTCTTAATAAAATGAAGGGTTTTATGTGGGCTCGAGTCCATACATGCAGTTTATGGATACAGGCAAGCAGAACTGAAGGCTCAGTTAGCAACGATTAGCGCTGATTAGTGGTTAGCTCCAGTTAGCTAGCTCCGTTATAAATCTATGGAGAGGAGGAGAGGGGTAACAACCAGACTCTGATAAATGACGTCTGGGGAGCTTTCACAGCAACGGGGCTGCGTTGTTTCAGCGGTTTTATTAGTACAGTTTATCCCACGGCAAGAACACCAGCAACATGCTACTGCTAACGTAACGATAGCCTCTCTGAGAAAGTGCAACGTTGACGCTGTCATGCACAGCACGCAACTTCATGAGGGGAGGGAGGGGCTGGAGGCAGCTCCTCTGTGTGCGCTGTAAATACACTGTTTCATTTTTTTCTTTTTTACTTAACTGACAGTATTTAAAATGTGCAATCAACTAAATAATCTAAGTGTGGTAAAGCCACATATTTGTTTTTATATTTCTGCAATATGCACTTTAGTTTGTGTGATTTGTTTCTGACTTTCATATGAAAGTTTACACCAGGCGGTCAGTGCTCAATATACTACTGTGATGGAAGTAGTTAAACAAAAGATGTCATTCATATAAATTCATGCATCACCTAATTTCATCATCACATCCAGGCCTGGCCTCCAGGAAAGAACAGTTTGTTTAATCTATCTAATAGTGTGTTGTTCATACTATACAATGATTTATTGCTTGTCTTTGTTGAATAATACAGAAGACAAAGAGCTTAAAAAACAATCACATATTGAATCGCAATCGCAATATTTTTGAAAAAAATCACAATTAGATTATTTTCAATAATCGTTCAGCAGTAATAAGAGTGTCGTATTTCCATTACCTTGCAATCATTACCTTGCTATCATTGCAATAAGATGACATGAATGTCTCTGGAATAACTTTCCAGAGCAGTCAAATGCATCCTCGTAATATTACAAACCACTGTGGAGTGTTTTGGCCTCAAATAAGCCTTCAAACTCATGGATCTGTTATTCAAACTCAACTTTCTGGATCGTACCGTGTTTCTTTGTTTTGCTTGTACCCGAAAGAAAAATCCTCCGCTAATCAAGTCCCGGGCATTTCTTTTTGTTTTAAATCAGGGCTGTTTTTGGTCTCAACCCTCATTTTAACATCCATTTTAACTCTTTTCAGTAATTTCAGTATACCTCACCTAACACTTCAGCTGCTTTCAGTGCATACATTTTAGTCAACAGCCAATATTGTTGAGTGCTCGCACACTAATTGAAAGTTTACGGGTGGCTAAAAAACATTTAGCTGCTGCCCCCTTCCACACCAGTACATTGCTCAGCTCCTGTGCCGGTACTCATGCCTGCTTTTTCAAACTGACACTTCATAAGGAAAAGAGACTATCAGCAAGAAGATTGGCTATTTCCAGTTAGTTATCGGTATTGCCTGTCACCTGGTCTAATTCCTTTGAAAGTAAGACGAAACAATTTAGGGCACAAAGACTGGGAAAGACTCTTTACATTTTCCCAGGCAAAGTTTCACAGTGAGGATGTTAGCCAGGTAAAAGGAGATTTTTCTTCAGAGAATTACATTTTTGATATTGTATTGTGTAGTTATGGCTGATACGGGGCAGGATCATTAAAGGGAAAAAGAAAAGAATTGATCGAATAACAAAAAGAAAGCTAAAAGGGACAGGGACTGGGTCAAACTTGGTTACTCATTCAACAGATGGAGAGAATTTTGGTGAAATTACATCATACAACCCACTTATAAAACACTATCATTCTTTTCAAAACTACCTCATACAACACCAATTTAAAAATCCAAACTATCCTTTAAACACAAACTCAACAGAGCAATTCAGCAGACGCTACAAATATGCACTCAAAGCAGCACTCTCAATTTGTTTGTGTGCTTACATGCATGTCAGTGTTTCTAGCACATTGCTGTAAGACTCCACCTGACCAAGAAAATTATGTCACCCTCCTACAACCAAATGCGTGGTTACACCCAAGGCCGCATGCCGGCTTTATATGTCAGCTCTACCTGCCATGACATCTTCATGTGTTTGGCCAAAAGGCTTATTGCTCGAACACAGGGTGTATACAGTTCATATCAAATTCTCCTTTCCGAGCTTTGAGTTAAACTGTCAAAAGAAGCCAAAATAATTCAAAGACATCTATAAAAGAAGTTTATTTTGACAAACGGCGCAACGCAATATCCTCAGGCCCTTTCCAGACAATGGCGCAATCTGATCACTTGATATCTGAGATACACAAGTCCAGAGAGGCTTTTGGCAAATGGGCCGCATATTATTGGGTGAAGGTAGTATATACAAGTTTTTTTTGGTGGCAACCGACTGGCAGGTTTATTAGGTGCGATGTCATTCGATATCCAAAGTGTCCCGGGGACTGATGTAGCTTGTGTCAGGGCCCTGTTTGATTCATTGAGATCCCATAAAAGCCAAGAAAAAAAGCAACCCCCCCCGCCACCCCCCCCCCCTGATGCCTTCAGCCTCCTGTCACTACAAAGTCTCAGGCCAAAAAACGTCGGTACATTACATCGTTTACAATGACATCAAGTGTCAAACAAAAGAAGACATTAATTGGACTTAGTATACAAAATACAATGTAATAAATGCAGTCATTTTGAAAATGAAATAACATGTGAGCCCCACACTTATTTGAGGGTTTATTTGATTGTGCTTTCTTGGTAGCTAGTGCCACTTTGTATGATTGTGTCTTTCTGTCTTTCGACTGTTGTGTCTTCATGTCATCCACAAAAATGAGGTGGTGTCATTAGGGGTAGCCTTTATTCACAAGGTTCCACTTCCGGGATTGCTGAAGATGTCTGAAATACTTTTGGTCTTTGAAAGCACGTTAACGTTTGCTGTTGAGTAACGCCTAGTCTTTATCGATGACGTTTAATTTCCGGGATAGTTTAATTTCCGGGATACTTCCGGTGCTCGTTCTACCTTCAGGCATCCAGCTGAACAAAAGGAAAGGTTTCAGAGAAAGAAGCCAATCTGTTCAGGAGATATTGACAAAGAAATTCAAGGTTGTGACATGTATGTGTGTACAGCTAAAAAAAAAAATCTAGGCAAAGAAATAGAAAGCAAAGAGAGGGGTAGTAAAGATTCTCTCTGTCTTTGACCCAAATCTGCCTCGCTGAGGTAAATTTCATCTCCAGGAAAGAGAATCCCACAAATCTTTACCAACAGACAGACGGACGCAGACAGAATGGCCCCATCAATGGGGCGTGACGGCTGAATTCAGAGTATCTCTTTTACAGCGAGGGGAAAATGTAAATATTGTCCTTAAAGAAGCCTTGACACTTGACTATTTCAATCAAAACCAATTTTTAAGCTCGCTAATGTTGAGGAAATGAACTCAGACGTCCAGGAGTTCTTTAGAGCCATTTGTCAGAGTCCCAAGAGAAGACCTTTGGTGTATTTTGCAGCTGTAATATCTTTCAGTTCCTGACCAACCACACAGGAAGTCTAACTTGTATAACTTTACAACAACGTTTGGGACAGAAAAGAGTAGCTTGGGCTATAAACTTTAGTTGTTATTATGTATGATACGATCTTTCAGTATTTACTTAATGGCAAGATGGTTCAGTGTTCGACAATAGGCTGTTTTTCCTTTCAAAACAGCCATGCTTGGCGTTTTCTCCCTGTTTCAAGTCTTTATGCTAAGCTAAGCTAACCGGCTGCCCCTTGTAGCTTCTTCTTTAGCTTACAGACATAAGAGTGGTATTGGATTTCTTATCTAACTTTTGGCATTCATAACTAATGAGCGTGTTTCTCACAATGATGAAATAATCTTTTTAATTATTACGTTATGTTATTGTAATTGCTGAATGGCTGAAATGAGGTGAATTGCATTATAAATGAAGTCTGTGGAGAGCACAGTTCCTAGTTAATGAGTTTAATCAGAAGTATGACTGCAATAAGATGTATGGATGTGTCTTGTGTCTTGCAAGTGTGAAATTGACTGATGTTTGCAAGCCAAATGAATAAAACTCTAACATGACTTATGAATTCATTATGATAACGACTGCAGCTCATTTCAACAAATGACGTTACAGTCAGCAACATGACATTCTCTTTACATGAAGTAAAATTAATATGTCCAGTACATAGTTATTGTTAATGCACAGTACATCAACATTTTTCAATAAAACAAAGGTGTCTGAAATACATTTAGTCTTTGAAAGCACATTAAAGGTGCAGTAGGTAAGCCTTATAAAACTAACTTTCTGTCATATTTGCTGAAACTGACCCTATGTTCCAGTAAAACTACATGAAGCAGGTAATTTAAAAAAAGATCCGGCTCCTCTGGCTCCACCTACAGCCTGTAGTGTGATTTGCAAAATTCCACCGCTCCCTGTTCAGATGCACCAATCAGGCCCAGGGTAGGTGTCTAACTGCGTGTCAATCACTGCTCATGCACACGCATTCATTCTCCCTTGTGGGGGGAGGGGCTTAGGAGACAATTTTGGGCTTTAGCAGAAAGGGGGGAGGGACTGAGAAGTTGTTGATGTTAAACATTTTTGGCTAAGTCCTGGATCTTCGCAATCCTACATACAGCACCTTTACCGTTTCATTTCCGGGATAGTTCCGACTTCCTAATACTTGCTAGATCTGTACAATCTGAGTTTTCTGTTACACGACTAAAACAACTTTTGAACGTACACGTTCCACCAAAACAAGTTCTTTCCCGAAGCCATTTTGCAGAGGCGCCGTCATTGATTTTGGCGCCAAGCGCCGCCCAAGACGATTGTGATTGGTTTAAAGAAATGCCAATAAACCAGAGCACGTATTTTTTCTCCCATCCCTGAATGCTGTGTGGACTAGCCAGACCTTCCTCCGCGGCTCTGTGGAGTAAGGTCAGGCATTGCAAGACTAAGCATCACCAGGAGCTCTCCATCTCTTCATCCATCTATCTCTCACACCCTCCTTCACCCCTCTCCAGCCCTCTCCCCACCGCCATTTGTCAGTGTGACGAATACAACTTTTACCTAAACGTGTCCCGTTGTCCCCAGACTGCCCTTAACACCAGTCATGAAAAAGTCATCGCTAACAGCCAGACATCCTGATCCAAGTCCTGTCATGGTAGACGCATTAGGCTTCCCTGGCTGCCTCCTCGCCCCCGTGGAGCGGGAGGAGGAGGGAGCGTCAACATGAGGCGGTGTGGTCGAGGGGTGGATGGATGAGAGGGAAAGGTAGAGAGAATGAAGGAGGGCAAAGTTCTCCAAAAGACACTAGGAAGGATCTGTATAGGAGAAAAACTGGCAAAACATGAGGAAGCCAGATAGTTATTGAGTGAGAAGGGCTAAAAGAGGATTGGATATACACCAGTGGTAGAGGTATTCAGATCCTTTACTTAAGTTAAAGTACTAATATCACACTGGACAGATACGCTATTAGAAGTAAGAGTCCTGCATTGAAAATGTTACTTAAGTAAAATTATCATCAGGAAAATGTACTTAAAGTATTACAAATAAAAGTACTCAATGCAGAAAAATCCTCACAGTTTAGAAACTGGAAACGATCTAAACAGTTCTGTGTTTAATCCGCTAATCATTTCAGATGGACTTGTAGGTCCTATATATTGTTGGGTAGTTTAATTCATAATTCATATTTCATAAACTACATGTGTATTGTGTTCAAAAAATCTTAATTTGTTAAGTAACTAGTCACTGAAGCTGTCAGATGAATGTAGTGGATTAAAAAGTAAATTTCTCTCTGAAATGTAGCGGAGTAGAAGTAGATAGTGGCATGAAAAGAAAAGACTCAAGTATAGTACAAGTACCCTCAAATTTGTACTTATGTACTTGAGTAAATGCATTTAGTTACATTCCACGACTGATATAAACTGAAGCGGTGCAGCGCACTGGGAGGTGTATTTGAGGGTACCTGAGGGACGGTCTTGCAACCACTCCTGATGCTTCCAGCAGCTGTTCCAGCGGAGCGCTCTGCATGTCTCGCTTCTGGGAAAATATTTTCCCCTCCAGTCCAATTGTGGGGTCTCTCTCTCTCTGTCTCTCTCCCATCATGGGTAAAGCATATCAAAGCAGTGCTGCCGGGACATCGGGAACACATTGGCCCACTGGGGTCACATTGAGAAGTGAAATTTCTTCTTTTTTTTTTTTTCCTCACCCCATCCTAATTTTCCAACATCTGTCTCAAGCACTCACTTTGTCATCCAAAGCTGCTGTTAATGTTGACCGTGGGGCTTATTAAAAGAAAGTGTTAACGGAAGAGCAGTTGTCACGTTACGAGAGCAGAGAATGATGTTCTCATTGTGACTCGTCGTGCCAGGACCTATCAGTATTCTTCGTGCGCCTTTCAGATGGGAGTCGCAGTGTTTATCTGCAATCTGTTCCCTATTGAGTCGTGTCTCTTTTAAAACAGGTGCTACTGTACGTGTGATACAGAATGACTGATAATGGGCTGTTAAAGGCTACAACAGATTTGAACTTGTGACCACTTAAAATGAAGCAGTGTGTACTTGAACGAATCAACGAATGAAGGCTTTATTTCAGACGACAATACAGTAAAACGGAACAAAACACAATATTGATTTAACGTGCAAAAAAAAGGAATAGGAAGAAGCAGAAGCGTATTTAATCCACCTTAACCCCTACTATATAATAATAATTATCCTGACTGGCTTCATATTCTTAGTTAACATATTCTTTACAATTTGCTACATATGTATTCACTCACATATCACAAAAAAGAAAACATGTGTATGTATTCACCATTTAAAATAAATAATGTCAATAAATAATCTGTGAGAACACCTGCCAAGTCCCTTCTTCCCCCCCGGAACCTTGTGAAAACACTAAATCTGAAAAAGAAAAAAAAAATCTATTTTGTCCCATCTTACTCAGAGCTAAAATGTGTATAACTTAAAGTTTAAATTTGCATTGCCCCTTTTCTGAGCCCATGCTGTTACGATTCCAAATACAATATAAATACTAATGATATGGATTATAGCAAAGGATGAAAAAAACACACTAATCTAAAGTCAAATGGAAACAATTTAAAAAAAAATTATATTCCCAGAATACAAAAAGCCAGGTCATAAGGTCCTGTTTAAAAAGAACAATGAATGTGAAAGCGCCTAGGATAATAGGGGAAATACTAAACTTAACCAAACAAAGCTGCAAAAACAGCACTACCAGTAAGTCTTACGTCAGGAGAAAAAAGGAAAAACATTAAAAAAAAAGTCATTCTTAAAGCCACTATTATCTTTGTACCTAAACTGTTCACACTGTCCGCAATAACGTGGCACATTTAATGTAGTGACGTTTGCATGGGGACTTTCAACTGCAGCATGTGCACAATTGGAATACGGCCCATGTGGATGACAATATGACAGCTGGGGCGAAAGGTGTTGGGTCGGGGAGAATGCCCTAAATATGAAACACTTAACTTCCTGACATCTAGCTGCCTTCCTCTGAGTGACTTAATGCTAGATAGTAAGTCAACATTTCTTGACACTAATATTACAAGCAACAGCACTGAGTATGAGGGTCTCAGCCAGGGTACTTTGACTACTCATGGAAGAACATACTGTGTTTCTGTGACTCAACAAGGCTATGAAAAGGAATATTGCACAGATGCTGTCCTAATGAGCAGGTCAAACAATAAGCAAAAAAAAACCCACAGAATGTTACAAAAAGGTGTACATTTTAAGGTAGAATTAAGTCCCAAGGACACAATACCAAGTCTAGGTAGGATGCACTTTAATTTCAATTTCCCTTATGCTTTGCTCAACAGTGCGACCTGTCTATAGCAAAATCAATCTCTAAATCTATCAAGCTGATGACGATTTAGCCTCTGGGGGCAACGGACAATATTTCAGGGGTTCTGGTGTAGTCTGCAGACTTCCTCTTCCCGTGCTCCGGTCATTTGTTTACATCTGATTAACAACTTGAGACGCGAGACGGGAGTTGGAGTTGAGAGATGACGTCTATTTTTGGATTGTTTATAAGCGTATAAATGCAGATACATTTTTAAAAAGCTAATAAAAAAGCTAAATCATCTTTGGACAATAGCCGATGGCTTCCACATTTCGGCCAATGCCTTCCACCTCTTTACCCTCCACACGGACTGTTTACCTGCATGCAACGAAAGCCCGCTCAACGTGATTGGCCGATACTACTCGGACTATAAGCGTAAACCAGAACGCTTCTAATACCTACATCTTGTCCAGTTGCCTACAGATTCTGCATTCATACGCAGATATCTGTTTATAGATATTACGCATCACTGACTCAATGGCACACTCTGTCTGCAGTACCTTGTACCTCAGGGGTGTCAAACTCAATTTCACTAAGGGCCACACTGGAAAAAGACACATGTATAGTTTGACATGCTTTCATTTCATCGAAAAAGTAAAATATCTTTGACTCAATTTCAGCATGTCTCATATAGTCTTCTCACTTACAGTTTGGTCCACAAAAATCCTAGAATTTAGCAAATCAAGCAAAACAATGATTACATTTTCTAAGTGGGCTAGCACACAGCTGACTCACAACAACCTGTTTCACAGCCTGAATATGCAAACTCTCTGGTTCTGTGGGAATATCTGAGTCTCAAAGTCGGCAAATTTGCCAAATTCTGCTTTGAGTGTCACGTAATTGCAAGTTGAAAAACAGTTTTCCATGTTTTTGGTTTGGCGCACAACTAGGTGGGCCAAAATATATTGTGAACCTGGATTGATATGCGTGCCGGATCTGAATTAGCGAGGGGCCGGATTTGGCCCGCAGTCCTTGAGTTTGACACGTGCTGTACCTCATGAACACATAACACACTCCATGCATCTTAGGGGGATTGGATTGCTCTTCTATAGCTTCAAAGTCAAGAGTAAATGCAACAAAGAAGCATTAGAGATGGACTAATTGCACTAATTGCATAAGGTGTGTTTTCTAATTTATAGTCTATCGTGCAAGTTTGGAGATTTTGCTAGTTTATGAATAGTTAGCTGCCTAGCTAAGCTGTTATTGTTGTAACTAAATTGCTAATCCTTGTTCTGGTGCTTTTACCAAACAGATTTACCATCCCACTCTGGGCTAGAGAAGGGCCCATTGTGATATGCATTTAGCCTAGGAAAAGCAAAAATGGACAAATTGAATCATGTTTGTAATCTTGCTAACAGAGATGCAGTTCGGTGCAGACAAACGTGTTATAAATTGCATCTGTTTTTTTTTAGCTGGATACCAGACTGCAAATGGGGCAGCTTGAGTACAGAAAAAGATGACAATGCAACTTTAGTATGGGCAAGCAATGAAAATCGACATGGCTGAGAACAAAGTGATGGTGTTGTAACTGTTGGTGGAGGGCAGGGTAGTAGCGAAGCCCACAGAGACCAAATCACACTGTTGACGTGCCAAACACAGAACACATAATTGGGGAGTTAGTAATTGGACGCATCCAATTTTCCGTCAAGGGGGAAATGGATTTTGAAGAGTGGTGAGTAATAGAGGTGCACCACTGTGGGGAAAGCGGATCAGTAGAATATGAGAATCTTTCCTCCAAGGCTTTTGCCATGCACTTCAATTAAGACATGCTTGGCACTGTTAACAACAACATGTCATCAAACTGCTACCTCAGAGATTATTGTTCTTTCCGAGGTCTCCAAATATTACAGCATGAAACGCTAAGGGTAAATGTTAGGCTAAGTAACAAGCATTTTCATAACAAAGCCATGGATACTGTCATACCTTTGGCCATTCAATAGCAGATATGACTCATAATTCATCCAGAGGGCTAATAGCTAATGACTTGTATAATGCAAGAGATACATTGAATTAAAGTTTTCCCAGACCTGAAGTCTCATGGTTGAGCAGTGAGGCCAATTTAGAGTTTGGATTTCATGGCAGAACCTGTGAGTTTGTAAGCTTCATGGGCAGTGGTGCTGCCAGCCAACCTGACAACAGCGGCGGTCAAGCTGCTTCATGATTTCCCTGTCAGCAAGGTGAGTCAGGCCGTGACTAACCAGCGAGACTAAACCACTATCGAGCGTCTACATCTACGGCACGAGGGCCAGCAGCCATGACTTGTAGCACGGGAGTAATTCTATCTATTCCCCCCCCCATTCTCCGCTGTCCCAGAAAAATAAGCCACTCTTTTTTCTTTCGGAGGGTGGGGTAGGTTTGTTCCCTTCTGCGAGATCCTGACACGAACCTGGAAGCCTTGGAGTCACAGGGGCCAAATGTCTGGGAGCTATACCCAGTCCTCAAGGCACCCAGACTGGGGAATGAGTGCCAAGAGGCTGCCTAGTCTGGCTTGGACTCTCAAGCTTAGATGTGAAGGATGGAGAAGCTAAACACGGACTTTTAGCAGGGGCCTGTACTGTAATTTCAGGTACATTGTTGCCCAAAATTTGCCATGTGTAGACAGATATGATGTACTCATTTTTTCTACCAAAATCATCAAAACATTGTGGATAGTGACCCACTGGCATCAAGTTTGACAAAACATCATGTAAAATGTGGAAAAACCTTCTTGTGGTGTTAACAGGAGCCTGTCGTCAGTCAGACTGAGGACTCGGCTATTGACTTTTCGTCGTTTTTTCACGAGGAGACAACAGCTCCACTTCGACTCTACAATTTGACTAAAATGGAGAAATATACTCAAGGTACAGACATCTGCATGGTGCACCATTCTTCTAGGACATTTAGAAGAAGATAGCAGCTTCTGTTCTGCTTATTAAGGAGCTTTACACTATATTTACACTGGCTTTAAAGCTGCAGTTATCAATATCTGAAGCGTCTTTTTAAGGCTTAAAGTATAATTCATCCATGTACATGCATAACTACAATGAGAGCGGCCGGAGAAATGTGTGCAACCGCCAGCAACGAAACAACATACTGGAGAGCCCAAGAGCCTGGGTTCCATCTAACATGTGTTTGTGTACGATCAGTTCCATCATTTGCATGTACGGTAGACAGCACTGTTTTTGGCGGATGATCAGTTCTTGGAACGACAGTGGTAGCCCACTGAGAAGACATGCTTGGGCTCTTCATTCGGTCTAGGGATGTAGCAACTCCCCACCCCAGCTGCTACACTGAGACACAATACTGTGAAATCACAACCTGCCTTGTGTGACTAATCCACTGCCAAATGCAACACATTCCCACTCGTCTTTTGAGGGTTAAAGTAACTTAATATGACAGATGGGTTATACCCAGGGTACGTACCCACTAGGTCTTAAGTCTTAAAAATGTCTTTTATATAAAATTCGAAAAAAAGGCCTTAAAAGTCGTTTCTTTGCAAAGTCTTGAATGTTGTTCCCAAAGGTCTAACATTTGTACTGTCCTTTCATAAGATTAAATTACTCATTCGTTGTTTTGTCACAAAGCATGTATTGAGTACCTCAATAAAATATGTGTATATATATATATAATAGTATTAAGTTCAAGTACTTGGTAAACAATATATATAACAATATAGCCTAAAATCCTTTCTGATATTCCATTATATCCTAAATACTTTTGCCGGTATGTTCATGTTCAAGTTAGTATTAAATGTCATTCTAAATGGCTTTTAAAAAGGTCCTAAAAAGTCTTAAATTTAACTCGTGGAAACCTGGGGGTACCTTGGTTATACCTAACAATGTAAGATAATTTACTTTTCAGTAGAAACTCTGTTGCTGTACAGGAAATTGGCTACTTTTCATTCAAAGCATAGCAGTTTGTACTTGAAGCCTGTGTCGGTGTGTTTGTTTGTTGTTTCTAATGCCTAGTCTGCCAACCACATAACAGGGAGCGGCGAGAGCCAGGGCAACCACCCAGACATGTTGTGGAATTAAGCAGCCTAACCGCACCAAGCCAGCCAATCAGAAAGAGACTAATGGGCATACACGGACCTGGGTATTTAGCTGTCACAGGGCCGTCAGCGAGAGATGGAGCGCCGACCGCGCTGTGGTACCGCAGTCTGTGATTATGCTGCGCTGCCAGAGGAAAATCAAAGCGCTGATTACACTCTGCAGCTCGCTGTGGGCCTGGCCTCACAGACTCAGTGGTCAGAGTTGACTGACACTCAAATGGCAATGGAGAGAATTTACCGTTTCTGCCTTTTTATGTAAAGCAGCTCTCCCAATTTCATGATCACGGATTCCATTTCACCGTGGGAATCCCATGAAATGTTGATACTATACTGCGGTGAGCTTCCATTGTGTTGTTTATATGCTTCTTCCAGATCCGCTGTCAATCGTGTAAGACCTTGATAGATATTTAGGTCTTCTTCACACTCATCCCTGCCTCTGCATTGATGGAAACACTGATTACAGTGTTACGCAGTGTGGGATTACTCTTAACGACCACATGCTGGTCAGAAGTGGCCAACTTTCAAACAGTAATAGAGAGAGAAGGAGCCGTTTTCTTTTCCAGCGCGGTTTTGTTGTCACATTTACTTTTAGTTTTTTCAGCTTCGTCCTCTTCAGTTGTTCTTCTGTGCCAAATCTAAGCAGCTGAGGCACAAAGTATGGCTGATGTACAGTAACTGTTCATGTTGCAGTTCTGTTTCACTGTAGAAACACAGCATCTATGGCCTCCTCTAGTTTTACAAGGAGACATTGTAATAATGCTAAATGATAATGAAGCACTTTGTCTAGAATGTGTATATGCGGAAGTGTTCTGAAATCAATAATTTTGGTTCTGAAACCACTGTTTGAAGCCATTGTAGCTCTCAGTGTTCCTGCATACTTGTTAACGTAAATGCTGGTTCTACAGTTAGCCACTCAATCAAAGCATGCCTGATCTGAATTGCTGGATTAACTTGCTGGGAGGCCCAAGGCTAAAACGAGCAGTTGGTTTCCCGCTAACCCTGTTCCTTGCCTCTCTTGTGTGGTATTCTTATGCTGGAATGCTCAGTAGCCCCGGGTTTACTGGGTGGTAATTTGATTAGACAATTTCATTTGGAAATGTATACACTTAAAACTAAAATAAAGAGATCTTAAAACTAGGTTTCGACACAGGGACTCTCTTCCGGTCACGGCCTCAAAAGAGCAGGTCCTCCTGTACAGTAAGGCCCCTGTCAATTAGGTAATATTTTGCTTTAGTTGTGCGTATTCCTAAACAGATTTCTGTTCTGGGGTTCCATGTGTAGCCCTGGTGTTGCCTGGGTCCAGGTCTTTGAAAGTGCCCACTCCACTGAGTTGACAGATTTGACGGGAAAGAGTTCAAAACGATTGATACAGTGAGCGCCACGGGGAGACAAATGATTAGCCAATTAGCACCATGGGTGGATTAACGCCATTGTCAAGCTGTCTTAATATCGCCAGACTTTGATACTTTGGTCTCTATTGATAGATTAGGGGAAATGAAATCCCCGTCCCCAACGGAAATCAGTAGTGTAGGCAACGCCAGGCTAAAGATGGAAACGCGTGAAGAGTTGGCAATTCTATCTCATATCAGGCATGCCCACCACTACTATTGTGTAAAACTAAATCTAATTGCTTGCAAAATATTACTTTTTCGCCTATCATCACTTTGACAACACTGCTTTAGAATTCTGTTTGCTTCTGACTACTGTAAAACTTCAATCGAAGACGAGCAGTCCAGTCATTTAGTTTGACCCAGAAAACAAAAGACAAAGAGACGTTTTCGTCTGAAAGTCTCAAAATCTGACCTCCGAAAGTCAGGACAAGTCTGGATCCAGGCAACGCCAATCTCTGTATATATTTATCAAAAACACAAACTGTAAATTCACCCTCTTAAAAAGGAAAAAAGGGACCCCTAAAAATCCATCAAATATGTATCTACTGTTAAAGGTTAGGCTGGGATTTTAATTCTACCATCTACCATTGCAACATTTCTTTCCTGAATAAAAGAAGAAAAATAACATCCCATACTGGCATATTTGGACCCAAACATAACGTTAACCAAACACTTATCATTCCAGTTTCAACGCCCCCCCCAACTCATAATACTGTTGCTGACCATCCCTCAAACTTAATCCCTTTTGACCCATCCACAGCTGGTTAGCAGCCTGTCGCCAACAACCTTTAACCCCTCATCCAACATAGCTGCCATCTCCAACAATTATCGGCAATTGGTCAGTTATTTTCTTAGGCCACTGAAATTACCATGTTGTCAAAGTAAGCAGGCGATAAAATGTAAACGCTTCCATTTGCAGATCAGAGAGCAGAGAGGTGTGCGCCCTCACACATGTGGGTAAACAGCCCCAAACGTGCACCCAAGGACTTTCTTAGAAATTGCCCTAACTTCATTTGCACAGCATCGTAATGTCTGTTTTTTTCATGATTAACAATTTTTCTTAAACTAAATACAAAATACTAAATACTATTTACAACATGAACAAATGTTACCCCATATTACCCCGATATTCCTCCATCCTCTTAAAAGAACATGTCTGGCTATCATTAAAATAATTTGGACCCAGCTTCTTATGTGCTTATCCATCCCGTTTAGGATTGATCCATCTCCCAGAACAAATAATCTTGGGCTGAATGGAACCTGGGTCCCTGCAATCGGACATAAGTTATCATGTATCCCAGTCCAAAATGACTGGACCTTATCACAGGACCATAGGACATGAAGAAATTGGCAGTCCTCCGTCTTGCATTTCCAACAACTTGGTTTGTCTCTTAATAATCCAAGTAATGTTGATTGTTTTTTTTTAAATTACAGTCATAGTTTGAAAATAGTTTGAAATTCCAAACAAATATTGTGAATATTTTTGAAACTGCATTTTAGGATTTCACTTTCCCGGTGAATTCAGTCCAATGAAAGAAGTAGAGATTGTGAATATGTGAGCTTCGCCTGTACTAAAGTACTGTAGCTGACTACAGCCCAATTAAATCCCTATACACACTTTCCACGATCAGTTCCAGAGTTATGACCCTTTCCAAACAATACAGATCCCCCAATACGAGAGTGATTTAGTGCTGCTATGAAACTATGAGGGAAAAAGTGAGATGGACAGAATGGAAGAAACTATAATAGAGGCATTAATGGTGGATATTGGGTGACTTGCGTTTGACAGCGGTGATTACTGGAGTGGTGAAACAACAGCACTCACAGGAAGCTTCTGACTCTCATCCAGAGCTGGATCGCAGGATACACCGAGATGGGCGTCAGCAGTGAGCGAGGGATCTGCCGTGACACCGACGCTGCCAGGGTGAGGAGTTTGAATCGGGGTGAGGGTCAGTAGAGAGCAAGGCACTGCAACATTCAGGGTTCCCAGTAGGTTTATAACAACTAAACTCCTAATTCACTTTTGAATGTCATCTCACCGTTGCTGTCACTGTGTTACACAGTCAGACCTTACAGCTGAAAGTTAGCGTGGTTGAGAAAATTGTTCTTCGGTGACCCCCTCCGAGCACCAACCACCTCGAGTGGTTGAAACCAATTTGACGTTTGAAAAGTTTACTTTTAGTCTCTGCATCTGCATTTCAATTTAGAATCTTCATCTGACATGGTGTTATAAAGGCTGAACATGGAATTTCATTACAAACGCAGGAGTTTTACCCAGAAGGCCGCTGTTAAAGAACGTTACATAACAAACTTACTTATACTTATTTTAAGACAATCCACAATCTGTTTCTAAAGCTAACCAAGTCATTTTGTTGCCCGAACCTAACCAAGTAGTTTAGACGTACTTATTTTAAGCTAAACCATGATCTGTTTTCCAAACCTAACCAAGTAGTTTTGTTACCTAAACAGGTAAAATTATAATAATCAAATGCTACGTGTGTGTTTATAAGTTCATAGCCTGCCTTGCTGTTGCTCCCATTAGTGGGTGACAATTTTTCGGGACTCCCACGGGTCACAGTATTCCCGCAGTTTCACTGTTGGTAACGTGATAGAGACGGAATAGAGCTTAGAAATTAACGGGAGCGGGCGGGAGCCGAACGGAGCCGAAGATTAAATAAAAAAATGACGCTGCAATGCAGTGAGTGCGGCCAACGATTGCGAGGCATTTCGTTTTAGAAAAGAGAACCACTTACAACTCACAATACGTTTGTTGATTGGCTACTGCTAGCTGTAGAGTAGCCTATCGGAGCAAGACAAAGCAGCTGCCCTGTTCACAAGCCAATCGATCAGCGTCAGCAACTACACCGAGAGTCGGCAAAATGGATTCTGGAAAGAAGCTGAAAGTGTCATCGAAGGACCCCTCAATCCATTTTCAGGAGCTGTGAGAAGATCTCCGTTAGGTAATACCTAATAAAATCTCCTAGGCCTGCAGGTAATGCATGTATAGTGTAGCCTAAATTTCCAAGGCAACCTCAGGGGCAGGGAAGTCACGTGATCGGGATATGACGGGAATATTTTCATGGGGATGGGACGAGAACGACAATTGATTCCCGTGTCACCCTCTAGCTCCCATGTTGCTCTGTGCACAATGACACAGCAAAAAGAAAAAGGTCCAGGGATTTAACTGAAAAAGTCAACTTGGGGGTCTTCTCAAACGATATCTCGAGGCATTGACTTTTAGGGGGCAACCCTATCGTCAATCTGACGGAACCCATACTGTACACTTCCATTTTATTTAGTGCGACTACGGCTAGGGTTTCACTTGTGCTTTACGTGAATGCGACCTATGCCATGCTATCGCTCTTCACAGTGAAGCCTTTTTCAGTCCAGTTGAAAAAGTGATTTTGGACAAGTTGTTTCTTCAGTGCCTGTTGATGCTTTACAGATGCATCTGATCTTCAGCTTCAGGCTAGACGTTGTGATGAGTGACAGGCCATTAGTGACAGGTGTTAATGAATGATTCAGCAGGATTCTAGAAACAAACTCAATTGCAGAAATGCCCATTGGTTGGTTACTTATTTGCGTGTGGGTGTGTTTGAGAGCGCTCCCTATTAGTCTGTCGGTGTTTTTGTTGGAATGGAACTCTTCGTGGCGCCATTTTGCTATTAACACAACGACCTGCGTTCCGTTATGTTTGTGTTTTTGCTGACGGGGCACGGCGACTGACGCACAGGAAAAACAGGTCTACGTGCCTCTGCTCCACTTACTTTCCTCAGTGTCTTCTTCAGGCTCCAAAACATGTTCGCTGGACTCTCGAAAGCTAAGCCAGAGGATCTGAGTCGTTTTTCCATGAAGGCCAGTGGAGACTAATCCAGTTGGAGTGATGTCACCAACACAGTTGTTAAAATTTCAGCCTCTGCACGTATAGTCATTTTCTGAGTGATTGACAGATCCATGATGTAAGCAGCACCTCGTACACTTGCTTGGACAGCGTTGAGGATGATCTGCCAAGCTAATGTCATTTGTTTACAAAGCTCATTCCTAATACATACTGTAGGTTCGAATGCAGCACTGCTTTACATTTTCCTTCAAACTGCTCTCGCAGCGTCATGTTCAGGTGAGCAGAATGACATTTACGTGCTAAGTTAAGCCACATTGGTGCCCGTTTATTCAGTTTTTTCTTCCATCTCGTCAGAAAGAGTCGATCTGTACATTTCCCAAACTTTCAACCACGATTTGGGCAAGAGATGTGGATGAATGCTGTGGAAATGAAACGCATAGCCCACAATTCGTTTAGCCTCCGTTGCCATGACAATATTTCAGTCCGGTGGATGTGCATGCATGCCTGCGCCCGGTGATGCTGACTCACGGCAGGGCCGCGGTCCGTGAGCCAGGCGCCAATCAAATACAACTTAGTGTGCCACTGAAACCGCCGAGTCCATGCCACCCTGGCCTTTCTTTACAGCTGTCACTGCTTGGCAGGAAGAAAAAAAAAAAGAAAGAAAGAAAGAAATAATTCAAAGAAAGAAATCTCTTGCTCTCTCAAGCGAGTGACAGGTCTCAGACATTTGGCAAAGAAACCAGAGAGGGCAAAACCAACACGAAAGGACATATTTTTCATTGCTGTTCCTGTCAATAAATCAGATCTCCAACAAGAGGTTTAGAGGAGTTTTCTTTTTTTGTTAAGCACACGGTCGGTCGCTCCCTCCTCCTGCATGAGAACAAATGAGAGGCAATGAAAGCAAACGAAGTGGGTCTAAATAAAGTCTGAAGGCAGAGGAAATCAGAACGGAGGAATAACACAGGGCCATCGGCTTTCTCCGGCCCTCACAAATCAAACCAAATAAAATTGTCCCAGGGCTTACAGTAGGAGATGTTTGACATAAGCGCTCTCCACCCAAACACACACCGACATGTATGTGTGCACACACACACACACACACATGCGTGCACACATGCACGATGCAGAGATTACGAGCATGTCTCGCCTCAATAGCAGTGGAGTCAAACAAATTGCTAAGGTCTGTGCAAACAAGAACAATGTGTGGTTGGATTTGTTCAACCTCTCACTCTCTCTCTCACACACACACACACACACACACACACACACACACACACACACACACACACACACACACACACACACACAGTCCCTCCCTCTTCAGTTACCTTTTATTTATTCCAAAAATAAGTTCAGCGTACAAGGTTTGTATTAACACTAAACATTGAATATTATGTAATTTGTATAATTTTCTTTTTTTTTTTCACATTTCTCAATAATGTCTAAATCTTGTGACCAGTCATGGAGCAAAGTGCTTCATCAAGCTTTAGTTAGATGTGTCACATTCCAACCTGCAGAGAGCTATCTGGATGGAAGTGAGAATGTCAGCGATTTTCCTCTGCATTACTCAGCATTTGTACCAGAGATCCAAACGTGTGGTTTCTGAGTGCTATCAAATCTTTGTATATTGCAATGGCAGAATACCTAAGTATTAGTTACTGACTGTCAAAGTTATATATCTTTAGAGAGAATCTGCTTGGTGGCATATTTCAGGTATAATAAGCTCAAAGTAGCTGTTTTCAATTTCCTACATCTTTTCCCTGCATACGTTTTTTAAAACCCTTCCTTAAGAAATTGCTGAAGTTGTCATTGTGTTTTGTGGAAATTCAAACCATACATGAAACATATTTAAAACAAAAGCAGTTTTGCATTCCCAGTGTTTATATAGCTATATGGCTATGTTCAGATTGCAGGCAAAAGTGGCCCAAGTCTGATTCGTCTTGCTCATATGTGACATTTGACGTACACGGTACAAATGACATGAAATATGATCCTTTTTTTTGGAAATTATGCGACTTTTGCGTTACTTTGCGTAAATCACCATTCCTCAGCAGCGGTCTGAACTGGTCCGTCTCAACTCAAGCTAGCCAGCCAATGCGTCGCCTGTGACTCAGCTTTGCGAGTCGCCAGAGGCTGGTTTTTGCACATAAGGGTGTTTTCAACAGCCAAAGTCAGTTACAAACTGTCAGCTGGTCGAAATGGCAGAGTTTTGGACGGAGATTCGACAAGCACGCAAGAGAGCAGCGGTGGTCAAGTGACTGACGAGAAGGGGCGGCGTTGGCGAGATATTTAGCCGCTTCATCACTACTAAAATGCAACTGCAAGTACCTCACTATCACTATCCTCATGCATATTTTAACACTCCAAATTGTATGTCCAGCTACAAAAAAAAGCCTGAAAAGCCATAAGATGGAACGGAAGTACAGAGGATTTGGTATATTGGTATAAACTGGCAGTGTTCAGAACGTAGCAGACTGGTGCACATTGCAAGTAGTTTGCAAGCTTCAACTCGTTTTAATGGGATTCTTTGGCCTGAACTGGGCTTTAGATGTTGGCAGATTGCCAACAAGTATTATCTGCTAGCCTGGAAAAACCCTGATGAACTTCCGGCAAATTTGATATTTGCTCTGCAAGTCCGTCTGGCCAAGAGCCCATTTCCAATTTTTCTAAATTCGAGGCACCAATCACAACCGTTGAGGCGGGCTTTACACCGATCACAACCGTTGAAGCGGGCTTTACACCATGACGATAGTGCAGCGACGGCGGGCAGTTTTTTGTTTACATTCAACATGACGGCCACCGAAGCGCAGCAACCCGTTGGTGTCACTGTCGCTGCTACGTCACCCGGCTCGTTGGTCTGATTGGTTGAAGGACTACCCAATTATGCCCAGAGGCATTTGAGTGGCGTCCGTTGGTGACGCCCCTTTGGAAATGGGCTGTGAATGAACTTTGCCCAGACCCACTCTCAGTTATAACTGAGAAGGGTCTGGTGTCAGCCAGGCTAGTTATCTGCTCTTGTTTGTCAGTATGTGCATAGTTTCGTACCAAAGAACGTCCACAGACAGACGCAGATCATTTACACTCTACGTGGGTCATCAGTGGACAATGTGAACAGTTGGTGCAAGAAGAAGTGCAACACACCAATTACAGATTGGAACTTAAATGCACAATATTAAAACAATTTTTAAGCTTTTGAATCCCATTACTTTGTCTATTCTCGATCCTTGAAAAGTGCTTTGCTCCTTTTTAGAAGTCTATTGCATTTCATACCTTCTTAAATCCTGCCGATTCTTTGTTGCTTGATTTTGCATTCATTAATAATTTTTTTCATTTCCAGTTGTTTGACCAATAGCATCTATTTCTATCAGAAATAAACTCTGTTTTAGAGTTTTTTTTATTCAAGACCTAAACACAGATCAAATCACCCACTGAGCCGTTCCATGATTTACTCGAGACATGCGCACAATGTCCGCTTGACCATTGGGTCAACCTCAGGCCCTACAAACATTTGTTTAACTTTCCTCTATAGCTGTGCTCCCTGTAAGTAGCGCCCAATCCAAGATTGATTCAGTGTAAAGCTTTAATGTAAAAGTACAACACGAAGCCTGCAGCCGTGTGCAAAATACAGACAAAGTATATAAAAACCTTCTTTTTAAACAATATGTATTTTCTCAACCATAACGCTTACTGTATATGTTATCTTTAAGGCAGGGTCTGGATGACAGACTTTTTTTCTTTACCACGGGTGGGCGGATTAATTAATTAGCATCATTAGACTCCTGACAGTGAAATGAGCCTCATTAAAGAGAATTAGATGAAACACACACCAGGCAGGGAGAGGGGCTTGGTGTGTGTGTGTGTGTGTGTGTGTGTGTGTGTGTGTGTGTGTGTGTGTGTGTGTGTGTGTGTGTGTGTGTGTGTGTGTGTGTGTGTGTGTGTGTGTGTGTGTGTGTGCGCGCGTGCATGCATGCGTGGTACTACTGGGTCTTTATAAGTCACAAACTTTGAACATTTGAATCTGTATCTTCAACAGTTCACTTAAACATGAAATATCAGTGTTTGTTGCAATGGCCTCGTAAGTCACACAAACCCAAAAAAGCATTAAAATCAGCTCTGCTTTAGACAAAATACCAACAGATGGATCTGTTCCTTGAAGCAATGGTGGGAAATACTTTGATTACCAGGTCTGTAGGACCTTAGGAAAGGCATGTCCTAATTTTCCCATTTTTCTTTTCAGTAGTCCCAATATATCGTGTGCGTGTGTGTGTGTGTGTGTGTGTGTGTGTGTGTGTGTAGGGGGATAAAAAGCAGAAAGAACCATACAAAGTTTTAAGGATGTAAAATGTCCAGCTTCAAAATCCAATAGCATTATTGGCATGTGATTCAGCGTGGACTGAACTGGATCATTGTTGTACAAGTCAGACAATAGGAGCAACCGGACTGATTTAATAAGCCTGTGTCATTACAGCTGGCGGCCCAGTAATGAGACTCCCCACGGGGGGTTTTGCCCCCCTCTTGTGGCGCTCCGTTAAACCGTTTCATTCAACAAGTTGGAGTTTGTCCAACAGGGTTTCCACCTAAAGAATTCAGTCTGAAGCAGAGTTTGAATTTAATGCTATAATGTACATTCAAGGAGTAATAGGTTCAGTTTTTTTTCCTCACAGTTTCAATGCATTACGTCAGTGTTTTCAGCACTCGTCTAGGCTCAATACGTTAAATGAAGAAAACAAAGAGCCGTGAATGTGAATCATTGGTTATTCGGTGTAATTGCTAAACATTACTCTCATCACTACTTACTCACCAAAGATCACCAATCCTTTTGTTTTTCTTAACAACCATATGACATTCAGCTTCTTTTGGAAAAAAACAAACCTTTAAACAAAAAAGGTCCCAACAAAGGTTATGGCAGCAAGACAGTGTTTGCTCACAAACCGATGTCTCAGACTTTCTAATGATTGAACTAGTTGAAATCCAAAGTAATCCTTGTGACCCATAACGATTCTTGTTTCTACTACTTATCTGATTTACGTTCATGACCAGCAGTTATTTATTACTTTACTATTACTTTATCAACACATTCTCACTCCCATTGTGTCAAAAAAAGTGTTGCTTGGGCAGGTGCCTTTGGCGTTTGTTACTGACACAAAAAAGTCTCCTTTAGCGTTGTATTAAGACGCTCTGGGTCAGGACTCTGTGCATCCATATTTGACGATCTCAGGACTCGCGTCTAGCCCTTTGGCGTCATATTTAGACACGCTTGGTCGGGACGTATGGTTAACTGATACGCGGCACAAGAACGGTTAGGTTTAGGAAAAGTGAGTAAGTGCGGTTGCAAAATGTACGTTTCAATGGCACGTGGGACAAGAACGGACCATGACCCCGGTCTCCTGGGTCCGCCTGTTCTCATGAACCATTTGTTCAAATAGCTACGAAAAGTTAAGCACTGTAATTCGTAAGCATTCCACAATATTTTGCTGTATTTACTACTTTGACGGCCGCTGTATAAGAACGCAGCTGGCCTCGAAGGGAGGAGGTCAGGGTGGATAGGTGGGTGTCAACATACAGGACTTTCAAGCCAGAAAACAGAGTTCTCTTCCTGGGGAAAACTAAAGCCTTTCACCGAGGAAATGCGTGTTCCTTAGGAGTGTTTTAATATGAACCACGATCTTTTTCCTAATCTTAACTTGTCGTTTTGGTGCCTAATCTTAATTTGCGTTGCGGCAAAACCCTTATATTTTATGTACCAAATTTAACCGTAATGTCCGCCAAAACGACCGGCAGCTCGCAGTGCTTTGTATCCGGCTCAAAGTCACCTATTTTCGGGTAACTGAACCACCAATTACCCCTTGATACAACGGAGGTATGTAGTCCAGGTCATGAAGCTCCGTAGCGGCTTAAACAACTAGCAACTGCCACTCGGCGTCATTGAGCTCGTAGTCAGCTGGCGTGACGTGACCACCCGGCTTCACGTGACCAGTGGGCAGTCTCCTAATTTTGTAGGATATCATACATTTTGATGTGCATACATTTTCGTACGATATCATATAGACCCGTTCATGAGAATGCGTTGCAGCCTGGGTGAAAGTCTTGTGTTGTTTGACCCGTCCACCACCCCAACTTGCCTCCTTACGATTTTTGGTCTGTCATACTACTCGCTTACGTTGTTGCTCTGAATACTACATCATTTTACAGTGCCGCAGTGGAGCTGCTGCTCTTCCCCGGTCCATCCCATACAGACGCTAAAGGGTGATTTTCGCTTCGGTATCTGACGCTGAGAGCCACTGACCAAGCGTCAGTATTTTACGAAGTTGGGAGTGTGAACTGGTTTTATAGGTCAGTGTAAACTAATCAGTGTTATTTTCTGGTTTAAGGTTTTAGTAGCATTTTATGGTACAGTTTGTCTGTCTGTCAGCAGGGTTACAGAAAAACTACTAGCCTGATTGTCATGTAATTTGGTGGAAGGGTGTAGCATGGTCCAAGGAACACACCATAACATTTTGATACAGATCCAGTTCACGGGGTAGATATACACAAATTATTGTTCACATTCGGTAGCATTGTGAGATAGGGCATTCGGCCTTGGCGGAGGTCTGCCCTTCTAGTTAATTAGTTAAGTTGGTATCGACAGTTGGGACCACTGTGACTTTTATGACTGTGACTTCTCTGCTAAACATTCTGCATGCATGGTTTATTAATAGAACTGTAAGAGCTTTGGAACCGTTTCATGAGGAATAAAACGCTTGTTAGACCCTATGACACACACAATGCATTTTGGTGAGGAAAACTGAATGCAAACAAAGCTTTTGTTAGTTTACAAGCAAACTCCACAGGGCACCTTTAATTTAGATGAATGTAGCCAAACAAGTGCTTGCCAGCAAACTATGTAAACCCATTAAAAAATACTTTACGTGACAGACAGAAACACAGCAGCAGCAATTCTTAATTTGGTCAACATTTAAGCAGCCATCCGCTACCAAGATGAATGGTGGAATGCTAAATTTGCTAAGAACAGAGCACAGCATCACCCAAGTGCCTTGCAGAACGAATGTAAGGTGAAGGTAAAGTCAATTTCCCCCCATGTGCAATGTAACATCTGTTTTATTTGGTTTGCACGGAGCCAAAAAACATTGTATTTAATATTATACCACTGAACGGTTTCCAACCCTAATCCTAAATTAGAGCCTACCCTACCTACTCTATTATGAATATAGTCAACATGAGGGCTCACAATCATCCTTCATCATCACCCAATTCTACTAAGTCATTTGGCTGGGGGGGGGGAACAGTGGAACACACTCCGTCACACACACACATACACGCTCACTCACTCGGAGAGGCGTTGTAATTGTGCAGAGGGCCTTAATTGCATCTGATAATTGGTAGCCCAGCTATCAGTCACCTTAATGGGGCGAGGTTGGGTCCTGGTCTCATGCTCTCAGAGGTAAAGGGAGAATAGGGCTGTGTGTTCACAGAAGTGTTGTTAGGGTCTCGCCGCTTTAACCCGGCCAGCTTCCCTGGTGGTCGGCCAAGAGCAATGGCACGGCCTCTCGGGGAAGAAGATGACTCAGTACGCAAGTGTGTTTCTGTGCACTGACTACATTAATTTTGCTCTAAACACACTTGAAGCCCAATTCAATGGGAGCTGCACTTGAGTAGGCACTTAATTTCAGAGTGCTTTTGTGGAAGTGGAAAGTAATGGCGGCCGCTCCGAAAGCTACTCCCAACAGGGACTGACTTGACTGATAGTAAAGGCTGACACCCACGTTCAATTGATAAATAAACTGTGCCAAATATGACTTCACCATAAAACCAGACATATGGCACACTGTATTGTTAATAAAAGGCTAATCTGAACCACAGCACAACTTGACATAACTCTTCTTGGCATATGAACAGGATTTTCTTACACCACAGCCACTCTCTCCTTACTATTCACACATTTCGTCACTTTGCAAAGCAAGCCGGTGTAACTTTTGCTGAGCAGTGGCCATTGTGGGCACATTGAATTTCCCTACATATCCAGAATGTAATCCAGTATGATGTCACAGTGAAGTTGACCTTTGACCTTTTGGATATCAAATGGCATCACTTCATTTTATCCCATCAGACATTTGTGTGAAATTTTGTCATAATCAGAGTAGGAATTCTTGAGTTATGGTAAAAAAAAGTGAGCTCACACTGACCTTGACCACCAAATTATCATCCTTGTGTCCAAGTGGACATTGGTGCCAAATTTGAAGAAATTCTCTCCACGAATTCCTGAGATATTGGACTGGTTGTCTGGATCAGGTGGACTGGTTCAGGTTGTCACCTGAAAACAAAATGCCTCCATCCACGGTTACCTCCAGCGCGGAGGCATAACAACTTGTTTACTGTGAGTAAAGTGACTCAATGGCATTAATTACACAGCAGTATACTGCTAAAATTAGCTAAATTTAGCCACAGTTAGTATGAGTGCAACACGCAGGCTTGTTGTCTCATTGCACACACAAAAGCAGTCAAGTTATAATTGCTAGGATGGAGCGATCTGTACAGTGACGTGAAATTCTTTATTCGATGACACACGTCGACACTGGTAAATAAGAAAGGACATGCTCTACATAGAAAACAATAAGAGACTGTAGCCCTCAGTGTAATGAATTGAAGATATGATAGTTGCATTTCTTTTATATGATAAAAAATATGGAGTATAGTGTTAGTGTGGGCAACTGGAGCTATCTTTGCATCAGCTGTTCTATTCTTGCCTCAGCAGGCTGTAGTCAAGTCCACCTTTGTCGAGTCCAGACAAGATCGAAGACCAGGACTAGTCGAGACCGAGTCAAAGCAGAGTCCAAAGAGGTACAAGTCCAAGTCAAGACCGAGTCCAAATGAGTGACAGCCAATACCGAGACAGGAAAAAAAAGAATCCTCTTCAAGACCACGTACTTACCTGAGAAACAGTATATGTTCTGATGATCATTTTGCTTTATTATTTGTAATAATCAAAGTGCAGAGTAACAACCTATCTGATCAAATTGGGCCATCTTATTTACTTTAAGTATAAAATTGAAATGTTCCCATTCCTGAACTTATTCTTGTCCTGAAGAATCCATAGTACAACGGGCTCGCTGACATTGTGTCTGTGGCCAAAATGAAAATGACTGATGCCTGATGATTGAGGTATATGATGCAGCCAGGCATATACCAGGCAACCAATGTCAATATCTGTTCTGGATGGACTTTGAATTAAACCAATACCTGTTGGTAGACGCTTAATGAATGGTTCTATTTTAAAGGAGGAAGTCACTTTAGAAAAAAAACATATAGTGCTTGACTCAGTCGAGACCACCTACAGAATATCTGTCGAACCCAATAGCCGACCTCGAGACAAGTCCGAGTCCAAATACCAACGAGTGCAAGACAAGTCCGAGACAACAGAAAAGCGAGACCCGAGGCTGGATTTAAGTACTACAGCCCTGCCTCACAGCTGTGTGTCTGTAATCTAGATAGATAGATCAAATGTCTGTGCTATAGCAGCAGCAGCTATAAGACACACAGCACCCAAACAGAATATACAAGAAATAATAAAAAAAAGAACACCTACTCAAAAAATATACTCAAGGGGAATGAAAATAATGTATAAAATAGAGAATAAAATGTGCAGTAATAATAACAATACTACTACTAATAATAATTTATACTTTAATTATAATTTTATAATTATAAATAATTGAATCCTGCAGGGGAAATTAAATGTTTTCACTCTTTTGTTATTATTATACACGTTACACACAGGCCTCCATTAAACACCTATACATGCACTAATGGAGAGATGTCAGAGTGAGGGAGCTGCCCACGGAAAGGCGCCCCGAGCAGTTGGGGGTTCGGTGCCTTGCTCAAGAGCACCTTGGCAGTGCCCAGGAGGTGAACTGGCATCTCTCCAGCTACCAGTCCACCACCATACTTTGGTCCGTATGGGGACTTGAATCTGGCCAATCATGTTAATGCAGGTGTGCAGCACTGCCATTTTAACCTGGGAAATTATTACTCTGCTAATACGCTCATGCCAATGCTGTTTGCTGCTGCGGCTACACGCGACAAATAGTTAAGCTTTACAAGTTGGCATTATTAAAGGGTGTACACAGATGAGTATATTGATGATAGTTTTCAGTGTCCTGCCACATTACCAACAGAAAGACAGTTGTGTAACAGTATTGCATCATCTTCTCAGATGGGGCTACTAAGAACAAACTCCTGTCGAGTAGGGGACTGAGTCAAAGACATCAAAGCGTTTGGAAATACTGACTCTAACCTTACTCCTAAACACTAACCCTGCCAATAAAATGCGATCTCACCTCACAATAGTGAAGCCTAAATGGAAACTATCATTTTGGTTGTCAGCACCTTCACAGTTGCTTCTCTTGGCTGCGACTGTGTCCCTGTATGTTTCCAGTGTTGTAAGTGTGGCCGACAGTGGCGGTGGCGGTTGGTAGACAAGGTCCGCCGCCACATGTGGAACATCACAGTCACCGCGCGGTAGTCAGCCCGCGGAGCCGGAGAGTCGCTGTCTTCTACTCCCACAGGAATCAAACCTGGAGCGCAGAACTGGGATCCCACTGTGAGGGCCATGACTTCATGTTTTGCTCGCCTCCTCCTCCTCCTCACTCTGTTTCTCATTGACTCCAGGAAAGCATCGCTCTTTCTCTCTCTAGTTTACGTTCACGGAGAAGGCCAGCTTTTGGCCACACTCCAGTTAAGGTCTTATTTGGATTAAGATATTTAACGTGCGCTGTTGATACCCTGAGGACCGAATCTAACCCTGTTGCCATAAATAAATAAATCACAGACAGAACAGCCCGCCGGCAGACAAGTTTATAAAGGCAGCAGCTGTCACCTCCCATCCTAAAATGAGCAGGAGGTTACCACAGGGGAAGGGCCCAATTATCCACCATGTTGTTTGTCAACAGAAAACTCATGCTCTTTGATTTATTTTGGCTTAAAGAAACTATACTTCTACTACTACTACAGGTAGCGTCATTTTTATGTTTCCCCATTGTCTACGTAAGCAGCCGGGCAATGCATTCTGGTAGCGTTGCAACAATTTTAAAGAGACAGGGCGTTACGTTATTCCAACTATTTTCGTAAAATAAGGGAAAGTTCCCACACGAGCAGCCATGTTGGTCCGTTTTGAAAACCGGGAGCAGAGTGAAGCGTTGGTTCAATCAGGTGCAGCCACGACGGTTGTAGGAGGCTGTAGCCTGATTTATTTGCTTGTCAGTGGTCAGTTAAGAGAAATGAATAACTGCTAGCAGCAAGCACATCAAGCGTCCAATGCCGGGAAGCAGGGCGATCCCTACCGTTAAAAACGCCACTGTGGACACGTACCATAACTCCAAGCCATTCTCACTTCCAACTCATCTAATACTAGTGCTTGGTCAGTGGCCTTCTTTCTGGTCAGATATCAACGCACAAGGCCCCGTTTAGCCTCGGTGTGGGACGCACCAGGCATAGCAGTAGGTTGACCGCTACGCTGTAAGCAGTGGTGGAATGTAACAAAGTACATTTATTCAAGTACTGTACTTAAGTATAAATTTGAGGTACTTGACTCGTTTCTTTTCATGCTGCTTTCTATTTCTACTCCGCTACATTTCAGAGAGAACTATTGTACTTTTTACTCCACTACATTCATCTGACAGCTTTAGTTACTAGATACTTTACAAATTAAGATTTTTTGCACACAAAACACATGTAGTTTAAAATATACAATGTTTTATAATAAATGAAACTACCCAACAATATGTCGGCCTACAAGTCCATCTGAAATGATTAGCAGATTAAACACTCAGTCGATCGACAGAACAGTTTGGATCATATCCAGTTTCTAAAATGTGAGGATTTTTCTGCATTGAGTACTTTTACTTTTAATACTTTAGGTACATTTTCCAGACAATACTTACATACTTTCACTTAAGTAACATTTTTGATGCAGGACTTTTACTTTTAACAGAGTATTTTTCCAATGTGGTGTTAGTACTTTTACTTAGGTAAAGGATCTGAATTCTTCTTCCACCACTGGCCATAAGATAACGTAGTATAAAAGACCGAAAATCCGTGAAAGGACGTAGGTTGTGGTGGTGGGTGGGTCAAACAACACAGGACTTTCATACAGGAGTCCGGGGTTCATTTTTTTGTGCCGTTTTTGTTCCGCGTGTCACTAAAATGTACATTTTGTAACCCCACTCAAGATCTTTTCCTAACCCTAACTGTCCCGTTCTTGTCCTGTGTGTCACTTAAGCATACTTTTTTTTTTTTTTTTTTTAACACCACCCACAATCTTTCAATAACCCTAACTAAGTGGTTTTACCCGGCAAGTTAAAAAAATGACACCAAGGGGACCTGATCAAGACCAAGTGTCAGTATTTGACGAGTTCGGAGTGAGAATGTGTTAATGTAATATAGTTTATAGCTTTGGTATACTAATGCAAGGTTTAACCCAAAACTCTTTTTTTTTTTTTTTTTTTTTGTCTCTACCTCCCCCTCTCACTTTGTCCATTTCACTCTTCCACTCTTGTCTCTCTGGCTGTTTTATCCCAAGGTCTGCCTCCCTCTTTCTCTGTATGTCTCACTTTTCCCCCTCTCTCCCCCTGTGGAGCAGGTGACACAATGTAAGTCAGGTTATCCAAGGAGCTAGGGTCCAAAGTGACGGCATTAGTCACCTGAAAGCAAACAAACTGCAACTAATCCGGGGACTGTTTACCAGTAACTGTCACCGCAGCGGAAACCTAAATGTGTGTGTGTGTGTGTGTGTGTGTGTGTGTGTGTGTGTGTGTGTGTGTGTGTGTGTGTGTGTGTGTGTGTGTGTGTGTGTGTGTGTGTGTGTGTGTGTGTGTGTGTCATAGCCATGGTGAGAACACCTCCCTCTACCCTCATTCAGTTCCACTTGTTCGGCTTATTTCCAAATTAACTACAGCACCTTGGGAGTTTTTAATGACCCAAACAAATAATCAACCTGGCGACTGAGATGGCGTCTCATTTCCTCGCCCCCGCCCAAACTCCACCCCCTACACCCCTTCTGAAAACTCTAGCCAGGAATATGTTAATGGCAATTAATTGGAGAGCCCAATTTCTGCCTTTTTGTTTAAAAAACATATACTGTATATTTTGAGTGAAAACAGTCGCGAGTGAGATTCTAGCGATGTTTGAGCGTCTCCCAGGCATGGAGCCAGGTCCTCGATGCTGACTGACTAAATGATGTTGTCGTCAGTCAGGTCGGAGAATAATTTCACCTCATTACACTGCAGGCGAGGCAGGTAGACACGGGAATTCTTTCCAGTGTGCAACTTAGGAAAAAAAAAAACATAACAACGTGAAACAGTCGCTCCTTCTGGAATTCATACTCTGATGTCGGCTTTGGTCACGTACCAGCAAAACCGCTCGGCCTGAAAACCTTCCACCTGCTCGTCGCAGGATAATTCAAGAATATGATACACCTCTGCATAAAACCAATGCAACACATAATAACGCACATACACCCTCACTCCATCGTATTTTACCTTTCTTATTTACCTTCTCTGCCTCTCTCCCCGCAGATTTATAACGTGGCAGCTCCAGTTTAGTATGTGAGCAGTGAGCTGTGCAAACCACGTCATGACAACTCACGCACTGCCACACGCTAAAGCAGCATTCTCTCTCTCTGACACACACACACACACACACACACACACACACACACACTGACCAATCAGATTTCAGAGGGGGTGGCATGGTGGCTCTGACAGAGGCCCTGAGTGCCACACAGCACTGGGGGAAGTGTGTGTGTGTGTGTGTGTGTGTGTGTGTGTTAGGTACCTTATGTCTGCCATGTGTGTTTCAGTGTGTGTGCATGCACTTGCATAAGGTTGTGTTGGTTAGTAAAGTGAGCATGACATTGGCATCTTTGTCTTCTCTTTTCCTTCTGCCATGTCTTCTCCTCCTCCTCTCCTTTTCAATTTGTCTTCAGTACGGAGCTCCTAAAGTGACATAGGGAGGAAAAATGGATGGCTAGACGGAAAAAGATAAATACTTTAGCTTTCTCTCCCAAAACATTTTCAGGTTGGAGGGTGGGGATGGGGGGGGGGGGTATGTATTTCTGGCTCAGTTAGGCCTCAATAAAAACAACCGCAACAATGGAGCCCAGTCACCCATGGGAGATGTTCACAGAATAGAAACCGCAGCGCCGTGGGGGTCACAGCAGGCGGGTGGTCAGCGGCAGCGATCCTGGACCACCCCTCACCGCCACACCAAATCAGCAACATTTCTGTTGCTGCCATTACACAGGTTAGACCCAGTGCTGCTGATGGCCACCAGCACGCGGTCACCCCCGGAGCTACGTTTTGTGCTGGCTGAATTCAAGTTGCTACAGCCGCTGACTAAAGGTCGGTCTCCAGGGCTGCTCTCCTCCAGGCAAATTAGTCTCTCAGTGGCAGGGAGTGGGGCCCGAGGGACAGGGGGCTGCGTAAGCTAGCTAACTCTAGTCTCATTTGTGGTCTGTCCAATCTGAGTTTTCTGTTGCACGACTAAAACAACCTTTGAACCGGCACCTTTCACCAAAACAAGTTCCTTACTGAGGCTATTTTGCAGAGACACGGTTATTTGCGTCTAGCCCATCGATTGGTTTAGAGAAATGCCAATAAACCAGAGCATGTTTTTCTCTCATCCCGGAGTGCTGTGTGGACTAGCCAGACCCTCCTCCGCAGCGCTGTGGAGGAAGGTCTGGCAATGCGAGACAATATTTTGCGGAACCCACTGTCGGGTCCATTCGGAAGCGGCCGTGGTTTGATGTAAAGTAGGTTGGAAAGGTCAGAGTACGGTTTGCGACGAGAGTACTCGTCCACCGATTATTCTCTTCAGATGTCCCTCACCGATGTGAAAACACTGGATACAGCCAACCACTGATTTAATGTCTTTATATTTGAGGCCCATCTCAAAATAAAATTCTATAAACCTCCCACGGGTGCGTGAGCTCCATTGTTGATGTTGTTTACATGGTGCTGAACTGACCCGGAAGAACATGAACTTTCCTTTTAGTTTTCTTTTTTTTCAAAGGCAAAATGTGAGAACACAAATTTTGTTGGGAGAATGCAAATTATTTACCTTTTTATGTTTTTCACCCATCAATTGTTTTTTTTTCTTCCCCATGTCTCTTTTGGGGTTTCATACTTCAATTCAATTTCACACCCTGGAATAAAATGATATAGTTATTTCAGTGGAGGCGGATGGTTTTCCCCTCACCAGCATTTCAAACAGTAAAACAAAACTACCCCTTAAAAAACATTTTGGAGAAATGCAAAAACAAACTCAGTGACCCGGCTGCCTCCAACCGAGCAAAGATGAGGTTGTGATTATTTCCAAGCACGAGAACCAGAGCTGAAATGATTAATTGGTTCAACAATCAGTCCATCGACAGAAAATCAATTGGTAACTATTTTTAACATCTAAAAACAAAAACAAATGACTGATTACTAATACAATCAATATCACAAAACAAGAAATTTGAAGTCACCACCTTGGGCTTTTACTAAATGATTAATTAAAGGTCCCATGGCATGACACTTTCACTTTATGAGGTTTTTCAACATTAATATGAGTTCCCCCAGCCTGTCTATGGTCTCCCAGTGACTAGAAATGGTGATAGGTGTAAACCGAGCCCTGGGTATCCTGCTCAGCTTTTGAGTAAATTAAAGGTCAGATGGGCCAATCTGGAATCTTCCCTTTATGATGTCATAAGGGGAATGGTTACCTCCCCTTTCTCCGCCCAGAGAATTTGGCCCGCCCATGAGAAAGAGAGAAACATCATGGCTTGCAAATGAGCGAAGCATGGCAGTTGGTCAAGGCCACACCCCACCTGCCCCCCCTCTCTCCTCCTCAATAGCATTTAAAGCTACAGACACAGAAATGGCACATCCTAAGTAAAGCTCATTGTGGGACTGGCTCTAGTGGCATCCAAAAAGCAGCATGTCATAGGACCTTTAAGAAAACAATTATTACTTGCAACTTTACCGAGAACGTTACAAGGCTATACATAAGTGTATGTGTCAATTATGAAACTAGAAAAGAAAAAAAAAATTCCAACATATTAGCAAACATAAATCAGCTCATTTATGAAAAAGACATTGATAGGCTTACTGGCCTATAGTATTAAGGTAGCCAACCACAGATACAGTACATCCTAAAGATGCACTGTATGTTTGACATTACAACATGATTTATAAAACTGCAACAATTTTATGTAGGCCACAGAGCAATATTCCAAAAAGGTGTAATACATGAGTAGTATGGATAACTGTGTGTAAATATATAGTAGCCTACTCAGGGTATGAATAGCATCCACTTCTAATCTATACACTGGTACGAATAGCATACATTCATAATCATACACTGTAACAACAAATGCGTTGCGCATGCCCAGAAAATTGGCGGACAGACGCTTTTATCCAAAGTGACATACATATAAAAACACCAATTTATGTAAAATGATAATTACTTAAGTAAAGAATAGATGTGAATACAAATAAAGATGTTAATACAGGGTACGAATAGCATTCACTTCTAATTGCACCAGGGTACGAATAGCATACATTGATATTTGTACCAGACGGGTTATTAATAGAACACATTGCTGTGTGCACCAAGGTACGAATAGCATACACTACTAATTGTACCAGGGGGGCAAATAGCCTCACCCTTTATGAAATCATGGCAACAATAATTTTAACAGCTTAGTATTCTATGCTTTTTAAAAAGCCTTTATACACATATAAAGGCCTTAGGCCGCCCACCCATTATTGTAGGCCCAGTTTACTAGGCAACTTAATTTTATACTATATATAGTATAAAATTAAGTTGCTATTAAATATTAGGGCTGTCAAACGATTACATTTTCTTAATCGCGATTAATCGTTGAATTTCTATAGTTAATCGTGATTAATCACATGATTAAAATTCTATTATTTTGCATTTCAGAACAGTTTTTAAGTACATATTAACAATGGAAAGCAATTCTTACCAGTGTATCTTGATTGGGAATCAAATTAATGCAAAGAAATGACTTTATGAACTTGATTTTAAGATTTGTATTTGTTTATTATATATTTAATGTATTCACACATTTGAATCTAGAATCAATATTAGGGTTGGGTATTGTTTGGTTTGGATACCGGTGCTAAAGCGGAACTTTTAAAATGGTACCGGTGCTTTAACGGTGCCTGAACTGACTTTTTAAGAAAGTAAAAAGAAAAGAAGGGTACTAAACAGTTAGTGGCATTAAAGAACGGCTTTATTGCTAGGCCATATCGTCAAAATTAAATGTTTAATAATAATCTAATCACTATAACAATAACTTATTTCACTAGTAAATAGCTGTTGAATGACAAAAACAACCACCAGATGGGACAAGGGCATTTAACAACTTTGAATGCACCACAAGGCTGTAAATTACCAGTTTCGTTGAACGTACCGTCTGTGTTTTTCCGACAACAGAAGTTGCAGATTGTTACATCCCGGTGTCGGAATCCTCTACAGTGAAATACAGACAAACTTTACACTGTTTAGCGTTAGCTGTCAGCATTGTAACCGTGTTTAATCTAGCTACTAGCTAGCGGTAGGCTAAGGTTAGCTGCTGTCGAGTATAGTCGCATCGCGATTAACATGTTAATGCTGACAGCCCATATATATATATATATATATATATATATATATATATATATATATATATATATATATATATATATATATATATATTAGGGCTGTCAAAATAACGCGTTCATTTCGATTAATTAATCTGAGAAAAAAGAATGCAATAAAAAAAAAAAAAGGAAAATTAAGCTATTCCATATTGACGTTTGAACCGAAGCCGTTCTAGCCACCATTGGACTGTAAAATGAAGTAGGGAGACGAGAATGTGCTGCCTGGATCATTAATTGGAACATTTACTTGTAAAGATATTCTTCCTGCCAACCCTGGCTACCGAAATCTGGTGCCACTGATATGTCTGCGCTTCTCTCTGATTCTCTGAAGACAATACAGGCAACACAAACACCGCTGCATGTGACGCTAGTTAACACTATACTCGACAGCAGCTAACTTTAGCCTACCGCTAGCTAGTAGCTGGATTAAAAACGGTTAAAATGCTTACAGCTAACACTTAACGGTGTAAAGTTTGACTGTGTTTTACTGTAGAGGATTCAACACCGGTATGTAACAATCTGCAGCTGCTGTCGGAGAAACTACACAGACGGTGCGTTCAATGAAACTGGTAAACTATAGCGTCGTGGTGCATTTGGAGTTATTGTAAATGTCCTTTTCCATCTGGTGGTTGTTTTTGTCGTTCAACAGCAATTTACTAGTGAAATAAGTTATTGTTATTGTTATACATTATTATTAAATCATTTAATTTTGACCATATGGCCTTAGCAATAAACAAGCCGTTCTTTAATGTTACCGACTGTTGTTTAGTACCCTTTTGTGTGTGTAGTAGGGGGTCCTTGCTCTCTCTCTCTCTCAGTTAAGGGGTCCTTTGCTTAAAAAACGTTGAAGACCCCTGCCATAGAACATTACAACAAACACAAAAACCATCGGCCTGCGTTAATAATTCAACACAGATGCAGGGTGAACAACACATGAAGGAAGGTATTTGCAGTTGCTATTACTTTAAACTAATCCATGACATCACAGGCGACCTACTGGTATGATGTCATAGCCTAAATTGACACGCTTGACATCAATACACTGTGTGTGGTCTCAACTAGTTGTAGGTAAATATATGACTGAGGTGGACACAACATGGAAACCATCCTAAATTCATCACCCGTTGCGACATTCTGTATTTCAATTCTATTTTCTTTCTTTCTCTTCTTGTTGTGCATATAAAATAAAAAAGAAGAAATATACAATGACGTAATAGAATGCACAAGTTGGATAGAAAAACTCCAAGGGCTTGTAAAAGGAACCCACCTAAAATTGAAAGTAAAGACAGCTGTTGTGTGCCACACATTTTGCAAATCAACGCAGATATTTTTCAAATATTTAAAGGAAGAAAAAACTAAATATTTGAAGGGGGAAAACAAAAAGAATATAAATCCCATACAAGGTTTACTACGAATAGAAAACATAGAAGAAAAGTAAAAAAAACAACAACAAAAAAACATGATAGTAACATATTTACACTGTGTTTAGCCTACACACCGTATCATAACTAAATGTACATAGTGCTGTACTCCCTCAACAGAAAGTTGTTTGAGATTTTTTTATTTTTACTTTTTAAATCATAAATGAGGAGTGACTGAGTTGGATAAGGTTGGTTCTGTAGATCTGAACAACAGAACCGGTGTGATATAAATGACTCTAAACCTAGTAACAAAGCAATTGTGAAAGGAAACGGAAAGTAAATTGGGTTACACATTACTTGAAGGTATCTACATAAGAGTGATATGAGACTGTCATGAACGTGTCATAAAGATTATAAACAAGTCATGAACGTTTAGGACTTCTGTCATTAAGTGCCATTTAGTTTTTGTCATGACAATTTGACATTGTTTGGCGTGTCCTTATTAAGACAACTTGACATTTAACAAAATGACATTATGTCAAGTTGTCATGACAAAGACATCCTCTGGTAATGTCATCCTGTTTAATATCAAGTTGTCATTACAAAGACATCCCAAACAAATTTAATATCAACTTGTCATGACCAAGACAACTTCTGGTAATGTCACTTTGATTAATGTCAAGTTGTCATAATCAAGACAACCCAAACAATGTCAACTTGTCATGACAAAAACCAAATGACACTTAATGACAGAAGTCATAAACGTTCATAACAGTGTCATGTCATAGTTATGACAGTGTCATGTCACGATTATGTCGATACCTTCAAGTAAAGTGTTACCAAATAGAGTAGCATAGGCCTACCCTATTCAGCTACAGACAGTTCACGCAGGAGGCAGGTTTATTCCTTAAAACACTATTTGCCGTTGACAGCCACAGTACTTCCTCCTTCCAGCTCCAACTTAAACAAAATTAGAGGTAACTCGGGTCATTTCTCCTTACTGTTTTGCGTCATTTGCTGCTAGCAGGTGCTGTGGCAACTTTAAGGCCGCTGCTTAAGTAGCTCTTTTTTTCTGCAACTCTTTCAGTTGCAGAAAAAAGAAGTATTTTGATGATGGAATATTATATGAATACAGGGTTTCCCCCAGTGTATTGCAAGCCTGTTGGCCCACCGGGCCTAAGTTGCCCCCCACCAGGTCTAAGCCGCTGGGAATAATTTTTTAATGGATTTTTTGGATTTTTTTTTAAACTACATGTACAGTAAGACGGCCTGGTTGAAAAGCAAGACATTCGTATTTTCAAATCTCCAGTTAGCTTTCAGTACCGACCTAGTCTATATCCTCGAAGTTCCACTTCCAGAATTGCTCTGTTTCCGACGGAAATTCTGCCCGATTTCACTCATTTAGGCCGGATATCCGTTGACTCTTTTGTGTTGGCATTTTAAACTTGAGTCGATTTATGAGAACTATGGTTAACCTTTCCTCAGATCTCTGCAGGTTAAATCCAGACAGCTAGCTAGCCTACTCTGTTTTATAGCTTTTTAAATTCTCAATTTCACAATCCTGTCCATGATTCTGTTATTACAGAAACTATTGGGCTCTACATTAATGCTGCCATCAGTGTGTGACTGGCCCCCAGCCGGGCCCTTGTCGACAAAAGACATTTGCCACCGGGCTAAATAACTTTTCTGGAGGAAAGACTGGAATATTCAATATCCTCTGGCGTAATCTCAGCAAAAGTGTGAGACGTTGTGATACGATAAACATTGCGGTTGGCTGAATCTGACACAGACTGTAAAATATCCCTCTCTCGTATATCTTCTCCATCACACCCGCACAACTAAGCTACTGTAAGATCCATATGGAAGCACTATACTGCAGCAAAAACACCCAATAAACTTTCATATTTTTCCGTCATCTCACACCCGCATACATAACCCATAACCGCATCCCCGCGTATCCCCTCTGAGATGAAATCAATAGCTGTCCGGATTGATAAAAGACTCCTAATTCAATTTATAAATTTGATCAGGCAATGTAATAAAAGGAGTAGCTTTTGCTCGTAGCCCGATGAAACATAATCGTGTTTCATGCTCTTGTGCCTTCTCTCAAATCATCTGTGTTTGAGTTTCAACCTCCGAGCACTCTGGTGAACCCGAGAAAAATGGAAAGCGGCTTCTTGCTCGGAGAAACCCGACCCTGGTCCACCAGTGGTCCCCGGTAAGCGGTGCTGCTCCTACAGCTTTGACAGGGCTTTTAATAGGTTGATTAAAGGGCAATTAATCACTAATTTTCAGAACAAATATATATATATATATATATATATATATATATATATATATATATATACATACATATATACAGTCTATATGAATCACCCTAGGGTTGACATGTTTTGGTGCAACAGCCACGGTCACACCGGGGTAAGCGATATATATGTGGCTTAGTCAGTCAAGCAGGCAAAGTCAGGATCAAGCTGTGCCCCAGCGGACTTGTGTTCTTCAGGGTGTGTGTTACATAGACCCCTCGGTGTCTGTATAGGCTAATGACCCGTTACTGGACCCCTCCTACCGCCTGCTAGCATATAGCACCAGGGTGCTGTGAGGTTGACACACAGACACACATACACACACACACACACACACACACACACACACACACACACACACACACACACACACACACACACACACACACACACACACACACACACACACCCTCCAGCTCGCTATTACACATGCATGTGTGGCCCCTCGCTCACACAGAACATCTTGTTAAAGTTTATGGTCAATTTTAGATGGAAAGAGATATCAGCATGGGTTTTATTTAGTCTGTTGTTGATTGGGCGCCCCCTGCCTCCGCCAACCGAGCATACAGTGTACAGTATCAACCAGTGGCACTGTAGAATATATCCATCTTAAAGAAATAGCTAGACATAAGAAAGCCAGTAAGATTGATACACCCTAACGTCTGTATTGTAAATATGAAGCCACAGCTAACAGCCGATTAGCTTAGCAAAAAAAACAACAACCTTAAACTCGTTCTAACTCTCTCTGAAGGTACTAAATTAAAAAAAATATACAGCATGCTCATTAGTGATCTTTATAGGAGCTAGTAGCTTGTTGTTTTCTTTGGACTGATACCGACTTTCACTCCAAACTACTGAACAAAATTATAAACGCAACACTTTTGCTTTTGCTCCCATTTTTCATGAGCTGAACTCAAAGATCTAAGACTTTTTCTATGTACACAAAAGGCTTATTTCTCTCAAATATTGTTCACAAATCTGTCTAAATCTGTGTTGTGAGCGCTTCTCCTTTGCCGAGATAATCCATCCACCTCACAGGTGTGGCATATCAAGATGCTGATTAGACAGCATGGTTATTGCACAGGTGTGCCTTAGGCTGGCCACAATAAAAGGCCACTCTAAAGGTTTTACTGTTTTGAGGGGGTCCCGGGGGGGGGGGGGGGGGGGGGGTCTGAAAACCAGACAGTATCTGGTGTTAGGGTTAGGGGTTCATCGCTCTCTCTCTCTCTCTCTCTCTCTCTCGACCTGACTGCAGTTTGTCGTCGTAACCGACTTGAGGGGGCAAATGCTCACATTCGATGGCGTCTGGCACTTTGGAGAGGTGTTCTACTAACCCGAACCCTTTTGTGTACGTAGAAAAAGTCTTAGATCTTTGAGTTCAGCTCATGAAAAATGGGGGCAAAAACAAGTGTTGCGTTTATTAAATGTTCAGTATAAATTGAAAAGCCTTGCTTAAGGGTGGGCAATATAGATAAAACAGACAATCACACGATATGTAGTTATATTGTGTAATATACAGTATATTATTGATGTATGTTGTGATTTAGTACATTTTCCTGAACCTTAATTTCTCTCCATAAACATCCAGCCAGTAAATCATCATCGACAAAGAACTAACAATTACAGCAAAAGTTAACAATTTGTCTCTAAAATAACTGGTAACAGTTTATAATAACCATCATTAATAGATGGTGAATTGATAGTTAATTAATCTTAAGATTTTTGCTATTTTACTGTTAACAAACATGTATTTTCCTCTGTACAAACTCTTAGATGATAATCAATGTTTACTTATCATTAGTGATGCTATAAATTAACAGATTATTGTTGCACACATTATATAGTTTATATACTATATCAAGGATTGGGTTAACATAAACATTGGGTAAACATCTTAGAAACCCATTAATACAACATCTATAAACATTACGTAGATAGATGGACCAGATAGTCCCAACAATTTGTTAATGGCTACTAATTGGCTTGTAAACCGTCTATAAACATTGGCTGGCTGGTTATCATAAAATGTTACCAAATAACTAATGTAAATCCAATATTTACATAGAACCTTGTTTCTGATTTGGGTAGGAACTCGTTCCTCAGCACAACCAGCGCTGGTTCTGGGGGCTTAGTTAAACCCCAAAATAAATGAATGCTCCTCAACCAATGAAAGATGTGCATTGCATTTGTCAATCACCCAATCTGGTGAATGTCTTGGAGCGATTCTCCTTACATTTAAAGGTGCTCGAAGCGATGTCGGGTGACGTTACTTCTTGTTGACGTTCAAAGTATTGTCAAACAAAACTGAGGCTCACTCGCCCCTCCCTCCTCCTCATCCCGTCCCCTAGCCCTCCCTTCCGTGCTTCCTGAAACAGTCATGAACGTCCATTGTAGAAGTAGCCTACGTGATGGCTCAACCAACTGCTTCTTGTCGGTTATTGGCTGGAACAATGTTTGTTTTTGTTGGCGTTTGTGGAGCCTGGGCTGTCTACAGAGAACACGTTTTTTTACAGTGTGTTCAGTGTGTTCAGGGGACAGGCAGCTGGCGGATAGTGAGGAGATGTTTGCTGTGTCAAAAAACGTCGTAGCCTAAAAAACACGTGACATCGCTTAGTGCACCTTTAAGTTTTTCTTAATCAATGATTCCATCTTTACCCGCAGCCACGTGGAGGCAATGCATCCAACCCATTCTCACTCCCAACTCATCACATACTGTATGGAACGCACCGGGCATTACAACAGCTCGACTGCGGAGCTGTAAGACGACATATTATTAAGAGCGACAACGGTAGTGAGTAGTAGGAAAGACAATTTGCGTAAGGAGGGAGGTTGGAGGTGGTGGATGGGTCAAACAACACAGGACTTTCACCCAGGAGACCGGGGCTCGTGCCCCGTTCTTGCACCGCGTATTCACTGAAACGTACATGTTGTAACCCCACCCACCATCTTCCCCTAAACCTAACTGTCCCGTTCTTGTGCTGCATGTCAGTTCAACGTACAGTATGTCCGAACCCAGAGCGTCTAAATATGACGCTAAAGGAGACTTTTTGCGTCAGTAACAGACGCCAAAGCCACCTGACCAAGCGTCGCTTTTTCAGTCACCGGGATTGAGAATGTGTTAAAGCCTCGGGAAACTGTCTGTTATGCAACGCTGTATGATTTGAGGCCAAATTTGGCCCTGAAGAGAGGGACTGCTAATCACAAATCCACATTTCCGTCTCATCCTACCCATAGAGTACATATGGGTGCAGTGCAGTGATGCTGGAGGAGATGTGACGGAGAGAGAGGAGGGGGGGAAATAACAGAGAAGCAGAAAAAGAGAGAGACGGGTGGCGTCGGAAAGAAGCAAGGCCTCAACAGCCCAGTGGAAGATTTCAATTAGTCATGGAAACGGGAGTGGCCCACCCTGCTGCAGTAACAGTAGTGACAGACCTCACTTGTCCTCTTGACATACATTCACAATCCTCCTCCTCCTCCTCTGCACTACAGCTCCAAACTTGCTCCCTCCTTTTCCAATCTATTTGAATCTCCATTCCTTGATCTGTACCAGTTTTGATATCTTCTTCTTCATTCTCAGTGGTGGAATGTAACTAAGTACATGTACTCAAGTACTGTACTTAAGTACAAATTTGAGGTACTTGTTTTTTAGATGAGTCTTTTCGGTTACACTTTACTTAAAGGTATCTACATAAGAGTGACATGACACCGTCATGACCGTGTCATAAACATTATAAGCAAGTCATAAATGTTTATGACATAACACTTCTTTTAGTAAGTGTCATTCAGTTTTTGTCATGACAAGATATGGTTATGGTTAGAGTTCATGTGTCATGCCAGTGTCATGTCATTCTTATGTAGATACCAAGTAACGTGTTACCGTCTTTTCATGCCACTTTCTACTTTTCCACGACATTTCAGAGAGAAATATTGTACTTTTTACTTCACTACATTAATCTGACATCTTTAGTTACTAGTTACTTTACAAATTAAGATTTTTTTGCACACAAAAAACATGTAATTTATGAAATACAATATTATAAATTAAACTACCCAACAATATACAGGCCTACAAGTTCAGCTCAAATGATTAGCCGATTAAACACAGAACTGCATTTCAGTTTCTAAAATGTGAGGATTTTTCTGCATACTTTTACATGTAATTTTTTTAAGTAAATTTTCCTAATGATACTTGCATATTATTACTTAAAAGGTGAAGTAGGTAAGCCTTATACAACTAACTTTCTGTCATATTTTCTGAAACTGACCCTATGTTCCAGTAGAACTACATGAAGCTGGTATTAAAAAATAAATAAATCCGGCTCCTCTGGCACCACATACAGCCTGTAGTGTGATTTGCAAAAATCCACAGCTCCCTGTTCAGATGCACTAATCAGGGCCAGGGGGGTGGTGTCTAACTCATGTACATGCATTCATTCTCCCTTGTAGGGGGAGGGGCTTAGGATACTGTTTTGGGCTTTAGCAGAAAGGGGGGAGGGACTCAAAAGTTGTTGATGTTCACATTCTTTGGCTAAGTCCTGGATCTTCGCAATCCTACCTACAGCACCTTTAAGTAACATTTTCACTGCAGGACTTTTAGTATTTTTATACTGTGATGTTAGTAATTTTACTTAAGTAAAGGATCTGAATACTTCTTCCCCCACTGGTCATTCTTCCCTTCCTTACTCTCTACTTTAATCCCCATTCCGGCCTTTCCCTCCTGTATTTTGTCTTCATAGTCTCCTGCCCTCTTTCCTTTCTCTCTCCTGCCATTTTCTCTGTGACAGCTGAGCTTTGACAGCTTTTTACATTTCATTTTTCTCGGCCACAGCGAGTGAACAGCCGGGCATCGGGGGGGCCTTGTTCAAACAAACAGGAGGCCGTGTGGTTCGCCGAGGGTGGCGACACGCCATAACAAACGGCCGGCTCCTGGCCGTCGCAGGCACATGGTGCATAGAGCCCCGCTACGGCGAGCGGGGGACCTGCCCGCCCTGGTTTCCATGACAACCAGACAGCAACATTAGCCGCGGTGAGGTGCTGAGTGACGGCAGATGGGAGCTGATGTATTCAACCACCTGGTTGGATGGTTTGACGTGTACGGGATGGAATCACACGAGCAAAAACGGGTCTATTTTGGTCCAAAAAATAACATGGAAGGGAAATATTAACCGAATGGGGAATGAAATAAGAAAAAAGTACAAAAGATGACTAAACAGTGTTATGATGGGCTGCAGGGAGAGGTGTGTGCGGCCTTTAGTAATGGTCTGAGTCAGGATGTGTCAAGGCTGAGTCAAGTCAAATACATCAGCTGTATGAACATACAGGATTGGCACGAAGTACTTCATCGGAAACACCGATTCGGGCTCCGCTGATGTGTGATTCAGAGGAATTGTTCGGGGGGGGCCCAGAGCTCGAGAACAGAGCTGTTGCCGAGCGGTGTTTTAGGGTACCCAAACTTCTAAACAGCCACTGTTATTAAATTAATTCACAGAGTTGAATTCCAGACAGGAAAATGTAGAGAATTGTATCCAGTCTTTTGGAATTAGGAACAGCAACTTCACATAATTATATCTAAATATATTCCCTAAATATATTTCCTAATTTGCATTGCATAGCAAGGTTGTTTGTAGCGCTGGAGTGAAAAAAGGTGTCGAAAAGCCAAACAAATGTGGAAGCCTCAGCTCAGTCACTTTATAATCCCAGATAGGAAACTTGATCTGCAGTCATGAGTGCATGATAAAGAATATATGTACAAATAAACAAAAAGGCAACAATACAACAACATAAAGAACTATTTTTTCCCCTTGTACTGTACATATAACACACAAGAGTATGAATATACACAATATACTACACAAGCAATCTTACAAAAAAAAAAGAAGTAAAAATGACGTGCGAATTAAGCAGAGTTATTGCACAGGAAACATTCAAGGTAATCAGACCTAAATTCAATGTACACTGTTTTATATTGTCGAGACATTGTATTGTTGACCCTCACGCGACCAACTCTGCCATCATATAACCATCATGAGTTCTCCAGCAGCGTCTTACGTCATAGAACTAGTTGGGGCTAAAAACAGAAGTAAGACTTCTTTATAATAGTTGGAAATGGATACATAGAAACACATTTATGGCTACGGAAAACTCTGTATGAAGAACCATGACAGAAGAGACAGAGGGAAAGACTTGACTGTAGGTCGAGGGTGAAATGTAGTGAGATTTCTAAACAGTCCAAACTGTTTATGCCATGCATCTTGATAAGATCTCCCTGCTACAAATAAAAAACACATTAGCAGTTTGTTTCCACAAACCTCCCTCGAAAACTGCTACTCCCAGCCTGCACTTAGCATAGACTTTCCAAGTGGGCAGATCTGCACACAGATTACCCAAATGACCCAAGCCTTTCTCTCCATCTCTTCGACCACCTCCACCCCCAGCCAGCGTTAATCCACCAGTGGCCTCACAGTGCTGACTGAACAGCACCTAAATGGACCCCCCAAGTGATGTTTTTCTTCTCTTTCTTCCATTCTTCTCTCATCCATCCAAATAGTAATGGTCTAAGAGTTTGTGTTTTGTCAGCTACAGATGCTATTTCTTTCTTGTTTTCGTCAATCCTTTTCTCTCCCCTTCCTTTTCTAGGCGATATGTGCAGGTATATTTTGTAAAACTGGGATATTTCTCTCTAGATTTCTTTGCTCTTTCCTTTTTCTTCACAGTCTATTCGCATTTGCCCCGGGTCACAATTGCAAACACTACCTTAAACCTCACCACGAACCTTTAAGCTGCAGCCACTCTATCTTATAACCCAAGCGGTGGGACAGGTATCCACAGAGAATCAGGCCAGTCAGAGATGGAGAAGTTAGATTACGCACATCTCTAAACTAATTACTCAAATCAAATTAAATGGTCACTGGAGACCTCAAACCTCAGGCCTGAATCTTGTACTTGTTAGTTCTTTGTCGATGAAGAATTCATGTTTATGTATGTTTACTTTGGCTGGAAGCTTTTGGAGAATCCTGCCTCTAGTTAAATATCTCGTAAGCATCCAATTCTGGGGTAAATATTCTCACTGGTAAACACATTTTTCCATGGAAGCCGACCAGCGTAAACTCAATGCTCGACTGCAGCTTAACAAGGACAATTGACCATTCACTAACCGCCCCCCCCCCCCCCCCCCCCCTCCTCTGGTCAGCATTTGCACCGTAGCTTACCAACCGTACCTAGCTAGCTGCTCTTACACATCATAGCGATAGTACGAGCGATACTTGGCATTAAACGAGTTTGGAGGGTGGCGTCTTTTTTTTAACCCTTCCAAAAATCAAAAGCGCAAGAGCAAAAGTATAAGCAATAGGTAAAACAATATGTGTCCTCTCTAACATGAGCTACAAACGTTAGCTTGTCCGGCTAAATCAACCCTACAGGCTTTGCAAAAGGCGTGGCCCAGACTCATCTCATGAAGTGGCGTATGTATGACACGCCAATTGGTATGCCGTTATTGGCGTGTTATTGACGCCGTAGCGAGTAGTATGAAAGGGTGAAAATCTGCATAGGGAGGTTGGTGGGGGTGATGGATGGGTAAAACACAGGACTTTCATCCAGGAGAGCGGGGATCGCGTCCCGCTTGTGATGTTTCCTTCGTTTTCCGTGTGTGTTCACGTTTTTCTTTTCTCTAAACCCAACCCAGTTCTTCTTTTCCTAATCCCAACCGGTTTTTCTTTTCCCCCGTGTGTGACGTTAAAAGCAACTGTAGCCTCGCGATAACACGCCACACGGCTTTAGAAAGTGGCAGGTGTATGTGTATGTTTACGATGTGATACAGCAGACTGCAGTCTGTTGTATACAGCATAGATATACATGCGGATAGCTCAAAATGCGTACAGATAACACGCCACTTGGCTTTAAGGCAGTGGCGTGTATGTTTACGCGAAGTCGTGATATCACGTTGCATGGCCATTATTTTGGTTGCAATATTATTTCTTTCTAGGATGCTGAAGGCATGACACACCCTACTGTGGCTAGTACTTGTTGCCTTCATCTGTGACGTTAGGTTTAGGTTAAGCCAATTAGAGGCAAACAGACGTATAGTAGGGCGGGTCGTGCCTTTGGCATTCTAGGATAGGGTGATTTGGGTCCTTGTAACTAGCAGATATAAATGGAAACTGATTGGTCCAACTCTGCTTACATTTGCAGGTGTATTCAGACAGCAGTTTTTTAGGGACAAAAAAAAGTATTTCTTCCCCACTTATCTGGCCATTTGTTGGTGCTGCCATAACGCTGCCCATCTAAGCTTTTTAGGCTTAACTTTCCCCAGCAGGTCAGCCTCCAACCTTCCACCCCTAATGACTTGTCCTCCCTCTTCTCATCCTTCACCCAGCATGATCCCTTAGCAGCAGCTTTGGTGTTTTGAGTCGGCTTGTTTAGCTGAGAAAATCAGCTAACCCAAAACTAACCCTAACCCTAACAGCGAGCACAGCTTGGTTCGACACCACTGATTGCACCCCAAGGCCCTGGGAACATTGGCGGCGTTGTATGGCGAGGGAGACTCAAAGTCTGATAGATTAACATTAATATGGACTGGGGGAGAAGGCTGGGCATATTAAAGGTCATTTCCCTCCTTCATGGCTACCGAGGGAAAATGCAACGGGCCATTGACTGCAGGGCCACACAGGGATGAACGAATGCACCCGCTCACATGGACAGAAGAAAAAAAAGACACAAAAAGGCACAGAGATATAATGATGGAGATAAAATGGTGAGCACAGATCCACAAAAAAAAGACATATCCATGCATAAAGACGAACGTGCACTGTCATACACCAAATGTAGGCCTCCACATGGCATTATATGCATGTACTGCACTGGTAAACTGCTGTGTCGACAGCCTATTAAAAACCCAGTGAATTTATAACTCCCAATTTGGTGATTAAGGATTGTGAATTTGCTTGCTCTTAGCTTCAGGTTCTTGTCACACAGGGCCTGTTTTCTGTCTATAAATCTAACGGCCAAGAGTTTTCTTCTTCCCCACCCACCCTTTTTTTTTATTGAGGTAATTGCTCCAGCCAATATAGGATTAAGACCATTCCATGTACATTTTTCATTCCTCTGGCTAAATATGTGAAAGCTGTGTCCCTCAGGTACCAGCACTACATATCCATCCATCGTTGGTTCACTTGTAGAAACATCCATCAGATTTGCTTTTCTTAAAAGTGAATGGCAATAGAGTTAACAGCTATTTTCCCCTAAAGACATGACAATGGTAGTGTATTTTTTTAGGGCTGTGGGAACAGTAACATAGTGAAAGCTGCATTATCTTTATTTAAACTCACACTTAACGTTTCTGAATTTCTGCAGGCCCTCTGAGGCCCCTCCTTTAAGGGGCCTTGAAACCTTATTGAACCAAACCATTCTGAACAAATGTAATCTGTCAGTGTTAAACTTGAACAACCGGTCTACCAAGGATACTAATACAAGGGTATTGTTTTTGTATTTTATATTTTGTTGTATTTTAGACAAAGTTTGCGCTTAGATCGTGTGACTGACTGAACACAAGCAATTTTATTCAGGTTTGATTGCTTCTCCACGGCAGCCTTAAATTATTCATCTTGAATTTTGGTGCAACTTCAACAGTCCTTTGATTATTGAAAACTTACATTTTTTGGAGTTTATGAAGCCAAAGCAACAACGAAACCTGTCATCAGGGTTCCCGTGGGGTCTTAAAAACGACCAGATTTTCATCCGAGGTCTTAAATTTAATTTAGTCACGTCTTAAAAAGGTTTTACCCTCATTCATTTCCAGAAACGCTGGCCGCAGAAAGGAAAAAGTATCGAGTCGTAGCCTACAGAGCTGAGCTCTAGAGTCTTGTTGTCTTGTTGCAGATGAAATTGCACACATTATCTTAATTAAAATTTGCACCACCTCAACCAGGTACAGCATTGAAATCCTATTTACAAATTGAACAATTATTAATAATAAAAAATATCTACAAGATAGCCTATATAACACTCTAAAAGGAGTCGTTTTGCATAGCTTTTACTTTTGAATCATTTCAGTACATTTAGCTAATCACTTTTTCTTTTAGAATTTAAATGCACTCTTTTTAATTGTAATTTGAAATGTACAATATTTATACATTGCGGGCTAACACTGCAAACTCTATGCAGCATTACTTTAAGCATGCTTCACTCTAAAAGCACAGGTCCTCTCCTTTCAGAACCTCCCTGTAAAGGCATTAAGACACCTGTATGAAAAAAAAAAAGTGTTAATGACATAACAGCTGTTGTGTGGAGACAAGTTTTGCAGCGGATTGAGAGAGTAGCCTGAGACATCACAGTCAAAAATAAAAATCATTAATTTTATCTATAATTTGATCATATTGTGAGATGTTAAAGATCCTCACGTCAAAATACATGTTTGTTTTTTTTCTCTTTTGCTCGATTCCAATACTTTGAGTTGAAACGGGTCACATGCTTATTTAACAGATATGAGAAACATTTTATTTTGAGGTGGTTTACAGGCTTTTCCAATGTAAAATAAAGCCACACTTTAGAGCGCCGCTTACTGTGCTCCATGGCTGCAACACAACAAGCGCCTGGAAGTACGGGCTCTTGCGCCAAATGTTCCAAACGGTTCCAATAAAAAAAACGATTACAATCATAATTTTAGAAACGATTCCAAGTTGGAATGGTTCTCGATGCCCAGTCCTAGTTGTATTCTTGTTGAATTTGTGTTTTCTTTAAACTGGACGCTGGCACCAAGAGAGGTTCTGTATTTCCACAGAGACTGCTTACTTCTTATCTGTCTCTCTAACTCCCACTGGGAAGTCAACAAGCAGCTCATTCACCTCTGTTTGCCTTTCCACTCGCCCCTCACTTCAAGGGCAGAAGCAATAAATACACGAGAACTTTAGAATAATGTAAATACATACAGCGACTGTAAATGCTGCATCGCGTACACATGTGCTCCTGGCGTGTGTTTATCTGGACTTTTGCTTTCCCGTGTGGTTTTTGTCATGTGATGGTGGTGGCCAAAACATGTCACATTAAGCACAGATGGGTGGGGAAATCATGGACGCCTCAGAGGTAGTGGTGGGTGACACTTACAACTTAGTTTATATATCGTTCTATAAGTAGAAATGGTGTGCCCCAATTTTTGCATACACAAATATTTTTGTATGTATCATAAACCGTGTGGAAATTGTACAGTATGAATAACCAGTGAAGAAGGCATTGCCCAGTCAAAGCAGAGCACATTACAGTTAAAACTATTTCAATCACGAGAGGCTTGGTCAGAAATACCATAGTCTGGATCAACGGAAGTACATTTCAAGGATAATTGCCTGACATAATTGCCATTCTCAAAATCCCTTTGCTTCGGTAAACAACAACAACCCTCGAGCTAGCAAGCTACACGCTGAAAATGGCAAGTTCTGAAGAAAGGTTGGATCGTGCAACAAGGCAGGCCTGCTTGGTTCTTTCAGGGTGGTGGTGATGGCGCAGTGGATATGACACATACCTTTGGTGTAGGAGATCTGGGTTTGATTCCCACTGCGATACATCAACCAATGCGTCCCTGAGCAAGACACTTATACCCTTGTTGCTCCAGAGGCGTGAGACCTCTGATATATAGCAATTATAGTATATAGATATATACTGTTGTAGCAGAACTTAGTACACATGGTAGACAAAGATTAGGACCATAATGACTAAAAATATAATTCAAATAAGGATGTTTTCACAACTGTTTAAGTGAACTGAGGGTGATTAATCAGCATCATTTAAGTTATGATGTTTGGAGGTTGGCAATAATGCTGATCAACCATACTTAATCATCATACTGTACCTATCCTTCTGTCGTTTAAGTAGGAGGATGGTAATGTTACAGAAGGCCTGGTCATGAAATACATCAACTTCACCGATACTGAATCTCACTCCAAACTAAATTGAAAAGTTGGCAGCCCAGATAGTAACCAAAATAAATGCACCCGAGAAGGTGCAAGCCTCATTATTTCTGTTTTGATGCAAAAATTGCAAATGCACAGAAACCACTGGCAATAACATAACACACACACACACACACACACACACACACACACACACACAGTCTGAAGTTTGCAAGTGATCCGAGTAAGCCAGCTTTCATTGCACGATATTAGAAGCGCCAGTATAGGACGCAGGTTCAGGTTCCATAGCTCTCATGTGTGCTGTGGCCTGTTTGTGTACTTTGGATAAGCCTCGCACTCCCTCCGAGAGAGGAAATAAAATCAACAAAACAAATGAGGAAAGGCTTAAGAGTTCTTATTGATTGGAATTAATTGCTAATGGCGTCACGGGCAGAAATAACAAACAGGTTAGCAAAGACTTTATTATGTGATTCAGCTGCTTTCCCACTAATCAGCAGAGCAGGAGTTTCAATTATTAGGCAGAATGTATGTCTATGAGTCATGGTGTGGTCAGCATGTGCCTTATGGATGTGTCTTTTTATAAAGAAAGAATGAAAACTTGATTCACTTTAACAGGAAGGAATCTGTGTATGTTGGCTAGTTGTAAATTATCGTCTTTTGGACATTTTGGTTACACTTTACTTGAAGGTATCTACATAAGAGTGACATGACACTGTCATGAACGTGTCATACAAATTATAAACAAGTCATAAACGTTCATGATATATCGCTTCTTTTAGTAAGTGTCATTTGGTTTTTGTCATGACGGGTTAGAGTTAGGGTTCATGTGTCACTCTTATGTAGATACCTTCAAGTAAACTGTTACCAAACATAGTCAACCTCTCTTTTTTCAATTTAATGTAATTCTTTACTTCCTTAAAGGGACAGTGCACATTCATTAACATTCCTTAGAAAAACAAATGTGAATGCACCCAAGTTAGCTTCAAAGCTAGTTTTCACCAGCAGTACCTTCGCCTGTTGTCAGTCGGCATCCTAAGGTGAAAACAAAATAAAAATGCAATTACATGTACATCACATAAAAGCAAATAGTTTAAAAAAAACAAAACATAAATCTATACATATATAAAACAGACATAGGAATCATATAAAAAGTTTTGTCAGTGATCAACAAATTAGTACCTCGTATGCAGTCCCATTCTCTCTTTCTCCACCACCACATTAACAAATTTATAGCCCTGACTTTTTCGATATATAGTGTTTTCTTTGGTTCCGTTCCCATCTAAGTCTTGCTTATTTAAAAGCACCACAGCCTCATACATTACCTGCAGAGTCTTAACATTATGTCACCTTGGGATCGGGGTTCTGCTCCTGCACTTAAAAGCCCCCTGATGATGGACAAAGACATAATCAAACGAACTCGGAGGAAAACACGCCTGCCTCGCTGTGCACATGTACTTCACAGTGCAAACACACACACACACACACACACACACACACACACACACACACACACACACACACACACACACACACACAGTAGATCTGTGTGTTTAACATTGAAGCTACATTTGGCAATTTTGCACTTTGGCAGCACCGAGTGGCAGTTAGAAGAAACTGTTTGACGGCTTCCTACTGTAGCACTTTGGAAACTAGAAATTAGGCAATAGAATGTACAATGGTGCCAACCTTTTAGACGTTTAACCATTTTAAAGAGAGACCCTGTCTACCTCCAGTCCCTTCTCACTGGTTCCTGTGTCTTTTGTGTTGTGAAAAGTTCAACCATTATGTGTTTTCTCTCTCTCAAATTCGTTCATTGCCTGAGGAGGTAAATCTATCTGGTGTTTCATGATACGAAAGAGCAACGTTTATAGAAAAGTCATAAAAAGACGCATTTGTTTGGAAGAAATATTTTCCTCCTATTTTGGATCATCTTGCAACCCCTCAGTTTCATCTTGTCACCCCAGGTTGGCGACCACTGTCTTACTGTGTCTGATGGGCTGGTGAAAAGGCAGTACTGTACGATGTGTACTTTTCTGTAACTTTCAGTCAAAACAATAACCAAGATTAACCCTCTTCAGTAGGGTTGGCCATTGTTTTGATTTTAACAATTCGACAACGATTCTTCCTTTCAATTCCGGTTCTTATTGACTTCTCGATTCCGATTCCCTGAGGAGTGCAGTTGAAACGGTTCACATGCTTATTTCACAGATAAGAGGGACATTTTGTTTTTATTCATAGGTAGTTTACAGTTGTTCCGTTTTGAGGAGCCAGACCTTACTCCACAGCACTGCGGAGATACGTCTGGCAACGTGAGACTACACTTCATTCAATAGACAAAGCCCTCTAAGTATCACCAATCCGTTGTGCTCCTTGACGATCCACTTTCTTCCTTGGCAGCATTGTATGTCGTAGGAGCTCTAACCCGGTTGTATATAATTAGGGCAAAGAGGCCGCCCAATAAAGGGAAGAAACTCCTGAGATGCTAGAGGTCCCATCGCTGTTTTACCAAAATCATACTGCACAGAATGCTGACTGAACAAGGAATGTGGTGGAAAAGATATTCCAGAGGCTGAATCAGCCACCATGTCCAGGCCAGCTGTCTGACCAGAGTCAGTTGTCACATGATTTGTTCTGCGTTTATTTTCTACAATGCCAATTAAATAATGTATAGTTAGCTAAGCAAAAACAACCTCAGTTATTTCTTTTGCTCTGGTTTTAGAGACCATGACAAAATGACCGTTTTTTATCACAAGTACATACTGAAACCACTGGACACAGAAATGCATTGGCGTGCTGGTTTGTATAGCTCATCACGGAGAGCAGTGAAGCTGCTTGCCCAGTGCTGAGGCTGTCTGGGTGGTCCTGTGTGAGGTTTTCTGGGAAAACGTGTCTCCTTTGTCAGTGACGCATGGCTTAAACCAGAGATCTTCAACAGGTGGTCCGAGGCCCCTAGGGGGTCCTCAGAGTTACTGCAGCGGGGCCACCAAATTAGTAATAATTAGTTTGTTTTAATGTAAATGACTCAAACATATTATAAGCAAATGGAATCAGCATTTGATGATAGGCTAACTGGCCTATAGGTATAAGGTAGTCACTAAGGTAGCCATCCACAGATCCAGTTCATCCTAAGCATTCACTAGGCCACGTGTGTTTTGAACAATAAAACATGGTTTATAAAATCATGCCAACACAACAGCACATTTTAATAGCTTAGTATTCTTTGCGCTTAAAAGGTATGTATAAAGGTTTTAAGCCGCCCACACGTTGTAAGCAGAGTTTAATACGCAACTTCATTTTATACAATATGTAGTAGGGGATCCCCGTTCTGTCTCTCTCTCAGGTAAGGGGTCCTTGGTTTAAAACGCGTTGGAGACCCCAGGCTTAAACAGTAAGAGTATTATGAGATAGCATTAAGATGGACGTAACCTGGTAAGCGATTCTTTTTCAGAAGCAAGGTGAGCATGTCCAGTTACTGTAACTTGTGTACATTTGCTTCCCTTTACAGGCAAATATGTTTCTCTCTTGATCTTTAATGTTCGGAGTGGAATACTGCCTCTGCTACCTAAGGTCCCACTCTGTACAGACAGACTTGCTGTTATACAGCTTGAACACCTGATGCCACAGTGAGTCAAAATAGCACTAGGGAACGTTTGTGCCGGAACACGCCTCCTCTTTTTGCTGAACCTCCCCTGGGAGCGCAAGTTCATTCCCTAATTTACCGACGTGAGTCTGTGGAGGGAAAAGTCAGAATGATACATGCGTCGGTGTACAAAGTCAATTGCGCTGGGTGCAAGATAGGGGCCTAAGGTTGCTTTCACATCAGCAAAAGGGGATCCAGCGATTCGCCGCAGGGTGGTGGTTGTTGTTTAAGTGTCACTTAAAATGACCCATTTGTGTGACGTCCTGTTGTGTTATCTAACCACGCAATGGAACACAAGTAGACTTTATATTTCACAGTTTTGGACAGTTCCGACCGCACTTGAAGGCAGCTTTATTTCATGGAGGAAGAGAGAAAGAAAAGAGACGAGCGAGACAGATAGACTGTGCGTTGTTGTTTGGCAAACAGTCAGCTGTTCCTCAAACTCCTGGGCAGTTCGGTGCTTGTGTTTGGTGTTTTAAAACTTTCTTGTGGTAGCGATAGAGGCAGCGATGTTTCTTGTTTCCTGTACGGGATTCTCACACCGACTCAAAACGACTGACAAGTTTGATCGCCGGTTACATGATTAGCCACTGAAGCGTGACGTGGGGTTAGGGTTGCCGTTGGCAGCTACGGTTTTTTCCGGCTACCCCCTGTAGTCCCCACTGCCGCAGCCTAAACACACTACTCCCATTCAAAATGGAGTGGAAAGACCTGTGTTTTCGCCATGTCGTCTGACCGCCGACACAGCCAATGTGAATGCAGGCTAAAGGGGCTTTCAAACCTGTAGTTCGGTTCATTTGGTCTGGACCAGGGGCAAAAAATTATACATTGTAGCATTATTAAGCTGTTTAAGTTCCTTTTCACACCACACTGTTTGCTCTGGTCCTATTCACTTGATGAGTTGGTGAAACGGACCAAATTGCAGCAACACAAGACACGTCACAACATTCACATCATTGGCCAGATGTGTCTTTGAGCGAGTTTTTTTTAAACTACTTTTCGATTGGTGAGAAATAACATGCGAGAAAATTCCAACGGAAGAAAGGAGGATAAGCCAGCAGACAACACGCCGCTTTTACACGTCTCACCGGCAGTTTCCACTGGATGCATAATGGCTGCGGAATGTCGACGGAGTCATTAGGTTTCCATTAAAGTCAATGTGTGTATTTCCACTGACTGTGGAACGTCTGCGTCCCTACTCCGTCCCAGCTCCGGCGGTCCGCAGCCCTCCGGAGCAGATACGCAGAGCTTCTATTTTTGCCGGACGCCGGAGAGCTCCGCAGTAAATCAGCACACGGTAGATAGTGCGGGACAGGAAGTCGAGCACAGAAACAAAATAAAAATCTGGTTAATTTACCGGTAAAATACACAGTGATCACGGCGGATCATATTTCCCTGCACTACACCTTGAAAACACAGCACAGAGTTGTTTCCCCTCTACTCCTCTGGATGGAATCAAACTGTTGTTGGTTTTGTGGTTCTATTCTACGTGAATTTGCAAGATATTGTGGGTCCATGTGACTACAGCTGTCAGTCATGGCTGCAGCCGTGCCGCAACAAATCCGGACCTGGTGGGTATTGACAGACGGCAGAGCACGAAGCCGTTCCGTAGCGGAGCCGGTCCGCAGACGTTCCGCATCCAGTGGAAATCCACAGTTACTGTGGAGAGACAACTGCACAGGTTGATTGTAGCCCTGGTCATCATAGCACAGCGCAGCTGGCTAGGGCAACTGGTTTAGTCCAAAAATGTGCAGTTCTTCCAGCAGTTGGGTCTGTTCAAGGTGGGATCACGTTTTCACCACAAACAAACCACTCCAGAGTTCGCTTGTTTGGTCCGTTGTGACGCACATCCGAGTGTGATTGCTGCATTTTCACCTGCCCAAACGAACCGCGCCAAAGGGGGAAACCAACTCTAGTGCGATTGAACCGAACTAAATGTGGCAGGTGTAAAAAGCCCCCTGAATATACAGTATGAAGCTAAACCTTCAGCATATTCCCATTTCAAGAAAGTCTGAGACATGACCACTATTTCATAAATTGTGTCTAGTAAGGAAAATAATATGATAGCAGAACAGAATACCTTTACTCATAAGTGGAGTTTTATAACTACTACCATAAATTGTGTTCAGGTTTTAATAATTGAATGCCATACTTTTAGTACACACATTTGTAAAGTTGTTTCAACAGGTCAAGTCTAAATTATTTTTTTCAAACATAATTTGAAGTCTTAGGAAGGGGTGTCACGATACCAAACATTTAGTAGTCGGTGCCAATACCAGTAAAATAACACGATTCTCGATGCCGATTTCGATACCACGGTAAAAAAATAAAATAAAAATTCCATGTACTTTAACTTGAAACATGAACTTCTTCATTAAAATATTTGAAAAAATATCAAAATGTCATAAGAAGACATACAAAACATGTGAAATAGAGCATGTAATAACATAATACAGTGCAATGAATGGTCATAGTGCAACAACTAGTGTCCCCAGACACATTCCAGACTTCCAGGCATCTTTTCAAAAGGTACTGTGCAAAAACAACAGCAGTGTTTCTAACAGTTGCGTGACCAGAGACGTTACAAACCCCGGGTAAATATTGGCAGCTTAGAGTCCAAAAGGATGCCGAGATGGCTAATTTTCTTCTGAAAAGGAAGCTAAGCATTAGCTTCAGGCGAATTTATCATGGCTATTATATAAGGGACGGGCGTTTTGTCATTTCAACATTCGTGTACTCACATTGAATTATATAGCTAGAGTACATGAGTTGGTTACTCGCAAAAACAATTGAGACACTGCCAGTAAAGTGTTCCTGACTGGTCCTGGCTAACCGTGGCTAACGCCGCCATGCTAACCCTGCTAATGGTTAACGTTACCTGAGGAGCAGGCAAGCGTGCCACGGCAGTTTACAACGTGTAGCCTGTTCAGCGGCCGTAGCAGACAACGGTGAGTTATTTGAAGCCAAGAGGCTACAAGTCTGTAGCTAAATTGGAAAGAGAGGACCGTGAGTTTGCAGTGAACATGCCTTTTTTTAGGTCGGGTAGAGTTGACTCTCATATGTACCGGAAGTAGAAGGACGTGACTTCGGCCACTTCTTCGTGACCTCCTTCTTCTGAATCGATCGACTGGAACACTCTGAAGCGTATACTGCCCCCATCAGTTCCGGAAGAGGCACAGCACCGATGCTGCTAACACTGGCATCGTCGCAAACGGTACCTACGGTGCTTCAAAAAAATGGCCATCGTCTGTGTTTTGTAATTTTAGAACCGGAAGGTATCGGTAGTATCGGTTCTCGTGATATCCCAAGTCTCGGGTACATAAAAGAGTGACTTCAGTCCAACTTCACTTCAAGTGATGTGATCCGAGCACTCGTCTGTGATGTTAGAATCCTGAAGACGTAAACATTTGTTTGCGCTCACAACTGTTAATGCTAATGAAAACTATCCCTATCCATGGCAACTGGGAGATCACCTCAGCTTTTTCCTATGTCACACACATATGCATATACACAGACACACACACAAACACACACACATATGTGCACATGCATGTACACACCATCTCTGGGAGCCCCTGCGCTATAACAAGAACCTCTGGCTGTCAGCACAGCACTGTGAAAACAAATTAGTCCAATGATTAATGGAAGGGAATTAGAGCCAGCAGATTGTCCTGCTGTGAAGATGGGACACCCAGTGTAGAACAGCATCTCACACACACACACACACACACACACACACACACACACACACACACACATATTTATTTGTTAATCTAGTGAGGATCTATGCTTGCAATATTCATTTCTTCAACCCCCGAATCCTGATGGTGGCCTTTACCACTGCACATTGCGCTAAATGTTCATCTAAATTTCTTAATCTTAAACACTTTTTTTATGTATTACAGGAAGATATACATTACAAATGATCTTGATGTAAGAGAGGAAAGTACCCACCTTCACATTGCATCCATACTTGTGGAGTCACACGTGTATACAGTACAAGACCTCATACCTAGACATAACGATATACTACCTATTACAATAATAATATGTTTATTTGATATAGCACCTTTTACTGGCAGTCACAAAGTGCCTCACATGATAAAATTGTTAAAATAAGACCCAAACAGTAAAATAACCAAGCAAAAAATAAATTAAATACCAATGTAAATAAAAAAATAAAAGATTTAAAACCCAAAGTTACAAACACAACACAAAGCGAGTTTAAACAAGTGAGTCTTCAGCTGCTTTTGAAAAGCATCAACAGAGACTGCAGAACAAACACGTACACACCATCGGATGTTGCTATGCATCACTACTGGTGTGAAGTTTTAATCAGATGACAACAATATACTTTTCGACTGACTCTGGATAAATGGTACTAAACAGTAGTACCATTTATCCAGAAAATTCGGAATAATACTCAAGGCCTTAACATACTTATCCAGGTAAGATACGCAGATATAGATTGCAGGATTATAACAGGTATTACAGTACTAAACAGTTGACTCTCAATCCTGCACACTGTCCTTTTTGCCTCTGCTTTAAGAGTTTGCAGCTGTGTGCTGACTCCCACACTTTTGTATGTTTCTTTGTACCTATGGTAACACATAACATATTTTGATAAAGATGACTAGCTTTGGAAGGTGACCAATAGAGGCTTGATGAGTACTTATCATGCAATAGTTGGATTGCTACTGGAGTCGTCAAATGGAGCAAAGAGAACCATTATTAGCAAATGTGTCTTCACTCAGCCAACCCAATGAAAAAAGTCATAGTAATGCACAGAATATTGAGGTTTAAGGGTCATGAGTGAAGATATTGGTATGGATAGATGCACATTAAAGCCAAAGGCAATTTGAGCTAGCCTAGAAATCTAGACGCACCCTAGCGACAGCAAATGTAATTTGCAACCAGGTTCAGTCTAGCAACTCTCCGTAGGCTTGCGAGCTGGAAAAAACAAATTCTGGTCAGGCCAATCACATCGCGTATAGAGTCGGTGGGCGGGCTTAACATAAGGATGATAACGTTGCAACGGTTCCACGTGAATCCCCTGCTACTTGAAAACAAAGAAGATGACTGCTGCTGCTGGCGAACAGCGGTCTTTCGAATCGGCTTAAGCCGCGACTCTCCGCGAAGTCATTCTTAAAGGCGTACTATGTAACTTTTCCCTTTTCGGTCCCCCTACAGGTTGTCACATTGGAACTACAGTCGTGCAAGCTGTAGTTCCAATGAGACAACCTGTAGGGGGGAAAAGTTTCATAGTATGCCTTTCAAAAAAGGAAGATGTGTTCGGAGTTTTGCCGACCGGATACGGCAAAAGTTTAATTCATAAACTAGTGTTGCTCTGGTTGGCTGTGAGTGCAGAGGGAATTTGAAAGACAACCGTTTATCCCACCCTTTGGATTGAGCCTGGCAATGGTGAGTTCCCAGACCCAACATCTTGATGTGGGTCTGGCTTGTCAGGCTAAATTTGAGCACATTATTTGACAGAACTGTGGTGTTTAGGTCACTGCATGCAGTACAAGCATCACTGATCATATGAGGTCAATGATGATCTAAAAAGCTATTTTAGAAGCTTCATCACATTGACAAGTAGGGCGTTCACTGACTTCAGAATATCAGTGGCAAATACATGAGACATTAATATAATACAAGTCTTCATTAAAAAAAAAAAAAATCCATATCCAACAAACTGTGCTGTCTATTTTCAGACTTTACCCTGACAATGCTCCTTCGAAATTTTCAGCGATGTTGTTGGAGAGAATCAGATACCTCTTTGGCAACACCACAGACTAGTCAAACCTGAGAAGGAAATGAGACTGATTGTAGAGAAGAGCTAATTAGATTAGAATTATTTTTCATTAACGTCATTAGTGAGGTGGATTAAGAGGGGAAACTATACAGTGTAACAGAATAATGCTTTCAACGTGCTCTCTGATATGAGCTGGCAGCATTGGACACCAAAGTAAAGAGATATCCTTTTCAGAAAATTAGCCACTGGAAGAGACCATCACCAGAGCAAATATTGACCGCCAAGTTGGATAAGTGATAGGAAAAAAAAAATACGCTGTGAACTTTTACACCATGTGCTTATACTCTCCATCCTCTTCGTATGTTGAGCCAAGCAGGAATGGCCAGCCGCGGTTTCCCCCCCACAACATTTACTCTGGAGCAATATGCCAATTATTTTTAATGGAGCTGAGAAAAGAATGGTGCGAGGATATAGTCGGAAGCAGCGGAAGGCACAAGTTGCCCGCAGCGCAGTGATGACCTCATACAGGAAGCCGTGGCCCTCCTCTTCCCCTTCAGTGTCTGAAAGTGATGGCTGATGGGATGTGAGTTGGGCTGAGGGGGTTTCGGGTATGTTTGTTGCAGGGCCGGCGTGAGCACTTTGACCGCCCTGTGCGCTGCAGATTGACAGACGAGGGAGTTGCAGATGTCTCAGCTGTCAAGACGGGGGGGGATCGCTAACACGGAGGACGGTGACGGATGGAAGAAGGGATGCATGAGTGCAAGGGGGAAGAAAAGGCACTGTGAAAGAGACGTGAAAAGAAAAAGGTGATTTAAAGAGGACCAGAGGAGGAGGAAAGGTGGAAAAATGAAGGAGATTCTTGGTGGAAAATGACAAAAAGGAAATGGATGCGGGAGGGCAAAGAAGTGAGGGATGTACTGTAGGATGAGAGGCCTCAGTCCCTCCGGTAGCAAGAGTGGATGTAACCCAACCAGCGAGAGCAGTTAATGACATTTTATATAACTATTAAGTAATTGTTGAATACACTTAGACTTTTTATAGCATCCGAGCGGCGTGCACTTTGGGGACTCAAACGGCAGAGGGGGAGCTGAGGGATTAAAAAAAAAAAAATAGTAATAATAAAATCATTCGAATGTCCGGGCCAAAAACTACATTTTCATTTGGCAAAGCAGTCACGTGCATAATCCAGAGCGCACCTCGGGTTTCATACGTGACTGCAGTTCGTCCGCAGTGGCCCCGGCTACTCTCTTTACCGGGTACGGAGCGCTCTGAGGGCTCGCTCAGTAAGGCCATGGAGCAGACCACCACTCTGGCTGCTGTTGCTGCTGCTTTCCTCCCCTGCAGGCTCCCAGTGGAGCTCACACAGTGGACAGACACACTCATGTACTCAGGTGATGGGGTCGAGCTGCCAAAGGGTTCTGAAGTCCACGGCAGGATGCTGATAAGTCGTGTGGCGAGGGAGCATAAAGTGCAGAAATGAGCGCCTGTGGAGCAGCAGTGCCAGTTTATGGGGGATGAATACGACTAAGGGTTCAGACTGATAATGGCCAGAGCATGACAGATGTGGGGCATCTGGACTGAAAAAATCTTGACAAAACAGACTAATTTTGGCTCTCTCTTGTCTAATTTGAAAAATGACATGACTTGGCACCCTCATTACCTACAGTATGTACATCCATGGTGGTCCGACGTGTAGTCCGCAGTGTTGGCAACTTTTTCCACTGGACTTAGTGATTTTTCAGACCTTCTTGGCAACTTTATTTTTAAAAAAGTGACTAGCGACCAATTTAGCGACTTTAGACCATCAGGGGAAAAGCAAGATATTGTATGCGCAACACAGCCGATAAGCTCAGTGTTTCCTTTAGGATTTTTTTTAGCAGTGGGGGCAGGTCTGTCGGAACCCCCCCCCCCCCCCCCCCCCCACAGTCCCGGGCCCCGCCGCAAAATGTTTTACGTATTAAACGGATCTGACACTTCACTGCAACACAAACAAATACATTTATTCACCTATATTCACACACAATGAGGCATATTTTCATTTCGTTTTGATTGAACTGTATTTTTGAGGAACTGTAGGTCTACAAAATTCATAGGGAAACCAAAACCCAAAGTAAGCTATAGTATGAAACCATTCATAATTAAACTAATTGCATATTTACCTCAGTGGCAAAGTTGGCAGCCTTGCTGTGTGCATTTGATTTTTCTTGGATTTTGGAAAAATAACTCCAAGGCTCGGTTATAGGGGAATTCAGAAAGAGGTGGCCCATTAACTTTGCTAAATAAAAAAATACAATCCTGCTGGTACCTGACTTTTCCTAAAAGAGTCTGTATTGTAATTTTAAATTGTTTGTTTACACAAAAGGCAAAGAAAATACAATCACTTTTACCTATTTTGGCCATACACGGTCATACTGACCGCTCGGATTTTCGCGGTTTTGTTTTTAATATTTTGCGCGGTTGAAGATGCATCTGGGTTGCTTAGTCATAATCATAGTCTCTGTCAGAGAAACGTAACTCGTGGTCTCGAGTAACAAGTGTGGGCATCACTGATGGGCCGAAGGCAAAGCCAGAGTCGGTGACGTAGGCTACGGCGTAGATGGACTCTGTTCTGAATCAGAAGGCAAACGCCGGGCGCTCGCTCTGTGAAAGGCGCGGTACACGTAGATGGCCAGTAGCTGTCTACGTGTTCATATAACTTTATACATGCTACAACTGGCTGGAATCATTGCACACATCCTCTCCAAGGAGTGCACCAGCTGTACAATGTCCCGGAGGAAGTTCATGCAGCAACTGGCAAAGTAGCTGAGAGGGGAGTTTATGGAGGAAAAAGGGCAGCGGCGCACGGTCCGAACAGCGCTGCGCACCACAGCCGACACCAAAACGGAGGCAGTGCCAGGTTAGGTTAGGTTATAAATGTTCACATAACATACTTTTAATTGTTATTTGGCTGTGAATTATGTTGAATGAATTCCCCCCAATATGTTTCGGGACATGAATGTATGAAATAATCACGGTTTAGCCTATGCCATGATATGATATCAAGGGCGTTGTATTGAATCAACAGCCACGTGCAATTTAGCTAGCAGGTGAAGGTGAAAATGTGCAAGAACTATAGATTAATACAGGCTTAAATGAACTGACAACATAAGTTATACAACTTACAGTTCTCAAGGATGCACGCATGCCATCTCAACCGGGTCCTCCTGACAGCCTGTCTCTTTTTTCTCTTTCTCCCTTTTCTCCGAGTGGCACGCGTGTGCACTCGCGTTGTGAAGCGAGTGTCCGCACTATTCTCCGACGTGCTCTCTAACAATCAATCACCGCTGATAGACTGCTTTTGTACATTTCTGATACCATGGCTGGAGAAATCTAACCGTGGCGGACCACCACTTGCCAATCAACAGAGGAAACACTGAAGCTTTACGCAAATGATACGCAATGGCGTCACTGATATGTAAATGATCAAACGGCGTCATCTGGTGACTTTAAATTATTTTTGGAGCAAGTGCTAGATACTTTTTATTGGAAAAGATTTGGAAACACTGGTAGTATGACCCGCTTAGGGAGCTTTCACACCTGCCTCATTTAGTTTGGTTGAATCCAATAGAGTTGGTTTTCCCTCGTTTGGGCAGGTGTGAATGCAGTTATCGCGCTCGGATGCATACTAAAAGCAGACCAAACCACCGTACCGAGACCTTTCTTGAAGAGGTGGTCTCGGTACACTTTCAAACAAACTCTGGAGCGGTTAGTTTGTGGTGTTGAGGTGATCTTGAATCGCCCTAACTATGTGTACTCCCCAACTCTGAGCTAAATGTCTCCTGTAGTCAGGTGCACTTTGCAATGTGCGATGCGGAAGAACATGCAAACTGTAGCAGCTTGCGGTGTTTCTTTCACAGATATATACTGCGTTCAAGCTCGCCGTCACTCGCATTTCTGTGGTCAAACCAGCCGCCGCTTAAGTTAGAGAGCAGAGCAAAGTCTCTGTGACTGTCTGATTATTTAAATGAAATGAGCTGGTTTGACCATGGAGATGCAAGAAATATGCTCTAGTCCAGAACACAGGGCCTTTTTCCTGTGTTCACTTTCTTGCTCCCGCCCCAGACACATCTGACCAATAAACGGAGTGAACATTCTTGCGTGGTTTGCAATGATGCATTTTGGTACGCTTGGATTTTTCCAGATGTGAAACCGACTGATTCGGACCAGAGGAAACAAACTACAGGTGTGAAAATGCCCTTAATATAACAACATATCGAAAAGACAAAACTATTGTGAAGTCTAATTCCAACATAATAGTCACCGGCTTGTAACATTTTGAAATGCTAAGAGTTTGCAAGTCTTGGTTATAGAGTCTTAATATGATAAAGCAATTATATAATAGAGAACCAAGAAGCTGTTGACCATGATGATCAACTTTAACTCCATTTTTTTTTTCAAGTACTTCAAATAGTTGAGTTGGAATAGAAAACAGCGGTGCTTCCATTCACATGACAATTACAAATCACAGGAGCATGATTTTGAGGTTCAACTAATCGGTTTGCTGCTTTTAAAGACATTTTTAAAGACACAATTGTGCTCCATGTGCACAATTATTATTTCCGAGAATGAGTTTCAGGATTACTATCAGAGGCCTAGGGCTGCTCAATTATGGAAAACAAATATAACCAGGATTATTTCGGTCAATATTGAAATCACGATAATTTAACACGATTACTCATTGACTTCTGGAAAGATGTTGCAATTACTGAACTTAAAAAACAGTGGAAAAAGTTAAATAATTCAACAGTAAAAACACACATACAACTGTGAACTTTGCCTTAATACTTTTCCTATTTAAACTTTATTTTTTTCATTCAGAACACAAGAGAAAATAAGAGTTTACTTGCAAAACGTCGTGAGCTAAATAATTGTTTTTCTCGATTATTCTGTTTTTGTGATCATTGGGAGCCGAGATTATAATCACGATTACATTTGGATTAATTGCACAGCCCTACAGAGGCCTTAGTTTCTTTCTCTCTGGAGAAATGAATGGGAACGATAAGGTTAAATCTGAGATATTATGAAGAAGAAGCGAAAGGAAGTAAGTCAAAAAGCTCTTTCTGAGCTTGGCAGTGGATACGCGTAACTATCTCATAATGCCATAATGGCCTTTGTGGGCATTCTTTGCTATCATTATGGTTACTTTAGTGCTGTCAGTGTTTCAGGACATGGCCACATCAGAGCTGTTCACGTAGTCACAGCCTCTCTGGGCATTATTGCCACGTTAAACAACACCTCCACAACTCTGCTCCTAATTCCAGCTCTCAACCTAACTGCAACCGTAAATCATTTTATTTGGATAAATATGGACTATTTGCTCTTGGACTGAATGTTCATATATTCCTTAATTAGTAAGCGAGTGTTGCAGTGGTATTACTCACCAGTTTTTTTCTTGCCAGCGGAACCAAGTTGTCTGTATAAAAAAAAAAAAAATCTCAGCAGATCTCAGTTATATTTGCTCTCTCTACAGTAGCGCCGCGGGAGCTGCTGTGAAAGCAAGCCTCTGTCTAATCAGGAGAGAATATTCTGGATCACTTAGCTTTAATATTCCAGCATCTGCCCGCAGTGCAGTCAGAGGAATCCCCTCAGGACTCATGATGCTCCTTTCTGATTAATGAGGACGTTTAGATTTCCGAAATTGCTGCCATTTACTTATTAGTAAAGCATAAAAGTTCAGATTCAAGTTCAAGTCAATGTTCTTTTAATGATAACCACAATCTACCGGGCACAATAGTATGAAACGCAGTGGGATCTAAGTGGGTGTAAAACACCAGAGGATCATCATTCCTCCAGGCTAAACTTTATATAGTGTCAGCCTTGTATTTTTTTTTTTTATGAAATGACTGCATATTTCATGCTTTTCAGAGCAGGTTTTACAGCTTAATACTGATTGTGGCTTTTTTAAATGCTCCCCCCAAATATGAGTGTGTACTTTCCAGGTCATGTATATTATTGTGTGTTCCATTAAGAAGAAGAAAAAAATTAGAAAAAGGAGCCACATTCATCAGAAGAAAATAACATCCATAATTCAAGTCACATTTTCATTATTTACAGAACAGAAATCAGAGTTGTTCTGTGGAACAAGGTGCACCATACATGTCAAATGAAATACAGGAAAAGGCAACTAAAAATAACTGTAAAACCAAATCATAATATTTGCTCGGGGCACTGTACTTGCACATACGCGTGACTGGCTGACACAAGGAAAATAGACAAGGATGATTTTTAGAATTATTTTCATAAGACCCCACTCTATTTCCCGTGAAAATATTGTATGGAGTGCACGGAGGTGAGGACATGAAGTAGGAGTGGGAAGCAGGAGGTACGTATATGTGGAATATGTTGGAGACATTCATAGTGTGTCTCCATTCGGATACTTCTGTGAGTGCACTTACATGTAGTACACTGCGTACACTATGTATGGGCAGTGGTGGCCTAAAGGTAAGAGAAGCGAGCTTATGACGGGGGGGGTCGTTGGTTCAATACCCAGAATGAGAGGATTTGGGTGGGGAAGTGAAAGCTTGTCCCTCCCTCATTACCACCACTGCCCAAAAAAAAAATCACTTAGTGGCCAACAGATCAGTCTTAGGACTGCACGATATGAGGAAAATATCAAATTGCGATATGCTTTACAATATTGGAGGGAATTATCCTTTTTTTCTCATTTTCATTGACACACAAATACAAATGTACTATAGTCATGTAGTGTGATTTTTGCAAGAATCTGTACCAAACAAAGATGTTTTCCTTTGGTCTGTAGGATAGGATCTGTAGGCCCAGGGTGTCTCTGGAGCACCACAATTCTTCATTCAGAATGGTTAGACACATATTTTGCCTTTAACAAATATTGCGCCCTGCGATTAATTGTGCAGTCCTAATCAGCATATATTAAATTTTTATAGTTCGTGTTTTGCCGTTTCAATAATAACCGCTGCAGCTTCCTCACCACACACATTCACAAGTTTCAAAATACGTCGGTGGTCCCGTAGCCTCCGCTCCGTATCAAAGACGGCAAACGTGGAGTGTAAGGGTGCTCCGATTGATCGGGCACCGATCGTTATCGGCCGATAAAGGCTTTAAATAGTTTGATCGGTGGTCTTCATAAAGGCCGATCAGATGACGCACTACTCGTGAGAAAATGTTCTATATGCAGCTGAGTTACACACCAACCAGACGGCTGACCGTTGGCAGAAAAAGCAGTTGGACTGATCAGTCTCCCCGAGTCAAAAAAAGTGCCTCGGAACCAGGGTGGGAAATTAGCCTTGTATCCTTGTAATGGATTGGACAGTTTTTGTCAAAGAATGCTGTTGCTAAGTAACAATGCACAATGCTTATAGGAGTCGCGTTACGTTACTGCTAATGAATCCCCAACATTTCCGGATTTTGTTGCTTCATAATAAAAACATTCAAATAGCAAAATAACGGAGGACTTTTATTGTGAAGAACTTACAGGAAATTAAACCGTTCACAGCCGGGGCTTTGACCACACATAGTTGAGTAGCTAGTTTTCAGCGCTAGGTACAGACTAAAGGAAAATTATCTGTTAAAAAATTTGGCGACATATCCCCGGTGTTAAGAGGCCCGCCACGGAGTCAGCAGTAGCTATGGATGTACAAGCTGTTGAGGGCCAAGTAAAGAAAAAGATAAGGTACTTTTTGAACAAGTGGCGCATTGACAAAACGTACAGCGAAAGACCGTGCAAAACATTTCAGACCGTCCTGCCAACCTGTATACATTTTAACGTCAATGTAGACTGGAACGATGTTTAAGTCGCTTGAAAGCTGCTGCTGTTTTAATCCTGTTGGCTCTCTGCTGCTCAGTTCTACCCCGCACTGACGAGACACACACACACACACACACACACACACACACACACACACACACACACACACACACACACACACACACACACACACACACACACACACACACACACACACACACACACGGTTGATGCAGGAAAAACTGGAGAGGAGACGTACAGGACGACCTAAATTGAGGACAGCTACACTTAATACATCCATGAGCTACACTTGTTATTGTAGGTCAATGATAAGTTAAAGTCCAATAAGTCCTTTATCAAACCGTATGAATGTGTGTCCCCGGCCAGAATAGGAAATTAACTAGCAATGTAAAGATCAACAAGCTACTGACACATAATAAATAAATTGTATTAATAATTAAAAAAAAAATTTAATAAAGCAATTTAAAATATGATAGTGCACTTTCTTTTATAAATTTGAATTCTGCAAAAAGTGGCTGGTAAAAAATGTAAGTGGCCCCACCCTGCTGGAACACACTGAAGAACACACTGACAGTTTTTTTTGTAATTTATTCCGAATAAGGCTTTAGCTATATGTTAAGCTCTAAGCTGTTTAAGGTGTGTTTCTAACAGAGGAAGTGGAATGTTGAACGTTTCCTGTCAATAAAAGTAAACCGTTGACAATTCACAATACATTATCTTCTGTTAATTTTAATACTTATACATTGTTGTTAAGAATATTAAAATTAATATATAATAAATATATGACATGATGAATAGAAGGTTTCAAATAGACCCGGTGATCTGCATCGGTCGATACTACTCCCAACAATCGGTGATCCGCCCCAAAAATCCTGATCGGAGTGCGAGTATTGTCCAGCGTTACGCACTCATTGTTTTGACCGTTTTAAGTGCAGCATCCAAGTACTCTCAGTGCATTGCATGTGGCCATACTTCATCAGTTTGAACGCTCTATGTACTCAAAACAGCAAATGTAAGTACAGAAGTGCGCGATTTTAAACAACAATTATCTCTATCTGCTCATGAATAGCTGAACAGTTGGTTTGCATTTCTGAGCACTGTATACACAATTAAAATGGTTTATAAAATACTCTAACAGGGGTCGGGAACCTTTTTTTCCTAAGTGCTATTTTAAAATGTTCTTGTTAATTAGTGTGCCATATCAGCACGTAGCCATCATCTACCAAGCTGGCTTGGGCAGTGTTATTTTTTTCCTTAGAGTACTAGCACATCAGAGGCAGAGTAGGGCGGGTCTTCAGGTCATTTGCCATGCAGGTCGGAATATTTCCCAAAAAACTTTTTGCTAGTGAGCTATTGGTTGAGGTGCCTAGACTAACTAACCCTTGCACTATAATATAGCGGGGAACAGATATAAGGATTTTGTAGTCAACAACTCATCGTGTGAAGCATCTGTATCTTTTGTTAAAGCAGGTGATATATGACTAACAATGTAAAATAACAAGTAGTTGTAACTGTATAACATTATGTCTTCATATTTTACATAACTATGAAGTATGACATAGGTTTTCGTTTCTATTGTTGTTCTACTGCTTCCATAGTCAGGAATGCACGTTTAAGTGCAATGTGTGAGTTTTGATCACGTTTATTAACAGTAAAAAAAAACAGCTTGGGAAGGATTTGTACACATGTATAAACAGTTCATAGATACATAATCCATTAGGGCACTCGGAGAGCGCAAACCTCCTTCAAGGCATGCCCTATCTCACAATGTTAATGCAGTTGGAATTTTTCCTGTTGGAAACACATTGTTCCCATTATTCCGACACCACATGAATGCAGAAAAAATGCCCTATCTCACAATGTTAACGAAAGTGACAAATACTGTAGTTTGTGTATGTGCCCAGTAATTCTGAACCGCCCCAAAATGTATTTTTGTGCTTTACCCTTCTGCCAAGTTTCATGAAATTTGGGCCAGTAGTTTTTTTCCGTAATACTGCTCACAGACAGACAAACAGAGCCGGAAACATGACCTACTTGCCTGAGGTAAAAACAGTTACAGTGGCAAGAAAAGTATGTGAACATTTGGAATTTCATGGTTTTCTGAATAAATTTGTCATAAAATGTGATCTGACCTTCATGTAAGTCTTTGGTATTGACAAATGTGTCTAAAATAGGGCTGTCAATCGATTAAAAAAAATAATCTAATTAATTACATACTCTGTGATTAATTAATCGAAATTAATCGCATGCATAATTAACTGTGCCTGAACCGATACATTTATGAAAGTAAAAAAAAAAGAAGGGTACTAAACAACAGTCGGCGACATTAAAGAACGGCTTGTTTATTGCTAAGGCCGTATGGTCAAAATTAAATGATTTAATAACTATAACAATAACTTATTTCACTAGTAAATTGCTGTTGAATGACAAAAACAACCACCAGATGGGGAAAAGGACATTTAACAATAACTTTGAATGCACCACGAGACTGTAGTTTACCAGTTTCATTGAACGCACCGTCTGTGTTGTTTCTCAGATTGTAACATCCCTTTGTTGAATCCTCTACAGTAAAACACAGTCACACTTTACACCGTTTAGCGTTAGCTGTCAGCATTTTAACCGTGTTTAATCCAGCTACTAGCTAGCGGTAGGCTAACGTTAGCTGCTGTCGAGTATAGTGTTAACTAGCGTCACATGCAGCGGTGTTTGTGTTGCCTGTATCGTCTGTTTCAGAGCATCAGAGAGAAGCGCAGACATATCAGTGGCACCAGATGTCGGTAGCCAACCCAGGAAGAAGATTTTTACAAGTAAATGTTCCAATCAATGATCCAGGCAGCACATTCTCGTCTCCCTCCTTCATTTTACAAAAAAACCTCATAGTGCTTGTGTAAAAAGTGTGCGAACCCTTGGAGTTAATGACCTCAAACAAGCTAAATGGAGTCAGGTTTTAGCACACCTGGAGTCTCGTTAAGATGACAAGTTTGGAGGTGTGGACTACAGCTACTATGTTTGTCAATACCCTTGACTTAGATGAAGATCAGATCACATTTTATGATAAATTTATTCAGAAAACAATGAAATTCCAAACGGTTCACATACTTTTTCTTGCCACTGTATAAAAAATTGTCCGTTTGTATATCATTAAACATGATTACAGCTATGTTATACTGCCTTAGTAGTCATTCATTAACGTCAATTCATGGCGTATAAACGTTAATGTTCGTACGCCAGTTACAGATGCTTCATAGGGGAAGTTATAGCTGTTGACAAATTAAACATGTCAAATCAGTTTACCACAGTGTAACAAAGCTGTGAGCAGATACATATTTTAACGTGCAGCTTCTACGTGCAAAATAGGGGCAGTTAAAGTGGAGTATGACATCTAATTAGAACAGAGATCCAAATGATATGTAATGGAGATCTACCGCTACAGAACTGACAGTGGCTGAGTCTGTGGTGTCGACAGCTATATTACATTCATTTTGGGCTATGGGGCATTCAAAGCTGTCTACATATTTTGACCGTTGCAAAGGCCGCACAGCAGACCCAAGCTATCAGCCATGTTTATAAAGCAGCACGTACCTGGCAGGCAGCGCTGCCATTCATCCTGACAAATCGGCCGGGACAAGACTGATGGAGTGACGACAGGGTGGATGGATGGGCGCGGAGGGAAGGAAGGAAAGAAAGAAAGAAAGACGGAAGGTGCGGAGGCTGGCACTGCCAGATGGGTGGAGGAGAGGAGAAGGAGAAAGGTGTGTAAACTGGCAGCGGACGGACAGATGGTGAAGTGCCATGTGGGGTTTGCGCAAAGTGTGCAGGGTCAGTAAAGGAGAGTATAATGGGGTGTAGGTTGACACCAATGGTCGTCCTGCGCGCCTCAGGCCTCCCCTGCTCCAATGATAACTTGCGGTTTTCAAAGTGTTCCTCGGAGCCACAAAGAGGCCTAAGAAATGGCCGGTGCTTGGCAAGTGGTGGACTGTTCCATCACAAACCGGGAACCTGGGACCCTCGCTCTTGGAGAAGGAAATGTCTCTAAACCATAGCCCCCAGTTTACTCTGGCAGCGCTCTGGAAACCAAGACATTTTATATGCATAGCTTTAACATCGGCTTTTGGAAACAGAGCAGATGATGGACGAGGGTGGAAAGCTACCTGCTGGTAAAAGGAACACCGGGCTTGTAAAGGGCGCACATTACCCTTCGTTTGTGACTTGTTATACCAATTAAAGGATTTGGGAATCAATTAGGCGAGTTTAGTTGTGAGTTTGTTCTCAATCGGCCACTCTTTTGATCCCGGCGAGGCCATAACTTGCATCTCTGGTTTTTGCTTCAAAACGGTCCAGAACACGACATAAACACCACAGATCAGAAATACCACTGTACAGAGACAAAACGGGCCCTGTTAAGGTCCGGCATAGGCGGAGATTTCGTGGGGATGCAGGGGATATGCCGCATATCACACACATATTTAGAAAAAGGTAATTTCTCCCCCTCAAAAGAGGTAAAAATAACGGTTCAGGGGGCTCAAAACATGTATCCTTACCTGTAAATATATGTTTCCCAATGTTTTCAGACACCCCTGTAGGGGACCATACCGCCTTAACCTTGCAGTGAAATGAAGCTGCCTTCGAGTGCAGTCAGAAAAGCCTATATCTATAAACGATCTGATGGAAAACAGAAATTGTGAAATATAAAGTCTACTGGCGCTACATGTTAAAGAACACAACAGGAGCGTGAAAAATGAAGATGTGATTTCTTGTGCTTTTGACTTGTCACGTCTTTTATGTAGATTCAAACTTTGGAGCTTTTGGCTTTAACAAGGTCTCATTTTCTAATAGATTTGTTGTTAAGATCCGAGTCCTAAAAAAAAAAAAACTAACCTGAAACAAACAAAATGTGTGATGTTTTGAATATGCAGAAAGTTTTGAAAATACAGGAGAATAATTAAAAATAATATAAGAATAATAATTAAAGACACGTGCACCAAAAAATGAGTGAGTTACGGGTTTCTAAATGTGTCCTTCCTTCAATCTCCGGGTGAGCTGTTCAAAATCTGCACGGCTTTCTACGTCACTAGCCGAGACGAGGGGCCTAGGGGGCTAACTGTTAGCATGCTAGCTCGTTCTCAATGGCAAAACACTGCTACAACACACACAAATTCACCTTAATCTACAAAATAAATTGTATAGAACTACTTACATGTCCCTGTTCTGCAGGTATTCCACGCAAAGTTGGAAGCGCGCCCTCATTTAGAAGAAGTCTCCCGGCTAATCCTGCCTTGTACAGGCCGAAGTTGAAGAAACAGCTAGCTAGCAATTGTGAGCTTACCTAGCTGTCCAACTGCCAACAAAGATGTTACAGAAGTTGAGATGTCTCACTCTGTAGCTAAAACAGAGAGCTCAACACACAGGGTGAAATGAGGAGCTGCAGCAATGGGCAGTACAACAAAACATGTAAACCTATTCTGATACAATCTCAAATTACAATTATGAACCTGAAAATGAGCATAATATGAGCACTTTAAGCTTATTAGTCTGTACCCATTACATTTGTTGTTATACTGGCAGCCTTTCATTTTTTACCTTTGATAGCATCTTATCATTTATCTTTTTTCTACACATTTATTATTCGTCACTATGGTGACGGTTTAAAATAGAAAAAAGAAATTGTCGTCATGTAAACGTGACATGTCTGGGGAATTTACTTGATGTTTTATTCTTTTATTGATCGACTTATTATTCTTTCATGAAATTGGGATTTATTCTTCTTACCTGAATTGGGATTGTAAAAATCACTCAACTCAAGACCCACTTTCTGCTGTGCTCCGACGTCACGTAGTCCATTTAAAAAGGTCCAGGTCAGGTCCTCCCTTTCGTCGAAGTCAATCTGTAGCAATGATCCTTGTCGTAACACCTTAAACTTCCTGTCTCTGCTATCATTTTCCTTAACCCCTCCGCCCCTCAGTATCACTGCCGTCTCCCTCGTCTCCTCCCTCCCCCGCCTTCACCTCCTTCATACTCTAACCTAATCCGTCCTAAGTGTTTACAGACCACTCGGTTTTTCAAAAGGGGGTCAGCTGGTCTTTCTCAAACAAGCCCATCTGAAACAGATGAGTGGCGCTGGTAGCACTAGAGTTTAGAGAAGCATGTTTAGTGTAGGTTTGGTAGACTGAAATGTGCTGGTCAAATCAGAGTTCAGAAAATGGGCAGTGAATGCTTTTCCATCCTTTAAAAAAACATAGCAAATAGTGCGTTGCTTCATGAAATTGGCATTCTAACATGCTCACAGAGGCAACATCCTGCTGTTAACAATGTTCAACATGCAGGTTTAGTATGTTAGCATGCTAATGTTTGCTAATTAGCACTAAATTCAAAGTATAGCTGAGGGTGATTAAAGGAAATGCCATTAGTTTTGTTGGATTTTGGTTACAAACCCAATTGTTTGCACATTTAAATGTTTACCTGATGATAGCACTTGGTCAGGATTGGTCAGATATCCAAAGCTATTCAAATGTGCCTGTGAAGAACCAGAATGACCAAATTGTATGAAATTACATCATACCTCATGGTGGTGACAAAGGAAAGGTCAGGGGATCCCTGAAGCCACTGAGGTTCATCCTCTGGGGACCATACATGTTCAAAATGGACCTCCAATCCATTTAGTAGATGTTGCAATGTTTCACTGGATAATTCAACTGTACCTTCTGGTAGCTCTCTGTGAAATGTCATCTGACATCATCAGAGGATCATCTGTCATTAGGATGCATCCTCTGAGGACCACGAACGTCTGTACGGACGTTCATGTTAATCCATCTAATACTGAATTTCATGAGATATTTAACTCTGGACCAAAGTGATAGACAGATGACTTTCCCATGGAATGAAACTGCATTCTTAATTATGTTTCAAGGGAAAACCCTGTTTTCCAGCGATTAACACACTTTGTGAAACGGTCAATTTAAACACGTGGCTAACTTTGTGAAGTGAAACGAAGCAACTCATTTAGGTTTAGAAAAAAGTCGCAGTTTGGGTTGAAATAAGTGTTTGTTTCGTAACTCAATTTATGAATGTAGGTAAAGTACGTTACGTAGGTTAAGTCTGTTGTGTAAACGATTCAACGCTGACTTTTGGTTTCACACGGTACACGAACAGTGGTCACATGGGTGAAAGTCCCGTGTTTGTTTGACCCATTCATTTACCCCAATTTTTCTCGGGCTGAATTTGATTAGAAACGTATTTGTGATATGTCAAAGACCAACGTAATCCGGGACAAAATCTTTTCCCCCCACAACATGCCATCCCCTGCCATGCAGCTAACATGAATTTAAAAAAAGCATTGGGACAACTGGGAAATACAAATGAATGGTAAAGAATTGAAGAAAGAATGGGAATGCGGCACAAACATTACCTTTTTTTTATCTTGAATTGTAGAGTTCTGGCACATATTGCGTTCTTTAGGATAAAACCTACAGCCATCATATAACATTTCTAGGACTGATGTTTCAAATAATTGAGCTCACCAGGCAATCATTGTGAACATAGATATAGATTCTGGACCCATGGTTAGAAGACGGTAAGATGTTCCCTAGAATTTTAAATAACGAGATTTCATCGGAGTTATTAGTATGGTGGCTTCCATTGAGATGTCTACCCGCGAGCCAGAGCCTTAAAAAAATAGATGTGCATATTTCTTTAGCCATTTAAAAAAAATAATTAAATATGACACAATGGGACAAAGGTCAAACGATAGGTTTGGGAGTGGGTTAAAAGCAGAGAGGAGTGAGAAATTGGTGGATCACACAAGCAAACAAGGAACATAAGGTGAGAAAGGTTACGTTAGGGAGAGTGAGAAAGAGAAAGTGGGGTCCAAAGAAAGAGGTAGAGGTGGTGTGTGTGTGTGTGTGTGTGTGTGTGTGTGTGTGTGTGTGTGTGTGTGTGTGTGTGTGTGTGTGTGTGTGTGTGTGTGTGTGTGTGTGTGTGTGTGTGTGTGTTCAACTTGTGGAAGCAATGTATGTTTTTCTGTCAGATCCGCGGATAAACTCTGGGACAGCGAGAAGGGAGGAAACGGATCGTCGGTGGGATGGGACAGGATTAAACAGACAAGTGTGGAATCTGGGGGGTCAAGGCTAAAATTTAGGTCATTACCCTTGAACGTAGATCACAGGAATGTCTTTCGGCATGTGGGGGTTGTCTCTATGTTTGTGTGTGCTTGACAGAGAGAAATGAGGACACACACACATATTGAAGTATTGTGGGAAACAAAGTTTGAGTCTTCATGCCTTGCCTAGGTACACAAACTTTGCTTGATTGACTCTCATTTGAACCGAAAGCTTCGAGACACACACACATGCAGAGATACATATGAGCTCAACTAACAGACATACACACATTTTGGTCAAAATCCCACACAGCCAAAAAATTCTTTGCATTAAGACAAAGCTGACTTATGTAAACACATCAAACAAAACCCAGAGCGCCGTCTCTATCAGTGTTTATTTTTCGAGGACAAGAATCACTCAGACATGTTTGAGAAGCCCTACATTCAATCACCCTGCCATCTGAAGCCAACTCCCCCTCTGCTGCATCTGTCCTTATCTACAATATCTCTCTTTTTTACGAAAAGAATGTCACTGCAGTCTCTCAGTCTTTCCTCACTCCTTTCATCTCGGTATCGAGATCATTGTACTCTACTTAACTGGCATAAATCAGCTGGTGGCCTCCTAGACATTGTGCACACACATCCATGCACTACAAACCCCCTTAACTCTCTTTCCAGGTTACCTCTCTGCCCGCCAGCCACAGCAGTGTAATTATGGAGGTGTCAAAGAAACAGAAACAGTCCTGCTTCATGTTATGGTCAGGACTTCCTGTTTTTTGCCGCCCCTGACCTTGTTGGTTGACCTATTTCTCTTAATTAAAGCAACAGTGTGTAAGAAATGGTATTTTTTAGGGGATTTGGTGCCAAAGTAGTTGTCATAAATATGGACAGCTGTACACGTGCATTTGTCATGATTACGTTACTCATCTACTACTATTACTTTTATCTAAACGCTTACTATTACTTATCTATTACTAGTGAGTCGGCAACTTTGCTAACACAGCCAAACAACAGGCAAGTGCAACAAAACAAGCCAGCGGATATTACTGACCAGTCCAACAGCAACATGGCCAGCTCGCCGTCTGTCTTGCAACCTTTTTATTTAGCGAAGTTCTTGCCAACGACTAAAAGCCAGTCTGAGATTAACTCTTGCTCATCACTCATTTCTTTTCTCTTCTTAGCTTCCACAACATCCTCTTCGGCAGCCCCGGTTCTAGACTGCTTTGAATGTAAGATGTTGGGTGGGCAACAACAACTACTGTTAATTTATGATTTTTCCTGGATGATAATGGGCTTTTTTTTTGGGGGGGGGGACACATTAGGTGGGTGGGTCTGTGGTCCTCCCCCAGGAAATTTTGAGGTCAAACACCTAATTTCCTGCATTCTGATACATTTTTATGCAAAGATTTATGGTGAAAATGTCTTTATTTTTCTAAAGTAAAATAGAGGTGACAATTGAAAATATAAATATATAATGTAATGCCTTAAGGGGGCTTTTACTACTAGTGTATTCGGATCAGGGACCTGGCCCGGATCTGAGTACACTTGACCCCAATTCCAGCGCTTGATAACGCACAAAGTCAAATAAATAATGTTCTTTATTTAAAAAGCTTGTTGGAAATCCTTGACTTTGACCGACCACATTATTTTCTTTCTGTGCACACAAGCTCTTTGAATATAAAACCATGAATAAATATCAACGGTTGTCTATATTAGTGGGACATAATGTAAAACATTTATTCTACAAAATCATTTGTCTGGAGCTAGAGTCATATCTTTATAGGTAGAGCTGCCAGACTAAAGCTCTTGAAGGACAATTCCGGTGCAAAATGAACCTAGGGGTTAATAACATATGTGTACCAAGTCGTCTGTTCTCTGGGATATGTTTTCATGGTAATCAAATGTGTCTCTAGCTTCAGCTAGCTTTAGCACGAACCGGTGATTAGCTTACAACGCTTGTATTCGGGGCACTTGGAAAGTAAAAACAAATCACTATTTTATACCACTAACAAGGCTCAAAATAGCACAACACTTCAACAGTAGCATAGTGAGGGTCACTACGTGTAAACGGAAGCATTGAGAACTGTGTAAGTGTACAGACATTTTATTAAAAGGATAGTTTATAAAGACAGTAGCGTTCTCGTATACAGGCGGCTGCCGTCTTGGGAGCTACTGTCTTTCTAAACTATTTCTAATAGTTATAATAATAACTGTCTAATCACCGGTTTGCACTAAAGCTAGCTGAAGCTAGATACACATTTGATTACTATATATATATATATATATATATATATATATATATATATATATATATATATATATGTATATATATATATATATACATATATATATATATATATATATATATACATATATACTGGTTTATCAGACCAGTTCTGACAAACAGGGGAAAATAACAAAACATTACTAGTTAAACTACAAATAAAAATCTAAACAAAACTCTTAAACCAACAAATGTTAATTTAGTTAAGATTAACCAAAACAAAAATACTTAATATACAATGTATATCAAGCAAAAAGTAATGTAAAGAATGTATGAAGCTCCCCCATGACATTGCGAGTAGTGGTAGTGTCCAGTTAGGCCACCTCCCCTATTAAGCAGCTCTCGCTCCAGGTGCCAACATTTTGCCCAGCAGACTGCATGGAACCATCTTTGGAGTGTGGAAGCTCCAAAATTGGTGAGCTTAACAGAAATAAGGGTTATAAGTAAGAAAAAGACAATAAAAACGTAACTAAATGCGCTCTAGAAAGGATACTTTGGTACTGTCAATAAATACGGTATATGTACCGTATGTGAAATGTGTCCAGTAAATTATTTGAAATTATAAAATGCTTGAAACAAATGCATGTATGTATAATGTGTCTGATGAATTATACGAACCAATCTTAAGAAAAGAGAACTATGAGCCTGAGAAAATAAAGAGGTTACCACTTTTTAAGATGGCTGTGTGACCATCACACATGCCAAAAATGCATACTTGGTGGTACCAAGATGATCTTTGGATAAATGTGTCATCCCCAGACAAATGTGATGTTTGTATGTGTCCACACTGCTGTTGAAAATGGATGTTATTAAGGCAAACCTTACTCCAAAACTCTTTTTCTCTCTCTTGTTATTCCTCTGAACGTGCTTTCTCAGTCACTTGGCGAACACAGCCCAATGAGCCAGAACCCAGAATCCTCCCAGGGGTTACTGTCGGCATGGAGATCAGGATCACAGACCGGCCACTGACACAGCCAATTACAAACCAGGTCTTGCAGAAGGATGGCACTGGAGAGCAACATCAAACAGTGGCTGAATGGTCAGGTTGGTGCTGAATTTGAAAATATAAAGTACCCTCTTGCTGCTGTTTAGACCCATCAGTATCTGAAGTGGGCTACAGGAAATTTACTTTATACATCTGTGTAGCCACATGGGTCTGGGTGACGTAAATGTTGTCATCTTCTTGTGGGCCAAAAATGTGTGTGTGGAATATATTTGCATACACAGATACCCAATGTGTCCATTTTAGAGTTCTTATCAGGGCCTTTTACAATGCAATCAGCTAGTGGCAAGTTGGTTAGAGGTTCCAAGCTGAAGAGTCTGTGCAAGGGCATTTGAGCAACTCATTTACAGGATGGTGGAGCGATGCTGAAAGGTAAGGTCTGTCTAATCAGTTTGCTGATGAATGGGACTGGCCAATCTTGAAAAAAGGTCCACCTTAAGGAGTACTGGTAGAAAACTCTCCAAGGTCTTTGAATTCCACAGGAATACATCTTTATGTTTTGGGCAATCAGAATCAGCTTTATTTGCCAAGTAAGTGTGTACACAATAAGGAATTTGACTTAAGGCAGTATATACAGCGTGTCTATATTCATATGGACTGTGATGAAATTTACATGTAAAAAATATATATCATGTCAAATACAGTGGATGTTTGGTGCAACAGGGTTATTTACACTATATATGACTGATGTTAACTGTTCATCAGAGTGATGGCCTGCGGATGGAAACTGTTCTTGTGTCTGGTTTTGGTGTACAGTGATCTGTGGCTCCTACCAGAGGAGAGAAGTTTGAATAGATTGTGTCCAGGGTGTTATGGGTCTCTGATGATGTTACCTGCCCGTTCCCTGACTTTGGAGTTGTATGAGTCCTAAATGGAGGGCAGGCTGGCACAAATGATTGTTTTTCCAGAAAAGGCATCTACTTTTCGACATTTAGACATAAAGGCCCATTACATTTCCTGAATAGCTCATTTACTGAGCTACAAACTAAAGAGAGATTATTCACACAAGCAAAAATATACTTTGTCTAAAGCCTTGCTCAGAACATTAACATGTTCTCTATAAAACCCAATTTTGGGGCCCGCTGGTCACCTAGTATTTACAGCGCCGACCATGAACCACAAGGGGGGTTTCAAAGGTTCAAGGCCAGCTGGGGACTTTGGTTGCATGTTGTTCCCCTTATTTCCTGTAACTCAGTCGTTTGGCTACTGTCAATAAAAAAACGATAAAATAGCCCTAAAAACAACTGTAAGTTAACAAAGGAAACCGGACTCCATGAAAAGTTCAGTGTTGGCTAAGAAAACATAGCTGTACAAAATCTACGTTCATAAAATAGTCTCTTTTAGTCAATACAAAGGAGAATTGAGATCCAATGCTCGATTGGAAGGTGCACAGAATCGAAGAGTACCTATCCGGTTGTGAGGGAAATGTCATGATGTTTTTGAGACGAGAACAGATGCCCTAATAAATGGAGACTTGTATAACATTATCCTGGCGACCTGTCACGGCCTACAGCAACAGTTGTCTGGTCCAAACCTTCACATGGATCATCACTTGGCTTTCATTGTTTTTCTTTCTGTCTGTGGTGAGACGCCACGCTGCGTGGGGGTGGCGAGAGCTTCATCACTGTTTACCTTCTCCATGCTTGGACTATACTAAAGCTGTGTGTGGGCCAGACCCCCGCTGAGACTGGCCGTGGAACTACTGTCAGCAGTGCGAACAACACCAATATCACCTCCCGCTGTACGGACAGGTTCCGCACCATTATCTGGCTGACTTGCTAACCAGAATTCGTCGTGCGTGAGCCGTAAAAAGCCTGTGGAGCTTGCCAATTGGTAGATCCTTTTATTGTTGACACCATGAGTGTACACAGATGTAACCCGTGCAGTTGTCACACATCTTGTGTACGGTGGATCTGTTTGGGATTTATACTTCATTTTTGCTTTGCGTCGCATAGCTTGCTCTCCTGTTTTAATCCACTCATTGTTTTCCATCTCAGTTGAAGTGAAGTAAGGGTTAATGCCCGACGAGGTGTCCATAGGCAGACATGTTGGCATGTCATAGTAGGAAAAGCACAGTTGTATTCAAAACCATTAGTGATGGCTGCATTCTACTTAGGAGAGGCCCTGGTATTGTGCATGCTGACTCCCTGAAATAGCTTACTGGGACACTTGATGGAATTGAGCCATCGTTAAGACTATCAATTTCAGGTCTGCTTTTCCTACTATGACAAGTCAAAATGTCTGCTGTGAAAAAAGGTCCATTGGAAATAATGGACGATGGCGAGGCGTCAACTGTCTGACGCGCAACATATTTCCTGTTCAAACACGGTGTGTCAAGAGGTTTTCCAGCCTAACCAATTTCCCTGATAACGCTCAATGAATACAAACAATGACCAGCCATTATAAGTACAGTAGGATTTGGGTTGGTCAAATCCCCTGTTGACACTGTGGAAATAACAGAAAAGAATAGGCGACGACCCATTCGAAGCATCTGAGATACTGTACCCAGAGGATGCCTAAAGTCTGTGTTTATTACATCCTATTCACCTTATCAACTGATATGGGCAATATTAGGATCTTTACAGTAAATCCATCCTTTTACAGTAGCCAGCTCTTGCATTTGGTTAGTTAAAGGTACCATATTATGCTCATTTTCAGGTTCATCCTTGTATTTGGGTTTCTACTAAAACATGTTTACATGCATTAATGTTCAAAAACACATTTTTCTCATACCGAATATACCTATATATACTATCTGTCTGAAACGCTCCATTTCAGCGCCTGTCTCTTTAAGCCCCCCTCCTGATAGTCGACGGAATTAAAACAGCAGTAGCTTTCAGTGACTTTAGAGTGAAAAAAACGTTACAGCGTACATTGATGTTAAAATGTGGCGGGAAACTCCGGTTATTGGTAAAATTTTTGGAAAAGTTGCGGTGACTGGTCAAAATTGAGAGTCGCACTGAATTTCACGGTGAATGGTTGAACTCGCGTGAACTCGCGAATTCCTAGAGGGACTGATTTGCGCTCTTGTTGTCTCTGCGCCATCATTGCAGCCGGTGAATGAGTGTAACGGGACTTTCTCCCTATATGTAATATAGTTGTGACATCACATCGCACAGAAGTCTTGACAGCTCATTTAAAGGCACAGTTTCTGAATACGAGCTGTGTGCATTTCTCTGTGGATTATAGATTTGATACTTTCACAGTATTCATATAGCACCTCGACCTGCTTTTTAATCAAAAGAGACATTGAAATCTCACTTTTTACAATATGGGACCTTAAAAATAAACATCCTACTGAATGATGTTTTGTTTGGTCAATAACACTGAGCTTGGAGTAAAAATGAAGCCGGTAGTCACTGTAGAGTAGTCTCCAATGTTGTATGGTTTAAAGGTGCACTATGAGTTCCTGCACGGTTTCAGCGCAATATCATTTTTGTCTCAAATCGTAGGCATCTCTCCTTGATCCGCTAGCTGCCTGCCCCCTGAATACACTGTGAAAACACAGGGGTCGTAAACGTCAGACAAACACTAGAGGCACAGGATAGGCACCAAAATACAAAAAACCACGTTCCAGCCAATCACCGACAAGATGGTTGGGGGAGGGGGTGGGGGTTAGTGTCAGTTAGTCATGACAGTTACGGAAACATGGGGGGAGGGGCCAGCTTGCTCTGTTTTGTTTGGAATTTACTTGGAACGTCAACAGAAGTGACGTCACCTTTAAGTCTCAGTCACATAAGAATTTCATGACTTTCAATCTTAAGATTTAACTGTTGCTCCATTATCACGCATCTATACAATTTTAATTTATATAATAACAAAAGTGAACTTTTTTTTCAACTTGTACTCAACACTAATTCATATCCTTATTCTTGCTCACTGTCGACACATCGTTGCCCTGCATTCTCAGCTCAGACTTCCACAACCTTGAACATTACGTTTTTTTCCCGTTTGTGGGATGAGTCCTCACTCTGACCCTCTGACACAGGACACGTTCAGGATACCAAGAACAACTCATTACAAGCTCCTTGAGTAAACCATCCTCGTTTTAATAAACGTAACGTGGCGACAGAACTTCCAAACAGTGTTACACTGTGTAACCCGGGCCAGTTTCAGGCCTCAGATGGTGGTCTCCCTCATTGACTCTGTGTTCGCTAATGACCCTGGATCTGGATTGCCTTTCTAAAACACAGATAAATGTTTACTGTCAAGAGATGACATCACAAGACTTAAGGTCTGTACAAATATACAGGTGCTCCACCAGCCCTCGGCTCTCTCCACTTCCTCAAGTCCACATTGCTTTGATAAAAACAAGTCTAAACGCCAGCGTCCTTGCTCTGTTTCATTTATTTTGTTGGCCGCTGAAAACATAAACTTTTACTTAGCTGTGTGTTATTAGAATGTAAGCTATTTTCCATCGCGGAGGTTGGGGTGTGTGTGTGTGTGTGTGTGTGTGTGTGTGTGTGTGTGTGTGTTTCTTGACCTGAGTTTTTCTGTTCTGTCCCTGATTGAGATCTGTATCCAGACACTTACATTATATAAAGCATGCAAACATCAATAAATCGTTAGCATGTTAATCTGGATACATAATGTATCATGACTTTGAATAAACAAAAATGTTGCTGAGAAGACTGGTAACCTCTAACTCCATGTTCCAATTCCACAAGCAGTACGGAGGCGGTATTAAGAGTGTATTATGTCAATGTTAGCTTAAATCACAAAAAAAAAATAATATATGTATATATATATATATATATATATATATTCTACCTTTACATCACGGTGAACCTAACTTTTAAGAATCAGTGCTCTGTTACAAGTCCACTTATGCCCTGTCTTTTGTTGTCTGTTGTCTGTCCTGTCCCTTGTCTGTCTTCAGGGTTCATACGTTTTGAAAAAACCTGTAAACGTTATGGAATTAAAAAAAAAAAAAGCAAATTCCAGGCCTGGAAAGGTTTTGGAAACATAAAAAGACCCAGAAAGTTTTGGAAAAGTCATGGAATTTAACACAGCATAATAATATGTGATTAATGAATGTATTTCACGTCGTCCTAACCTCAACGTTCTATTCGGGGCGCGATATTACGAATCCCACTATGAACCACATAAATTGTCATTCATTTTATTGTTAAACCTCTGAGGGTAAACTTTAACACAGATTTTTATTCTTATTGTATAATGTTGACTGACATTTTCAGGAATACATAGTCATGGAAAAGTATTGGTTAAAATGCGTATGAACCCAGTCTTAAATGCTCTACTTTAAGTAGAAATTGCACTTTATGTATAATCTATAATGTGTGTGCACTAAATGTAGCCTGTCTCAAATGTCGTTTTTATGTATTTTAAATGTAACCGCGTGCTCGGTGTGTAACACCACTTGAGCAAAGGTGAAACGTTTTTTCGTCTCACTATATACAGCGTATATGGTTGAAATGACCATAAAACCCACTTGACTTGACTTGACTTGACCACATAGAAACAAAACAAGAAAAATAAATAAAACAGAAACAGGTTAAAAACAATTGAAAGCCAGAGAATAAAAGTGGGTTTGATTTGTTTACAGGAAATGTACATGGTATCACAGAAGTGGTGTCACAAGACTTTTTGGTCTTAAAAAAAGTCTCAGTTAACCAAAAACATTTTTGAATCTCCATTTAGCTAACTTGAAAAATGTGAGAAAGATGGAAGTTTAGCATTCTGCCCTATTGCTGCTGGCCAAACACAACAGTACGGTAGAAGAGTACAATTTTACAATCTGTACACTTTTTCTGTACACTATCGGTCATGCTATATTCTCAGACCTTATCATTAGACTATATGCCTCTTCTCTAACCTTTACTTAACTTTACTAAAAAAAAACAGCTTGGTAATGCACTTGTACTTCATTTCCAATCTGCAGCATGTTTTAATGGAACGAGCCTTCCCCTCCTTCCACGTGGATATTTTAAGGAAAGACCAGCTACTTTAAGTTTTGTCTTACAACACACTGATTACCTAAATGTAGCCTGTAATATTAAAAGCATACTTTGCAGCAGTGCCCCTGTGGGCTAAGAGCATGACAAACTCACAACTTCTAAAATGGCTACTACCGTGTACATAATCCTTTCTGCTGAGGTTTCATTTTCCTCCGAATCTCATTTCTGTCACACCCGCTTCTCAAACAAGACTGACATCCTCCCTCGTTAGACATTCAGCAGCCACGCGGTAACCTGAACCCCCGTGCACACACACACACACACACACACACACACACACACACACACACACACACACACTTATATTCACTCAGGGTGACCCATTGCCACCACACTCCTATCACAGCCTGTCTACATCTTGTACCATATTTTGTGTCTACGCATAGTGTGTCTATGTGCAGACAAAGTCCTTTGCACACATGCGCCTCAGCTGTAGCCGACATTCAGTACAGCCCGCAATCTAATATTCCCTCCCTCCCACCCCCCCACCCCCATTGGAAACACATGTGGAAGTCTGACAAAAGGCGGCATGTTCCCTGTGCCATGTATGTCAGCAGTCAGTCAGTCTCCGTGCTGCCTGTTGTGAAGGCTGAGCAGCCCTCTGCTTTACAACGTGTGCAGGAGAAGTGTGGCCTGTCTGCTGTTGGTTTCACTACAAGGAGACTGGTGTCTTTTCAATTTACTGCGAAAAAGCAAAAAGAAAATCTTACCAAGTTTATTGATCTAATTCCTAGTCGAAATAACATAAGACACAATCACCTCACAAGTAATATTTCAGTGAGATATAGGGACTTGTTTTTAGACGATGCATCTTTCAGTTTTTTACATTCACTTTGCTACTAATTTCAGAAGTTTGACGTCATTTTTCAAAACTCTAGACACATAAGTAAAAACGATCATCACTTGTAACACAGGCTGTGCAATGTTCAAAACATTGCATTGTGCATTCATATCTTTAAATAAATCTTGCACTTGCACAATCATTGGTTCAAAAAAACAAATTGATTGTGAAATACCATTGAAACGTTACTTTAGATCACCCACACACAAGCTACCCATAGGTTCTCTGGGTCATCGTTCGTACAATCATTACATATTGTAGTACAAAATAGGTGGAACATGTTTCATTATGGTACTAGATGTAAATACATCCCTGTAAAAGTACTGCAGTAGTAGAGAGAATACTACAGACACAGTGGAATCATTGAACAAAACCTGAAATGTATTGATGAAAAACAATACAGTACGATCACAACATAGGTTTATTTGAATCAAAGCAAAATAATTAGCTACAAAATAGAACAGAAAAGACAGTACTGTAAAACATCAAATGCAGTGTTCCTCAACTTGCTTGTACTGTAAAAAGCAAAACAAAGAAGTGATTACTGTACTTCTACATATTCATCAACTCTGTCTTGTGGATTTGGCCACAGGTTCTCATCTACATTGCAATTAGCCAAACATCTTGGAAAAAACCTTTGGCCATGGCGAACAATGTGGTACGAGTGTATATATATATATATATATATATATATATATATATATATAAAAAGTATATATCTCAATCATCAGTAACGAGTTGGCAGAATTGGACAAGCAATTCCAAGGGCCTGCATGCATACAGTGCAGTACTGTCAATACTGTAAATAGTCTCAAAGGTGGTACATGGGACCGCAGAAACAGTGTCTGATAAACAGTAATACATGACAGTAAAGAATGATGATGAAATATTACATAATTTTAAAGATAATGTAGTCTAATTGGTTCATGCTCCACACTCATTGGTGACAATGAATCTCATTATCTTGAAACGTTCATGATCTAAACATGGAATATTGTTTGTCTGTTTCCATACAACTATGCATTTAGAGTAATGCAACTTATCATTTTGAGAATTTGTATCGATTGATAGTTAGATCATTGTAATGACATGTAATGTGTGAATTGCTTTTTGAAATAGTAGTACTTTGATGTTAAGTTGTGTCATATTGAACAGGTGATCTTTGTTAAATGAACAAATGGTCTTTGGTTTATGTTTATTGTATCCACGTAATTGAAAAAGGAGTTAGTTTTGAAAAATGTGTATTTTGATCATTGCTTGTGAGTTTTGTGTCTAGAGTTTTGAAAAATGACGTCAAGGTTCTGAAATTAGTGCCAAAGTGATTGTAAAAAAACTGTAAATATCTCGTTAAGTGAAAGAGTCTTGAAAACAGCTTGTTTTGAGTTGTACCTCCAATGAAAGTCTTTTTTTGACATTACATAACGTTTTTAAGCTGTTGTGTTATTTGTAAAAGATGGACCATCTTGTTTGAAGATCATATCTCATTTCAAGAAATGTTACTAAGTGAATTTCCACTTGTTCCAATGGCAGATTGCTTTTACTTATTACAAGAAAAAACACCTTGTATTCTTTTTTTTTTGTCCTTTTTCCAGTATGGCATTTAACATTGCTAAATTACTGTTTTATTTGTATGTCTTTGGATGATTGTAATAATGCATGATTAATAGTTTTTATGGTTTGATGTGAGCTATAATAACAGTCACTTTAACTGTACAAGCATTCTTTCTAAATTGCTATGCTAATACAGAATCATCATTTAAAGGTGCAGTGGGTAAGCCTTATAAAACTAACTTTCTGTCATATTTGCATACAATTACCCTATGTTCCAGTAGAACTACATGAAGCTAGTAATTAAAAAAAAAAATCTGGCTCCTCTGGCACCACCTACAGCCTGTAGTGCAATTTGAAAAAATCCACAGCTCCCTGTTCAGATGCACCAATCAGGGCCAGGTGGGGTGTCTAACTGCATGTCAATCACTGCTCATGCACACACATTCATTCTCCCTTGTGGGGGGAGGGGCTTAGGAGACCGTTTTGGGCTTTAGCGGAAAGGGGGGAGGGACTAAGAAGTTGTCGATGTTCAAATTTTTTGGCTAAGTCCTGGATCTTCACAATCCTGCAGCACCTTTAAGGCTTAGTCACAATAGAAAAGGACACAACAACAACAACAAATATGGCTTTAGAAACTTGGTGACATAATTATTACTCACAGGGCTTGCTGGTGAGCTACTTTAGCTGGGGAGCTAACCACTAATACGCTAGCCAGCAGGGAACATGCTAGTGCTAGCCAGTCACAATTGCTCCCCTACCATCTTTTCTCTGTAATGGGCCCTTTACTCCCCACTGACATTTTGTCCTCACGATACTTAATTTTATTCAAAAAGTGTTGTTGAAGAGCGGGGAAAACCCTCTCCAAGCTGAATCGCTTGCTAATCGCTTCTACTAAATTAGTTGTATTAATATTAAAAAGTTGTTTTGTTAGGGCGTTTGCAAGCGTTAGTTGACATTAGCTTCTCTGTGTTGCTAGGTCTCGCGAGTGTTTGTTCAATTGACAGAAACAGGTCTCGAATAAAGTTAATTTTCTCCTGACTTGATTGGGAGGAAGGTGCCGAGGATGAGGGAGAGAGGGGGAGGAAGGAGCCAAGGATGAGGGAGCGGGCGGACGATGGACGGATCCTTGGCTCGGAGCTCCCCCGTCCTGGGAGGCTCAGACTCGCTGGTGTCTGCTCATAGATGGGCTATACAGTATATACTCAGTCAGTATATGTATATCTATGGTTTCTGCTGGTGTGGGGGGATTCCAGGCTATATCCCGATCCCGCATTTTTTTTTTTAGCCGTCCGCTCCCGCCCGCAGCAAAGTTAAAACCGCCCGATCCCGCGAGATTTGCGTTGGGTCCCATGGGACCCGGCGGGACACAATCCCAATGCAGCCCTCTAATACATGGCTTGTGAAAAATGGGTCCAATATTTACGTTGGTGACCATGGGGCAAAATAATCGGTCATAATCTGTTTACGTTTACTTCTCCCTTTGGAATTAATCCACTCATGACCTACAGCTAGTCGTGCCAGTGATGAAACCCATGTGACACAGAAACAGGAAGTGACTTTGAGTTGTGGAGTCTCGGTTCTAATCCGTCTCGGCTGTGAATTAGCAAGCTTGTTTGCTCATAGATGCTAATGGGACAATAGGATCACACAGTTTATTCAAAAGATGCGTTTTTACCATTGAACGTAACTGTCTGCAAACCATTCCTCTTTTAAAATACTATAACAGAGAAGGTTTGAATAAAGTAGATGTAGCAAAACAGCCAAGGTCGCTTCCTCTATTTTTGACTCCCCGGTGCAGCAGAAGCAACTCAATGTATCTTCTAATCGTTAGACATTCTGTTATTTTAATTTAAGCTGCTGTCTACACAAGATCTGTATTTCTGTTGGTATCACTTTTTTTTGCTTTTGAGCAGCTACAACAACATAGATGTGTATTTATTCACACAATAATTGCTATTCATGCAAAAAATGTTGCTGGGCACACGTGGAAATAAAATGTTTTCTGCAAGTGAAGTGTGAACCATTTAAAATGTTGGCCCAATTTACACCGGAGTATGCCGGTTATAGGTACCAGGCAGGTTGTTATATTTGAATAAAATTGACATAATTTGTTAGTTTTAGTCATCCAAGTCATCCAAAAATCATTTTTTGCCGAGTGTACAGTGATGACAAAGTTTCTGCAGCGAAAGCAGAGTTAAGCGTCTGCTGGGAGCTTTCGTTTCTACCTTGAAACCTTGCACCTTCCCAAAGTGCCAAATTTCCGCCCTGGTTGGAGCAGGCTGGCACTCCTGTTGTTGGCCTTTTGAAAGATTGGGGTTGAGCTTTACTCAGCTGCACGGGCGGCTCGTCTTTAGCCACAGAGGATCAAGCACACCTAACCTAAGCTGTCTCCATTCTCCGTTACGGACTTGTCTACTGATTTGAATGACTAAATCATTCGCAAACCATTCTTGACGTTCGGTTTTCTCAAGCGGCTACCAATCAGCGGCCCTCCAGTCGGAGGAAGTAATCGGGTAGCGCGAGGGAGTTTTTGAAAACCTACACGTTGCGACAATCTGTTTTGGCGCTTTGTCAAAACCCTTCCTTTGTCACCGCCACAAGTTTGGGAGCTAATAGGTGATGAAAAGCCTTGTCGGAGGCCCAGATGAAGCAGATTATTTTATGAAGAATGAAAGAGAGGCAGGAGAGGCATCCAAGCATTAGCATGTGTGCTAGCCAGAGTCAGTCCCAGGAGGGAAACCCAAGTCTGGCCACGGTGTCCCGACGGACATCCTCTGTCGAGGTTAGCATATCCCTGTTTCGGCTGAGTGGCTGAAAGTTGTGTGTGTCTGCGTATTTGTGTGTTAGAGGTTATATGGTCAGTGTGAGTGTGAGTGAGTGTGTGTGTGTGGCTGCTGAAAGATTTGTTATTCGGAGCGGTGAATTTTAATGACGTTTGTCAACTCTAATACTCAGAGCTGCCCAGCTGTGGACGAGACTGAAGTTTTCTCAGCTTGCTTTGAGTTTATTTAAAGGAAGTGCTGGTTTTCAAGAGGACTACTGAAACTTATTTCTGGGATAAATCTGTGTTATTTGTAGCTAAAGACTGAGATAGAAGCACATATATAAAATCCACAGCTCCCTATGTATGTATATATATATATATATATATATATATATATATATATATATATATATATATATATATATATATATATATATACATACAGACATCCTCATAGTCCGATTGAGGATTATGTGTAGACCAGTAAGCTGTCATCAGTTGAAGTCTGGTGGCAAACTGCTTTCATCCTCACTTGTTGTCACTCTATTTATTAACCTGGGAGGTTACAGCAGGGACACGCTGGCTAGCATATCTTTTTTTTTTTTTTTCATGTAGGCCTCATTAGATCCTGTTTTAAAGTTAAAAAGCTAGTTACTAGCTGGACTATTATTACCTTTGCAAATACTACACTATCACCTAAGATAGGTCTTATAAATGGTCTAAAATGGTCTTATAGACATGCAATTACTCCCAGTGGATGACCACTTTTTATCAACTAGGAAATATTTATAGCTTTGAAAGCATAATAAATTACAATATTAGCAAAGCCTGTTGCCACTGCTTCATATACTCCCACTACTTCATTTTTTGACCATCATCATTAGAGCAAAAATCTCATACATGATCCAATTCCTTCCCTTATTGATAAAAAAAAAATAAGCCTTTTAGGGGCGACTTGACGTTCTGACAAAATCAAATGTGTTTGATATTATCGTGAGTTTTAAGCCTTGGTGGTAAGGTCTTATAGTCTGTGACCAAAAACTCACTGACGTTATGACAGATTGTCTTAAGATTGTCTTTTCAAAGTCTTTTCAGAGTCTTCTAGTGTATTGTAGGCATAAATGTCCTTATTGTTAAGTAAAGTATAACATGTTTAATGTAGTATTAATTAATGATGACCTTTAGTCATTTATTACTTGTTGATAACATTTGGTATTAATAAGGCTTCCTTAAAACGTGCACAGTGCCTCTTAAAGCACAATTTGTAGTTTCTAAAAAAAAAAAAAAACTGTTGGCAAATCAGGACCTTTTCCCGTAATAAAATAAAAACAATAAATGCTGCATTAGCAATAGGTGCATAGGATCCTGCTAACTTCTGTTGCCAATGGGAACCTAGAGGCACATGTGCCACAGATTACCTTCTGCCGGGTAAGGCTGACTGCATACCTCTGAAGCCCAACAGGCTGTGAAACCTTGCCCTTTCAAACTCCGAATCCCATAATTTAGCAGGACGGGCTGACAGCACCACCTTGTTCTCTTCCTTCTCACCGTCCATTCTCGTCAGCTTCCTTCATCCATCCTCAGCTGAGACAGACACAGTGTGTTCCTCATCATCATGGAGTAAAGACACGGTCACGTGGCTTCTCTGCTGTCTGCTTGGCTGTGTGTGTGTGTGTGTGTGTGTTTCTTTCTCTGTGATCAGATATAATGTATTTATAAAGCGCTCCAGTGTGCCAGCTCTGAGCAGCCAATGTTTCTTTGTGCCAGCGAGGCCTGTCAGCTGGTTAACACACTTAATTGCTCCCTAATTCTCCCGACAGTGGCTGGCTTCTATCTGATTCCCAGGTAATGAGCCACATCCCATTCACCAAAGTCCCGCCTACAGCGTAACTCTGTCTCACTGTTGTTCCCTATCTTTTTTGTCTGTTTCTTTCAGAGACAATGAAAAATGTAGCTCCACATTTTCTACTCTGGTATGGTAAAAATAGTCAAAAAAATAGAGTCAACAGCATTGAATATAAAATTAAAGGTCCCATATTAGGCTAAAGTTCTGGTTCATACTTGTGTTTCGAGTTTCTACTAGAACATGTTTGCATGCTTTAATGTTCAGAAAACACTATTTTTCTTATACTGTCTGTCTAAATATACCTGTATTCACCCTCTGTTTGTAATGCTTCGTTTTAGCGCCTGTCTCTTTAAGCCCCCTTCCCGAAAAAGCCCAGTCTACTCTGATTGGTCAATTTTTCTGGGTCTTTCGCATCTGCACTCCAAGTGGGTAAGCGTCTCCTCACAACCTGAATCTCCTATGGCGCCATTTTGATGCTAATAAGCACTCACCCCCCGTTAGCATTCCATTGGCTGTCATTCATTTTGACGTCACTTTGACAGCGAATAACTTTACATCTGAAGCATTTAAAGACTCTATTTGTCCATTGTTTATTTCTAAATAAACACGACAATGTATAAAAGGCTCCATTACCTTGTATCCGTAGCAGACGTTTTTGTAAAAATAGGCTAACGATTGTGTCATAACCACGCGACTTACTGTCGCATAGTAGAGGAATTACCGTATAGTACAGGAGAAGCTCGCAGGCAGTTTCGACTTACATTAGCTGTTTAAGTTTAATTACTAATGTTAACTAGCATTTTAGTTGTAGCAATAATTAGCCTGTGTCCATGTTATCTCCTTACATATACCTACGCTCTCCGTCTCTGCAAGATTGGGAATGATTGAGATTTATCTTGGCATAGCCACCAGAAGACTTCCAACTTTCAGACAGGTTGCTCACGTCACATTTACGTCGTCTCTCTCAGTTGGAGGCTGCGCAGTAACGCTCAGCGCTCACCGGAAAAGTGCTTCTAATGGCCTTCACTGGTCGCCGTCCAGAGCAACGGGATCTCTTGGTCCATTCTTATATACTGTCTATGCTGCTCTTTGAGTCTCTGCACTGTAATTGCAGCCGGGGAATGACTGTAACGGCACTTTAGCAGCACTTTCTACCTCTATCTATCTATCTATCTATCTATCTATCTATCTATCTATCTATCTATCTATCTATCTATAGTGTTTATCAATGTTTTTTGCCCCCAACGGCTCCTTCCAGGCAGCGCTGCCTGGAAGGCACTAGAATTAGGCACTGGTTAGGGTTAGGTGCCTTAAAGGCAGCGGTCGCAGCGCTGCCTGGAAGGAGCAGTTGGGGGCAAAAAACACCATTGAGCATATATAGTATAGCTGTGACATCACATTGTCGTGATGGCTCGTTTAAGATACAGTTGGCTGTGTGCATTTCTCTGTGGATTGAGCATTTTAAATACTTTCACAGTATTTATATAGCACCTCAACCTGCTTCGAAATAAAAAAAGACATGGAAATCTCAATTTTTACAATACGGGACCTTTAAGGCAACAAATTAAGGAGAATACACTAAGTATCTAATTAAGGTGTTGGGCCACCACATGCCTCAGAGCAGCTTCAGTGCTAGTTGGCATATATTATACAAGTCTGTGGAACTCAGCTGGGTTGAGATCTGGCTACTGTGAAGGCCACAGCATATGATTCACATTATTTTCATACTCATCAAATCTGTTGTGGAAGGGGCCATATGTGATGACTCAGAACAACTGTATTGTTTTGCAGTGCAGGGACCAAACCATGCTAGGCATGCACTCCGAAAATCTAAAATTGAAATTGAAACAGTGCCCTTGTACAATTACCTTGCCTGGCAGCTAGATTCTCGTGAAAATCCATCTTGTCAGGCTTCAAGTAATGCATTTGTGTCCAAACAATCAGCCTCCGGTGGGGAACAACTGGTTTAGGTGTGTGACAGCTGCCACTGTTCGTTCAAAACAACAATGGCGAACATGAAAGACGGATGGTTCATCAAATCATCTGCCAGGTATTTTTTTTGTTTCCAATGATGGCTTCTCAGATGGTTCGGTGTTAAAACCTCTCTGTAAATTATATAGTGTGGTCTAGACCTACTCTGTTTGTAACGTGTTCTGAGATAACTTCTATTATGATTGGACACTATAAATAATATTGAATTTAATTAACAAACCAGCTGGAGCGTCAGGTTAATGTCTCTTGTCACCTCCAAGTGAGTCAATTAAACAGATTAATATTGGAATGTCCACCATGTGAGCAAAATATAAACTACTTTTTGGCACAGTGCTCATGTAAAAGACAGGTCCTAAAAATACATAGATGATCTAGTTAAAGGACCTTCTGGTTTAATTTTCAATTGGGATTTAGTAAAGGTTTACCATAAAGCATACACACAATGAACCTGGGACTTATATATATATATATATATATATATATATATATATATATATATATATATATAGTTCTTTAAAAATAAAAAGGAAACTTGTTTTGGGGAGAATAAAACTACTCTGGGCTGAGATGTCCTAGTAACCTTACCAAAAAGGCTCAGGATGCTGCAAATGTTGGTATAATATGAAAATGGCTGGTGGATTTAAGACAAAAAAATAATAATGTATTGAATGAATCAAATTTGAACATATGTGTCAATGGCTTGTTGATCTTTACATTGTTAGTTAATTTCCTATCCTGGCCTGGGACACACATTCATACGGTTTGATAAAGTACTTATTGGACTTTAACTTATCATTAACTTACAATAACGAGCGCAGCTGTCCTCAATTTAGGTCATCGTGTCGTCTCATCTCCTTTTTTTCCTGCATCCGCGTGTGTGTTGTTTGTGTGTGTGTGTGTGTTTTGTGTGCAACTTTAGAGTGAAAAAACATTGCAGCGTACATTGATGTTAAAATGTATACAGGACGGTCTAAAATGTTTTGCGCTTTCTTTCGCTGTACGTTTTGTTGGTAATGTGAGATGTTCGAGTCACATACGTCTCGTCTTCATATCACAAACAAGGAACCCGTTCTCACTCCCGCTTGGTCATTGGCTCTCAGAGTGCACGTGGGACTGCTGGGATTAGTTGAAGTTGCGGGAAACTTCAGGTTATTGGTCAAATTTGCGGAAAAGTTGCGGTGATTCGTAAAAATTCTGAGTCGCACCAAATTTGCTGTGATTGGTTGAATTCGCGTGAATTGGCGCGATCGCGACATCATGAAATCTGAGGGACTGAGTAATTGAACGCGCACGTTTGACTATAATTTTGGAACCATTTGTTGAGGCTTCTACCAAAGATGTAAACGCAGATGTCACACAAAGTTTAATAATGCACCTTGTTTCATCGCCACTTCTTTGTTGTTTCCTGCCATCTTGTTCAACAATAGAGTATTTTTATACATGACAGTCACAGAGCAGGATTGAGCATGAATGCTAATTGTATCGTGTAGTACACCTCATTTGTCATCTCTTTGTATGAGGCACTTCATTTGAGTCTGTTGGAGCTCAGCTTGAGCTCACTGTTGCTTTGTGAAAACATTGTACAGGCCCAGACATAGTCAATGGGGAACATAGGTCATAAACAGTGCTACTCCTACAACTCTCCAGGAAAAAAACGATGGTGGCCACAGATTACATAATGCCCTTTTACAGTAATACTGTCTAGCACCAACGACATTAAAAGTCAGATGTGATAACTTCATGGAGACAAAGTTTAGATAATCTCTTCTTGGCTACTTCTAACGATTTCAAAGAACCGTCATTTTTGCATAAACACTACTTCAGCAAGCATACAGAAATAAATGTGACATTTGCAACAGTTTCATCTGAGCGGTTTCAGACGGATTCTCCCACAGTTTTCGCTGTAAATGTTGGGGAAAATGAGAAGCAAAGAGGGCATAACGCAGCGACTCTCTGATTATTAAATACTCCGTCTGATAGGTTTATAAGCTTCAACGGCAGACCAAACAGTAATTGCGACGCCATAATTGCTCAATTTATGAGCCAATGCTTAGATATGAGAAGTATTGTGCTCCATATTTATGCCAAAACAAGTAAACTAATCAGATTTAAGGGCCCATACAATTGCAAATGCAATCGTTTTGATATGAAATGATTTATTTAAAAAGATCGAGTGATATTTTGTGATGGTTGAACAAGTCTGTTGAGGCTCTTGCAGCAGCTAAAATCCCCTTCCAAAGCCAAGTCTACAGTTTAGTAACTTTTCTGTCTTCATTTTCTAGACTCATTTAGTATTTGTACATCTCCGTGTGCAGTGTGCATGGATGAGTGTATGTTTGCATGCATGTACGTGTAGCTACGCCTGAATGCACGCTTGCACTCCCACATACTGTATATTATGCATTTAAAAATACACAGCTGGATGTGAACTCCACAGTAACATTGCCTCCCCTTGTGCCGTGCTGAGGCCATGAGACAATCGTATCATGGAAGAAGCTTGGGATTCAGGAACTGTACGATTACTCTTGGAAGAGTCCTCCAAACATATTAAAGTCCCTGGCACAATAAAAGCAGGGTGTTGGCATGACTGGAACTGAGTTGATCTTGGCTGTTTTCTGCTGTTGTGGGCAAACAGGGAGGATGTGTAATGAGGAGGAGATGCACACAGGTCAGGCAAATGAGCGATGCTCTCAAAAGCGTACAGAGAAAGCCTGTGTGAGCGGATTTAATTTGCATTTACATGTATGTGAAAACAGCCAGTCATTGGATGTTTCAGTGAGGTCACCATTAGGAAGTGCCGGTTCATTGAAACAATACATTTAAAGACTACATAATTTGCAGCAAGAAGGCCAACATTGAATTTTCTGTATTGTGTGTTAATTGTGTGACATCTGTGTTCTTTTAAAGGCAAGCAACGGTTTTCAGCCATCAACAGCATTCTGGCTTCCGCTTAAAGGACAATTCCGGCGCAAAATGAACCTAGGGGTTAATAACATATGTGTACTGAGTCAGCCGTTCTCAGGGATATGTTTTCATGATAATCAAATGTGTCTCTAGCTTGAAACAAGCTAGCGCAAACCGGTGATTAGCTTAACGCTAGGCTTTCGGGGCACTGGTAGAGTAAAAATAAATCGCTATTTTATACCACTAACAAGGCTCAAAATAGCACCACACTTCCACGGTAGCATAATGAAGGTCTCTACATGTAAACCGAAGCATTGAGAACTTTGTAAGTGTACAGTTTATGAAGACAGTTGATGTCTTTTTTTTTATATTACCTTTGCGTATAGGCAATCTTGGGAAAACAGTCATGACCAGTTGAACCACAAACTCATTATGCTACCGTGGAAGTGTGGTGCTATTTTGAGCCTACCTACTGGTATGAAATAGCAATTTATTTTTTACTTTTACCAGTGCCCTGGCTTATTGCAAGCTAGAGACGCATTTGATTACCATGAAAACATATCCCAGAGAACGGTTGACTCGGTACACATATGTTATTAACCCCTAGGTTCATTTTGCGCCAGAATTGTCCTTTAAGAGGCTTTGAAAAGCAGTGTTGCAATACTCAAGATGGTTCTCGGTTTTGAGACCTGTCTCGAGGCTACTTTTTGAAGGTCTCTGTCTCGCCTCGGAATCAACCACATTATTACTCGTTTTTTGTCTCAGATAATGACGACTCTGGGTTTTTATTTCAGGATCGGTCAAGACCACAACTGCAGGGATATCACTTAATTGCCTGTGCATTGTCTGATTTATGTCTTACTGTGATTGGATGTAAAACTGTCTGCTTCAAATGCAACCAAAAGCTTGACTCATTTCTAACTTGGTCTTGACTTGGTCTCAACCCCTCTAAGTCTTGTTCTTCTGGTCTTGGTGATTAGGTGGTCTTGACTACAACACTATTGAGAAGTCACTGATGAGTTGAGGTGGGACACAGAATGTAAGTTCTGACAGTTTGACAAATGTAAGCTCAATCAAGTCCACAAAGCTCAACAAGTAAAAGAAAAAATGAAAATATGTGAACTTTTGTAAATATATATATATATATATATATATATATATACAGTATGTGTATATACAGTATGTGTATATAAAGCAAAAATAGTAAAATCCAGCAGTTGCCTTTAAGACACAAAAAGATATAACCAATGCAAAGTGTTCCCACTAGCAGGGCCAGATTAACCCAAAAGTAGGCCGTAGGTTTTATTCATGGTCATTGTTTCACTGTTACATTCCTCATTTCTCTTAAACTTCCGGTTATATTGTTTCTTTTTGTGAAATATTCTATTTCATATATTTTTTGTAATTATATTTTATTGTTTCTAACTCAGTTGCTTTACTTGCACAAAAGTATCTCATTACACATGTACAATTGTGTATGTGATAACTCAACTTGATTTTGATTTGAGGTGAAATACTGAAACCTGTGTCTGATAAGTTGATTAAAGGTGTACTATGAGTTCCTGCATGACGTCACTTCTGTTGACATTCCAAGTAAATTCCAAACAAAACAGAGCAAGCTCGCCCCTCCCCCCATGTTTCCGTAACTGTCATGACTAACTGACACTAACCCCCACCCCATCCCCCAACCATCTTGTCGGTGATTGGCTGGAATGTGGTTTGTTGTATTTTGGTGCCTATCCTGTGCCTCTAGTGTTTGTTTGATGTTTACGACCCCTGTGTTGTCTCCCGAGACCGGGCTTTTTCACAGTGTATTCAGGGGGCAAGCAGCTAGCGGATCAAGGAGAGATGCCTACGATTTGAAACAAAAATGAAATTACGCTGAAACCATGCAGGAACTCGTAGTGCACCTTTAAAAGTACTTTTTTAAAGTGCCCATATTATGCTCATTTTCAGGTTCATAATTGTATTTAGAGGTTATATCAGAATAGGTTTACATGGTTTAATTTTCAAAAAAGGCCATATTTCTGTTGTACTGCACATTGCTGCAGCTCCTCTTTTCACCCTGTGTGTTCAGGTCTCTGTTTTAGCTACAGAGTGAGACATCCTACTTCTGTACCATCTTTGTTGGGATTCGCACATGCGCAGTAGCTAGGTAAGGATCACATCAGCTAGCTAGCTGTTTCTCTAACTTCGGTCAGTACAAGGCAGAATTAGCCGGGAGACTTCTTCTAAACAAGGGCGCACTTCGAACTTGTGTGTTGTAGCAGTGTTTTGCCATTGAGAACGAGGGGGCTAACCGCTAGCATGGTTTAGCCCCCTCGTTTCGGCTAGTGACGTAGAAAACCGTGCAACTTGAACAGGTCACCCGGAGACTGAAGACAGGACACATTCAGAAACCTGTATCTCAATCAAAAAAAAAAGTCAAGGTGGTATGCGTGTGGAAGCACCAGAGACAAAAAATAACACCCCAAATCCCAGAAAAAAGTGTTTTTTTTTCATAATATGGGCACTTTAAAGTATATGTTCACATTTTTAGAGTCTGTCCTAAAACAATAGTAATGTGTCTATATGATCATTGAACATTGCTTTCTTCAATCATTCCTCCAGTTCGTACTGGCCATTAAAATATCCCCTACTCGTGTCCCAGTGTAAGTAATGGTGGACAAACACCACTCACTGTTATGTGCAAAAGTTTTGTTCAAACATTTATTTGAAGTTAAAGGAATAATTTGGATATTTTGAACAGAGGCGATTTCTTTAAGATTGCAAGGGAAGCTCGGCTTCCCCTAAAATGTCAAAAGATTAATGGTCAAATATGTACTATTGTGTTAACATTTTATTGACTAAAAATGCATTAGAACACGTTCATCTCGAAGACGAGTTCGTTCAGAATCAGCTACATATAGCAGGTCGACTTACTCGATTTCCTTCTCATACATTCCCGTAGCATCACAGTGCATTTCCCTGTTGAAGCCTGGCGTCCATGGACTTCAATGGGGCTGCTTTGAACAGTTTTTTTCAGTGCTTCGAAACTAGACAGTCTGCTGTGATTATGTCCCGCCCATGGATGCTCAGACAATGCTAAAATTGTCGACCTGATTTTGGCGAAGCCATTTGAAAGTCTTCCTTACGAGGAGAAACTTAGAATTAAACAACAGGGCAGATCAACACCTAAGACTGATTTAGTGCAAAGGATAGGGCAAAGTAACAGGTCTTTTCAGCTGGTATGACAAAGTTAGCTGTGACAAAGAAAATGTACTGCTGGACAATTTTTAAGATGTAGGCCGAAAATGAGCTTCCCCTCTTTGAAAGACAAGCAGCCGCCACTGATTTTGAAGTGGGGTTGTATGAGGTACGACGCAGGAGTACCGACACTGAAGCTAAACAATGTACTGATGTTGATGGGGGCAGCAGAGAAATGTATTCTAGCCACATTAAAAAATCAATCTGTTTAAGATAAATTCTGAGGATTTTTGCCTTGCCTTCAGACAGCCCTTTTTCGATGAAACGGTCATAAAAAGCTGGAAACGTCATGGAAATAGTACAATCCTTAAGACTTTTCCAAAAGTCGTGGGATTTTGTTGTATATAATTAAATGTATTGTATATTACAGTAGTATTTCTTGGATAACCTTCCACATAATGTAACATAACGGCCAATGTCGACCTCAAATGTGTTCAAAAAAATATTTGGAATGATTCATTTTCTGGTTAAATGTTTGACTCAAACATTGGGAGCTTGATTGGGGTCTAAGACCAAACTGTGAGCATCTACACTGAAATATCACCTGCCATCCGCCTGCCCTCTTTCAACTTCTTCTTCTACCTGTCTTGTGGTCCAATAACAGGATTTTTGGATATATTTTTTTATTCATTTAATACGCTTCTTGGTGCCATTTGAAACAATTAATACAAAGTTACAAGGAGCAGCTCTAACCTACTACAGAAATAGGAGAGGACTTAAAAAAATACAGCGTCTATAAAGTGACCACTATACCTGCCTAGCATCCAATTTCATCTTAACCCTCAAATCAACAAAAGTGCATCCATCAAGACGTTATAAAGTTAATATTTGTCTGAGCCAGGCTTCCAGAATGCTGCAAAGCGTGACAGCATGTCTGGCTCTTGTCACATGTGTGGCAACGGAGCTATTTCAAAAACCTTTGTTGAAAACCCCACCAACCCGCGAGCACTGGCGAGCCGCAGCAGCCCTTCTGACAGGAAGAGCGAAAGATAATATATTTTATTTTATATGTTTTGGGAGGAGAGAATGTGAGTGTGACTCCTTATATTAAACATTAACCCATTTAAAGCTAATCGAATACAAATACAGGGTCAGGGTATAAAATAAGAAAAGTGGGCAAAGGGACATATCGGGTATAAATGTTAACTGTTATATTTTCCCTACTAGTAGGTGAGATATTCTATGTCCAGACTATTATAAGAAGCGAGGCCCCCTAACATATTTTTCTTGGACAGGGCCCACACACTACATACACACCACATACGCACACGGACACACATCCTCCGTGGAAGCTCAGCGTGCTTGGAGAGGAGAGGCGGACATTTCGGGCCACAGGGCTACATTATACTATAGTAGCGGCTTTTTATGAGACAGACAACACGCCTTGCTAGAGTGGGAAAACCTCATGATGGACAGGCACTTTACCTGAGCCAAGAGCAGGCGGGCTGGGAGGAGGGGAAAATGAAATAAAATCAATACTCGAACATAACTTTTTAAATAAACATTTGCACTCGACGGACATTGTTGGCAGTGGGAGCTGGTAACCTGTTCCTATTGGTGGAATTCAACACCAGACAGTTTTCGCGGAGCACTGGCTCCCATCGAGGGTGATGGCTACTGGCAAGATGTGACGTGAATAGCCGGCAAAGTTCTGTTTGTCCAAGGTAAAAGAAGAGGGAGAGGGGGGGGGGAGACAGGGATCAAATCCTGAGGCTGCTCTTTCCCTGAGCAAGGGTTTTCACGGCTGGTTGATCACGCTAAAAGCTGCCCTAACCTCTGCAGGAGCGGGGCCTGCTCGCTTTAAGCAGCAAGAGGGAAGAAATGAGATTAAACCGTTTCAACTGAATCAGCCATGAACCAAGGTGTGATTCAAGAAGAGCTTTTGTTTGTTGCCGTGAGGACGGCGGAGACAGCAGTGGAATTTGGGTGTTAGGCCAACATGTCATCAACTGAAGGGGGTAAACAGAATTAAAATGGCTACTTCTCTGCATTTTCAAACTTCCAAGTACCATTTATGGATGGATGGATGGATGGATGGATGGATGGATGGATAGATGATATGTATTGTTCCATAAGGGAGATTTGTTTTCACAGTCTGTTAAATGTGCATGGCAATATACACGGACAAATACATCAACAGATAACATAAAGAGAGGCAGTCATTTGCCAGGGAAGGTTATTTTGAGGAAAAGTCCAAATTGCTACAGTGTGTATTTAAAGACATTCTGCAAAAACTCGTCGTTATTCATCATCTGGTGGATATAAAACAGCTGTCATTCTGCACAAACTAAAGAGAAATCCATTATGGCTTCCTAGTTTCTCGACTGATAGCAACAGCCTTGTTGAACCTAACCTCGCGTTGCCAGAGCCATCTCCACAGCGCTGTGGCGTGAGGTCTGGCCTCGCCACACACCCATTCCTCGATAGAAGGAAACCAAACGGTTTATGTTGTTTGTATTTCTTTAAACCAATCACAATCGTTTTGGGCGGCGCTAAGCTCCGGACGCAGAGACGCTGCCTCCGCAAAATATTCTCCGGAAGGAACTTGTTTTGGTGGAACATACTGTATTTAGCCAGCAAAAGAAAATGCCACATACCATATTAAATGAAGTTAACTGTGCACACAGTACAGTAATGTAAGCTATATAAATTAGATGGATACATGGTTAAAAGTAGTTCGCTCTTACCAGTGTATAACGGGTTGTGTATTTTGTCCATAGCAAACCCCCGCCAATCGGCCCCAAAACAGCCCAGTTAGAGTAAATACCCTTAACATATTCTTTATAATCATTCCCCGAAAGAACCAATCAAGCCTGCCTTGTTGCACGATCCAAATTTTCTTCAAAAGCCATTTTCAGCGTGTAACATTAGTGACCGGAGTTGAGAAAGTAAAGCGGAAGGTGAGGGACTTCCAGCGGCGTCAGAATTATCTGATCTAGCTTATCTATTATGGGATAGGGGGGAAAAAAAAGCTTTGGCTTTGCCAAATGAATGGCAGCCTTCCTTCTGATTCATAAAAAAAAAAAAGATTGTTTCCCTTTGCCTTGCTCCTTGCAGGAAGGTGAACCAAAGGGTATCAGTCTGCAGCCTTATTAAAAAAAATGGTTTGAATTTGCAAACGAAAAAGAAATCTGAGAAAGCACTCATCTTATCAAACATTTTTTATATTAAATTGCTATCACTCTCGCCACCTGAATACAGCCGTTCTCCACGTGTTGAATAGCATTCTGGGAAATGTAAGCTATAAGAGGAGCAGGTTGAGTGAAGGTGGGTACAATTGATGCCAAATCAACTTCTGGTATGCAGGGCACATTGCAGACTGATGAGCAGTGCAAGAGTATCCGAGGGGGATTTTTCCTTAAAACAACAATAGACAGTCTGGGACTAATAGGCTGCAGGATAAACTGGGTGGCCTGGCCTGGCCCGGCCTGGCTGCTGCTGCCGCCCTGAGCTGGCCCAGGTGCTGCTGACTACGGTGGAAAAGACCTCTCACTCTCCTCACAGCTGGCTGGACGGACACACACACACACACACACACACGTGCAGCTGGTCCGTGCAGTGGCCCAGCTGCAGCAGCTGCCACACTGAGCGCTGGGTGGACTGGGTCAAAGTGAAACACCTGGAGGCCGACAGTCAGGTCGTAGCGCAGATTGAACTAATATTGGGAATAAAGAAGTAGATCTCAATCACGTTTAAGCTGTTAAATGTGCACTTTGATTGTATTTGTAGTTCTGAAAAGAAACATCACTCCTGAGATCACTCTGATTTTTTTTAATCTTAATTCTGTTGATTTTATTTAGATGAGGGTTGTCAGATGATCACATTTTCTAATTGCACAAATTGCCTCCTTTGCATTACTCAGCAAATGTAGAAAGAAAAACTGCACTACAAAAATTAAACATAAAATTATCAATATAGTGAAATTATATATTTTTTCCATGTTTTTTTTCCAAATGACCTTATAGCCTCCAAGCTTACAGTACATGGTGATAAACATGGGCTTGGTGCAACAGTCAAGTATAATATCTAAATCAAATCTTGATAATACATCTTGATATTGCAGTATCAGGGCCATGAGCGTGGACAGTCACTCATGACACTGTTGCTGTTTTTCTTTTACAGTTTTATTACTACACAGAAAAACTGCTTCCAAAAGCAGAAAATCCAAAATTGTGTAAAAAAAAATCCAAACTAGTTAAAAACACTGAGTTTCAAAGTGGGTCCGAGGACCACAAGGGGTCTTTGAGGGGGTTCCAGAGGGGCCACGGCAGGGAATCATTTAATTTCACTATAATTCCATACATCAAGTAATACACTCACAGAATGGATGACTATTCCGTGGCTTTCATACACTTTTTTTAAAAATCTGGGACAAAATCTTCTCAAATGGGGGTCCGTGGTCTAATTTGAGCCAGTTCACGGGTCCTTGACGTGAAAAAAGTTTGGAAGCACTGGTCTACAGTTCTGAGTGACTGGAGCTGTCCTGAGTTATTTACGTGTTGATTTACCCATTTCATTTAGCAGCTTTAGAAGAAAAAGAAGACGTACACTGCTCTCTGCGCAAGAATTGGGGATTTATAAAAAGCAAACTTCACGGGAAAATGTGCGGTCCTCCACGGACACTCTGTCCCAGGCGTACGCACAGAAACGGGTGAAATGAGAAAACGGCGATACCGACGGCACGTGGATGAAACGCGTGAACCAGAGACCATCGTGTTAAATAAATCGAAAGATTGCCTCTCATTGATGATGTGAAGAATTCACAAAGCCATTCTTACAATTAATATCCTACACAAACACCTGTTTGATCGATCTGCGGTAAAAAAAAAAAAGACAAATTAAAACAAGATACTATCGTAAATTCAAATGAAGACATATTTGCGGAAAAAAACTCAAATGTTCTGTAATTATATTGGCATGTTATGGAATTTATTCTCATGAATAATCGATAAACAGGACAAATAATGTTTACACAGATGCTGTTTTCGATGCCTCTGTCTGGCGGAGCACATCGTTTTAATATGGTCATCATGCACAGTATTAGTGTTTTATACAGGGTTTATTTGGTAACACGTTACTTGAAGGTAACTACATAAGAGTGACATGACACTGTCATGAACACATGACAAAGTCATGACACATGAACTCTAACCATAACTTGTCATGACAAAAACCGAATGACACTTAATGACAGAAGCGTTATGTCATAAACGTTTATGACTTGTTTATAACTTGTTATGACACCTTCATGACAGTGTCATGCCACTCTTATGTAGATACCTGTCTAAGTGTAACAGTTTATTTGTATGGCTTTAGATCGTTTTGTTTTTGTTTTAAATGTTTTTTTTTTATTGTAGGTCTAAATCATGTTTTAACCATTGTGAAAGGTACAATAGAAAGTTTTACTAATTGCATGCTCCTTGTGCAGAACTATTTGTCATTTACAATTAGATTAATTCCGACACCTTTAGCTTTTTAGATACAATCAAATTGATGGGTAGAAGAAGGCATGCCGTGTGTAATGACCCACAATGGCTGGCTTTGCACTGTTGCAAATGGGGACTGACAGCAAGAAGACTTGAGTGGCCTCAGAGCCGGTTTACGACTGCCTCGAGCAACAGAACAGTTGGATCTCTGTGCTGTTTTGGGCCCAGCGTTATAGAGGAGCGCTCAGAGAAACCACAGTGTGCCTGTCCCACTTCAAGAGGGGGCAGCTTCGGCGTCCTGTGGCAGAAACACTTTCTCTGCATAGCGCTAGGCGTTTTTTTTGCGTCAACTTTAATATCGGACCATTTCTTTTTAATTTGGGCCACGGTCCGACCTCTGAAGCTGTGGCATTAACTGGAAACATGTTGTCATTCCACAGTTGGTATGGATGAATATTAATTTGGGAATTTGGGAAAAATTTCAGGGCAATTATGGGCGTGACATGAAGCCGCCAAAGCTGCACCACATTTAGAGTCGATTGTGATTTATGAAGGGAATCCGGCGTAGGACGTGCGTGCGCACGGTTTTATAAATCCGAATATTTCTGTGCGTACTCACATCCTATGTTTCATCCGTACGCCACTCCTGACGCAAATTCGCTGCATAGTTTTATAAATGAGGCCCCAGAGATCTTCAACATGGGGTCCGGGACCACTAGGGGGTCCATGGAGTTACTGAAGGGGGGGTCACCAAATTATAGTTTGATCTTTAAAAAAATAAATAATAATAACAATAGTATCTTCCAAAAATTAAAATATGTCTGAAAATGTACATGAATCCAACATATTATTAGCAAAGAGGAATCTGCCTATTTGTGATTTTTATTATTATTTACACAACATTGATGAAAGGCTAGGTATCCACTAAGCTTGGTATTGTTTTTTTGTCATTTAGAAAGAATGATTCAGGGAGTATAGAGAAAAAACAAAGAAAAGAGTTTTTTGTGGTAATCCTGACGTTAACATTGAGTGGGAGCTACTAGTGATGGCTGCAAACCACACGTTTCTACCTGGAGAACAACACTAATATCGTTCTTTCGGTTTTTTTCTTTGTCGTTCAAAAGAGAATGAGCGACAACGGGAACTTCTGAACGCTGTTTTCAACCCTCAGCTTCAGTTACACAGAGCAGGATCAGGAGCTAAGCTAAACGCTGCTAAGCTAGCAGTAGCTCCATGGCTACTTCCACACCTGGCGAGTCCCCACTGCCCCGCAAGATTTCCTAGTTGTTTAGAGATGCAAACAAAGAAATTACTGCCCTAAAGGAAGATGTTCGTCGGCTTTCCGAGGACTTAAAGGCCAAAGACGCTTTGTTAACTGCCTGCTTGGACGTCGGATGGATCAGTCGCTCCGGATTTCAACTCTCTCAGCGGCCCTCCAGGAGCTTTGGGATCCATCCGCCTGCCAGCGTCCATCCTCTTGCTCAACGCCGACCATCAAGGCGTCCTGGACTGAGGTGGTTTGCGGCCGAAAGAGAGGCTCAGATAGGGCTCAGTCGCCTCCTGCATCGCCTCCTACCCTCTGCCTCTCCAATCGCTTTGATGCCTTGTCGCAGCTGGATGTCAACACGGCTGACTGTCCTGGCTCACGTCCGATGACCGGGGTTGCCGGAGCTCCCTCTCTGTCGGTGGCTGGTGGAGTGCCTGTGGCGGTGTGTCGCGGACCGACCCTCCCGGTGGCAGCTGCTGTGGTTCCCCACAGTACGGCGTCCCCTCCTTGGGTGTCCGGTGGTCCCCGGGCTTCAGAGCCAGCTGGCCAGCTGTCGTCACGGGAGAGGACCGCTGCCTCGCGTCGAAAGCTTCTAAGAAGATACGGTAATCAGACGGTCTGGTGGCCTCCGCTGCCTGGACCGATCAAATAACAATGTACCTCAAAGACAATCTTCCCTACCGAGTAAGCAATCTTTTTTCCTTGTCCATGTCCATCTGAAACCGATACTGACCATTTTCTTCCTGACACCGGCCATCCACACTCCCCCACTCCTCATCCGCCTTTCCCCCCAACCACAATAATTATTGGCGACTCCATCACCCGGGGTATACGTTTCTTTTAATACCGTCACACATTGTTTTCCTGGAGCCAAGGTTGCAGACATCCTGGCTAAAGTTGTGGACCTGAGATGCTCGCTCGATCTCCATTAAATGTATCGTGGTCCATTGTGGACATAATGACATGTCCTGAAAGTGAACGCACACAAGGGAGACTTTAACATTCTCATTGATGCTTTAAAGAGCACCTGGAAGTCTGTTTTTATTTCGGGCCCTCTTCCATCTCTAGGTCGTGGAGTAGACCTTTTTAGCAAACTCCCTAGCCTTAACACCTGACTTCAGTTTGCCTGCAGCCTTCACAATATAGGTTTTATTGACAATTTTTATTTGTTTTGGGAACGTGGCTCTCTGTTTAGCAGGGATGGGATTCATCCCAATGCACGCAGCAGCCAGATGCTCTGTGGGAATTTGCGGTTATGATTGACTGTTTGCATTTTGTAAGCACGTGCACAAGCACACTTCCCAGTCACACTCGCCCATAAGCTCTTCTTCGTCTACAAATAACTGCTAGCCCACAGACCAGCTCTATCATTCCAGTTATAATCAATAGTAGACCATACAAAGTGGTGAATCCGCAAAGTAATAAGAAGCACTTAACTGCAAACATAGTAAATGTAGCATCCGTTGCCCGTCAGCCACAGCCTGTCCCAAAAAATGAGGCAGATAATTCCTTTAACACACTAACAATAGCCCTACTAAACGTCAGGTCTTCAACAGGGAAATCATTTTTAATCAATGATTTTACTATTAAACACAATCTTGATTTTATGTTTTTAACTGAAACCTGGTTAGACCAGAATAACCGTGCTGCTGTTCTTATCGAGTCAGCTCCCCCTAACTCCAGTTTTATGAGTGAGAATAGAGTGAATAAGAAAGGAGGTGGAGTCGCCATTTTGTTCAAAGACTCATTCCAATGTACACAAATATCTTATGGAAATTTTGCTTCTTTTGAAAATGTGGCTCTTCAGCTATGGTCCTCCCCTCGAGCTATATTTCTAAATATCTACAGGCCACCTAAGTACTGTGCAGCGTTCTTCGATGACTTTACTGAACTGCTGTCGATGATCTGTATTGACTCTGACTGTGTAATTATTGCTGGTGATTTTAACACTCATGTTGACAACCCCCAGGATAGAGGGACCAAAGAACTGTGCTGTATTTTTGATAATTATGGACTGACTCAACATGTGACGGAGCCCACACACAATAAGGGACACATTCTGGACTTGATTATCTCTAAAGGTCTGAACATTTCCAAGGTTGTGGTGACTGATGTTGCTCTCTCTCTGATCATTCCTGTGTTTTCTTTAACGTCTCTATCTCTGTGCACAAAAGTGTTCAAACAAAGGTAATCAAAAAATGATGCATCACTGAAAACACCAGTGAAACATTCATTCAGCTTTTCTCCTCCACACCCGCCCTCTTTGGGGCCTGAGTTACTGAGGTTGTAAATAATTTCAATTGTAAAATTACAAATGTTACTGATGCCATTGCTCCCACTAAGGTCAAAGCTGTCTCTAAGAATAGATCTTCATGGAGAAATGTCACACAAAAAGACTGAAAGCTGAAAAGATGAACGCAGGTGGTGGAAAAACTAGCATTTATAATTTGGAACTAAGGAATGCAATGTGGTCTTTCTTCTCTGACATTATTGCTAAAAACAATAATAATTCATGTGCTTTGTTTACTACTGTCGATAGGTTAAAAAAACTCGCAGTACCAGTAGCATCTGAACTTTTATCCTCCAAGGCCTGCAATTTCTTCTGCACTTCACCATCTTCTTCAGAGAAAAAAATCTGAAAATTTGACAGTCAGTGCCTCCATATAAAGTACAATGGTATCCGTTGTCACATTGTCCAGGCAAAACAAATTCCAATATGACACAATTTCAAACGATTAACCATAATAACCTGGAGGACATTATACAACATCTGAAAACCTCCTCCTGTTGCCTTGATATTCTACCAATGGGCTTTTTCAAAAATGTTTCATATTGTTTGGCTTCAGATCTTCTACAGAGTGTAAACATGTCTCTTCTTTCAGGTATCTTCCCACAGGCCCTGAAAACTGCAGTCATCAAGCCACTCTTAAAAAAGAACAATCTAGACACGTCACTAATGGGCGTCTATAGGCCGATATCAAACCTTCCATTTTTAAGTAAAATCATTGAAAAAGCGTTTTTTCAACAACTCAACCTTTTTTGTCACTAAACAACAGTTTTGATGCCTAACAGTCGGGTTTTCCGCCATACCACAGCACTGAGACTGCTCTTGTTAAAGTCTTTAATGACATCCACTTAAACACAGATAGTGGCAAAACTACAGTCTTAGTATTACTCGATCTCAGTGCTACATTTGACACGGTCGACCATGAAATATTACTAGACCGATTGGAAAACTGGGTTGGCCTTTCTGGCTCAGTAAAGTGGTTTGAATCCTATTTAAAGAATAGAGACTGCATCTATAGTTATGCATCTGAGCATACAAATATGAAGTGTAGAGTTCCCCAAGGCTCCATTCTGGGGCCTCTTTAATATCTACATGCTTCCACTGGCTCAGATTATGAAAAACAACAACATAAGTTACATACTTATGCGGACGACACACAAATGTACATAACCTTGTCGCCTGGGGACTATTGTCCAATACAAAAACCGGCTAATTGCATTGACCAAACTAACGACTGGATGTGCCAGAACTTTCTTAAATTCAATGAAGGAAAAAAACTGAGGTGGTTGTTTTTGGAGCAAAAAAGGAATGATTGAAAGTCAGTGCTCAGCTTCAAACGACAATGTTAAAAACAACAGTCAAAGCCAGAAATATTGTTGTAGTCATGGACTCAGACCTGAATTTTAACAGCCACATTAAGACTGCCTATTATCACCTTAAGAATATATCAAGTGTTATAGGACTTGGAAAAACTTGTCCATGCTTTTATCTTCGGTAGACTTGACTACTGTAACGGTGTCTTTACAGGTCTTTCTAAAAAATCAGAGAGTTGCAGCTGATTCAGAATGCTGCTGCTCGAGTCCTCACTAACACCAAGAAAGTGGATCACATCACTCCAGTTCTTATGTCTTTTACACTGGCTTCCTGTGCCTCAAAGAAAAGATTTCAAAATATTTCTGCTGGTTTATAAATCACTAAACGGTTTAGGGACAAAATACACTTCTGATATAAATAAAGCTGCCTTGCCTAAGGTTGCCATCCACAAATACAGTTAAGCTTAAGCCGACTTCACAGTGCCTGCGTGGCGTAAGCGTGTCAGTTGGGTGGCATGTCCGTTTTTTTATTTCAGCTCCCATGTTAACAGGTTAGAGCTTGCACACTGCCTGCGTGACATGCACGTCTCAGGCGCGCCGAAAATGCGTACATAGAAATAGGACCAACGCCCATTTTTCATGTGACACGCAAGCGTGTTGGAAGCATTTCCAGGCAATGATGTTTATATGTCATTTTGACACAAATACATTTAGTAAATGACATTTTGATTGAAAGTCTCTAGGGTTTGACATAAATGCAGATATATAATGTCATTTAAAACAATAATAATAATAATAAATATCAATTTAAAAAAAATTGCACCTGTCAATACAGAACGAAATATTCTGTAGCCTATTTTACCGTCAATACTGCAGACGTTGTCTTTGCTGTAATCAAATAAGTATATATTTATGTTCATGGGAAACATACATGTGTGCAGACGAGGCTAGCAGCAGCAGCGCCACATTATAGCCCACTGATTTAGACCGATAATGTGCCAGACAGAAACATAGGTATGGTTCCGACCAATGAAAGGGCAGAAATTGGGTTTGAAGCAGTGCACGTGTGTCGGCAGGCTGGACGGTATCGTACGTGACGATTGAGAAAGAGCGTATTTTTTTTTCTCGATTTTACCCTCCCCCCTTTTGGCTTCTGTTACTGGAAGTGAGGGCAGGGTGAGTGTTTAACGGACATGAGGCCAGACACTGCTGTGATTCAGACACAGTGTTGTGCAGATAGATGACACTGTGGTCTGCGTACACACTCGAGAAGACACCAAATAAACAGAGCGCTGGCAAATGCACAGCAGAGGCAAAACTCTTTTGGAGTTCCCTAACACTGTCTTCTTTTATCGATTTCTGAGCGCTCTCTCTTACCTCAGCACACACAAACACTCACCTGCTTTCCTCATAGTCGATGCAGTCTGCCTTCTCACAGCACTCACTCCATGCACATGCATATTGTGTGTGTCACTTCAGAGGGAAAATATCCACAAATCTCAATGTTCCATTGAGTCTTTCCTCATTAGCTGCCTCAGATCCTACATGTAAACACACCTGTCACATGGGATGATCAGTACAGAGAGCATGACAGCGGATATACAACTCTTCCTGGAAAAGTAGAGCGAGCAGAAAATAAGTAGGTTTAAGTGGGATGTGAATGTGATTAATAGAAATGGCTTGACTTGAATTGCCGAGGCTTAGATGCCAAGAACAGCTGCGAAAACCAGGCTGGTGGAGTGTGTGGGTGTTTTAAAGGAAGTATGTTGCCCTTAAGCAAGGCACTCAGCCTGCTATTACTGCACAGCGTCCAACAACAGAGGATTGCGGTTACTGGGCAGCCCCCAGGTGTGAATGTGCGGAACTGTGCGAGTGTGAAGCAAAGTGAAATGAAGCATATTGTTTTTGAAAGGGAGAATGGGAGGTCCACTTGTCCTGGTGACAGAGGCTGAGAGCAACACAGTGGCTGAGACACACAGGCCTCAATATGTAGCTGTTAGTCATTCTTATTTATTTGCACGTATTTCCCACTTTTGACAAAATTGGAAAGCTCACCACAGAGCTTCACTTTGTTCAAAAACACTACATTTCTAGCAAACATTACAGGACTTAACACAGGGCAAGACAACTTTATTTATGCAGCACATTCCATTACTCAATAGGCTTTACATTAAAATGGCTACAGCAACAAGTAACATGTACAGAAGGATACAATGGATAAAATACATGAATAACAAATAAAACCACGAGGTAGTGTAGAAACCCAAATCCTCTCCACAGACATAATACACCAACATGTAATTATACAGTGACAGATAAAGCTAGGAACTACTCTACACATCCTCATACCAACAGAATCCTCAAACAACAAAATAGGTCGATTGCCAAAGACTCCCAAAACGACATATATGACCTTTCTATTTACTGCTGCATTGTGGCCTTTTTAAACGCATGACCGTAACACGTGACTGCGGTGGCTGTTTTAATGATGTGACCGTTAGTTAAGTTTAGACAGCAAAAATACTTTAAATAATTAAAAATAATCAAAGATTGGCTTAAAATGAGTTGCGTAAAACTACAAAATTAGGTCATAACTGTGTTACAGACTTAGTTCTAGCAAACGTAAATATGGGTGGTTATGAGCTGCTTTCTCAATCAACATATATGGTCGTTTTCTAGGTGAGGATTTTTAGATAGCAATATTTCTTACCAAATCTAGATCTTATTCTAGATACATTTAGCAAACCGCCACATGGTGGGTCAATTGTAGTTAGTGTAAAAATGCAAAAAAAAAATTTTTTGAAAAATTAAGAAGTGGTCTTGCAACAAATAAGAGCAAAACATTATTTGACCTTAAGAAAACCTGTTATCAGGTCGGGTGACTTCTATTTGATATAATTTCAGAAATGTGTATTACTTTTATTCACGTTTTAGTTATTTGATGTTGTTTAGTTTAGCTCGTCTAATTGTTTCGTCTTTTTCAATGTTTTGTCTTAGAAGCATTTTGAGGCTACATCTATCGCCATTTTTTACGTGTACAGTTACCATGGTTACAGGTGTCGCACTCGCCTATCGCAGAGTCAGCAGAAAAAGGTTCTGCCACCTGTTTATGGCAGACTGATATTATGATTTTAGTTTCAGTTGGCAGGACAAATTGTTGGGACGAATAGGAAGCAGGGCTGACTCAGCGTGCCATATCTGGCTCTGTTAACACGCCTATGGTCCAGCCCTGTGAATCACAACTTGGTGATGGGATCCAGCCAAATCTAACTTCATGTTGGCCAACTGAAACACTCCATCAATGTTAGTATTATGGTTCAACATAACCAAGTTCTTGTATTAAGGTTTAGTGAAAATTAAAAATTTGACCAAAGTTAAGAGTTGAGAACTGCACCAAGATTGATTAAACTTATCCTAAACTTCATACCGATGTTTTATTAATTCACCCACACAATCATACTGTAATTGGTAAACCAGTTTTTCCATTCTCTTGAATGAAGTCATTCTGCAGTCATCAGCAGTTCGAGATGTGTTTAAGCCGAGGCCCTGAAGAGTCCTACCTCCAGGCGGCCAATCAGCATGAGAGTTGTGGGAGAGGACGCGTGGCTGGCAGCGTGGCGGCGGAGACCACAGCCACCTCGCCGCTTATGAAGGCCCTCATTCACCTCCATTCACACAATATTCATGCAAGAGAGAGACTTACCCAGCGAAAACAAGCCCCGTTTAAAGAGAAAACAATCGGCCTTCCCCAACAAATTCCTGCTAATTTGCCAGGGCCGGTTGAGGAGCGTCGCGAGTGATGGACGCCTGCCCGTCTAGCTTCTGAACGTGTGTTTCTGTGTGTATTTGAATACGTGTGTGTCCCTGTGCTACTACATGCCTAAAGGGTGCCAGCTATTCAATCAGGCTCAGCTTTGACACATCCCTGGTGCATCCTGTTCTGGAGTTTCACTCGTCAAACTTCCAACATCCTCTTTCTCCAAACACACAGCTCTCTCATCTGCCTCCACATACCTCCCAGTCAAAAACAAACGTTTTTCTTTACTGCTTTTCTCAATCTTTTTTTTTTTTTTTTTTTTTTTCAAATTGTGTGTCAGTTTGCAAGCAGATCCGAAAGCCCAAACTGAATGAGTATTCTCATCCCGTTTCATTAATCATAACCCATGTGAATGACTTGTTATTGTGCGACAATTTAACACGCGGTGCAATATGACTCAGTGTAATTTGACTTTCCATATTTATTTTTCTGGCTTATTAGAAATAGTGCTGCTTGTTCTGTGAGGGTGCACTGTGCTGCAGGAACATGTTCCAGCCCATGGGGGAGGAAATGTAGGGGAAACCTCGTCTCACTTTGTGTGTGGAAGGCGCTCGTGGCAAGTGTGCGCACTGTTAATAGGTGTGTTCATTAAGTGCGTGTGTGTGTGTTGGTTACAGTAGCCAGACTGTCTGAGGGTTTAGCAGGTGGGTCTCGTCTTTAACACTTTCGACATGTGTGTTTGTTTGTGTGTGAAGTTCAGGTGTTATGTGATGTGAGACAGGGAAATGGAGGCTTGGCGCTGTGTGTGTGTGTGTGTGTGTGTGTGTGTGTGCGTGTGTGCATGCGTGTGTGCGCGCGCTGGTAGTAGTATTTCATTGCAGCATCTTTAGGTGTGCTGTGACTTTTAATCTGCGGTGGACCAAACATTTCACTTTACAATATTCAACAGAAAAAAAAAACTATTTTCTTATTTTTGTAGAAATAATCTGTGTTTATTTCATGTAAAGCCTTATGCAGTTTGAAATTATAAATTTAGCTGGCAACCATATATTTTGCCAACTGAAGTGACAGCTGTTGCTGGCGAAAAATAAATAAATCAGCTGTAGCTAGCTAGCTTAGTAGTTGCTAGTTAGTAAATTAGCGTAGTCTGGCGGACTTTTTAATCTTTACAGGTGACTCATTTTAACACAACTCTGAGAAGGGCTTTTAAATATAAACTTGATGGCTACATACATGATAGTGTGCTATAAGGTTGATGCTAAAGCTGCATCCCAAAACGTTAGCATCCTCACCAGCTGATGATCCATGGAAGGCATGTCAATACAAAAACGGCAATGTTCTTGCATTAGAGTGAAAAGCTTTTTAGTCTAGTATTATAAGTATGACAAGAAGAGCTAACTTTTTTGTATATTCAAACAATGTTTTCACTTTTAACATCACAAGAGAAAATGCTAGTAGTATAAGGATTTGCCAATGTCTTTGGCAAATAACGCTCTCTCAGCTAGCATTGGTTGGGGTTGGTAGAGTTTATACTTCACTAAATTTAATAAAGAGCAGCCCAGAGCTACGAATGTTAGCCTAAAATCTGATAGCATCCAGGACTGGCTTTCACACAGTGGGAAAATACTACACAATGGATGTCATAGTTGTGAACGTTTTTGTAAAGTAACTGTAACACCACGAAATGTATGATATGCTCCCTAGCCTTGAAAATTACCCTCGGTTAGGCTAGTACTGTAGGTACAGTAGTTATAGTTAGCTGGGCATACTAACGATGGCAGCTTATGTTAGAGCCGATAACCACACCTAATCAATTCCTTACATTTTTACTCTTGTTGTAATTCTGTTTTGGGTCTTTGGAAGGCAAGAAAAGAAAGTCCCCAAACTCAGAATCTACCTAGATACAGTTATATTATAGCTAAGCTATAATTGGACAATCACTTTTCACAGGAGGGAATCAGCAGTCGATTAGAGAATGCACAACACAACTGGTGAGATCTGAGGCTCGATGCTTAAAATTCAATGTTTATAACCACTCTCCTGTCTAAATTGCCCCTCATCCACTCCAAACTACTCTGCCCCCTTCACTTCACCCCACCCAGCCCTCTGTGCTCCCCAGGCCACTCTCCTCTCCCTTTCACTCCTCTCTTTCCTCCTGCAGTCAGCTGGCATGAAGAAGAAGGGCTCTTTGACTCATGTGGAGGGGGGAAATGATGAGGGTTGGGGGGTCCCGGTGCTCTTGGAGTCAGATAGTCTGGCTGGTCCGTACAGGCTTTTCCTTCGGGGTTTAAAGCAGTCAGAGAGAGAGAGAGAGAGAGAGAGAGAGAGAGAGAGAGAGAGAGAGAGAGAGAGAGAGGAGATTTCTGACGGCACATCTCCACCATGTGGACTGCTGACAGGGCCGCCACTGAAACTGGCCAGAGTATCACTGCTGATAGACAATAACGTGTGTGTGGTTGAGAATAGGTTGTCTTTCAAGGAAGTTGCACTTCAACAACACGCATCACTAAGGTTCTTCTACTGCTACTGTCAATCGGTCAATCGTAATTTATTCAATGTGTTTTAGTGGCAAGTTAGAACAGTTGTGTTCTAATTCAAAGTGTTTTTTAAGCCAATCACACCCACTTTTGACTGTCGTCGCTTTTACATCCAATCAGCTTCATCCACAGGTGGCCCCGTTTCCAATTTAGCCAATTTTGTTTCTCACTACAGTCACTGATAAATATGTCGGTGAGTGGTAAACATAAAATCCATCCTTCATATGCCCTGATTAGTGAAGAAGTACAGTGAAGTGCAGAACGAAGGCAACCATTTTCAAGTCACAGTCAAATCCCTGTTTTGCTAGAATGATACTAGCAGTGTTATTGCAGTAGCAAGAGCAGTTGAGTAGCAGTAGTAGCTGTGAGATTAATGCTGCGTTCCAGACACAATTTTTAGCCCGCAAGTTACGACTTCAAGTCACGACTCACTACTTGATAGCGTTCCAGCATGTCATCATCCAGATAAACTGTGATTGAGTGAAGGTTGGTTTCGTTGCGTTTACGTACAGCAGATTTGTGCGTCTGGTGATAAAAATGACATTTGGCACACCGTCAAAGCTGGCTAGCTAAACATTGTGCCGCGTTAGCTAGCGGCTACCTAACGTTGACGTTAGCTAGCGCTAGCTGATACTAGCGATTTCTAGTCAGTGACATATTTTGGGCTTCATTTAATAAACATAACCTGTAGTAGTACACAGTCCTATGTGTATTGTTTTGATTACAATGTGCGGAATTACTTTACGTTGCCTATTTATGTATTTATTTCTATTTCTCACCGTTAATCGCCGGCGTCTGTACATCATCAACAGGGGTCGCCATTGTTGTTTATGTGTGTGTGATGTCAAAAACTCAGATCTGGTACGAGTTCACAGGTAGTAAGTTACAGATTTGACTGCCGTTCCAGGGCACTTTGCAAAAAGAAAGAGCTAGCTTTTAACATGATGAAATAACCCCAACTGTTCTCCTGTAGGTTGACTGTCCAAGAACCAGCATTACAAGAATCTGAGTCACATCATTTGCCAAATACAATAAATGTTTGTCAGTTTTATGAAAAAGGGACAAAAGTGACATCACCTTACAGCATGTAACCAATTTGGCTAGATTTTCACACGACAATTTCAATATGCAAGACTCTTAGCAAAAAAAATAGTTTCACACATTTTAAACAAATTAAAATAAAACTCACAGTGTTAACAGATCTTGACCCAAAGCAGAAAAACTGTCCACTAAATTCCACACATTTTCATTCTTGATCACCACTGAGAACAGTAAAATAAAATCTTCACCGCCATAATGCTGGAAAGCATAAAACATTAGAGTAAACAGTCAGTCTTGGGTATATGATAGATCAGTGGTGGAATGTAACTAAGTACATTTACTGTACTTGCGTACAAATTGGAGTTACTTGTACTTTACTTTTTTTGTCTTAACGCAAACTGTACTTTTTACTCCACTACATTAATCTGACAGCTTTAGTTGCATACTTTACAAATTAAGACATGTAGTTTACAAAATACAATGTTTTATTACAAATTGAACTACCCAACAATATACAGGCCTACAAGTCCAGCCGATTAAACATTTGGTTGATTGACAGAACTGCCATGATTGTATCCAGTTTCTGAGTACTTTTACTTTTAGTACTTTAAGTACATTTTCCTGATGATACTTACATATTTTTACTTAAGTAACATTTTCAATGCAGGACTTTTACTTATAACAGAGTATTTTTACAGTGTACTTTTACTTAAGTAAAGGATCTGAATACTTCTCTCGCCACTGCGATAGATACAAAGGACATCACTCCATATACTCACTCCAACACACACTCACTCACAATCCATTCAGTGCATTCATCAGCAGCGCTCGGCACCCCTGCTGCCCTGCAGTAGCTGTAGACCCCCGATGCTGACACCTAATCCAGAGCCTCGCTACCATAACATTTTCACAAGGGTCACGAGCCGCGCAATAACAGCTCCACATGAATTGGTGAACTGCTTCTTTATAAGAGGTACGACACACACAATTAGTGTTCATTGGCGGTAGCCTGCCGCCACTTTTTTTTCTGTGTATTTTTACAAGGGTTGAATATAATCCTTAGATAGTATGTATCTTTAACAGAGACTGTGTGTGTGTGTGTTTTGATTATGTTCTCCTGTCTTGAGAGGTGTGTGTGTTTGTGCACATGCATGGTGGAAGTCAGCGTGCACACTGCAGCCCTGCACCTTTATTTTATGTATTCAACATGAAATACATGTAAGTGTAAATATTAAAGGATAAAAGATGGACATTACACTTTTTTTTTTTTTAAATAGAATAATGAGAATAATGAGATATGCACTATCAATATCTTAAAGATAGTTATTGGGAGGGTGTGGGTGGTGAGAGAGGATATAACTTTAGGTAAAACAAAATATGGCTTTATAGCTTTAAGGAATAAAACCTTACAAGCAAATATTTCTGACAAGCCAAATCAGACGTCCTCTCGCTGGCTCGCAATAAAACTAATGACAAAATTGGAACAATCTGCTTTTTGAATGGCCACTTTTATTCCGCAAATGTAGTGATCTGTGGCCTAATTTGTCCTGTGGGACGCCACATGCTCCCCATAAAGCCACATTAGGGCTGCAGTAGCAGGGATAATGAACATGATTCAGACAAGGTGCCCGGCAGCAACTGAGGTATAGCACATATACACACACATTTTACTACTTTTAACATCAAGGTCACTGTAATTAATTATCCCGAATTTTCATCTTGCTTTATTGAACTTGAATGTCAATACGGATTGTCATTAATTGATTATGACATCATTTATTGCTTTTCTGACCATTTAGAAACACACAATTGCTTTCAATAATGGTAGAAGCTTTGTACACAAGTTTGGATTTTATGTGACAATGCATCTATTTCATCAGCGTAAATCAAGAGTTAAAGGATACGAACAATACCTTTTTAATATTTTCAGACTTTATTTACACCGATGTTTACACCAGCTAGCAGTTCTCGTCTTCTCTGCCTTTTGCTGGAGTATATCTTTGTTTGTGTGTCACTGCCACCTAGGCCAGACATTAGGAATTATGGACATTTCTTTTTTTCAAATTGGGCCCCCCATTCACACCAACTCCAGCCCCACTACCATCCACCAAACCACCTTTGGCTTTAATACAAACACAGGTAATTTCAAATCAGCTCTTGGTCATTAGCCTGGTAGTGAAAGAGACGCAGTCTCTAACAAGCATTTCCAAATACAGTGTTATAGACCAGTGGTTCCCAAACATTTTCATGTCAAGGCCCCCTGAAATGACACGAATTAGACTACTGACCCACATTTGATAAGATTTTGTCCCATGGTCCCCCATTTGACAGGACATTTGCTTTTAGATGTTTTATTACAGAAAGTGTATGAAACCCATGACCAAAACAGCCATACATTCTGTCATTGTGTTACTTATGGATGGAATTATATTAAAAATAAATGATTTCCCTTTGTGCTCGGGACCCACTGGAACCCCCTCGAGGACCCCTGGGGGGGTCCCCACTTTGGGAAACACTGTTATATACCCATGTGGGCCATGCTCTGTTGCAGAAAAATTCAAATACACCACTTTTTTCTCTCGCCAAAATTAAGACCAACTTTGGAGCGTTATTTAGCTTCTTCCCGTCAAGATGACATGATTGGTACCAATGGATGCATTAGGTCGTCTAGTTTGATAAGATACCGGTATCTTCACTCTAGCTTTAAAACATGCTTTTCTGCATAGCTCCTCAGCTTTGCCATGTTCAGCTTCACCCTGGTGCTTCTTCACACTTTATTTTGGCCAAACATTTGGCCGTTTCCTCGCTGCACCTTCCATTTTCTTGTTCTATCTCTACCCTGGCTTTTCTGTTTTGAGGGCCTGCTTTTTGGTGAAGCATTTTGACTTAGCTAGTCAGGCTGCAGTCCGCTTTACACCTTGACATTACACGCATGTTCTGCACATCTAACCCATTACTACTATCTATCATGTAAATACATATCACTTGTATTAGGGCTGGGCGATATGGAGAAAATCAAATATCACAATATTTTTGACCGAATACCTCAATATCGATACCGCAACGTTATTGTAGCGTTGACTATTGGTGCATTCACAAAATATTTACACAATGAGATTTTTGATAAATAATCATCTGTAATGTGGATATAATGACTACGTGGGTGAAGGCAAATAGAACAGTTACAACAGTCTGGTAAGTTCCGAAAATGACATCACTTTACTGTAATGCAGCCTTTAAAATCAGGAAAAGACAACACTTATGCAATATTACGATATCCAAAATCTAAGACAATATCTAGTCTCATATCACGATATCGATATAATATCGATATATTGCCCTGCTCTACCTTGTATTGTCAGTAAATTGTTGTAATTGATCCCATTTTGGGGCCAACCATAGACCTATACATGGGCCACCCCTGTGTCATCTGTACCCTTTGACCCGCCCTGGCGGCGGGGCTGCTGCCACCAACTGTCGATTGGTGAAATAGCTGGAAACCATCAGCAGGAATCGGTACTGGCATGCTGACCAAAATATTGCTAGATAGCACCACTGTTGCTCAAAATCTCGACAGGGCATCTTTAGAGTGTCACATTTCCAACACTCTCTATTTTGCGCTTTCTGTTTAATCAAACTTGTGTATTTGGGTATGGGCCATTTCACAAATTTCCAAAATTAAATTACCTGTTGTAGTGCAGTGGATTAAAAGTGATGAGCAGGTCAATGTCATCACAGGTGAGCAGAAGTTCATATGATCTGAGATACCCCTACTGGTATGGACTTTAGGGAGCAGCATAGACCTTTCACTTAATCATACCCCTCATCCTTCAACACCTCTGGCCTGTACATCACTCAGCATCCTGACCAGCTCAATAATACTGTCAGTGTACACACACACACACACACACACACACACACACACACACACACACACACACACACACACACATATAGTGCGTTTCACTATCTTTGTGGGAACCCGTCATTGACATAATGCATTCCCTTACCCTAACCTTAACCATCACAACTAAATGCCTAACCTTAACCCTTACCCTCACCCTAACCATAACCTAATTCTAACCCTAATCCTAAAACCAAGTCTTAACCCTCAAACAGCCCTTTAACCTTGTGGGGTCCAGCATTTTGGGCCCACAAAGCTGGTCGGACCCCACAAGTATACTGAACTCCCGGTTTTTGGACCCCACGAATACAGTGAAACGAGAACACACACACACACACACACACACACACACACACACACACACACACAATTACATGTTCTTGACAGACACAGGTTTATATGGTCTCGATTATGAACCGCTTTTTGCATGTACACACACACACACACACACACACACACCATCTGTGCACACAGTGAGGGAACATCCGTCCACACCCCAGCGTGTGCCAGTGAGTTGTGTTGTAAAGATTTATATGACAAGGTGGCAGACAGACAGTGGCAGGGCTGCGATCCTGCCCGTCTCACTGCTGATGTTGACAGTGTTATTGGTGTGGGTGTGTGTGGGTGAAGTCTTATCCACATTCAAATGCAGGTGGATTATAGGAACTAGGTATAACACAGCAGGGGTTATATTTGGATTTCTTATGTGTGTGTGTGTGTGTGTGTGTGTGTGTGTGTGTGTGGGTGGGTGGGGGGGGTGCTCTGTGGTTACAGGGTTGCCAAAGGTTCACGTGTGTGTGCATTGACTACAAAATCTGATTGATATAATTTGACAATAACATAGAACAAGGTGAGACAAGCCTCTGCACACTCTGAACACTAAATGCTAATCAAATGTATAGTACAATTTTGTGAGAGCAAAATATTGTTTAAGCAGAATATCTAACTGCGTGTCAATCACTGCTCATGCACACGCATTCATTCTCCCTTGTGAGGGGAGGGGCTTATGAGACCATTTTGGGCTTTAGCGGAAAGTGGGGAGGGACTGAGAAGTTGTCGTTAAAGTTTTTTGGCTAAGTCCTGGATCTTCGCAATCCTACAGCACCTTTAATTATTGGATGGCGCCATTCAGTGCTATATCTGAGCAGGGGATTGCGCGGCTGTGTCAGACACTCATCTCTTGGCTTTCGTATAAATGTTTGAAATGTCTAGCTGCCACCTAAATATACCACATGTTTATTTAAGTATTTATTATTTATTTATATTTATTTGTTTAAATATCAACTTTACTGAGACCACCTATCATGTTCCACACATGATAGGTGGTCTCAGTAAAGTTGATCCCTGCTGTGGGGTTAACGTCGGACACAAAATGTTGGGAACAATTGATGTACCGTGTCCCCAAGTTTAACTTTTCATTAACATGCCTAAGGAAGTTTTTTCAGAAGAGTTTTTGTAGGTAGAAGTCTGTACAAAATACTAACAACTCAACACAATAGTACTCATATCTCATATCCATTCCCATTTTGGCTGAACTTCAGTTAAATTCGTGCCTGCAGGTTTCTTGTGCGTGTGTGGGTTTACAGTGTGTCAACAGCTGGCACATTTGAATTGGCAAAGAGTTTGCACATAATGGAAATCTCACATGTGACAAAGCTTTCCGTGGCTTGTGAAGTGACATGTTACAGTGTAAAGAGATGAACTGATCATAAAATGCACAAACACACACAGACATCACTTCATAACAGGTTCTGGGAGCCGTTCTAATGACCACTAATGTTCATCTGTCAAGTAGGAGCTAAGCCTGTGAAAGCAACATGAAAGGCAACTGCTATGGGTCTTTCTACAGTCATTCTGCAGCGGGCTGATGCCAGGACTGAGCCACAGGGCGGGTCTGGCTGGCAGAGGTACGCTGCTCTGTGGTGTTCTGCACAGGTCTGCAGATTGTCTATCTGACTTCACCTTCTGCTCTGCACCAAACCACAATTTGAAAAGCAACAACCCTACAGCGTTTCACAGACCTGGTCTAATGTGATTTTACATGTGTACATGTTTTTATATTTTCAGTATATGCAAGAGGTTATAATGAGATATTTACCATATGGAAGAAGAAAACGCACACTCTGACAACATGATTGATGGTATGAAAATAAAATAAATGATCTTGTTTAGAAGAAATTACAGGTTCTCATTGGGCACAATCATAACACTTCACATAGTTTAACCTCTATATTTAGGACATATTGAATGATGAAAATAATTATTTTATTATTTTTTTCTCACTATGGTGAATTGGGTTAAGAAATTTTGAAACGGCTACATTTTCTGAAGCAAAGTACATGTGCTCACGGCTGAAATTGTACAGTTCAAACTGAAACAGTTGCAGGCAGTATTTTTTTCAGTATCTATACTGAAAAAAGTTGAAACGGCATTGTTGAAAAGAGTTAAAGTTTAAGTTTTAAGTGTAGGCGCTGAGTGAAGTTAAAATGTCACTTGAAGTTCAAGCACTGGAGGGAGTTGAACTGAAGTGTAGGTGATAAATTGAAGTCTAGGTTGATGTGGAAGTCCTCAAAGAAAGTAGTGCCAGGTCAGGTGTATAGACTGAAATTTGATGTCAGCATCTTCAGCTGAAATGTAAAAAACTGAAAGCAGCTGTTGTGTATGAATGATCAACAGGATGGGCATACCTGAAAGGGTTTGAAGTGTAAACATTGAAATGAGAAATGTTAGTTAACAAAATAAATGCCGTCAAAATGTCAGTTGACCCATAAGTGGTGAAAGCACCTGAATTGTCATTTGAAGAGTAAGAGATGTTAACAGTTGAAGAGTAAAATATGAAAGCAGATTAAATGTCAGTTGAGCAGTAAAAGCAAAAATACAAGTTAAGTTACGTAAGTGTTAAAAGGAGTTGGAAGTGGAAGCGCTGAAGGTGGTGAACTTGTGTGCATTCTAAGCAGTCAGAAAGTACCGTATTGGTCCGAATATAAGAAGACCCCCCCCCCCCCCCCCCCCCCACCCCCTTTTTTCAAGACTCATTTTTGAAAAAAATACTTCATAAAAGCCAAATATTGTTATCATAAAGAAAATAAGGTTACACTTTACTTGAAGGTATTTACATAAGAGTGACATGACACTGTCAGGAAGGTGTCATAAACATTATAAACAAGTCATAAACGTTTATGACATAACGCTTCTGTCATTAAGTGTCATTCAGTTTTTGTCATGACAAGTTAGGGTTAGGGTTCATGTGTCATGACAGTGTCATGTGTTCATGACAGTGTCATGTCACTCTTATGTAGATACCTTCAAGTAAAGTGCTACCAAATATAATTTTATTTGAAAATTATTCTAATAAAAACACATTGATTAAAACAAGGTAGTCTGTTGTGCTTAACATCTTTTACATGCATTATTTTCAATATCTTTTTAGATGAAAGTGTCACATTTAAATGAATGGTAAATATTTCTAAGGCCTTCAGCTGAATGACTGCTCTGGTAATGGGCATCCCACCATTCCATTTTTCAGTCACTTAATCACACACCCTCCTGTCAATCTCCCGACGACTAGCGTTTAAGCTAATTAGCGGTTTGCCCTAAAACTGGTCACGTTCTATTAGCATGAAAACATATCCCAGAGAACAGTTGACTCGGTACCCATGTGTTATGAACCCCTAGGTTAATTTTGCGCCGGAATTGTCCTTTAAAATAAAATGGGTTATGGATCATTTTATTTCTATAGTTTATAGCTGACTTCTCTATTGGCTGTTGAAACAGGTGACGTCCCTTAGGTTCTGTGACTTGAACAGCTGTAAGTGAAAAAACCCTGTCTTATATTCGGACCAATATGGTAGTTGAACTGTCAGTGCAGGAATAAGAATCAGTTCAAGTGGCAGTTGACATGTAACGTGTGAAAGCAGTTGAAGTGTCAGTCAAAGCATGACGAAAGCACCTTTTTATTTTATTCAAAGTTAGGCTAGGTTTAGAAAACTACGGCCACTAGAGGTCTCAGCCTTACAACATACGGAAATATGGGTCGTAATAATCTGCTTGTACAAACAACCTATGGGGTAGTTTTTGGGGAGGACAGTCTAATTCAATTATGTATAACAATAGAAAAAAAAAGCCTTGCTAGTGTCTGATAGACAAACTCTAATGTTACAAACATTCGGACTAACTGCCAGATTTGGGTATTGTCATTTTCTTTAGTCTGTGGCTCAGCGGGTAAGTTAGGGCTCCAACCTAACGTTAGTGAAGTCAACATATGAAAGCATCAAACATGCATTTGAGTGAATGAGATGAGAGTGTATCTACGTAGTCCCTTAAATTGTATGTACGGGACGAGGGGATTTTCTACCTGAAGTTATTGGCAACAAACATTTATTCGGTCTATTCCAGTACCCAGATTATGTGCTAGTGAAATAAGATTTTGTTTATAATATTTATTATAATTTCTTTCAATAATGTCAGATAAGATAATCTGATGGTTTACTTCTGTGAGGCACAATACTTGTGTGGCCTCACTCTCGAGTTTACCTCAAATCATCACACACTCTCTCACACACACACACACACACACACACACACACGCGCACACACACACACACTCTCTCTCTCTCTCTCTCTCTCTCTCTCTCTCTCACTCACTCACTCACTCACTCACTCACTCACTCACTCACACACACACACACGCACGCACTTTTTTAATTACCTGTTACTGTTCTCCTGCTGTGTTCGACGTCATTTGAAATAACTAATATATCCTATAAACCTCGGCAGCAGTAGCCTGCTTGGGTTTACACAAATAATTAGCTGGTAAACAACGCTCTGTTTTTCTGTTTTGGAAAACAAAATAAGCGATGACCTGCACTTTTAAAAGGGGATTAGCAACATTATATGCAACATATCTTTCTCTAAGTCCTCTTCCTCTTCCCTCTCCTTTAATCCCCCTTTTTATGTAAGCACTGTGTTTTTCAGGAGCAAAAAGCAGCGGGGTGATCTGTGGATTTTTAACAGGGCTCAGTGCTGTGTACCTTCAGGGTCTGCGGTCCCTACTGACAGCTTTACGGGCCGCTGATTGAAGGTGCCATGCCAGCGCAACAAGGGAGGCCTGCACCGACAGTGGCTGCGTATGAAGGGTCACCCATCTACCGTGCATTAGCATCAGAATACACAGCTGCTCCACATTATCTCAAAGCTGCAATATGATGTGCAAATTTGATCAACGTTAACATAATCGGAGCAGATTTTTGTGTTGTATGATTTACTTGGAACACATTTTCAGAAGTGTGTACGAAGCATAAATGTTCTTGGCTTGCCTGAAACTGGCTATTGAATGGTGTTGGGAAGACTATAGCACACACAAACATCAGTCAACATGAGTGTTCCAGCTTGGACCTAGGACGCAAGCTGTTTCTCCAAAACTATTATGGGAAGAGAAATATCTTCAGACCACGTTTTATTATGTATTGTTGCTTTGAGAGCATTTTGTTTACCCAATCTAAAGTATTTACTGTTCTCCCAGTGCGTTAAAAAGCAACGCTTTGTCAGGTGCCTTTGACGCAAAAAGTCCCCTTTAGCATCATATTTAGACACGCTTCGTCGGGACTCTTGCCGTCACTTTTTGATGCTCTGGGTTGGGACGTTCGTTTAACTGACATGCGGCACAAGAATGAGACAGTTACAGTAGATTTAGGAAAAGATCGTGGGTAGGGTTACAAAGTGTACTTTTCAGTGGCATCAGGACAAGAACCCTGGTCTCTTGGGTGAAAGTCCTGTGTTACGCGGATTTTTCGGTCTTTCCTACTTCTTGCTACCATTATCATACTATGTTTTCAAAGTGACATATTCCAATAACTAATTAGGAAAAACCCAACCCTGTTTGGTCGCATTAGAGACGGTTTAGAACTGAGACTTCCCAACTCAGAGTAGTTTTCTGAATCTGTGTCACATGGGCTCCGTCACTGCCACTCCTCTTTAGGAGACTAGCTGCTGTTCCTGAGTGTATTGATTCCAATGGGATAACGTGAGCGTGAACATAAATTATGACCAATTCTTTCGTCTCATAATCACCAAAGTAAATATTGGAGCCATTCTTCAAAAGCCACATATCTCTAGAACATTCTGTCACCAAAATGGCATTTTCCAGACGGACACATCAGTAGAAAATTAACTTTGTTTGAGGCAGAGTCGCGACGGTTCCGCGTCAATTCCCTGCTACTTGAAAACAAAGAAGAACGTGATGGACTCTTCAGAAGACGTAATTATCTTGTCATTTTTGTCCTTTTCGTCTCCAAAGCTGAACGCTGCTGTTGTCCTTTCTCAGCGGTGATGTAAAACGCATCACTACACTGCACTATTTTGTAAACATAGCCATACTGAGAAATACAGACAGTTTTGTTGAGCCGATAGGCTTAGTTAGCATTGTATCAACTCATTTGGCAATGGCTTGAACGTAACAGACGTTAATTAATATAAAATAGTTGCACACTATGGCTTTAATGTATAGGTTCAAAATGTTTCAAGTCTCTCTTAATGCTTAATGTAATTGTCCCTCCTGTTTATCTGAAGCTAACATGAAGCTTCAGCCACCTCAGACAAATCAAGTGGATATGTTCCACAGATACAGCCTTTTAGGTCAAAGATTTCCATGTTTACAACTTTAACAGCCAATGTACCGACTTTTAACGAGGTTAGCTGTTAGCTATCTAACAGTGTACAGTGCTGAGAGTGCCTATGTGTTTGTGCCACATCTTAGAAACTGCAGTTCTTTTTGTTATTTTGCTCCAGACCATCCATTCTTCTCGTTGTCTCTGTACTATTATGAATTGAGACATAAAGCTTTGGGATATGCACAAATGATTTGCTTTATCTGAAACATTTTTGACTGTGTGAACGTTTTTCACCTCAATCTTGGGAATTTGCATTGCCTGGTGTAAATTTCAAGTCCATTTGCATCCGCTCACATCTGTCCATTGACTTTGTATGCAATTGTTTAGCCCCCAAAATTCATTTAGACTTTTAAAGACGTTTGCTAATTTGCTGTTTCTCTCAACTTTGCAAAACCATCTTATTTTTTGGTATTAAGTGTATATTTTATTCAGTCTTAACTCGCCAATTATAGTGACCTGCAGTCATCTACTGTATTGATCATCTATAAAGCTTTGTGAAGAGAAAGGGCAAGGTTTGAAATATCCAGGGGTATAGCTCACATACACACACAGAGGAAAACAAGAGTGTTCAAGTGACACTGCAAGTCCATACAAGACACACACACACACACACACACACGCACACGCACACACACACACAGACAAACATAGAAGCACATATTGGAAAAATACCCATGACATCACCGTCACTTTACCTACCATTGACATGCTCCTATTTATGCACAGACTGCTACTGCGTGCCACCAGGACATAAACACACACGTGTGCGTGCCACTCCCTTACACACGCCCTCATACACACACACACACACACACACACACACACACACACACACACACACACACACACACACACACACACACACACACACACTCTCACACTCACTCACTCCACCCTAAACACACCCATGCCACCACCTATATACCCATCCAACGCCACAAACACAGTCACCATGTATATTCATGACTATCACAAAACACACACACCTCTCAACCTGCCCAACAAACACATAGCAACCCAAACAGAGTGTGTGTGTGTGTGTGTGTGTGTGTGTGTGTGTTGGAAACTTTCATTAGTCCAGAGGTGTCAGCTTCCAGACTGACGTCACACGTTTGCTCTCCTGACATTTACCGGAGGTTTCCTACTTGTTTCTGGTCTTTCCTCTCCTCTTTTTTTTTTTTTTTTCAAACTTTGTTTTTCACTCTCTCTTTCCAACATTTTGAAAATGACTACTTTTCAATATCGGAATGAAATCATTAGTCTTCCTAGAGTCTTGCTTGAGTTGGGGAGTTGTTTGGTGTAAAGTGGTCAAAAAACTCAGTCCGAGTCAGTCTTTTACCCGTCTTGATGTTCCGACAAATTCAAACGTGTTTGATATTATCGTAAGTTTTAAGTCTTGGAAGTGAAGTTAAATCATGTAAACAACCAATGGATGCGCTCCCTCCTACACCAAACAGGAAGCAGCAAACTGCTAGAGCCAGTGTTTATGATTGATATGGTGCCACGCTAAGCTAAATGCTAAAGACGGAAAGTTGCCGATTTTCAACCCTTCTGAAGCGCGTCATCCAATGGGAGTTTTACTGGCAGATAAATGCGGACCTCCGGGTACTGTCACCATTCATCTGCATGTACGGCAGAATAGAAAATCGGCAAACCTTCCCTTAAGTTACCAGCTAACGCTAGCGGTAGCTAGCTAGCTCGGTTACATATTTTAAAACGAATCTACTGTAGTTGTAGTCTTGCAATTCGTGACCCTGCAAGATCCCCAGTCTTTAATGTTAGATGTGACATGGTTGTGTTTAGATGTGAGATGTCTTTTTAAAGTCTGTTCCAAGTCTTCTAGAGTATGGTAGGCATAAAGCTCATTGATTAACATTGATTATTATGTTTGTTTATTTCGTACACAATTGAAATGTAAAATCTAGGGCTGTCAATCGATTAAAAAATGTAATCTAATTAATCGAAATGAATCGCATACATAATGAACGGTGCCTGAACCGATACTTTTTAAGAAAGTAAAAAAAGAGAAAGGAAAAAAAAGGGTACTAAACAACAGTTAGTGACATTAAAGAACGGCTTGTTTATTGCTAAGGCCATATGGTCAAAATTTAAAAGATTTAATAATAATGTATAACAATAACTTATTTCACTAGTAAATTGCTGTTGAACAACAAAAACAACCACCAGGTGGGAAAAGAACATTTACAATAACTTAAAATGCACCACGAGGCTGTAGTTTACCAGTTTCATTGAACGCACCGTCTGTGTTGTTTTTCCGACGGCTAAAACACAGTCAAACTTTACACCGTTTAGCGTTAGCTGTCAGCATTTTAACCGTGTTTAATCCAGCTACTAGCTAGCGGTAGGCTAACGTTAGCTGCTGTCGAGTATAGTGTTAACTAGCGTCACGTGCAGCGATGTTTGTGTTGCCTGTATTGTCTGTTTCAGAGCATCAGAGAGAAGCGCAGACATATCAGTAGCACCAGATATTGGTAGCCAGGGTTGACAGGAAGACGATTTTTACAAGTAAATGTTCCAATTAATGATCCAGGCAGCACATTCTCGTCTCCCTACTTCATTTTACACTCAATGGTGGCTAGAACGGCTCCGGGTCAAACGTCAATATGGAATGGATTAATCTGCGTTATTTTTTTTAACACGTTATTTTTTCTCAGATTAATTAATCGAAATTAACGCGTTATTTTGACAGCCCTAGTAAAAACAATTGGGATTTTAGAGGGAGTTACATGCTGCAGCTATTTGCTAGCGAACAACTTTCCCTAAAACCACAAATTGTAGTTTGTACATCTCTGTTTGAGTATGGATTAAACAAACCACCTACAATGTGTTATTTCGTGAGCTTCTAGGCATATTTAATTTTTTACTTAGGAGAGAGCCAGACTAGCTGTTTCCCATGCTTCCAGTCCTTATGCTAAGCTAGGCTAACCACACACTGACTCTAGCCCCATACTTAACACCCAGACAAGAGAGTGGTATCAATCTTTTCATCTCACTCTCAGAAAGAAAGTGACTAAGCATATTTCCCAAAAATGTTGGACAATCGTTGACACCATTACTTTTGCGGTTCTAAACATTCGTTGCACGATAGCTGTTATAAAATCCTCAGACATAAAGTAAGGGATCCTGACTGCATAAGCATTATGCCAAAAGTGACTGCCCACTTTTTGAACAGCTCCGCTTCCGGAGGTGATTTTACCCATGTAATATCTCCATTGACGTTTCATTAAATGCTGATATAAAGAGTTTTTAGCCTTGAACCAAGCCAACCAGCTACAAGGTGAACTGTGACCATTAAACATTTGATTCGACGCAAAAGATCATATTGAAAACAGCAAAAAGGCACAGGTACAAGAAACTATCACAGACTTCAATGGTAGCAGCTCGCTATATAGCTGTTCGCGGTTGCGGTACACATTTCCATGGTAACAGCGAGCTTCACAAATCGGAGATGCCGATGTTACGCTTAGGATTGTGGGTAGTGTCGTACTTCTCTATGACATCAAGAATATAGCATGTTTTTCTTAAAACAAGGTTGATATTGTACGGACTTGTTGCTTCATATACCATCGTTTCACAACCTCGTAGCTCGTGGTGTGTCTGCCTTGCATGTTTAGACATTATGGCTAGTAATCAAAATCCTTATAAAGAAAATCAATAGGAATTTTCACTTCCGCAGCCACACTGTTGATCTCTTTATATAGTAATACAATAATATAGCATATATGATTCTAGAATAGGCCATTCTGCTTAATGGCTACTTTTATCTATGGTACTTTGATTTTGATGCTGATACTTTTGTACTTTTGAATGCTGTACCTTTACTAGTAACAGAGTATTTTGTACACTGTAGCATTGCTACTTTTACTTAAAGGACAATTCCGGTGCAAAACGAACCTAGAGGTTATTAACTGTTGTGTACCTACTCTGTCGTTCTCTGGGACATGTTTTCATGCTAATCGAATGAGTTTGGAGCTTTAGCGAGGCTACCGCGGACCGCTGGTTAGCTTAGAATGCTAGTATTTGGGGCATGGGGACACTCAGATTAAATGGCTATTTAATACCACTAAAAAGGCTCGAAACATCACCACACTTTAACGTTAGCATAATTAGGGTCCCTAAATGTTAACCGAAGCATTGACAACGTTGTAAGTGTACAGATAGTTTATTATGTCCATATCATGTTTACTTGTGGGAGACATTTTGAAAACCAGTCATGATTAGTCGAACGCCGTGCAACGTGGAATCTGGGGATTTGTTGTTGCAACCAACGTAATAATAACTTAGATTAATTTAGCATATTTCATGAAACCTAAGGATGCTTTACGCAAGTACAGGGAGACAAGTGAAAAGAAAATAGTAGGCCAACACAAACACGGACTAAAAGGAATAACACGTCTGCGCTAAATGGAAGGGGGGCGTAATTTAACATCGGCTACTGACGTACAACCACATTGCGCAATCTAAAGTTATTTCATGAATGAAATAGACATATAACATACCTCAGGGCCAATTTGGGTGGGTTGGGAATCATTTACAATCCCGTAAATGTCTTCATCTGTTGAAACCCCAACCGAGTGTGACTCGGGTTTCGACCATCATCTTTCACTTTCCTTTTTAGCTTTTAGTTGTTCTTTATTTATTTCCTTTATTTCTGTGATGGTCCTGCCCCAGGATCAGCCATACCTACAACAGAAAACTTCTAAAATAAAATTAAAATACAATTAGGCCTATATAAAGAAATCTTCTGCTACCTTTTACCTGCATACTCACTAACATGGGCTTTCCGGTGTCAACGCCGTAATCTGTGACCCATCAGAACGTTATGCTCTGTAGCGCCGTCTACCTGCCGCAAATCACTGTCTGACTTCCCGGAAAAAATCGGACCCGGGCAAAGGCATTAAGAAAAACTATACACAAATAGCGTTCTTTTCACTGTAAGTCTAGATTGCTGTCATAGTTTCAGAAACATTTAAATGTTATATATACCAACTTTAAGTAAAATATCTGAATACTTAATCCACCACTGCCGCTGGGAAATTAAGTACTGAACCACCATAGCAATTATATTATACATATACACATATATATATATATATATATATATATATATATATATATATATATATATAAATATATATATATATATATATATACATACATACATATATATATATATATATATATATATATATATATATATATATATATACAATTAGCGCTTCCCTTAGCATCAAACACTGAGTGATGAAAATGAATACAATATTAGGATTGATTTAAATTAATTATGCATACAGTATATATTTTTAAATAAATACTTGTTTTTTTTGTAATGCTTTACATTTTAGGAGAAAGTGTATCTCTGTCTCAACCTCACCATACAGTGACCACATGTTCTGTTTTCTTTTGGTGGCCATGATTTTTTGTCTTCCTGGTTCAACTGCCAGTTTGTGGTCACTGAGCATGTACTTGGTTAGGATCTGTCTCTGCTTTCTATCTCTGACAGTAGAGATATTCTGCTAATTTGTACTCTCTTTTAAGGGTTAGATAACATTCTAATCTACTTCTTTACATTGTGTTATAATTTGCTTTACACTCTCTCTCTCTCTCTCTCTCTCTCTCTCTCTCTCTCTCTCTCTCTCTCTCTCTCTCTCTACTTGGGTTTTATTGACGTCCTGGTTTTGGCCCAACTGCTGTGCGTTTTTGAAATTGCGGTCAGCCGAGTTCACAATAAAATAGGAACACGTGTACAGACAAACACTCACCACGCTCCGTGCTACCGTTGTTACAAACTCACACCGTCTAATTAAATTCAAAATGTCAACTTCGATTACTGTCCCAAAAAAGTTTACAGCGCAGTAAATGTTTTTGACACTCTTGAAATATATCACAGAGAAATGTGTTTTGGTTTAAGTGCTTTTCACTGACAACAAAATGACACGTTGGAGGAAATCCCTGTGTGTCTCTATAACTTCTTTTCTATGTAACGGATCTCTGTTGTTGTCCTCTCGTCCACCTATGCTCTTCCTCTTCCCCGCTTCTTTACATCTCTGTTCCTTCCACTTTCCTCATTCCTCTATTCCATGTCCTTATTTTCTCCCCTCCCTCCTCCTCCCTCTTTCAGTCATTTTCTTCATGCCTCCCCAATCAGCCTCAGGTCTGGTTTAGCGCTGAAATCAACCTTGTGATTTAGAGTGACACTGTTAATCAGGGTTCAGCTAAACGTGGACTTGGCTGCACTCAGAGTGTGCATTAAACTGTATGTGAACGTGATGTGTGTTTCTGTGTGTATATTCAACATGGAACTTAACTTTTTCGCCCAACTTGGCCGGTGCCACCGTCACTCTTTTATCAGCCAACTAAGATATTTAGTATAAAATACCTCCAATGATGTTTTTTTTTTTTTTGCCAAAGTGACTAGTGTTGTGTAACATACCGCTCGCAAACAGAATGTTTAAATGCCTGGTAGTAATTTCCCACTTTGGTGTTTTCATGCATGAGTGTGTGTTGCTATTAGTGTGCACTTTGTCTGTGTGTGTTCCACATTGTTTTTGTCTGTTACACTTTACTTGAAGGTATCCATATAAGAGTGACATGACACTGTCATGAACGTGTCATAAACATTATAAACAAGTCATAAATGTTTGTGACATAACGCTTCTGTCATTAAGTGTCATTTGGTTTTTATCATAACAAGTTAGGGTTAGGATTAGGGTTCATGTGTGATGATAGTGCCATGTGTTCATGACAGTGTCATGTCACTCTTATGTAGATACCTTCAAGTAAAGTGTAACCGTTTTTTTCTTACATTATGTTAGCTAATATTTTTAACTGACATTCAATACATGAAACATGTTTATTATGAAATATGGAAATATGTATTCGGGTCACCAAAGGACCAGCACGTTCTCATTCCCAACTAGTCAAATACTTGGATGCTTGGTTGGTGGCTCTCAGTGTCAGATACCGACCAAAAAAATCACTCTTTAGTGTCTGCATAGGACGCACCAGGTATAGCAGCAGCTTGACGGGGGCATAGTAAAGTGACATTAGTATTAAGAGTGGCAACGGTAGCAAGTAGAATAAAAGACCAAAAATCTGCATAAGGAGGCAGGTTGTGGTGGTTACCCACAATCTTACCCTAAACTGTCCCAATAAACTGCAGACAATTACCTCTTCTGAAGAGTTCATCATGTTTTTTTTTAAAGGCCCCATGGCATGAAAATGTCACTTTATTAGTTTTTTTAACATTAATGTGAGTTCCCCTAGCCGGCCTATGGTCCCCCAGTGGCTAGAAATGGCTATAGGTGTAAACCGAGCCCTGGGTATCCAGCTCTGCCTTTGAGAAAATGAAAGCTCAGATGGGCCGATCTGGAATCTTCCCTTTATGATGTCATAAGAGGAAAGGTTACCTCCCATTTCTCTGCTTTGCCCACCCAGAGAATTTGGCCCACCCATGAGAAAGAGAGAGACATCATGGCTTGCAAACGACTGAAGCATGGCAGTTGGTCAAGGCCACACCCCCACCCTCCACGTTGCTCCCCCCCCCCAATAGCATTTAAAGCTACAGACACAGAAATGGCCTATACTAAGTAAAGCTTATTGTGAGACTGGCTCGTAGTGGCTGTAATTCTGCACCAAGGCTGAATTTCGGGAAAGAGACTTCAGATACAGTATTAGGGGACCACTAAGGCCTATATAAAAGAGACTTCAGATACAGTATTAGGAGACCACTCCCTGTTAGCAACTGCGTGGAGGAGGGGTGGGGGTGCGATCACCGAAGGCTTGCTTGTTGTTGTCATTACGTAGAATTCCTCATGGGGGCAACAGAAACTACGCACTATTAGCTTTTTTTTATTATTAGTTAAACAAACACTTTTAAATGACGCCAAATTGGTCTTGACCTGTTTAATCTAAAATTATTTCTCAGTTACTTCATTGTATTTCAATTTTATGATTCTACTACAATGACTACTGCAATTTATGTAATAAAAGATTGTACTTCTGCGTCTGTGTATCGATACACAATAGCCACAGAAAATATCTTGACACTATGCTGTATCGATTTTTTATTTTTTTTTTCTCCCACCCCTAAAAACTAATAGTGTCTAATATAACAGTCCTGCATCCAATCCTACCTTCATGAAGTTAGGGCAAAGTTGTTGTTGAAACTGTTTTAGAGAAAATGTTGATCCAACTGTACGACCATTATGGAGGCTGCAATTAGCGGTGCTGTTGAATTGCATTGCAATATACTGACAGGTATTTCTATTATTTTGTCCACCCCATTCATATCTAGCCTAGATAACTGAATCATCTCCGTATAAGACGTCAGTATCAGTAAACTGAAAATAAGCATCCACCATCCCTTCTCGCTCTGGTTCAGCAAAGGGCTAAAGGTGAACTTTATTAAAGCTTTATACCACAAGCCAGACAGAAGCCTTAACTCCCCCAGCCTTAAAAATAATCAGCCAAGGATGGAGCACTGGCTTAGAAAAATAAAAATACAAAAAAAAGAGCAGTTTGGCTTTAGCCCACTTATACCCAGGGGCTGAGCTGTTAGACCCAAGCACTGTAAATGTTCAGCACCTGATCATTTGTGTGTTTTGGATTTCCACATCCCTCCCCATTGTTATGGCAGACGGAGAGGGGGATGGAGAGACATAGAGGGGGGGGGGAAGCCCACCAGAGTCGTCGCTCGTAACCCCCGGGGCAGGCGGATGCGTGACGTGATTGACAAGGCTTATTCTCCCTCAGTATATTGCTGCGGATTTTTTTAAAGCCCTGGTCACAAGTTGACATTTATTTAGACAAGGCTCATTCTGGGCAGCCGAGAAGCCACAGAAACCAGAAGATGTCTGACAGAGACAAGTATTAAATGTTTTGTGTGTGTGTGTGTGTGTGTGTGTGTTTGGTCTGACAGACAATTTGCTCTAAACTAACCTACATACCTGCCTCGCTACGTAGTACCTTCTTGAGGTAGATTAAGGGACAGTATAAAAAGAGAGGGCTGTTTTTTTTTCTCTTTAGCTGATGGGAGGGTTCTCAACTTTTTATAGGAAAGCGGGGGAGGGCGCTTTAAGTTTTTCTCAGTCAGATTTAATTTTATGAATGGGCATAAATTTGCACTTAGACATATTAAGACAACACTCAAAATCAACTACAGTAGAAGCTACTGTAATATGATCAGTTTGTCAGTTCTGAGAGACAGAATAGATGTGCATTCTTGTAATTAGTGGCTGAACGTTATATCTCCAGAGAGCGTATTATTCTTCACTAGCCTGCGCTAGCTTCTTACCTTGCACGGCAGCTGGATTCTCGCGATATCACGAAATCATGCGAGAATCCCGGGATCACATTTCACACGAAAATCCATGTTGTCAGGCTTTAAGGAAATGCGTTTGTATTCAAACAGCAGCGGGCCGAACCAATCGGCGTCCGTTATGGAGCTACTGACAGCTACGGGCGTGGTTTAGATGTGTGTGACGGCCCCGACTGTTCGTTTAAAATAACAATGGTGAACGTGATAGACAGATGGCTCATCCAATCACACGCCAGGTATTTTTTTGAAAGTGCCTGCCCTTTTCCAAACAATTTCCAATGACTGCTTCTCACATGCTTCTGTGTCAACAACCCATCTGGCACGTCAGGTTAACTAGCTCCTACTTTATTCTGCATTTAAAAGAACGCAAAACTACAGTAAACTTAAGTATGTCTAAAAATTGCTAACAGAGTACTCAATCTGTCTGAGATTTCGCATAACGTGAGCTCACGATTGGCAGGTTTGTTTTAAGAAGTACTCAGCAGAACCAGATATATCATCTTTTTTTTTTTTTTTTACACATTCTTCGGTTACACTTTACTTGAAGGTATCTACATACGAGTGACATGACACTGTCATGAACGTATCATAAACATTATAAACAAGTCAAACGTGTATGACATAACGCTTCTTTTAGTAATTTTCATTTGGTTTTTGTCATGAAAGTTAGAGTTAGGGTTAGAGTTCATGTGTCATGACAGCTTCATGTGTTCATGACAGTGTCATGTCACTCTTATGTAGATACCTTCAAGTAAAGTGTTACCCATTCTTCTCCCTTGTCAAAATCTGGCGCCTATATTTCACACAATTGATCTCGACTGCCAACAACTTGGCTGGAGATTCTTGTGTTATGCTAGTTGCAGCTAATCTAGCTATGAGCCTTTAGCCTCAAGCAGAGAGAGAGCGGGCTACAGAGGTCTGAAAAGCTTCACTTCTTTGTAACTCCACTCCCATTCATTCATTTCTATCATTTTTAAACGTGTAGTCTTCAGCCCCAACCGACACTTACTCAAGTGACATCACTGATATTGTTTGATTTGGGTGCTATGTGAAATGTATTATTACATTCAAGTAGAACAAAGTGTCTCAAATTCGTTGTGTAGTTTTATGTTCTCAATGACAAAGTGAGTTTTACCAGTTCAATAGTGTCATTATTTTTGAGATATTTGGGGCAGGTATGTGGTATTGAATTTTTTTGTATTAATAATGCTGATTCAAAATTTTTAACCATTAGGTTCAGCCCACCCCAGTAATTTCCATACAGTCCCTAAGAAGAGTGAATCAGCACAAAGAGATGGCCATAGAAGCATTGAATATCAGCGTATGCTTCTGGTTTTGGCCTAGGATTGATGATGTGTGTGTGTGTGTTTGTGTGTGCCTTGGACACCGATGAAAAGTAAACTAAGATGTAATAAGCTATAGCTGCAAGGGAGTCTTAAAGTCTTTGGTAGAAAGTCGGGGTCTTGTTTCAAAGTGCAAAATCAGTTGTAAGCCCTCGCAGACGCAGACTAAACACAGCATCGGCCCTATTGTTGTTCTGCACTGTTACGGCCCTCCCTGGAGATTTAGCAGGAGCTATAACCTGCCAGTGCTGCGACAGGCAGCCAATAGCCACGCTGCTTAATAATGACCCGGCCACTGAGGTCACACCACAGCCTGATCATGAGCATTTATACAGATATATATTTTTTTTTTTACATTTTCAGGTATGCCGGTGAGACAAATCCTGACTAGTTTGAATTGCTTTTCCCAGCATAAATACAAAGTAGAGGCAGGAATATGGCATGGTTTCCTTTTATAATCGATTCAGCATGTTCATAATTTCTAACCATTGTATTTTAAGAGCTGGACAAAATGTTTCACGTCTGTTTTTTTTTTTTGTCCAACTAATACATGACTAGTCACTCCATCTTCAGAAAAAATGTTCACATCAGTTTCCGTCACGTGCCGCTCTGTGGTTTATAGACCATGTATACACAAAGTTACGGGAAAGAAAATGAGAGAGTTTACTGGAAGAGGAGGCCCATTACTGAAAGCATGGAGTTGGATCAGTGGATCGGGTTAAAGGTCAAACAAACCCTACGCATTTGTTCCGTCCATTGCGGTGGCATGTAGGATGGTTGCACATGCATTTAGGCTTGTATAGATTTGTGTACATTGGGTGTGTGTGATTATGTCGTCTCCGCCTGGCTCTGGATTTCATCGCCTTCTTCCACTGGCGTCTCTGAATCATGTAATCTACCTTGTTAACGCAGTGATTACCTATCATTACGCAGCGGTCCGGTTTCAGTGACACCATTCAATCCAACATACAGTCTGCGTGTTTGCAACGTGTCAGCACTGACTTCTGTTTTCTGTGTGCAAAGCCTGGGATAAAAACAAACAGCAGAGGCAGATAGTGAACATGATATGGCTATAATTTTAGAGTGACTGGTAGGAAATGGTGAGGTTTGATTTGGTTGGTTTCAAAGGACCACTTTGTCAACCAACCACAGAAAGGGGGAGCCATTAGTGCACTTCCAAGTGTGTGAGTGTGTTTGTGCATGCTTATACTGTACAGACTTGTGTGACACATCAGTCAATACCAGCTCATTATAGTGAACTTGAGTTGATATGGAGGTAATAACCAGGTTAATTTGCTTTATTTTGCCCCAATCATCATCAATAGAGGCCATGAGGCTACATTCACACTACATACCTTAAAGATGCAATACTCAATATGTTGTACTAACAATGGGTTAATGACTATGTGTAATATGAAATGGCTTACTCACAGACTTACTCATACACACCTATGCAGATCCCTTCAGCTCTACTGCACATTTTAGCATCTGTCGGCTCATTGTTTTGGTTTTACGGGTTCACTCTCACTGAACTCATCAAGCCCGTTTCCACCCGTAGCAGTTTTCATATTAATGTTTTCAGGGGTGGAAAAAAGCTCTGATAAAGCCATTGTACACTACCTGCCCATGCACCACACAACAGACACAGTTAGCAAATAGCTGGTAAACATAGTTGAGCATTTGGCAGTATAAAGAGCCAGATATTGTTGTCAGGAGACGGTGAAGACCAAAACAGTCCCAAAAGAGCATGCATTCATTAGGTGGACACAGACACAACAACAAATGAATGCTTAGTTTGCTTTATGTCTGCTCAATTGGACAATTGTTTGCTAACACATTCACAAAATGCCCAAAAAAATCAATTAATGCTGCTTTAAAGCTAACATGTAACTTTTGCTGGCCACAAGTTGCAGTCAAGGGATAATGATACCTGCTAAAACATGTTGTATCAGTAGCACGAGAAGAGTCATAAAGTCAGCAAATGATTCAGTAGCATGCCAATATTTGCCTGAAGTTAGCTAACATTAGCTAATGAAAGCTACTGGTCAAAACAGAACAAATATTGAATTAAGCAAGGGTGCTTTTTATCATTTATAAATTACATTTTTACTTTTTAAGAGAGAGATTTTTTTTCTTCTTTCAAAAGGTAAGTAGTCTTGATTTATTGCTTTTTATCCAGAAATAATCAAGCAGCAACTTCAAGAACGCGGATGTCAAAGATATGTCCATGTTTGTAGCCATGCTAGCACGTAACTAGCTACCTGCTGCTTTGGTCTAGACTGAAATATTTTGACAACTATAAGGATTTCTACAAACCCAAATTCCAATGAAGTTGGGACGTTGTGTAAAATGTAAATAAAAACAGAATACAATGGTTTGCAAATCCTTTTCAACCTATATTCAATTGAATACACTACAAAGACAAGATATTTAATGTTCAAACTGATCAACTTTATTGTTGTTTTGCAAATATTCACTCATTTTGAATTTGATGCCTGCAAGACGTTCCAAAAAGGCTGGGACAGGGCCATGTTTAAGACTGTGTTACATCACCTTTACTTTTAACACTTAATAAGCGTTTGGGAACTGAGGACACTTATTGTTGAAGCTTTGTAGGTTAAATTCTTTCCCATTCTTCCTTGATATACGACTTCAGTTGCGCAACAGTCCGGGGTCTCCGTTGTCGTATTTTACGCTTCATTATGTGCCACACATTTTCAATGGGAGACAGGTCTGGACTGCAGGCAGGCCAGTCTAGTACCTACACTCTTTTACTGTGAAGCCACGCTGTTGTAACACGAGCAGGATGTGGCTTGGCATTGTCGTGCTGAAATTAGCAGGGACGTCCCTGAAAAAGACGTTGCTTGGATGGCAGCATATGTTGCTCCGAAACCTATATGTACCTTTCAGCATTAATGGTGCCTTCACAGATGTACAAGTTACCCATGCCGTGGGCACTAACATACCCTCATACCATCACAGATGCTGTTTTTTTAACTTTGCGCTGATAACAATCTGGATGGTCCGGCTCGGAAGACATGACGTCTATAATTTCCAAAAGCTATTTGAAATGTGGACTGGTCAGACCGCAGCATGCTTTTCCACTATGCGTCAGTCGATCTCAGATGAGCTCGGTCCCAGAGAAGCCGGCGGAGTTTCTGGGTATTGTTGATATATGGCTTTCGCTTTGCATGGTAGAGTTTTAACTCGCACTTGTAGATGTAGCGACAAACTGTGTTAACTGACAGTGGTTTTCCAAAGTGTTCCTGAGCCCACGTGGTAATATCCTTTACATAATGATGTTTGTTTTTTAATGCAATGCCGCCTGAGGGATCGAAGTCCACGGGCATTCAATGTTGGTTTTCGGCCTTGCCGCTTACATGCAGATATTTCTCCAGATTTTCTGGATTTTGATGATTTTATGGACTTTAGATGATGATATTCCTAAATTCCTTGCAATTGTAAGTTGACAAACGTTCTTAAACTGTTGCACTATTTGCTCACGCAGTTGTTCACAAAGTGGTGAACCTCGGCCCATCCTTGCTTGTGAACGACTGAGCCTTTTGGGGAAGCTCCTTTTATACCCAATCATTACCAATTAACCTGTTGTGTTCCAAACAGGTGTTTTTTGAGCATTCCTCAACTTTCCCAGTCTTTTTTTGCCCCTGTCCCAGCTTTTTTGGAACGTGTCGCAGGCATCAAATTCAAAATGAGTGAATATTTGAAAAAAAAAACAACAACAATAAAGTTTATCAGTTTGAACATTAAATATCTTGTCTTTATAGTGTATTCAACTGAATATAGGTTGAAAAAGATTTGCAAATCATTGGATTCTGTTTTTATTTACATTTTACACAACGTCCCATCTTCATTGGAATTGGGGTTTGTATGACCCAGAGTTTATATTTACCCTTATTTTTGCTTTAGTGTTGGTCAAATTTGGGAACATTTAGGTGACTTTGTAAGCCCAGATCTTGATGGAATTGAAGTATCTCCACAATTACCAGTCACGTTGTCTGTCTGTCTATTTTTGTGTGTTCTCCTAAATTAATTACACCATGACCACTTTTAAAGCTGGCATATGGCTTAAGATTTACTTGTCCTATCAATGTTAAATCCCAATTTAAAGAATGTTGAACATCTCGGATTCCAGTTTTGTATCAGAAATCTATCCAGTCAAAGGATTTTCATTTATTTTCTGCATTTCAGAAATAAAAAGAATTAGATTTTTACTGTTCAAATATTTGGTTTATTCTGTTACATATTTAACAAATCATAATTGAGACATTTTCACATCCAGTGTGAACGCAACCATTATTAGAAACAGTGGACTCCACTGTAGATCTTATATGACTGCTCAGGTTACTGCCTACACAGCGGGTGGTCGTTTGTCTGGATCCTCTTTAATACAGTGTGTTATCCTGCCAGATTATGTTCCATATGTGCGTGCACATTCCAACGCATAAACATGAGTATAAAATGCACATGAGCACTAAATCCCCATGCTTTAGTCACCTTGTGAGTCAGTTATCACAGAAAAAAATCAATGGGGAAATCTTGACGTCTGCCACAAAATGAACACCAGCCCCCAGCGGCTTGAAACATAACTCCCAGCATGCTGTAAGAATAAGAGGGAAAGGAAGGGTGGGATTATAATGAGAGGAGGGCAGACAAGATGGCGGTGTAAAGTGGACGCCACACTTTCATACTTTACAGACATCGTTTGACCCCTGGGTTTAGAGTGAATACATTTTAATGCATAATGCAAAACCTGAGCACATAATAAAGAATTTATCATTTTAGAAGGCACTGAAATGCTCAGCCCAGAGGAAGTACAACAATAAAGAAGATTGCTTCTACAATGTGCAATGTATGGAAAAAGTCTAAAAAATGTACATTATTCTACAATTAATCTCCTATTTCACTATTGCCCTCACATATGTTGATGTGTATGCATCTGCCCTCGATTCCACTTCCATTTCACTCCCAACCCCTCAAGACCTGGATTTCCACCTCACATAAAGTCCTTCACTAACAGGAAGTTTTAGCCTCATTCTCCACTGGCCAATTCTTTCTTTTGGCTTAGAAGAAGCAAGTTTAAAGCACATGGCGGTGCCTGTCGCTGCTGCTGTTGCCAAGCAACTATTGAAAACGTACTTAAAGTGTGGTTCTTTCTTTCTGTCTTTCTTTCTTTCTTTTTTGTTAAGCATTAAAGTGTTTTTAACTTCTTGCACTTGGCAGGAAACAGATGTAACGGAACACTATTGCCATTGAAAATAATGAGGCAAAATGAGGCCAGGGCTGCAAACACAAGGAGTGGAATCTTTAGAAGAGGGTCAATACATTTCACAATTAATAGTGACTTCCTAGGTACAACAAATACAGGGCTAAACTCCAGTGGGAGATTGGTTAGAGGTTAGTATGTGAAATGATGATAAAAATGGTCCATGTTTGAGTTCGTACCGACAATGGCCATTTCCAATGTTCATCAGAATTATCAAGGAGTTTATTGCCACAGTAGTTACCCGACGTGGAATTTGCATTGGTGATTGGTGTATACATACAGAAACATATTAAACATTGATAAGAATAAACAATAAATACCGAAACAGAGACAAATATATACAAAATAGCTGTTTAAGTAGTTTAAGCACTGTGTGCAATGGGCAGATGTATAGTCCAGGATGGAGGTTAGTGCAAAGTGTAGTAGTTTCGCTTTGCCAGACCCTCCTCCAAAGCGCGCTAAAGGAGGGTCTGGCTGGTCCACAGAGCATTCGGGGATGGGAGGAAAACGTGCTCTGGTTTAATGGCATTTCTTTAAACCAATCAGAATCGTCATGGGCGTTGCTAAGCATCGGACGGAGTCGCTGCAAAATAGTCGTGCGAGAGAAAACTCAGATTGGACAGATAGTCTAGCTAGCTGTCTCAATTTACCCTGCAGAGATCTGAGGAGCAGTTAACCATAGTCCTTATAAATCCACCGAATTTAAAATTCCAACACAAAAAAAGCGGAACGGAAAATACATGCATCCAGCGGAATTTCCTGCAGCACCTGAGCAATCCCGGAAGTGGAACGTCAAGGATATAGACTAAAAGTGTAGTGACTAGGGGTGGGGGGGAGGGGGGGCTTGTTGATGAGGCTGGATCAACATAGGGGAGTATACCCAGTAGTAGGACAGTAGTCACATTAGCTTTTTTGCTAATTTAGCAGCATATGTTAGCACCCCTGTCGTTCATATTTCTGCTGGTTAGCTGCAACCTAGCTTAACTGATTTCAACTGCAGGAAGCTTTGACAAAACAACACCAGTTTGTCCCGCAAAAAGACACTTTAGTGGCCAATCATAGGCCTCAAGAGCAAATACCTGGTGGATTACTTTGTCACGTGAATGCCGTATTTCTACCTGCCTTCATGATAGAAAATAGTTGTTGCCTTGGTAACGCCCCGCTTACAGTTCAACTGACACCTCAACTCATTTCAATGCTTGCACTTCTACTGACACTTTAAACGCTTTCAGTGCTGCAACGTCAACTTACTTACTCCCACACATTTTAACCTGTATTTGTTTTAGTGTAAGCAGGCACACCTATTTTTTTTTTTTTTTTTTTTTACAGTATGTGGCATAATATTCATATTAAAATTGGGATATTTTTATTCAAATCAGATTGTCTACCCGTAGACATAATTAAAACACATTTCTTTTTACAGAATGTTCCATTTACTGTATCAGTCTTTACCTGAAACGTACACCACAATCAACCTCTTGACAAAAATGAACTATTTCAGATTAAAAGAATAGATCAGACATTGACAGTGGTAGCCATTGTAGGAACAAACCATGTATTTAGTAGTATCGTTTTTATACACATGCTGTACTTTTCTTGAATGTCTAAATAGGCATGTAAAGTATTATAACACACAAGACGTTTCCTAAACAGTTCCTTTTTATAAGTGCTGTAATAATTCCACAAATAGGATCAGGCTTTTATTTCATACCTTAGCTGGATACAAAACAAATCAGAATGGACTTGGAGAGCTGCAAAGTCCTCTACATTTATAGTTTTAAGAATAGCTTAATAATAATTAATAACATTATTTTTCATGTCGATTTCTGGAATATCCTGCTCAGGAATATAAGGTAGAATAGTGGCAAATACTGTACTGAATGTTTCATCTTAAATCAGGAAATACAGCAGTCATTAAAAACTGTTCAATAGTTTTTAAAATATATAGGAGGACCGAAAAAACATAACCTTACTTGGCAATGGTCACTGTGTTTTTGTACAATTTTTTGAGATTGTGATTATTTTACTTAAAGGAGAATTCCGGTCGATTTCAACATGTAGCTCTGTTGTTTTTAAATTTGGAGTGCTGTCAGTAGCGAGAAAACTAAAACAATCTGTGCTGCCTACACCGTGTTATCCTCCTGCTAGCGTTAGCATCCAACAGGCTTAAACAGGGCAAGTTTTAAACTTGTTTTTAGCCTCTTAACATGTTCAAAATGTCATTAAAAGTGCCTACCCATGTGCAGTGATTCCTACCGAGTGAACACAGTGAATCTGACTGCAGTAGATGTGAAAGAAATGCATGAAAGTTTTGCTAATTCAGCTCTGTTTAGTTCCGGTGTTGAGATGGCAGTTAAGAGTGCTTAGGGACCGTCTACAAACTACAACACACAAAAGAGATACAACAAAAATATGTAGGCTATTAATTTAATGATTAAATAAGGTAGTGTCTCCAAACTTACCTCAATTATAAATTGTCTCCTGCTAGTTGTACTACAGCACTTACTTTTAAAATATAAGCATATGCCAGTATCAACACCGGAACTAAACAGAGCTGAATTAGCAGAACTTTCATGCATTTCTTTCACATCTGCTGCAGTCAGATTCACTGTGTTCATTTAGAAGGAATCACTTCACATGGGTAGGCACTTTTAATGACATTTTGAATATGTTAAGAGGCTAAAAACAAGTTAAAAACTTGCCCTGTTTAAGCCTGTTGGGTGCTAACGCTAGCAGGAGGATAACACTGTGTAGGCAGTACCAATTATTTTCGTTTTTCTCGCTACTGACAGCACTCCAAATTTAAAAACAACAGAACTACGTGTTGGAATCGACCTGAATTCTCCTTTTAAGGCAACCTCATCACCTAATGGGATTTCGTTTATTAAAATTCCTCTTGAAACATAAGCTACTGTAGTTGGGATCAAGAGAATAGAAGAATACATCAACACATTTGGTCATAGTAAGAAGGTTTTATCCTAAGATTGTATTTATAAGACAAAGACGATGGACTAAAAGGAGGAGGAAGTGAGAGAAAAGTTGATAGAGGATATGTAGCAGACTGAGGGGACAAAAAGGAAAGCCCCTGCTCTGTTTTGTTGTCTGACTGAAGTCTTAGCTTATTAAGTATTGCTATTTTTGGCTGTGGTGTGGCCTTATCCCAGCAGTACCTCCGGCTTGGTCGTACGTTCCAGCGAATGCGATTGTTGGCTAACTCCCCACAGAAAAGTCAGTCGGTTGGAACACAGGATCTTCTTCTTGTGAGGTGACAGTGCTGACCACTTAACCCCGGGCTGAAGCCATCATTAAATAATTGAGTGTTGTATACAATGGCATATGTATTGTAACGTAATGGTTACTTTGTACTCCTTATTCATTGGTGTGTGATAATGCCTCACTGCTGGAATTTCTTGCTGTTCAGCCATGAACAACAGTGTTAGAAGAACAATGAGAAGGAAAGAAAGCCAGTGACACTAACAGTATGATATGGTGTCCAATGGCATGCAATTTTAGTTTTTTAGCTTATTTTGACATATTAGCAGGGTTCAAAATTAACTCTTTTGCCTACCAGCCAAATGGCTAGTAAATGTTAAAATGTTACCAGCCACTTCTTAGATTGCCATTGTTTTCTTGGCTGGTGAGTGAAGCAAATCAACCAGCTTCTTATATATTTTATCGGCATTTGGCTGGTGAATGGTGCTAATTTTGAACCCTGCGTACTAGTATTGTAAGTAAGTTAGTAAGTAAGTAAAGTTCATTTCTAGAAGCTTAAGCTGACCAAAGTGCTGTCCAAAAAAGCACTAAGATGCTGTATAAAAGAAGATTGAAATGTAACAATGAAAAGTAGAAAAAAAATATTTTTCACTTTTGGTAACATTGTGAGATAGGGCATGGCCTTGGCGGAGGTCTGCGATCTCATTGTCCTTCTGGTTAATTTTGGTTATTTGTAACTAGGAGATAAAAACTATGACCTTCCTACCCCCTACAATATCTCCAAAAGTTTGTAGCATATTCAAATTGATAAAGCCCAATCCTCTTAAATGTGTCATTAAGCAAGCTGATCTCCGATCTGATTTATGCAGGGAGGCAACAGGGAAGACTCTCGCTACAGGTAGCAACAAAGTGCCACGTGAGTTATTTTTAAATGAAGCCACTTGTATTCAAAATCACACAGAATCCGCAGTTTGGAGACTTTTGAATGATACAAGATAATGTCGGACCATTTAAATGGCAGTGAAAGCAACAAATTGACAGTTGGAATCAACCGTTCTCTCTTTCTGAAAAGGACTACAGTATTTTGGGAGGACATCCTGTTTATTCCTTTAGTTTCTACCCTCTTATTTGTGCTGTGAGTGTGTTTTTTTTCTATGTGCAGGAGCAGTTTTTATGATCGCACTTTATTATTGTTGTTATTGCAATCTGAACATCTCTCACCATCTCCTACTTGACTTTAACCAGAGCTCACATCAGAGGTGCACGACTAAACACAGGAGAGAGAAAACCTTGCCAGCTTGTTGCTAATGTGTGTGATGTATTTACATGAGAGTGCAATTAAGAATCAAAGAGGCGCTAAGTTATGTCCTGGCTCAGATCTTTCAATGCTGGACTACCACTTTGCTATATTTAGTGTGTGGGGCGGGCTACAGGGCAGTTAGGTTTACACCACGACGTTTGGCTACAGAAGCGTGTGTGTGTGTGTGTGAGAGAGAGATATTCACACATTATAGAAGTGCCAAGCAATAACTGCTTATGTTTTATAATATTTCCACTGCAAAGTTGTCATGAAGACGGTGCATTTTTTAATGTCCTGTTTTCATGTTAGTCATATTCAGTAGCTGTACATACGTAGTGCAGTCAGGGGTTAGGTATAGGCAAAGAAACTGCTGCATCTCTGGAACAGAAGGTCATAGAGACTAGGGTCCAACACTGTTGTGTTCAGGGCCCATGGAAACCTACAGATGGAAGTTGGTTTTGACTCGCTCCGATCTTCCGTTGCGGAGACGGAGCTCTATGAGAAGCCATCTAGGCCAAATTGAATACTTCACTTGCATGCATACTTTTTTTTTTTTTTTTAAGATATTTTTAGGGTGTTTTCCATTATTTAGAACAGCTGAAGAGAAACAGGAAATGGGGGAGAGAGAGGGGGATGACACGCAGCAAAGGGCCTTGGGTGATCTAGATCGGTTATCGGAGGACAGCTAACCTCGGTACATACCTGGCTTTGATCCCCATTTGCGGATGAGACACATAGGTGCAGCAGTGGGATCCAACTGCATAAATCACCAGTTATTTACTGCCTTATCAGACCTTTCCCGGCCATAAAGCACAGAGTGAAATGTTGTTAAAGTCATCAAATGAGTTTATTTTTGGAGGAATGCCAGAATGAGATGCTGGCAACGACGTATGCTACAAGATTCACTTGTGCTCTTTGTTCCAGATTGTTTCCCCAAGTGACAAATTCATTTTTAAAGATTCATGACCTGTCTTGCAGTATTAATGGGATACCACGTGCATTTTTGACTAGTTCTGCTCCACTACTGTTGTCCTTTTCTAGAGCCCCTTTCACACACTGCAACCTGAACTTATCTAACAATTACTGTATGTGAGAAGGCAAATATCGAATCAGTTGGACTGGGCATTAAACAGACTCTACCCTGCCAGCTCCTTTTGTACAAGGGCCATGTAATCTCCAATGGAGCCCCATGTGTGAAAAAAGAGCAGGTCATTGTCCGGAGAATTCACAGCGAGCGAGATGGCGTGCTGATGACGTTTCTATCAAGCAGCCGGATGCGAAACTAGAATAAAACAAATGCCCGAGGGTGGCGTAAAAGGTTAATTTACACGATGTCTAACAGAAAAAAATGATGACGTTCAGGAACTTATGTCGGTTCAGTTGGTGTGTGTTAGGGCCGAAGCCGAAATCATCAGACAAATTCAAAGGACAGCAAGGGTCTCGGCTGTTTATGACAAATCACGAACCGGCTCCGTGACCGCCGTGTAATCCGCGTCATGTCCTGCCTCCTGCACACTTTACCCAGCTGCCAACACTCGTCTAAACTAGGGTTGCACAATATTGACAAAATGTGATATTGCGTTATGAATATTGGGTAGCACTTTACTTAAAGGTATTGACATAATCGTGACATGACACTGTTATAACTATGGCATGACACTGTTATGAACGTGTCATAAACATTATAAATAGGTCATAAACCCTTAAGTGTAATTCAGTTTTTGTCATGACAAGTTGACATTATTTGGGTTGTCTTGATTATAAAAGTTGACATTAGGGCTGAAACGATTCCTCGAATAACTCGAATAATTCGATTGCAAAAAATCCTCGATGCAAAATGACTTGCCTCGAAGCTTCGTTAAATCAATGTTACTAACGTTATATCGCTGACGGACGGTGTTTCTGCTACTGTCGCACACCAGACGCGGCTCAGTCTGCTGCTGGCGACACATGCCAGAGCGTAAATAGTGAGGGGCTAAGAGAGGAGACAGGCTGGAGGAAACCACAGAAAGTGTCCAAAGTTTGGAATCATTTCAAACGTAATTAAAACTAAAACTCTGTACAGTGTGTCTACTGCAAAATCAAACTAGCTTACCACAATAATAGCACGACGTCAGTGCTTTAGCATCTCAACAGAAAACATTGAGTCTAACTTAATCATCCATTCCACGAAGAGGACCGACAAAAGTAAATCACAGAGTCGTATGGACGATAAAACTACATCAAACACAACAACTACCAAAATCAAAGACAAGAAAATACGTAGTGGTGACCACGATCTGAGCTGACGCGCTGACTATCCCTTCAGAAAAACAGCTGATTGTTGCGCATCTCTCTCTCTTTCTCTCTCTCTCTCTCTTTCTATCTCTCTCTCTCTCTCTCTCTCTCTCCACAGAGAAACAGCTGATCAACGATCTAATAGCATAAGTGTAACAGAGCTGTGTGACATTATAATCAAATATATAAATGAAAATAGGTTAAGTATAACTAATATTTACATATAGGTCTAGTTTTGGTTGTTTAAAAACGTAAAAAAAAAAATAAAATAAAAAAATAAAAAAATTATCCGATTAATCGATTAATCGATCGATTAAGTGCTAGATTAATCGATTACAAAAAGAATCGATAGCTGCATCCCTAGTTGACATTAATCAAAGTGACATTACCAGAAGTTGTCTTGGTCATGACAATTTTACATTAAATTAGGTTGGGATGTCAATGTAATGACATCTTGACATTAACCAGGATGACATTACCAGAAGATGTAGTTGTCATGACAACTTGACATTAAACTGGTAATGTCACTTTGATTAATGTCAACTTGTCATAATCAAGACAACCCAAACAATGTCAACTTGTCATGACAAAAACCGAATGGCACTTAATGACAGAAGTCATAAACGTTTGACTTGTTTATAATGTTCATGACAGTGTCATGTCATAGTAATAACAGTGTCATGTCACGATTATGTCGATACCTTCAAGTAAAGTGTTACCGAATATTGTGATATCAATATTCATTTTGATATTTCTTTAACATATGTAAAATTACAAAAGTTATGGGAAAACGCATCAAAATAGATTCATAACAAATGAAACAAGTTTTCTTACAAAACAAGGTTTATTTCAACTGACAGTCATGTTGGACTGGTCCAACATGAACAAATAAATAACGACCATGTCTACAGAACAGTTTTACTGGTTGTACAGTATACAAACAATGAATAAAAAGCATGTCTACAGAACAGGACATATTAGAAACAATAAAAGTAAATATAAAAAAAAATATTCCATACTTATTGCGACACTTTTGATATAATATTGCGCAACGCGAAATCGCGATATCGATATATCCAGTCGACATATCATGTACCCCTAGTCTAAACCAAACAGAGTGTTTCCAGTTATGTGAGAACGGACATTCTCCTGTTGTGTGCTTCATGTGAGAGAACCGAAAATTTCGGCGCCTCATTTCGGTGCCTGACTTTTTTTTTCAGAAGCATTGCTGTACGGGGCGCTACGTTAGCGTTAGCTAGTAGCTGGATTAAACACAATGGTTAAAATGCTGACAGCTTACGTTAAGCGGTGTAAAGTGACTGGATTTCCCTGTAGAGGATTCCAACACCGGGACGTAACAGTCTGACTGCAGCTGCTGTTGTCGGAAAAACAACACAGATGGTGCGTTTACTTGAAACTCGCCAGCCTTGTGGTGCATTCAAAGTTATTGTAAAATACCCTTTTACCATTTGGTGCTCTTTTTTTTTGTCCTTTGCCAGCAATTAACTGGTGAAATAAGTTATTGTTATTACATTATTAATCAATCATTTAATTTTGACCATATGGCCTTAAATTAATTTTAAGGCCTTATTTAATGTCGCGAACTGTCGTTTTGTGCTCCTTTTTTATATTTTATATATTATATTATGTACATTATAAATATATTATATATATTTCGGTTCAGACACCGTTTAGGCACCGGCACTGTTTTAAAAGTATCATTTTAGCACCAGTATCGGAAAAAACCCAAACAATACCCAACCCTACTAACAATAAAATATAATTTTATTGAAATTAATTTTTGCAATGTAATTAGTATTGTAATCATAATACTGTTGTGTGTTGTGTATACAACTGTTGCCATGGGAGACACCAACCCAGAGCCCTGAAGCTTTGACACTGTTTCACTGTTGTGAAATGTGTTCAAAAACTGTTTATTGATCTCTTTTGAAAAAAATAAAAATAGCCGCAGTATCATTATATATTCACTTACACAAGGCGAAAGAGGAGAAATTAAATTTGAGTTTGTCTTTCATTTTGCTCAATTCATTTTCTTTTATCCGTAAAACAAAGGGTAAAATACTTAAAGGTGGTTGAGTGGGATCTTTGTCCCATTCCACTTCTCTGCAGCTTTCCAGGTAAAAAAAAAGAAAAATCAAAAAGACATTGAACCATAACAATTAACTTTTCTCAACACTGTGACAAGCAAAACTCCCTCTTTAAACTGTCACACACACACACACACGCGCACACACACACACACACACACACACACACACACACACACACACACACACACACACACACACACACACACACACACACACACACACACTCACTTGAATAAATCCAGGGTGGGATTTGAGCCTGACCACAGAAAAACACGAGCAACGTTGACGTGACATATCGAAGCTAACTGATGTTGTCACTGGCCTCTACCGCCCGGACAAAGTGGTGTGTGTGACTGTGATTGTATTTGTATTGGTGTGTGTGAGTGCGAGCAGTAAGGCCCATTAGTGTGCAGTAATGGGAGGGGATATTGGTGGTGTATAGGTGTAATTACCTCAAGCTAACACGGAGCTCAGGCCGCGTGGCGCCTCCAACACAAATATGAACTGCAGAACATAGATACCACTTTGTCCTCCTTCACCGCTTGACCTGGGGGAGAAAGTTCAACAGGGTCCTGTAGTTCTGCAAGTGTGTGTGTGTGTGTGTGTGTGTGTGTGTGTGTGGGGGGGGGGGGGGGAGATGAGAGCTCTGGGAAATAAAGATCCCAAAGAAAAAGCAAGAGAAAAAAGAAATGAAGTGTAGGTGTGTTGGACTATGTCTCGTTGACTGTTATCTGCCGGCTCTGTTTTGACTGACTTCTCTTCTGTTGTTCCCCTCCTCCGTGATAATCCACTGAGCTTTTTAAAAAAAAAAACGTTCCCATCATCTATCTTTTCATTGATCCACTTCTCTGGCACTCTGCGTACGCCCCCCCTCCGATCTTTTCCTTCCCTTTCGACAATCCATCAATCTATCCCCACCTCCTCTCTGACACAGAGGTTGGACATCTCACCATTGTATTTGCTTTATGAGAACATCTGTTTAGCTTACTGGCTCAACCGTTGGGCCTTGAAAAGCCTCCAATAAAGCCTTAACTCAGCCTCCATGTGGAGCACTACCACTCTGTTGACTGGGGGACAGTGCAGGCTGAAAGTGGCCACAGCTTGGTGACTGTGAAACTCTGCAGTATGAAGCTGATGTAACTGAGACAACTAATTAGGAAGGCTTTGGAGTGATGGAACAGAACTTTGCCCAGGACCTCCCACTGGAGGTCCTTGGCAAACGAGGCTGTGAACAACTCGTTGCATGAAATGTATAACTTGATTTCTAGATTTCTTTCAGTATTAATCAGCACAGCAGCTGTCTGCACCAGCCACTGAGCTGCTAACGTTTCACCCCAAATGTCCTTTTACACATTCTATTTTCTTTCAACTTTCGATGATTGTGTGATCTGTCAAAATGCCTCACAGCAATAATGTTACTGAATGAATCCAGACACTGAGGGACACTGTTGCGCTGCTAAAGTGTTTTGTGTAGGGCCTCAGGAAGTGTGCTTGGCTTTGAACGTAGAGGCCAATTGATGGAATTGCAACTCCCGGCCCGTCACATAATACCCTCTGGCCCAAAAAGACTTCTTCCCATCCACTTACATGGCGAAACAGACGTCCGTAATTCAGTGTCACACATCGTTTTGAGCGTCCGCGCAAATTGACTCATTTCATTGTCAGAATTTGATTTATTCGGTTTCTAAGAGCTCGAAGAACCGTACGATTAAATCATTTTATTACCATTCAAGTTAGCGGAACGCTAAACCGGAAGTAGCCGGCTCGGCCAGAGGTTTCTAGTGCGCCTGCTCTATGGGCCTATAGTGTGGAAGCAGTGCCGATCGTCGGGGAAACTCTGCCCATATTTCACATTAAAGTCTGTTCACAGCTACAGTTTGTGGCTCCAGAGAGAGCTGTGTGAAGTTTGACAAATCTCCTCAAGTGATGTCACTTGAGTCAGTGTCATTTGTACGTCTGAAATCCGAAAAACATATGGGGGTGTTGAGTTAGAAAGAAGTGAGCTTAGCAGACCTTTGTAGCCTGCTGCTCATCTCTGTTTGAGGGTAGTCCATTGAGGCTACATTAGCTGCTACTAGCGTAACACAACTCCGACCGAACTGTCAGTGGTCAAGTTGCATTGTAGGTAATATAGGCAGGAGGAAGGATATGTGTGATTAAAAACAAGGAGGTCTCTGGCTCTACTGCATCAATTTTGACTTTTTTTTTCTTCTGTTTCTTCAAACTGTCCATCGTGAGTCTGACAATGAGTTCTCTTTAGTGGCAACACAAGGAAATTAGCTCATGTTAGGCAATATAGATGTAATTATTGTTAGTACATAGCTTACATTAGTGACTTACATAACATATGTACTCTACGTTATACACTTGCTGGATTTGCTTTGACTTTAAAAGCACTAGTTATACCCATTTCATGGCACATGTTTCATGTCTGTTCTTTGCAGTTGCTACTTTTGAAACCATTATTTATGCACACTCCATCTTCCAATGGATGTTAATAATGGCATTGCTAGATGGCTTGCAAGAGAAATTATGCAAGTAATAAAGGAGGACCTTATTGAATGACATGCTAGAAGTTACTTATGTTTGGCCCTAATATAGCGTTAGATTGTAACAAAGCCAACTTGTTACTGTAAGGTTTCTGGTTCCTGGAACAGCTGACTAAGTTGAAACAAGGAAAGTTGATGAGCAATGCTCATACCTTAATCAACTGGAGGTCATTTTGTGCGCAAGCAGGCATTTGTGTTTGCATTGACGTATGAAGTTGTTCTGGTTTGTTACCAGGTGTGAAATTGTCTAACTGTAAAGTTTGCTGAGGGCCAACATGTGTGCTGCGTCTGTGTTCTGTAGGAAAATCAAGGTTAAAAAAACAACAACAGCAGGGGTTGGAAGAAGAAGAGGAAGACGGGGTGGGTGGGGAGGCCTATCCAGAGATTTGCAGAGCATGGTGATGTCATGTTGGTGATTTGGGACATTTTATCACACATGGTTTCTATATCAGTGGGCCGCTGCTTGGCCTGATGCATCAGAGTGGACTGGACAGACCTCAAAATCCAGCAGGGAACACATCTGCAGTTACATGCTGACCTCTGGCCAAACTGGAGATCTGGCCTCAGGTTTTTGTTTGTTGGTTGGACTAAAAGTTCCAAAATTGTGTGTGTGTCCTTGTATTTTCGTGGCAAACTGCTTTTTTGTCATCCCTTGGAGTGTGCAGTCCTTTTGCAATAACAGACAACACAATAAAACCAGAATTGTTGTTTGTGTGATTTCGTACCAACATCATTTCTGTTTTATACAATTTCCAAAAAACTTTGTGCAACTATGTAAAGTAGCTAATGGTTAGTGACAGCTTTCTACCCCATCTTAGAGCGAAATCAATTGATGTTTTGGGCCACTGAAGGCAGCAGAACAAGCTTCAGACAGAACATTGATATATAGTATTATCACCTTATAAAGTTGCCTAGGCTGTTAGCAAACAACTGCCAAAGTATACATTCAGCAGACAACGGCAATGGGCAGTATTTCTGGGGTTTTGAAGTAGCCAGCAAATATAAGAATAACGGATAATGCCTCTTCCGTGCGCTGGGTCCAATTAGCAACTTGAGATGCAGAAATGGAGTTGGGAGAAGAGAACTCTATAAACAGACACTGCATACGAAACCAGATAAATGCAGACAATAGCTGATGGGTTCTGACTACAAACAGAAACAAGAACGCTTTAGATACCAAAATTCTGTCCGGTTGCCAACAGATTCTGCATTCTTATGTAGATATCGGTTTATAGATATCAAGTCTACACCACCCCCTGAGGGAAACATCTGACTAACTTATTTTTGAATGTCAGTTTGAACATTTTTAATTGCTGTCAGTACACCATCCATCTCAGAGTGACAATCTTGTTTCAATGACTGTATAGCTTTCATGATGTCCATTGGGGAGGGGTTGGCCTCGGTATATTCACTTGTTCCAGGTTGTGATGATTTTACTCCAATTGGGATTATTTAGGTAGTATTTGTTTTAGGATTAGCAACAGGCCATGAGGACCCACGTCTGCTCAACGCGCCGCCATAACCGGAAGTCCTGGGCAGTTGGTGTACAGTGGTTTAAGTTTTCGCTAAAAAGAACGGCTTGCTGCAGCTGAAAACCTGGTGAGATACTAGACCAAAGTAATGAAGTTACCAGCCGTAAAACCAAAACAATGAGCTGCACATAGTAATTTGACTCATTGTTAACGCAAAAAGATAAATTAGTGCAGATTTAAAGTTGACAAAGTGCAAGCACAGTTTTTATTAACAAGATGATGTCACAGTGCAACAAGTTGGGACATTAACATGTTTCTTCATGTCAGTTTATGTCTTCTTTTTTTTAATTTTTTTTTTTACTTTATCCCTCACAATGTTTGTTCTGATGTATTACTGGCTCAGTCACTTTGGAGAAATACGACTCATGGATGTGAGTTTTGGGTTCCACCTACCTGCATACCTGTGTCCAGGACCAATGAAAGAGGGGCCAAACAGGGTGGAGATAAGACAGAAAGCAGAGAGACGAAGAGATGGGCAAGGCTGTTTTCACTCACTCCCTCATGCGATCTCTATTACTCCGCCGTCTGTTTTTGTCATCACATCATGCCATTGCTCAACGTGCTGTTGACTTTATGCGCATAAGTGTGTGCCTGTAACTCATATTCATAAAGACTGGGATCCAAGAGAAGAGGTTATGTCATGCCTTCAGAGATTCTGAAAATGATTGGTGATGCTGATGGCATAACCTCAAAAATGGGAAGTGAGCGGTGCGGACGGAGATATATGAGGTGAGTCAGACGAATGGGATGACTACAGGAACTTGTGCTACTGATGGAGAGAAGGAAGAAAATTGAGAAGGGCAAAAATTGTAAAACTCAAGTTTTAAACTATTAAACGTATTAAACTTGAGTTTTAACTCAAGTTTAATACGGATAATTGTGGCGAATATACAGTTTAATTATAGGTGCAAATTCAACAGCTTACCGCTAAATTCCCCCAGTTTATTCCAAAATAAATACACTGTAAAGACTCCCGATCGTATATCGTATATATCACATCACTTCATTTTAACAACTACAACACAGCCATAAATCTTTGATCCGTGTCATTCGTAACTGGACTAAATAGAAGAAACCATTTAACTATGTATAGTACTTACTTTTATGTAGAAATACATCTATCCAGTAACAATGACCAAAACAACAAAATCTGTGAGTTGGTCAGGCAAAACGCTCCATTTCTGAGATGCTCCCGGTTGGGTATGACCAACACATGCTCACTTCGAGCGCGTCAAAAGGCGACGCTTGGTCAGGTGCCTTTGCTGTTTGTTACTGATGCAAAAGTCTCCTAGGGCGTCTAGCCCTTTGGTGTCATATTTTGACGCGCTTAGTTGGGACTCTTGGCGTCACTTTTTGACCCGCTTGGTCGGGACGTTCGTTTAACTGACATGAGTAACAAGAACGGCGGCAGTTAGTTTTAGGAAAAAAAATGTGGGTTGGGTTACAAAATGTACATTTCAAGTACACGCAGGACAAGAATGGGACACGAGCCCCGGTCTTTGGGTGTAAGTCCTGTGTTGTTTGACCCATCCACCAACCCAACCCAACCTCCCTCCTTCCGCGGATTTTCGGTCTTTCATACTACTCGCTACCACTCGATTGTCATACTACTTCATCTTACAGCGCTGTGGTCGACCTGCTGCTATGCCCCATGCGTCCCATCAGACGCTGAGAGCCACTGACCCAAGCGTCAGTATTTGACGAGTTGGGAATGAGAACGGATTAGTATGACGCATGGCGAAAGACGGAATGAAAATCACAGCGCAGTCGGAACGTGGCGCATCCGCACCTGGTGGAATTCCAGGGTTACTCTTTTTTTCTTTTCTTTTTAATTTAATGTTTATTTGACAGGGACAAATGCATAGAACATTTCTTTATAAAGAATACAAAGTAGATGCCATGCATACAGGTTCATAGCCATGACTAATTTGCAACCCCTGTCCCTGGTACTTACTCTTACTTGTTTCCTCTAAAATAGCCACCACTGCACTCTGCCATATACAGGTCACACGAGGACAGAAGTTGTTTTGGGTGAGTTGCTCCAACAACTGGTGAATTTCAAGGCCATATCCCAAACGTTGCAAAAACATGGGTGTGCATATGAATAGCATATTCACTTATTCTTGCGTCACAACCAGGGTTGGGCATTTTCTAGCCTGCAGAGGGAAAGGTTAGCAAAACCAGCTGACCCTCCGGTTCCCTGGCTACCAGTGTTTACATAACCAACATACTCATATGTTCATGTATGTGCAATCAGGGGGACCGCAAACCTTCCCAACAGGCTTTATCTGCAGTAGAACAAATCAATCATGTGTATTTGCATTTGTGTGTGTGTGTGTGTGTGTGTGTGTGTGTGTGTGTGTGTGTGTGTGTGTGTGTGTGTGTGTGTGTGTGTGTGCCTGCCTGCCTTCACGAGTGTTTGAATATGCAACTGTAGCAGTCGTTTAACCTCCAGCTTTTGAATTATGGATTATTGTATTTAGTAGGCTGGACTGTCATGGAGTCAGGCGGAGCACGCTGTGCGGAATAAATTGGCTTGACCTCAAGTTAAGCAGCGCTCTCCCACAGTGTTGAAGTTGCAGTCGCCTCTACTTGGGAGTATCCAAATTTCTATGAAAGTGTTTCATCAGTCCGTGATTGCAGAACTCCCTCAAACACAGAGTAGGCCATCCTGCATGTGACATGAGAGCATTAAAAGTCTCAAAAATGAAAGTTACAATGATATTGATCTAGTCAGTTACATCATTTATAAAAAAGCTAACATGTATGGCTGAAAGCTGCTGAGTGCAGCTCTGTAACTGTCCGACAGACAAATAGTGACTTTGTAGCACTGGAATTTAACTATTCTTTGTATCTGTATTGCACCTGGTCCATTACAACGCGTCACTTGCTAATCACAGTCGGGTTCAGTGGCATGTTTTCGTCTTCCTAATGTTGCTGTGTTCCTGTCTGTTGTCATAGAGAGAGCAGGAGGTGGGTGGGTGGAGAAATGGTTCCCACATGTTTGAATATTACTTTGTTCATTAGGTGTGTGTGTGTGTGTGTGTGTGTGTGTGTGTGTGTGTGTGTGTGTGTGTGTGTGTGTGTGTGTGTGTGTGCTCTGATTAATTGGACCTATCCACTAAACTCTGGAAACACCAGGGTTTGGACCAGGCCACTAATTGTCATAATCCACCTTTGTTTGTTTCTACTGCTCGACCAGACCTCACCAGCTATGTGTGTGTGTTCCTGTGGGTAGGTGTGTGTGTGTCACCTACACTCTCGACAGCACATGCCTTGGCATCAGCATGTCTTCCTCCTCTGTTCCTTTCTGTGTCTAGACTGCAGCAACGAGACCAAGAGGTAAACCGAGATGCAGAATGAGAGACAGAGAGAGAAAATGTGCTTTCTGCTCAGCCTCGATGTGGCCAGAAATATTGCCAAATGGATCCCAGTGGATGCTCCGTTCTCTATAGATGGTTTAAACTGGTGTGCTGCTCACTGAGGCTCTTTAAAGCCCTTCAGCACATTACGTTTTGCTGATTTTGCATGGCGTAGGCCCTTGATGACGGCTTCCACCCCCACTTTCAAGTAGTCTGCTGTATCCACCGACAGTTATAAAGCCTGCTGAAGTGTCGTTGAGCAAGACACCAAACCTCCAGCAGCTTGTCTGTAAATAGCCTGCCAGTTTGAAAGCATTCCTGCCTGCCTAAATTGTCGTGTCCTGTCGGTTTGCCCACCTTTTTTTTGGTCTAGTTTGGATTTATCCACATGCCACAGAGCTTGTTGGCTAGTAACGCTAGGTTACATCCAAGGCCGTGAGTTAAGGTCGGTTACCGTGTGGCGAGGTCAGTGACTCGAGTCTGTTCGGTGTGTCCCGTGCCGTCGGCCGTCCGAGAAGCCGTCGGCACTCGCCCGGAAATGGGGAGCGGATGAGCCTCTCAAAATCTGACGAAAATCTTTTAAATTGACCTTTATCAATCTGAAATGAAGACCGATTCAGAAACTGCACGGCTTATTTCTCGCATAAAATGTTTTCAAAAACACGTTTCGGTGAACTATTTTAGTACAATATGAGATCGTATTCTGAACAAGCCGCCATAACAGTCTGGCTGTGAATTTCCGGAGAAAAAAGGAACCATGTGACGCGTTCGTCCAATCAGCTGCCGGTTTTCATTTTCTGGGAAATAATCAGGCTGTTAATGGAAACAATACAGAGCAGCGCCGCCTGCTGCTATGGAGACCTATTACGTTTTGCGCATACGCAGAGCGCACACTCAAGTCAGCGTCGCCTCAGTGTGTTCTGAGGCATTTTTTGATCCTCGGGGAGCCGACTGATCAGGCCTTGCCTTTTCTGCCGACGGTCGGCCCGTCTGGTTGGTGTGTCAGGGCCTTTAGGCTTTGTGTGATGCAGCTCCGTGCTGCCTTCATGGGAACGGGATGTCAGAGTATCATTTTATATAAGCTCCGTACTGCACTGTTATGAATCGGTCTTGTCGTGAACTTTATAGTCTATATTAAATGTTAACATCATTTATCTTTAAGTCTATGAACATAGCTGTTGAACATTTTTTCATTCAATGATTTGATTTTTGATAACAATAGTAACAACAATAATAATAATCGTAACAATAATAGGACCTAATCATTAATATTCTTATTTGATGGGGGGAGGGGTGGAGGGTAAGGGACCTGAATAATGGATCGGGGGGCCGCTGGTCCCAAAAAGGTCGAGAACCACTGATCTAGACACAATATCTTAACCAAGCTAGCACCAGCTGGTACTTATTGTTTGGAAATACTAACTATGATATAATGAAGCATAAAATTACCCTTAATCTTGCTTGTCCAAGTAACTTATGTTTCTAAAACACCAGTTATCTCTGTAGATAGCTGCAGCTATAAGATCTGCCAACAACAGTTTATTTCCGCAAAATCAAAGGTCACCTTTGTCTTAAGGTGTATCGCCCGTATCACAAACCAATGGGTGACGTCACGGATGCTACGTCTACTATTTTTACAGTCTACGGTCATGAAAGACCGGAAAGATTGGCAGGTGTAGCAACAGTATAAAAGGGAAGAGGTTTTAGTGAACTGTCAGTTGAAATAAAGAAGAGTCATTGCGGATTTTCTCACATTAGAATTTGATGGGCGAAAGCCAAAGGACTCAACCAAAGAGATCGTTTGTCCCTCTAAAGTCACTTTGTCGCCAAGAAATGTTTCTGTAGCTAAGACTCAAACTGCAAACAAATACAAAATGAATAATACTGATGGAACATGGATTAGTCAGAGGCACACAGTAAGTGGTGACATATTATTCATCTGTGTATTCTTAATGAGTCACGGGATCTCCCTTTTTCATCTGCTGACTGGTTTGTTGCAAATCAGCCAGGCAGGAGGTCTAAGGAGTCTCCAGCAGCCCTGCAAACAGAGCACTGAGCCAGATAAATGCTGCCTCTCACTCTGATTAATAGGACCTCCTCTTAGAAAGAAGGAGAAATCCCAACAAGAGCTGTCCTCCCTGTCTTGTGGTAATCTATCATATGCTGTTTTGTTGTGGAATCTGGGCTGATCCTGCTGTTACCTATCACCTCCACATGCAGGAGATACTTTAGTATTTGCTTGTTTTGATACGGTGCCACTGCCATGCTCTGAGGGAAACTAATATCTCTCTAGAAAAACCCTAAATTCACCAAGGTTGGAGCAGCATCAAGGCTGTTGTACTTCCGGACTCAGGACGTTTTTCTACTGTCTCAGACTTATCTTGGACTTGTTGGTATTTGGACTCGCCAAATATTCTAGTTTGTCTCGACCAAGTCCAGCACTATATGCTTTTTTTTCTAAAGTGACTTCCTCCTTCAAAACAAAACAATTGATGAAGTGTGCTCGTTCAGAAAACAGGTATAAGTTTAATTTCAAAATCCATCTAGAACAGGCATTGGCATTGGTTGCCTGGTATATACCTGGCTGCGTCATACTGTATACTGTACCTCAATCATCAGGCATCAATCCTTTTCATTTTGTCCAGTGTATTCTTGTTACACCAGAATAACATCTGAAACGTGACATTTTTATAGTTATAAGTAAATAATATGGCCTAATTTGATATTGTGTGTTACTCTGCACTTGGCTTTTGGATTATTACAAATAATAAAGCAAAATTATCATCTTAAAATAGAAGGTATACTGTCTCTCACATCAAATCAATTATGAACAGGTTTTTCTGTCTCGGTTTTGACTGTCACTCATTTGGACTCGGTCTTGACTTGGACTCAAACCTCTTTGGACTCAGCCTCGACTCGGTCTCGGCTATTCCTGGTCTTGGACTTGCCTTGCCAAAGGTAGACTTGACTACAGCCCTGCACTGTGCACAAAATTAAAAAAAAAAAAAAAAAAAAAAAAAAAAATATATATATATATATATATATATATATATATATATATATATATATATATATATATATATATATATATATATATATATAATACAGATGTGTAATCTAGAACATTTGTGGTGTTTTATATCACGTACAGCTGCGACTCTGTGGCAGAAATCACCTTCAGTACATTTCCTCTGCATCTGTCCCGAATTTCTAAACCCCGAAAACAAATGCAACAGGAAATAATTTTGCATCGTTAGTGTATTTAGTTGTGTTGTGTGTATTTGCAGCGTGTTTGCTAAATGCTGCGCATGTGTTGTCAAATGAATGAAGATGTTCTCTTAATTTGCTTGTGTTTAGTCTATTTACATGTGTTTTCTGAAGTAGCAGTATGTTTGCCCCTGTCGGCCTCCATACTTTTAGGTGCTTTAATCTGCACCTGAATTCATATCAGCATCAGAATAGACAGCCCTGCTAATTGGTTGATGTGTCACTGATGAATAGAGTTTTTAGAAAAAGGAATTATGATTTTATAAAGGGCCTATTGTGTACTGTATATGAATGAGATACACTGTGGATTAAGGAATCCACGAAATTAATCAGCTTCTACATCTTGCGATACACAAGAGCAAAACGCTGGTTTATAAATGGCCACATTGTAGCCACTATCCATACCAAAAACTAATCACTTCTACCTACTTCATTCAAATCTGTCGAGCAGCGTTTGAGACATCTCGATGATGAACAGACCAATAGGCCCGAAAACACGGCCTTGTTTGCGGAGCTAGCAAACAGGCAAGCAGTCACAGCGCTTAACAGTGATCAGCATCATTTCCTCTATTTTATTGAGCTTTCCTCTGGTCAGCCCCCTGCTCTCCCTCTCCTTAACCTCTGACCCCGCAGAGTAACAACAGGCCTGCGTCTTGTCTCTCTGCCACCTCGTTAACATTGACAACAGCCCTTAACTAGCAGCTTATCGCTGGCCTGCGCTGGTGCAGGCCGGTGACCGGGAAGCTTTAATTCAAACTTTCCCATGAACAACCAACCGGATGAGGCACCTGTTAACGACGACATGATGTCACCCTGTTACCACGGCTACTGGCCCAATTAGTAAACAGAAGTATTTTTTTTTGAAGGCCACCAACAAGACTTGTTTAGCTGCGCCTGTATTTCTCTTTAGCAGATGTTTTTGATGGTGTCCAAGAACATGGAGCAACTTTCACCTCTCTCTGGCTACTTCCAGTTTCTGACACTGCTTTTAATCACACTGACAATGAAAATCTACTTTGGGAATTCGAAGAAAAAGGAAGCGAACAGTCAGTACTGTCATTTTTGCAGAGAGATCCCCTCTGACCCTGATAGAGTTTGGTTCACAGTCTGGAAGTGCCCCTATTTAATTTGGGCACCCGTGGGTGTCATTTGATACCTGGGCTGACTTAACTCCCGGTTTACTGCCCTGAAGGTTACTCTAAGAAAACACTGCACTGAAACTACAAAAAGCAACTAAATGGCTAGCCACCACTGACACACATTGTTCTAATGCTGGCCATGAAGGTTCACTAGCAGTTCAGCGCCTGCTATCCTGAAATCGAGTGTTAAATAAGGCATTATAATCTCACCCTGGACCCTTAGTGAGCCTCTTAAACTACTGTAAACCTCTCTGACCACCCTTCCCCCAAAGCCCAGCCCCAAGCCTTTAGGTGAGGCCAATAAAATACACCTCCATTTTGCTCAATAATCAGTCGTCTTAATCATAAATATCGGTCCTCCAATAACGTTAAACGTCATCTAATCCCCTAAAAGAGGCTGTGAGAGAAAGCCGGCCCTCATGCCTAATTTTACCCCAGTGGTTTTAGTCGGGCGCCTGGTCTAATTCAAACTTTACGTGGCCCCAACACGTCTGAGAACAATGTGGCAGCCTTTAGGGAGCAACTACGTTGACAAATGAGCCTAAATAGCTTTGTTGGGCTGTGACTGTCGCTGGGGTTAAAGTGGCTAATCTCTCAAAAGTTTTAATGTGTTTTAGTGTTTGCGTGTGGTTTTTGACTTATCGACTGTGCACGCTTGTGAATCTGCAATTTCATCTAAATCCCCAAGGCGAATTCCAAATCTCCCTTTTTCTTTATCTTGACCTTTAATGGAACTTTCTTTAAATTGTGAACACAAATGAATGCTTTGGGTGTGTGAGCTTGCGGGGGCATACAGTGGTAGCCATTATAGAAGGTACAGAGATGCATTTATTCTGCCTCTAATTTAATGTAAAGTAGGTTCAAATTACCGTAGCACAAAACCCAAAAAAGTTTCCAGTTAAAAAAATTGCAAACTTTGACTTCCATACGTATCTATAAGAGTGATGGAACACAACATACTGTACTGCAAAAACTGGGACTTCTTTGAACGTAGCATCTGTTAGAAAGCAACTGCCTGTGTGCATAAATGCCTGAATACATGCATATTTTCGACTATTTTATTGGTTCCCTTCACCTTCACAGCTTTTGTGTACTTTCTCTTCGATGTCTTCCAGTTCTGTTTCATGCAAATAACTGCTGCATATATCAGCGCTTCTGTCTGACTTGACTCTCTCTCGCTCAAGCTCTTCAACTCCTCCGTCTCTCTGGGGCTTTGTGTGATATAATTCAGTGCATCCCAAACTTTTCCATGTCAAGAACCCCCTAAACTGACACAAATTAGACCGTGGACCCCCATTTGATAAGATTTTGTCCCATGGTCCCCCCATCTGATAGAACTTTTGCTTTTATTTGTTTGTCTTATTGTCGAAAGTGCACAGTATGAAACCCATGACTGAAATAGTCAGACATTCTGTCACTTATGGATGGAAATTAAGTCAAAATAAGTTTTCGCCCTTTTTGCTAGGGACACCTTGGAACCCCCTCAAGGAACCCTGGGAGTCTCGGACCCCACTTTGGGAGCCACTGATGTAACTGACACTATCACCATTACCAGGACACTGATGCAGCCCCAGGGGTCTCAGCTCAGGAAAGACTTTCTGTATGGGTTCAAAACACACACACACACACACACACACACACACACACACACACACACACACACACACACACACACACACACACACATAAAAACACTGTCTTGATCCATCTATCCCTCTCTATGTCCAACATGGCTTTTGACTTTGCGCGCCGCTGAGCTCTCCCGCTGTGTCCACACTGATGTATTTCATTGCGCTCACTTTCACATACATCCCTCACTAAATAACTACGCTTCCTCCCTGATCCTCTTTCCATCTCACCCTCCTCTCTTTTCCCAAGGAAATAATTAAAAATCCCTGCTGCTCCCTGTGACGTTCCCCTGCTGACCCACTGCGCTGAGGCCAAGCATAGGAGCTTTTGTTTTATGTGCTTGTAACGTCTTGGCATTAGGAGGAAGCGCTGGGCTTGCCAGGGATATATATCTGTCTCTCTTTAACCACATCTGCACAACACGCATACTGTACAGTGGTAGCCATTGTAGAAGCCACAGCTCATGCATTAATCATGCATCCATCCTGGATTATTTCTACATACAGGAGAAAGATGAGTATAATGTTGCATAAATAGCCGTTGTGTTTGGCTGAAAATATGCAAACAACAAACTTTGCACTAAATGTTTGTTGTGGAATTTTCCAATATTAATGTTTTTTTTTTTTTCCTATAGGATACTAAGCTGTATCAGGGGTTGATATATAGACTGTATAAGTGAAGCCAAAACATCTGGATTGCACCCTAGTGGCTGGCTACAGTATAGGTCATAAACCCCGCCCCCTCCATGTTAGCAGATGGGAAAGGGGCCAAACTTTTTTTTTCTATTTTTCTGATAAGTTTGGTTTTATTATTATTTATTAGTTATTCAGTGTTAAAAAAAAACTGCTTCAAAGTTACAAGATGACTGCACCCGTATTCGGGATATTTTGGCTTCAGTTTTGTACAGTGGGAGGAAGTGGAGATGCGTCGTCTATCTTTATTTGCAGTCTATAGGCTGTATTAAAAACATTTTCCGTTATTCTGATGGCACAATCCATTTCAGAGTATGTTTTCATTTTTTGTTCTCATTTTTAAAAACATTCTGATATGTTTCTGTATAGTGACCCATTTATAAACAGCAACAATGCTAGCAGCTCTCTGAGCTAAATGAGCATGTTCCCAATAGTCTCGCTTTGCTAGACCTTCCTCCACAGCATTCCGGGATGGGAAAAAAAAAAGGTGCTGTGGTTTATTGCCATTTCTTAAAACCAATCACAATTGTCATGGACGGCGGTAAGCTCCGGACAGAGCCCCGGTGCCGCTGCAAAATAGCCTCCGGAAGGAACTTGTTTTGGTGGAACATGTGTACATTCAAAAATAGTTTTAGTCGTGCAACAGAAAACTCAGATTGGACAGATAGTCTAGCTATCGGTCTGGATTTACCCTGCAGAGATCTGAGGAGCAGTTAACCATAGTCCTCAGAAATCCACCGGAGTTTAAAATTCCAACACAGAGAAAGCGGAAGGTAACGGACATCCAGCCGAAAAGAGGGACTTCCGGCGGAATTTCTGGCGACAACGGAGCAATCCCGATAGTGGAACGTCGTGGATATAGACTGTGCTCACAATTATGTTCAGAAGGTTTAATGTTAACCATGTTTACCATCTTAGTTTAGCTTGTTAGCCACAGTGCAGCTTAGGGCTTATGGGAATGTCATTTATTTGGCATGGTATTAAGTCATAAAGCAAAATATTGGATACATTTCAATTTTTACATAATGGTACTAGATGAAAAGTCAGTGGATCCCCAAAGTCATGACAATGCATCCTCTGTGTCTGTACCAAATGTCATGGCAATAGTTGGAAAGTGATAGTGGTTTGGATTGAAACATAAAGAACACACTAATGCTGCAGAAGTGACTTGAGAAGTTTCTCTGCATGTTTTAAGACTTTTACTGGTTTACCAATATAAGACTGTTTTAGAGCATTTGCAGTCCCTTAAAGCGTAACTCTCGGAAAAATGCAAGCTAGGGTCTTTTTATGAATGTACCCGAGTCAGACTTTCGTTTAAAAGCATATTTAGGACGGAAACGGCACTTTTAAGATTAACCGTATTTTAGTTTTTCGGTCAAATGGCCTTTTGAATGGGAGTGCTAGGGGTACTTCTATGCTAGCGTCAAAAGAGCTAATTTTAAATCACTAAGAAGGCTCGACACAACATGAAACTTTGCTCCAAGTATCACCAGGGGCTCTACACATGAACTCGAGCATTGAGAACATTGTTTGTGTACACAGAGTTTACTAAAAAGAGAGGTTTTGAACAACTCACTGTAGCTGTTGGTTTTCCAGTCGCCTTCCATCTCACAAGTCAAAAATAGTCGAGGGAGGAGAGTAAAGATGGAAAGCTCCTAAAGTTTAGTTCCATGTAAATGCACGGATAATTCGTTGTTTTGTCGTTGGTGAAAAACAATATTGACCTTGTAGTTGAAAAAGGAGCCTCATATAAGAATGACATTTCCTCCTATGGAGTCCGTTCATTCGCATTCTGAGATCGACTATTTTTGACTGGGAAAATGGCGGATAGCGTAAAGAACAACTGCTAACGTGAGTTGCTTAAAACCTTTCTTTTTAGAAACTCTGTGTACACAAACAATGTTCTCAATGTTTGCGTTAAGGTGGCCCCTGGTGATTAGAGCAAAGTTTAACGTTGTGTCGAGCCTTCTTAGTGTTTTAAAAATAGTGATTTTGATACTATCATAGTAGTACCCCTAGAACTCCTATTCAAAAGGCCATTTGACCGAAAATATGGTAAATCTTAAAAGTGGTGCTTCCATTCTAAATATGCTTTTAAATGAAAGTCTGACTCGGGTACATTCACAAAAAGACCCTAGGTTGCATTTTGGCGAGAGTTACGCTTTAAACTTGTTGGCAAGTTTCCCTGGCTGCTCGGCTTCCGTTGGAAATGTGATGCATTTCTTACAGTATGAATGCAGTGCCACACACATACATCAGTGCTGTCATGGCTACTCTGTTACCCATTCTAAGCACACTCAGTCTGCGTCCTCAGAGTCCTCAGATCTGCTGGATGAGCTCATACTCAGCCAGACCAAAGCACTTAAACATGATCTTATAAAAAGATAACTATTCACTGGGAACTTCTAAGCCAGACTGACAGTATATATGCACTGCTATTAGGGACCACAGTCCGTCCACATGTAAGACTTTAGGCAAGGATAATCGATATGTCAGACACAGCTCGTTTTTTTTTCTTCAGCTTTCTGTTTTGATAATCCAAGATTTTGTCATGCAAATTGTAGCATCAGCAATGGAAAGTCTCCACATTCCATTAATTAGCTATTCTGCTGTTGCGCTCTCTATAAGATAAGAATGTTTCAAATGTTTCAAATGTTCTTACATGCGTAAAATAAGGTTTAGGGGTCAGGAGTCAAGAAGGTTGTGGACCACTGAGCCAAAAGATGCTAAAACTCACTGTAGACCTGAAAACTGCAGAGTTGCGTGATCATTTTCCATTGGTTTGTCCCTACAAGCAACCCCGTTAACATTAGACATAGTCATTCGATCCATTTTTAATATAAAAAAATTCTGTTCAGCTTTATATTATTTGAAAGTCTTGAAGACGACATCCTTTGCGAGACTCATTGCTGTTGCAGTCCCTCTTGTAGATTTAGTTAAAAAGACAGTTGTCATTTTACAGACAAAAAAATATTCCTGTGATTTTCACAAAATTACCAAAAGAATAATATGTTTATTTTGGCAGAATTTATTTCTCTCACTTTCCATCAGGTTGAGTAGCACGGCTACGCGCCATAACACAGACTCAGTGTTCCTGCTCGCTCAGCCATAAGGCCTCTGTGGTGTTTTATAAGAGTGTTGAATCCCAGCCAAGACTGTTCTTCTGGGACTTCCACTACTCTGAGGGCCCCGTCATGGTTCCTCTCCAACACTGGCTCTTCATTAACCAGGGCAGTCAGCAGGACACCAACATACTGTACACACACATATTCTGGCTTTACTGTTTGTCTTTTCATTAGCTACAAACATGTAAAAACCCACAGTCAGATTCATCTTCAGGGGAAATGTAAATTATCTGCGTGCATGTGAATTTGAGCGTGTGTCTGTGTGGATTTAATGAGAGCCACGCAGCCGTGGTGCCAGTGGCTTGTTTCTTTATTTCACTTTGAATTCTAATTTACACCTCCCGCAAGACTCTTGCGGGATTCACACATTCAGTGTTTGACTCTGAAACTCAAGATCTCTAGAGATTCAGAGGGCACATAAACATACCCTTTTCCAAAAGTTTACTTTTCGGCAGCATCTTTGCTCCACTTTTATTTCTCAGTCAGTTCATATGATGAGCTTAACTGTAGCGCATCATTCCTGTTTTGTTGTGCTGAAGCTTTCAGAGGAAACGGACGCACTCTAATCTCCAACCCAACTGTCAACCTATCAACCAAACAACCTACTTTTGACAATGTCACTCTCATTCAGTGCTACAGTCAACCCGTACAAGTAGAGCAGTTGACTTTCGTAAGAAACAACCAATCACAAAGTGCCACTAATGGCTAGCTTAAACCGAGTTCAGACTACACAATATTTTTACAATGGTTACTTTGTCACATAGGCGATTATAGTCACAAAATCTTGCAACGACTCGGCCGAGAGACATGACAGACTGACACACTGGTCCACGACCAGTCAAAGCTCGCCATCTTTCCCAACGCGTGTGATGTCATTGGAAAGGAGGCACTAGGGACCAGCTTCCAGGAACAAGAATGTAAACTAACAATAGCGATGTGTATGTTGCTGGCAGCCTTCTGTTCGGAAAAGGCCTAAAGGAAGAACAAAAAGAAAAAACTGGCTGGCCTTTCCTCTGTTTCACAGTTTCACCTGCATCATGACATAATTATCCTTTTCCTTGGCCATGTTTACAGTTGAAGACTGCTCTGTGCTCCTATTGGTCAAAGTCACAGTCGTGAGGGAACCCATCCATGTCGTGAAAGCAATACAAATTCCAACATGCTAGTCTTTCTTTTGGGACACCGTGAGGCATCCCAGATGCGCCATCTGTTGCCGACGTCTACTATGATACTAAACGTGATAAAACAATCAATCAATGCAGCCGTCAGCCATTGTTTTTCCCGGTCCGAGCAGACACCCTACAGCGGCCGAGTCGGGCTCTAATCGGGCTGAAATTGCGTAGTCTGAACCAGGCCTGACACGTTCTGCAGGTAATGTTGGTTCACTTTTGGATTCTACGTCAATTTTGGATGCCATTGGCAACTATAATGTGGCTTCTTCCCAATTGTAACAACTTTACATTTTAAATTTTTGACAGCTCTGCTCTGGGCCTCTAACTGGCTTATTCATGCCGCTCATTGGCATTGTAGTGTTTAATACCTTTTCGGAAACGTCTCAGTAATCAATGTTGAATGACTAAAAGCAGTGAGCCCAACATCAACATATAGTATGTTTAAATTATAAAGAAGAATCCCGTGTTTGAATACTGTTCCACCAGAAAAATACCAGTATCAGTCGTTTTTAGCAAATATCTAATAACGTCATATGTTGAAGTGACAAATACCTTTTTAGTGGCTGTAGGAATTCTGATTCTTTTCCATACTGAACCAAGGAGAAAAATATTATGATGTTGTTATAGAGCCACAATGTCCACAGAAAGAGGAGGTTGGAGTGGACAGATGGGTCAACATAACGTCGGACTTCTCTTTCGTACCTTGAGTGTTCCCTGACCAAGTCGTTTTTATGCCTGAACCAGACCAAAGTTTACCTAGTGGTGCCAGATGAGAAAAGAGTTTTATATTTGAGACGATGTTTGTTACGGTTTTGGAAGGCACTGATAAATGATGTCGTCTTGCTGATCAGAAAAAAAGGCCTTTTGCGTCATTCCCCAGAGCAGTACCTCTTTTTGTTTTGTTTCTCTGCATGTTTCTGTGTTGAGGAACATTACGGATATTATCTTACTTTCGCTACACGTTGACACAAAACATGATCAAAATCACGGTATGCATACTGTATACGAGCTACTGTTCAATAAGCTGAGTGTAGTTTTGGAGGTTTTATTCAGCCATTGAAATCCAATTACAACACCTCCCTTTTTTTTTCTTTCAGACTTGATTTTCTTTGATGAAAACAGGTCCACCTGGAAAGCGTGCAACAAACAAAAATAGATTTCAGCTTTTTAAAACGTCACTTTTACTATAAGTTTCCCCTGAAAGGAATAATACGTAAAATAGTTGCGTTCATCCATGTAGTTGACGCTATGATGTCATTTTATTGAGTTTAGGTCTACTTTAGTTCATGTTTTCTTGTTATCAGAACCATGCAAAATCATGAAAGGAAATGGCAAAGCACTAACAATCATGAATGGGGAGATTATTTTTCTTGGTCAAAGGATTGTAGCTACAACCAAATTCTTTGCGCTGTGCAGCAGTAAAGTTCTGCCCAAAGTAAATTTTCGCCTCTAAATCTGTGCCTTTGCAGACCTTTAATTGTTCCTCTGCTGTGGCTTGAGGATATAGTTGGCTCCACCATTCAGAAATAATGAGATAGCAGTGCCAAGCCTGCGGTCCGCTCCACCAATCAGGAGTGACCCAGTGACAGGAGAGTCGGTACCGGATCTCATAGTTCAATCCAAGATGGCAGCGCGTCAGTGAAACGTGTTCTACTGCCCGAATCGTTTTGCAAAACATTACAGTATTTAATTATGACAGTAAAATATGAAATCCCAAAGAATAAATCAAATCCATGTATTACAGGCAAATGTTGAAAATGACAAATTTACTGTTTTTTTTTTTTTTTTTTTTAAGACTTTCATCGTCAGTACTTCGCCCACTACCGTATGTAGCCAACGTGGATGACGACACTTTTGGATGAGAATAAACGAGAAATTTACTTTTACAAGAGCAAGTGATCAGTGAGTGATGAGGCTTACGCTCTAGAGATACAGTATTTGACCCTCCGAAAGAAGAGGATAATGGTAAAAAAAACTAAACAGAAATTATGCACTCCAGATATATTTTTTGACCCAATAGGGCCTATTAAAAAACACAATCCACACTGTGAGGTAGGTTACTGTTACGCTACTTTGTCATTGATTAAACGTGGTACATCATTTCATTAATCTTCCTTTAAATAATATGGGATCAACATCATAATTGTGGTCTCAAGTGTGCTTGTGTTTATGGCATTTGGCCACTAATGATTCAGTTTTTCAGTAAAACTCACATGTAATTACCAATCTGCCAAGGTGTAAAACATTAAACAGACATCCTATTTTCTTGTTGCTGGCTTTGCTGTCTTCCTGGCTTGTGTGGGTAGGCTTAGTGCGTGAATGTTTTCTTGCTATAATTCCTTAGAATAGAGCAGGAGTGTGGAAATTTAAAAGAAGTGACATTTATAAAAGGGGTAATCAACGTTTTTGACCCGCAACAGCTGAAAATAAACAGGTGTCTACTCACAGTCCCCTGTCAATGGGTGAAACAACAGAACGACATACTTGGACCAATTTTCAAAGAACAGAGACCAGAAATAATCCTTGCGCTGCAACTTTTATAGGCCTACCTTGTGCTTTAGTTTCACAATTGTCACATTAAACACATTGACATTAAACCATTGACTACCACTAACCTGTTGGGGGCATCTTAACCCTTGTGTTGACTTTGGGTCACATTGGCCCGTTTTAAATTTTTGTTTTATATCAGAAAATATTGGACGTAGAAATAAGCGCTGCAAATGTGTAGAAGAAATTTTTTTTAAATTTAAAACGTTGGAATAAGCAGAAACAAATCGTGAAAAAAGGCGTCACAAATGTCAGAAAAAAAAGTGTTTTTTTCAAGGTTGAAACAAAGACAACACAAGGGTTAAAACCTGTAAGCTCAACATTAGCATGTTATCACCATATGTCGAACGTGTTCGCGAACGGTGGCAAATGTACACATTAAACAGACATGGAGCCACATTAGTATTGATTTGAAGTCGTGTTTGCGTCCACCACATGAATGTGAGTCCGTATTCCTCTTCCTGTTAGCTCTGTTTTGGTCTCCACCAAGGAAATATCCAGCTTATTAGATGCTAAATGCTCCAATAGGTTCACTAGCTAGTCGTTAACTTTGTGTGCCGTTTGGTGCTGAGCAGTTAGCGTACAGTGGGTCCAGAGCCGCGGGAACATATTTTGAATTGGGGGTGCTGACACATTTTCCAGAGTGATGTTTTCAGCCAAAGTCAACCACCACACACCAAACTGCATCCATCACAATTTATTGAACTGTATAGAGATTAAATTCATATAAATAGCCTATCCAAGACCGTAATTAGCCTGCCGTGGGCTACTGATCCCGAAACACCGGGAAATAATAGACCGTTAAGATTAAATTCATATAAATAGCCTATCCAAGACCGTAATTAGCCTGCCGTGGGCTACTGATCCCGAAACACCGGGAAATAATAGACCCTTATCGCTATTTAACCAAGTTAAATTTCTTTCATACCCATACTGTCAAGATGAAGACAAAATATCTCTATTTATTAAAACAAAGGCACTTTGTGGAGTCAAAACCGTACTAAGGCTTCGGTAATAAAACTGGAACATAGGTACACGCTCCACAAGCGAAAAAACAAAACAAGAATAAAGTCCAAAATCCAAGACGGAACAAACTAGGCACGGGTAACGCAGGATATAGGCACAAAGCTACGACAATGGTACAGAATATGCCTACTACAAGCTCAAAAACGGAGCCACAAAACACAAGGGTAAAACATCACTGAATTATATTAAATCAAATCAAAGTGAGTCAGTCCTGACACAAACACTGAAATAGAGAAATGCAGCCTTAAGTTTTTGTAGCACAGAAATAGCAAATTAAAGGCATACAGATATTGGGCCTAATGTATCAGAAGTTCTTAACGCGTGTTAAGCTGGACCAAATAATTTTATAACAATACAGTAGGATAATTAAAAATAGGTGTGACCTCATTCTGGTTTTCCAATACGTAGGTTAAGTAGGCTTTACACGAGTGTAAAAAAAAAACAATTATCTCCAATAATTCGTACAAACTTTCAGTTGAACTGTTACTCAACAATTGATTAATCATGCCAATTTACTGCACGGCGGCAGCATAATAATAGTAAACCAGTGTTATTACCTTGTGTTGCAGTCATAACACACAAAAAAAATCCTCATCTCCAAAACGTCTACCAGGAAAAGTGTGACCCCGAGGCTGGCAGCACGGAGTTGACGTTGATGTTCCCTCTGCGGATACCCTGGTGCTGCTAGCTTGGTTTACAAGATTAGCTCCCTCGTCGTCTGTTGCTAGCAGGGTCGCTACTTCATTCAGTTACAGTTGCTGAGTTTTCTGTCTCCGGTCTTTTACGCTTTTTAGCTTGTGGTTGATCTATAAAGAAATCCAAAATGCGCTTTTATGCCATGGCTAGCTAACTTCTGTACTGTTGTTGACCAGCTGGGAAAGTTTCCACAACTGTCTTCACCACTCATGAATGAGCGTCAGACTCTTGGCAAAATCGGCAGATTCATTCTAATCAAATTGTGTTTATTTCTTCCAAATTTTAAAATGTATTACATTTAATTTGTAATGAAAGGGATTAGGTTTATATTAATAATCAAAGTATTAAAAATAAATATGTTTTTTTTTTTATTATGGTTGTAGTAGTTTCTCCTTTCGCTAGTGGGTGCTGCAGCACCCTCCACACCCCTAGTTCCCGCGGCCATGAGTGGGTCTGTAGAGCTCTTTATAACCTAGAGACATTATAACCTAAAAACGCTTAATATGTATTATTGCAGCGCAAACGGGTGCAGTGTGCACCTAAATTATGCGATGGTGCACCTAAATGAAAAAGTTAATCTGGAGCCCTGCTGAGTGGAACTGCAGAGTCAGGTGATGATTCTCTGGTGGTTCATCACGTCAAGTAATTGCTTTCAAATTACACATAGTCATTTGATCCATTGTTAATATAAAATTATTGGCTATAGCAGCTTTAAGTTACAGTAGAGAGGAGAACATAAGCTAATTAGAACAGAAATCACAAACCAACTGTCCAGAGATCAAAGAGGAAATGCAAAAACGAGCTGGAAATGTAGTCCAATTACTAACAAACACTAGTCTATATAACCACGACGTTCCACTTCTGGGATTGCTCCGTTGCCAACGGAAATTCCGCCAGATTTTACTCTTTTCGGCCGGATGTCCGTTGCCTTCCGCTTTCTTTTTATTGTAATTTTATACTCTGGTGGATTAATGAGGACTATGGTTAAATGTTGCACGACTAAAACAACTTTTAAACGTACACGTTCCACCAAAACAAGTTCCTTCCAGAGGTTATTTTGTAGCGGCACCGGGGCTGTCGGTTGTTTAGCGCCGCCCATTACGATTGTGATTGTTTTAAAGAAATGCCAATGAACCAGAGCATGTTTTTCTCCCATCCCGGAATGCTGTGTGGGCTAGCCAGACCCTCCTCCACAGTGCTCTGGAGGAAGGTCATGACAGGTGGCAGTGAAAAAGTTATGCATTACCTCTGATAAATAAGCTTTCTACTATGAGCAATGGAGTCTTGAACACAAAACACATAATCTGACAAAGTTAGAATGTTTTTGGTTATCTCACATAAGAGATTTCTGTATTTCTGTTTTTATATGTGCTTTTATCTCTGTGTTTAAGTGGCCGGGCCTTCTTGGGAAAAGGTGATGTCATGCCCCTCCAGAATTGAGCTAAATTGGAATTCAAATCTGTTGACACATATGGGTTTGTTTGCCAGGTCACTGTCAATCAAATCTGATCAAACCACACCGTCACAATCTTAAGTTATTGAAAGTTGAACTCTTAATAAATTAAACTTAATTAAAATGTTGTTTTTTCAAAACCTGAACTCTGTTACTAATTTAGTCAAGAATATTCAATATTATGAAAGAAAAAATAAGATTTGAAACCAAATTTGTAGGGTCTTTAATGGGTGGCAAACATTTGTAGTGATGTATTGAAGCTGGCATGTCCTGGGATAGCTCACCGCCCTCCAACTCGGGATCAGTGCCACACTTAAAGAAATATTTTCATCTCCGGTGGTTAGACTGTTTAGTTGGTTGGCCTAAGGTAGAAGATGAGAAATATTTTTGGATTTATAGTCCCTGTAAACCCACTTCGACTTCATCACCTCCCGGCAGCAACTCCTAACACTGGAACATCTGTGTCTGTTTAGAAAAGACAAGTCACATCTACTATTGTTCAGAGAGCGTGTGCACATATTGGCAGGTTGGTTCAGCTATGTGTGTGTGTGTGTGTGTGTGTGTGTGTGTGCATGTGAGTGTGTACCAGAATGAGCCATCCTTTGGCCAGCGCTGAGGTCAGAGGGATGTTGACTCTATTATTTCATTGATATCTGCAGCTGGAAGACAAATATTGTCGTCTTGCGGGCCTATTTGCTCAGACTTGGTAAGAAAATGTCTGAATCTCTTGTGGCACCTTTCAAATACTAACTAAAAGGGTCTGATGCCAACTGTCTGACTTCAAGGCTTAAAAACAAAGATGCGGTTGCATCATCGACCTCAGCCCTCTGTCTAGCTCTTGTCCTCATATGATTGTTCGCTCAAGTCCAGCTCTCTGAGGAAAACTCCCCCTCACACTCTTAAGACAGGGTTATTTTTTAAAAAGAGTTGTAATCAACTTGCTTCTGGCTTGACTATTTAATCTAGTTGCCTACAGTTCCTGGAATATCTCTTCACAAACCTCTAGAAATGAAGTATGACTTTAAACATGCAGCTGGAAAAAGCAATGTGGATAGTGATGGTAAGAACAGTAACACAAGGTGATGCTGTTCAGCTGTTGGCAAAAAAGTAATTTATTTTTCATTTACAAGTAATTAATACTTAAAAAAACTATGCAATGGCTCTGAGTACAACTCAGACGTGGAGCTGCTCTGCGGGTGTTAATTGCATGTTGGCTAACCACTGCTCCTTAAAAAGTTAGAAGGTTAAAGCCATTTTAGCAGCTCTGTGAGGCTGATAACTGCTAATTAGCATGCTAACATAGTGATGTTAATGGATTTAGACATTGCAACGCTGATGTTTTTAAGAAGGTGGTTGAATGAATGAAAGAGAAAAAGTGAGGCTGTGTTCGCACGGTCCAACAAGTCGGCCACTACTGGGAAAAAAAATCCTACTTTGCCCGGCTACATGTGAACAGGAATATTAGTGGAATATTAATTTTCATTAGCCATGTAAACAGCTTAGTCTTGTTAATCGAAGTTCTCTAAAAACATTCATGCGAAAAAGCCGGTTTAATTGGTATATAGAATAGATTTCAGACTTTTAAGGTGTCATTTTCGCACTGAATCGCACAACATTCAAGCTAACATTTGCGAACAAAGCATGCATTGCGCCATCCACCTACATATGATTAATATTGCACAAGTTGTAATAGTGCTTATGTGCCAGCTGATAGCAACGTATCGAGCTGTAATCAGACGACGCTATCAAAACATGGCTATGATGATGCAGGTGCACGTTGCTATCTAAGAAAGCCGTTATTTTGTTTGTAAATTAAATTTAAGAAGTCTCTCATCTCCTCATTCCTCCACTTATATCTGTCTTTGTTGACACCCGCCATGTCTGCAAAGAAAGTGGAAAAACGTGGTGGAAATGATCTAAAACTTCTTCGTTTTATGGCGGGTTGCTACCATTAAATGACCTAAAACGTAATCGCAATTCATGATTTACTCGGCAAATAACGTTTCCATCAGCGTTTATCGCATGAGCCGTTTCCCGATTAAAGGTGCTCTAAGCGATGTTGGGTGACGGCAGGCTAGCTCACCCCTCCCTCCTCCTCATCCCGTCTCCTCTCTTCCCCTCCCCTTCCCTTCCATGATTCCGCGCACTCACCCCCCAACCCCCACCCCCAAATCCTTCTTTTCGGTTATTGGCTGGAACGCTGGAAGACTGTTTGTTATGTTTGGTGGTGCAGGTTGGCCAGTTTGTTTTTGTTGCCGTTTGTGGAGCCTGGCGTGTCTACAGACACCACGTTTTTTTTTTTTTACATTGTGTTCAGAGGACAGGCAGCTAGCGGATAGTGAGGAGATGTCTGCTGTATGTGACAAAAAATGTTGTAGCCTAAAAAACGCGTGACATCGCTTACAGCACCTTTAAGAGAAAATCCGATGAGATCGAAAGCACAAACTTTGTGCCGTTATTTAGGAAATTCATTCAAATGTTACGGTTTCCATAGGGCATTTTTCATTCGATATTACTTAATTCGCAAAACACGTGTGGATGGAAACATGGTTACTGTTGGGTGTGGTTACAGGTGCAACTTTGCACACCTTCTGAGCACACCTAACCACAACGGGTCAGAGGTAAAACCGGCTTGGAACTTCTAGAAAGGGAAGGCCAATGAAACATTGCTTTTCAGCCTGGTGTTCAGTTACTCTTGAGTTAGTAAGTATGTTGCATGTATACACTCAGTTGCCATCATTTTATTTAGGCTTTAAGTTGAATTTGGAATCCTGCCCTCGTGGCCAGTGAACATTCCCTTTTGGATGATTATACAGCAGAATACCAAAATAAAACATCACAGAAACATTCAAATATGTCATCTGTACGCGTTTTAAGTGCCCTCTAAGCAAATTCAAATATTTTACTGGAAAAACATCAAGCGCTTGCCTCGCCAACTCACTTTTCTCAAGCTCTGAACTCCTTGGCATGTCTGCAGTGTCTCTCCCAACAGGGGCTGCAAAAACAGCATTAGCATACGTGGGAGGGGATTTTTGACCATTACTCAGAATCAGATAGTGCACAGTTGACCGTGACATAATTCTATTTATAATGGCTGGAGACCGAGTGCTGTATAAATGTCATATCCTTCTATCTGGGCTATCTACATGTCTGCCTGCAGAGCATGAAGAGTGAAGGCGTGGAGGTGGACTACGCGGCCCTGGCTGGGCGAGGACTGACTAGCGACTGGTCATAATGTAAATGTAATTATACAGTGGGTAGTTTCAGCCAAGCAATCTGATTAGACGATTGTGCGGTCAAGCCATGTGATAATTCCCATGAAGCACAGCTACCTATGCCTGATCAAGAAATGTTAGTTGCCAACTCGAGGTGTAACACCAATAACATGGGAAGAGCTATAGATCCAACTATGTTATTTAAACTTTTTTTACTATCCTTTCCTTGCTCTGTGGCTTTCCTTTTTTGTTTCTACCCTCTCTTCCACAGTGCCCGGTGAAACCTGGGTAGCACATGTGTTTGATAACATCATTTGAGTTGCGGATCAGGCCCCGGTCTGTGCTGCTTACGTAAAGCCGTGACAAGGCCCATTTAGACCAACAAAATGAGGTAAATTTACCAAAGCCATTTTCTATTTATGCATAATTGGACTAATTTCTTCATAAATGGTCAAGCGAGGTAGAAAAAAAAGGCAGAGATTACATGTTGAATGTCTTTGTGGGTTTAGATCCAATTGCATATTTACAAGTGGTTGATATGTAACAACGGCACTGCGGCACACATACTCGCACAGTGCCACATTAACATGAATTCACAGGAGAAGTTTACTGTCATTCCTCTTTGCAGGAATGCACTGTATCCTTGTTTACTATCAAGGCTAATGGCTAGATCCACTAAAAGAATAAAACAAATCTACACACACTACAGTCTGACATTAAAACATGCATTTATTTTTACTGTGTAAAGATTTGAAAATAATTATCAGAGTAATGAAATAAAAACAAAGGATGGACTTGGATATTTTCAAGGATTCCCCTGGTCTGCGGTTCATGGGAAATTGAATTAATTAAAGGCTGCTAAATATAGAAATATTAAATAAACAATATTGAATTTTTATTTTTTTTTATGTACCATCCTTATCTGGACCTGTAGGGTGAATCACACAACTATTGGGTAAGGTTATGTTCTGAGGCTGGATTTATATGTTCTTACAAATGCCAGTGTGATTTTGGTTGAGGTTCCCTTAATTCTGGAAGATGACCCAGAAGTTTCTGTTTTACTTTGACCATATATGTTAGCCATAAAGCCAGTGGCGGATCTAGAAAATTTTACATGGAGTGGCAAAGGGGTAGCGAGAGATCTTGGCAGGGTGGGAGGGGAAGACGGTACATGGGAATCCCCATATGTAAACACACTTCTATGCCCTACTATGCCCCCCTGCAACACCCTGTTACGCCCTGAACTGCTACAAATGCTTGCTCTTGGGGGAATTGTTGGGTCTTTCAAAATTATAGAGTCTGGTCTAGACCTACTCCATCTGTAAAGTGTCTTGAGAAGAGTGAACTCTTGTTACTATCAATAAAATTGAATTTAGCTGAAATTGAATTAAATGGGTTGATCATATTTACTGATACAGACAAATATAATAGAAAATAGAACAGAATGTGTCTTATGTTATCAGTAATTATGATTAAACAAAAGGTCAAACAAATGCTATGATAGAGAAACTGTAAAACATCATTAGATAATCTATGTAGATATTTAAATCTTTACATATCTCACCAAAAACAGATATGGCTATTTTGGCTATTTCCATTCGGTTGTATACAACCGAATGGAAATAGCCAAAAACTGAAAACATGTCATTTCACTGAGTGACGTGACATGTTATGCTACTATACTGCAGAATTTTGGGGTTCGGCCAAATACAGAATCTACTGGTTAAGATTCTGCCGAATCCGAAACCAAATACCGAATCCTACTCCCATCCTCAGTCCATTAACACAGTAAACACATTAATGAAGTAAACAAGGTCTACAGCCTCTAAAATGGTTAAATGTAACAACGTAATGTTGAATTTACATTCTCTTTTCACATCGTAGGAAAGCACATCGCTATCGCCAGATGAGTGACAATTTTGTTTGGCAAATTTTGGGGCATGTTGGCTTGGTGAAATTAGAAAGCTAACGTTAACTAACGAGCAGCAGCCGGCCGTTCGGTCGCTTTGCTCCCACTGTAGAGAGACTCATTTGCTGAGAGAACAGCTGACAACCCGGGAAAAGCAGTGTCTGGTTAAGGCAAGGCAAGGCAGCTTTATTTGTATAGCACATTTCAGCAACAAGTTAAAGTGCTTTACATAACAATTAAAAAAAAAATATATACGATTTTATTTTTCTCTTTCGGTCATTATATCCACTATTGGTCTCCCTGGGACGTGTGGTTTATTCTGCTTGCCACCCATCTTGGCGTGGAAAAAGTACTTTTATTTAAAAATATAGTTGTCACTATAAGTCTTAGTTTCTTTCTTTGGAAAAACTTCGCAAAAACCCTTTTGGTTGAAATTCACACTTTTTGTAATTATCTTATTTCAGCCTTAAACCCTTTACTACCTACTACATTTTTTTTTTTTTTAGCTGTGACTGTCCTTCCTTTGGTGTACCTGAAGTTGCTGCATGTTGGCTGCTGTCTGTAGATTCCTTCATGCACAACTTGTATTCTTTCGGATGTTTCATACGCAAATATTTTAACAGCGGAGATGTTGTGCATTGTAAAATTTCTAAATAAAATTTTTAGGCCTTCAAAAGTTTTCTAGGTCTTAAATACTTTTAAACAGGTCTTAATTTTTCCTATGTCAAGGTAACGCTACCTCTAATGCTCATTGAAATGCTCCCGCACACATTATAATGCTCTCCTAGCTGCTAGCGTGGCACGCCCTCATACTCTGATTCTGACGGGCTAGTTGTCTTACTGCACATGTCCGACTCCCAACAAAGATGGAATAGAAGTGAGATGTCTCACTCTGTAGCTAAAACTGAGAGCTCAACACACAGGGTGAAAAGAGGAGCTGCAGCAATGTGCAGTAGAAAAAAATATGGTGTTTTTTGAAAATGAAACCCTGTAAACCTATTCTGGTACAACTTATAAATTCAATTATGAACCTGAAAATGAGCATAATATGAGCACTTTAAAGGAACATGACAACTTATTGGGACTTTAGCTTATTCACCGTATCCCCCAGAGTTAGACAAGTCCATACATACCCTTCTCATCTCCGTGCGTGTTGTAACTCTGTCTGACGCCCCCAGCGCTATCTAAGCCTAGCGCAGATCCTGGAGGTAACCGGTTCCAACTAGCCTACTGCTCCGAATAAGTGACAAAATAACGCCAACATGTTCCTGTTTACATGTTGTGATTTGTATAGTCACAGGGTGTACAAATAACAAGGTCACTATGCTTTTACTATCTAGTAATTGTTGACTCTATTACTCCAACTCAGAGTGAACTCCAGCTGAACTCTCTGTTCCTCACCACAGGGCTTCAGGTGCTGCTAGCATATCACTCCGCCCAAGTAGCAGAAGTAGCAGTGCTTTGCCTTTCTGAGAATATAATTACCAGTTTGTATACGGTTAGAAGATGGCTGTGTCTCAAATGACCTTGTTATTTATATGCTAGCGCTAGCATGCTAGCTCATTCTCAATGGCAAAACACTGCTACAACACACAAATTCACCCTAATCTACAAAATAAATTGTATAGAACTACTTACATGTCCCTGTTCTGCAGGTATTCCATGCAAAGTTGGAAGTGTGCCCTAGTTTAGAAGAAGTCTCCTGGCTAATCCTGCCTTGTACAGGTCGAAGTTGGCGCTAGCTCATGTAATCCTTACCTAGCTACTGCGCATGTGCGACTGACAACAGAGATGCCACAGAAGTTAAGAGGTAGCTAAAACAGAAACCTGACAGCGTGTGAAAGGAGGAGCTGCAGCAGTGTGCAGTAGAACAAAATATGGCGTTTTTTGAAAATTAAACCATGTAAACCTATTCTGATACAACCTCAAAATACAATTATGAACCTGAAAATGAGCATAATATGGCCACTTTAATGAAGTGTTTTGGCATGGCTGGCCGATAGGCACTATCCATGTTATTGATAGGGGGGATTTAATTCTTGCATGTTTTCGCCCCCCCTAGCAGGTTTGCTGTCGGGACACAACACCAGCGATAAACCTGTATGCAAAGAGAAAAATGTAGGGCAGGCATTGACAGCAGGAATTATTACAGCGACCAATACGTCTCTCAACATACATATGACATTTGTATTAAGACAATATTGAAAAAAAAAACTAATATTTTCTAAACAGCACTTCCTCTGTGGCTGTCCCTGTGTGAGCCAGCCCTGCGTCTCCAGCTCAGGCTACTGCAGGTTCACACAGGTCACAGGTGGTTGCATGTCGGGGCAAGCAGCTCCAGATGGATGTCAAAGGACACCTCTCAATTTCACAACTCACCTCTGAGAGAAGTCAACACAGCAGCGAGAGGAAGGGCAAAAGTGTCAGTGAGGGTAGGAGAAAACTCCCTATTTTTTCTCATTGTTTACCTCCGTCCGTCTTACTTTGGCACTTTTTACACAGCTCATCATGATTTTGTCACCTTCATATTCTTATCACTGTGAACAACAACAACCTTTTTTTTCTTTCTTCTTTCTAGCCCTACTCTAGTTTAGACCATATTGAGAAAAAAAATATCAAAATGTAAGGGTAAAAATAGAGAAAGCACAGGTACAAAAAAAATTGAGATGTGACATCTTTTTCACAACACTGTCAGCTCACATTGGTCAAAGACTCATGTTACATTGTCAAACATGTATCAACAGTCTTCCAAAGACAAGAAAATTACATTTTATTTTCAGTGTCTGTCTCTCTCTCTCTGTTTCTCTCACTCTGAACTTTAGACTTTTTCAATGGAATTCAACCTGGGAAATTCCCTCTTTTGACACTTTGACAGCTCTGGTTTGTGTTGTTCAGGATAATCAGTGAATTCTAGAGTGGAGCCGAACCTGTAATTACAAGGGAAATTAGCAATAGGCAGTAATTTGTGTCTATATACAGCCAGGCTTTTGACATGGAGGCCGGGCTCATTCAGAACTTTATTTTTCTTTTTCTTTTTTGACAAAAGTGAGCAAGTTTCAAGGGAAGACTGGATACTATTGTGTCTTATAGAAATCCTGCACCATTTGTAGCAGATTTGAGTATTTTGTTTTACCGTTTGTATTATGGGATCCTAGGTCTAATCCAGGTTAGCAGAGAAAGATTGCAAAGACAGAATCAAGTTGGCATTCCTGCATCCCTTTCTTTTCTCACTTCCTACCAAATTACGTCATGTAAAACATTGTTCAGTAATAAAGCCTTTGTTGAGAGCTTGAACACCACCACCAAATTCTCTCTTTAGATGGAGAATTGTGCTGTGACGCTTGTAATCTTGAAGCCATTTGGCCCAAGGAGAGTCCCATTGCCCAGAACACAGTTAAAACATTCGGGTCCGTGTGGTTTCCAAAGCTCAATCCGTTTTTTAAATGCTCCGTGTTGCTGAATCACTACCAGCTGCCACACTCAGTATCCTGCCAGGTTAGTCACCCACTGATGTGTTAGCAGCCGGCTGTGACCCAGGCGTGAGCTTGGTTTAGATGCAGAAATGATAGGAAAATCTAAATGAACAGCATCACACGTTGCTCTAAAACAGAAGAAAAACTGAATTCAAGATGGCAATCGAAAATGGATCGAGAAAACGTAAATATTTCAAGAGGGCCAGCTACGTCTCAATGCAGAAAGTAGCATGTCATCTGTGTATCGTATGTAGATACCATGTACGTACAAATATTTTTGGATGAACATAATCTTGGGTATTGGAGAATTATTCGATGCCAGTCTTCTGTTTGGTAACAAATCACCAAATTACTGTAACAGGAAAATACATTTTATATCTTTGATTTAAAGCAGTAATTGATTTTTTGCTGGCCACTTGGGGGAAGCAGAATGAGCTGTAAACACAACATCGACATAGTGTATTATCACTCTGTTAAGTTGATACAGTGAATGTGTTTGCAAACAGCTGCCAATTTACTCATTTAGCAAGGAGCAACATTATCATTAATTAGCACTCTTTAGGAGTCAAAACCAAAACAATGAGTTTGAAAGGCCCTGGAACGCTCTGTATAACTGAGGGGGAACTGCATAGTCTGGTGATAATTTTCTGTGGGTTGGTCACTGCAAGGGACACCTTTCAAATTTCAGGTAGTCATTTGACCCTTTGATTACAGCAAACACTGGGATTGCACTGTTAGAAAAGTCCGTAGAAGTACGGGCTAATATACAGTGTCAATATAAAGGAATTTTCTGGAATGATTTTTCACAGGTGTTTTTCCGTATTTAGATTTTTTTTTTTTTTTTTTTGTATTAACAGAAATGTCCGTTAAAAAGGTACAGAGGATATACTGTAAATTTACTGAATTTTCCATTTTGGGATTAACAGGAATATCCGTAAACTTAACGGAAAAGGTACTGGCCATTTTCTGCCAAGACATTATCCTTTTTTCTACGGATTTTTTTTGTACAGTGTACTGCAGCTTTAAAGCGTAACTCTCGCCAAAATGCAACCTAGGGTCTTTTTGTGAATGTACCTGAGTCAAACTTTCGTTTAAAAGCATATTTAGGACGGAATCGCCACTTTTAAGATTCACCTTATTTTTGTTTTTCGGTCAAATGGCCTTTTGAATGGGAGTGCTAGGGGTACTTTTATGCTAGCCTCAAAATAGCTATTTTTAAAACACTAAGAAGGCTCGACACAACATGAAACTTTTCTCGAAGTATCACCAGGGGCTCTACACATTAACGAAAGCATTGACAACATTGTTTGTGTACCCAGAGTTTACTAAAAAAAGAGAGGTTTTGAAAAACTCCCCGTAGGTCTTGTTGTTTCCGGCCGCAGCCATTTTATCAGTCAGAAACAATTGATTTCTGAATGCAACATAACAGGGAGGAGAGTCAAGATGGAAAGCTCCTACAGCTTAGTTCCATGTAAATGCACGGATTATTTCTTGTTTTGTCGTTATTGAAAAACAATATTGACCTCGTAGTTGAAAAAGGAGCCTCATATGGAGTCCGTTCATTCACATTCGGATATCGAGTCGTTTTGACTGCCGAGGTGGTAGCGGCCGGAAACAACAAGACCTACGGTGAGTTGTTCAAAACCTCTCTTTTTAGTAAACTCTGTGTACACAATGTTCTCAATGCTTGCGTTCATGTGTAGAGCCCCTGGTCATACTTCGAGCAAAGTTTCATGTTGTGTCGAGCCTTCTTAGTGTTTTAAAAATAGCTATTTTGAGGCTAGCATAAAAGTGCCCCTAGCACTCCCATGCAAAAGGCCATTTGACCGAAAAATGAAAATACGGTAAATCTTAAAAGTGCCGATTCCGTCCTAAATATGCTTTTAAACGAAAGTTTGACTCAGGTACATTCACAAAAAGACCCTAGGTTGCATTTTGGCGAGAGTTACACTTTAGTTGAGTTACATTTGTTAAACATACCCCTGGGCTTTGGGTTCATGATTGCTGCTGGTATCACAACCGTTTCTTACAGGGGTTGCAGTGTTGTACATTTTAATTAGCATTTTAACAAGCTGTTAAAAACTGAAATAGTTGAATAACAAACTCCATGCAAACAATTAACACATTGTATATCAGACTGTAAACATTGCTGTCAAAATGTGCAGGGACGTCATCAGGGTTATCGATTAATTTAGACTTTCCAATTTTTACAGTGTTCTGATTATTGGCTACTTTTGTACCTTGTGCCTTTTGAGTCTAGATTTTGTAAATTTCAAGAGGACAGAACGGTTAAGGGGAGAAATAAAAACCAAACAATAAAAATAGGTATGTGCTGATAACCGAGAACTCACAAGTGACGCATCTTCTTTCTGATTTTTTGCAAAAACTTGAAGCATGTCTGTTTTGTTGTCTTGTGTTTTGTCTCGTCCTGCTTCCCAAAAGGTTGCTATATTTGCCCAAGCTTAGCACACCTGTGTTGGGGTGTGAGCACCTCTCTCTGTGTGTGTGTGTGTGTGTGTGTGTGTGTGTGTGTGTGTGTGTGTGTGTGTGTGTGTGTGTGTGTGTGTGTGTGTGTGTGTGTGTGTGTGTGTGTGTGTGTGTGTGAGAGACAGCTGCTTGGGGGATAACAGCAGCATGTGATGACAGGGCACCCAGGTCTAATTAGAGAGGTCTTCCAAAAGCTGCAGCGCTGATGTCGTTGACACTGCAGCTGTGAGGGTCATCTATGTGTATGTACACACACACACACACACACACACACACACACACAGTATTAAACCCACCTATGTTACACACCTGGTAGAGCGTGTGAGGTGTGGTAGGTTTAAAGGGCGGGTGCTGAAGTGTCAGTCATCCGCTGTAGTAGAGGGAGATTGTGTGCTGACTCAGGCAAACAGCTGATCGGCAGCAGTCATTAGCTCAGACCGGGGCTTCCCCACTCGCTAGCTACTTGGATACGCAAACCAGACAGCAACACACCTGTACACTATACAGTATGTAGACAGCAGCCTTCCTTCTTCAAACAGCAGCAAGTTAGGGAAAGGAGCTCATGTAACACTCAACTCTACAGTGACCTTATTTAAGTTTATTTAGCATATTTCCATTATGTTCTGATGATCTAATAAACATGATCTGGTACCATTTTCACATAGAATTCTCAAGTGCATAGGATGTGAATCATTTTGCGCCTAGAAAAATAGTTGGAAAATGTACTTATTCTCTTCGTTGCAGAGAGTCAGTTGAGAAGTTTGATACCACTCTTTTATCGTGAGAGCACTGGAGCCGATTAGCCCAGCCTAGCATGGCTGGAAAATGACTGAAGACTGTTTTCCCCTGGCTTACAGTCTATATGCTAAACTAAATAATTAGCTTGTGGTTGTAACTCCAGTGTTGTGTAATATCAATCTTCTCGTGGAAGAAAGTGAAAATGTGTATTAACCAAAATGTCAAACTACTCTATAAACAGCATGCATGCAACACAGACAGACCCATTCTCACTCCGAACTCGTAAAATATGGACGTTTGGACAGTGGCTGTCAGCGTCTGAAGCGACGAAAAAGGTGCCCTTCAGCGTGTTTGTAGAACGTACCGGGGAGAGCAGCAGCTACACGGGGTTTAGCGAGTACTATGTAAGACCGAAATTCAGAGTATGGAGGTTGGTTAGGGTGGTGGATGGGTCAAACACAGGACTTTCACCATGGAGACCGGAGTTCATGTCCCACTTGTCACGTTTCCTAAAGTCCCTTTCTTCTTTAACTGTCCCGTTATAACTGTGTCAAAAGGGACGCCAATAGTCCCAACCAAGCGCGTTATATGACGCCAAAGGAGACTTTTAGCGTCAATAACAACGACAAAGGCACCTGACCAAGCGTCCGTATTTTACGAGATGGGAGTGAAAACCTGTTGACACAGACTATAATAGAAGGCCACATGGACAATAAAGTAAAATTACAAATTCACCATGGTACTGAACCAGTCATGGCATATTAGCATATCAATATGACGGACAACAAATCAGGACAGTTGAAGTCGGCAAACTGAAATGTACTTAAAGTGTTCATAATATGCTAATTTTCAGGTTCATAATTGTATTTAGAGGTTGTACCAGAATAGGTTTATGTGGTTTAATTTTCAGAAAACACCATATTTTTGTCGTACTGCACATTGCTGCAGCTCCTCTTTTCACCCTGTGTGTTGAGCTCTCCGTTTTAGCTACAGAGTGAGACATCTCACTTCTATTCCATCTTTGTTGAGTCGGACATGCGCAGTAAGACAACTAGCCCGTCAGAATCAGAGTATGAGGGCGTGCCACGCTAGCAGCTAGGAGAGCATTATAACGTGTGTTACAAAGTGACGCACGTTCGTCACGGAAGTAAAGGCTGGACTACAATAGAGCTGTTTGGAGCAGTTTGTGAACAGTGTTAAGTCCCTTTGGGGTGGACTGTGGGCTTTTTCACTTTGTGAACCTATAATGTGCACAAAAAGATATATAACACAAAAAAGAAAGGTGAAAAGCCACAAAGCATAATATGAGCACTTTAAGACAGCAAAACTGGAAAGCAACAAAGTTTGGTGTTATGAAGTTTCATCTGCTAGATAGTCAAAGTAGAATTATACATGCTGCATACAGTACTTAACATTAGCAGTGACAGCCACCATGACTAACAAGACAAAGAGAAGAGCCTACAGAAACTGCGGTAGAAAATGAAGGTAACGTGCCATAGTCTCATTTCTTCTCAGACAGTATTTTGTGTCAGCCTCCCACAGTGTGCCATCTTCCTATTCCCACCCACAGAATGCCAGACTCTTGGAACAGTGTACGCCACCACAGCCAAGTCTCCAAAGACTGACTTCCTTCAAAAACACAGTAATCTTGTTTGTACTGCCAATTTAGGGGTTGACAACACAATTCTGGTGTTTAACCAAAGACCCTTTATCGTTCTTCTGCTGACCTCAACATCCCTACAGGGACCTAATGAGGACCAGCGCCAAGTATTACTGGCTGATAATCCCTGAGGTCATGTACTGTTACTGACTATGGCACATCCTGATGGTGGGCGTGAGTGTGAGAGAAAAGGAAAGAGATGGAGAGAACAAGACAGCACTACCAAAAGAGAGCCTATATCTGTCTTTGAGATTTCTGCTGCCACCCCCAATACAAAAGAGATGGATGGAATTTAATTTTTAGTTCTGACTGAACAGGATAATTACATTTAAAAAGAAATTGCACCACCATCTTTTTTCCGGAAATAGTGTTCCTGTTACTTTGGATAATAGACAGACCTCAACAGTTTTCACTGAAAAAGTCCCTGCGAAAACACAGCAAACAAGCAAATGTATATTTAAAGGTGCTGTACTCGAAAAAAAAGTGGTCTGGGATTGATGGAATGGCTGTCACAGACCCAACTCGTCAAATACTGACGCTTTGTCACGGCCCTCAGCGTCAGATATTGACCAACACATCCTCGCACCTAAACGACATTATAGGTCGATTTCCAAAGACATTTGTCATCATGTTACCGTAATCCTGTGACCGTTATAACATAACAAGCACATTTTTAAACATATACAGTATATAACTTTGTGAAATGGAAATAGTTAAGTTTAAGCAACAAATATACTTGGTGAGGGTAAGTGAAACAACAGGGATTTGCCTAAAATTAGTCAGGTAAAAGTATAATAATGAGCATGTAACATGCGTCACAGACTAAGGTTTATTTCCAGATGACAGTTGGCTTCCTCATAGCATGGAATTCGGCCTTAAACTTTGTTACCTCACTTGTTACCACACCACTGTGGCTGAAAACTAACTATGGGACAATTAAAATGTTTGACCTGACGATGGTGATGATTAAGCTGAAGCATCACCAAAGTTACTACATCCTGTGGGATATGAATGCCTGAGCCAGATTTGATTGCAATCCATCCAATGATTGTCGAGACATTTTACTCAAAACTACAAATAACCTCACGGCGGCGCTAGATGAAAAGTCAGGGAACCACCAGAGTCATTTGAATCTAGACACGTCTTTACAAAATCTCATAGCAATCTATCCATTAGTTGTTGAGATACTTTAGTTTGGCCAATAATGCCATCCCTAAAGCTACACTGCTAGGGTTGCTCAAAAGCAATCAAACCTTTTAAAGCTTTAGTGCGTAACTTTTTGATATTAATGAACGTCCGTTACCTTCAAGCCATTGCCAAATGAGTTGCTACAAAGCTAATTAAGACTATCAGCTCCACAAAACTCTCTCTGTATTTCTCAGTATGGCTATGTTCAGAAGATTGTGTCGTGCGCAGAAACTCAAGTGAAGATAATGACCTCTTCTGAAGAGTCCATCATGTTTTTTTAATCCTCCATGTTCTCCTTGGCTACTTAGCAACTGCGTGGGGGAGGGGTGAGGGCGGTGAGCGATCATGGAAGGCTTGCGTCACATTGACGCTCTGACAGTTTTGTTGTCATTACTTGTCATTACTTGTTGTCATTCCTCATGGGGGCGACAGAAACTACGCACTATAGCTTTAATGTTCTAGCGAAAGTGCCACTAACAAACAGATGTAGCATGCTAATAGCAAATACCCCCACTTTCTCAATTTGTGATCATACAACCTTAAAGATGCACTGGACTATGACTTTGCTGGCAAGAAGGAATAGCAAACTCCAGGACAGACTGAAAGAATGACACATCGTTTCCAAACAGCATCATAATCTACGTGACCACACAGAGCTTTATTATATATATTTTATATATTTGAATTATGGGACAGTGTACAGCTGGGTGTCTTAATTGCAATGTCATGATAGTTTTTCCTAAAAGAGGCTAAAAAGAACACTAACACAGAGTCTTTTGAGTATTTGAAATGCAGCCATAATAATTTGCTGAATCTGAATATGCTACCCTCACATAAAGTCAACATACTGGCGTGCCAGGAGATCACATGTTCTACAGAAAAGCTAGTTATAACTTTCTGGAGCTAGTTCCTATTACTTCTCCATTCGGGGCATCATGACAGTACGATTTTTTTTTATCAAGTTACTCACATCTGCTTTCTCCATAGAGAACAGTTCACAACTTCTTCTTATGATGTTCTTGTTAAAAGTCTGTTTTTTACCATCTATATAGTGTCTGAACATATGGCCGCTCCAAATGAGTTACTCCTCCGAACATTATGGAACTTGGCGTTTATTTTAAAATGCATGTGGTGAGTGGGAAAGTCTATCTTATCTAGGAGCTATTGGCTGACACACACATATGCTATATGAGCTAGAAATATGCTGGTAAAAAAAATAATAGCGACCCATCCAGCTGTGAATGTGAATACAGAGTTTTAGAGAAAGGGAAAGGGTGGCCTTGTTTGGCAGCTGCAGGGTTCAGTCCCCTCATCGTCTGTGTATTCATGCAAGACAGTGAGCACCTGTACCTGTTGCATCTTTCTGGATATTCCTGCCAAAGGTGTAAGGCTGAGAAAAACAGCAGTAGACAAATAGAGAGCATATAATGCCAATAACTTTTTTTTTTAATTTATTGCCTCTAATTATCTCCTTCCTGTAACAGACGTGCTGAGGCACACATCTCTTGTTGCTGAGAAGTGAACTTGGCATTTACATGGTCCTTTACTACCCCCATCAGGTCAAATTAGGGACTGCAGCTTTTTTTTTTTTTTACCTGACATTTGACATTGAAGATGTGACATTTGAATCCAGTAATGGTCGCAACGTAGACTGATGAGTCAGGTGTATTTCCTAAAGTACTTTATCATTGCAATAAGTCACCACCAGACAGTGTCATTGTAAGAGGGGAGTCACCACCCTCACCTAACCATACAGATCATTGAACACAACATTCAATCAGGAAAAGCTTTATTGTAAACCCTGTACCAGCCTACAGTTATTACCTGACACAGTGTGACCACAAATCAGAGTTATGGCAGAGTAAAAAAAAAAAAAAGAGGGAGGAAACAAGATCATATTTTTCAGTAAAAATATTGACTAATCACCAGGGGATGAGTGGGAACAAACAGGAGTTCATTGGAGCTACAACTTGAGCTTAACCAAGGGTGTAATGTCTACTGGGAACAGGATCATGTTGAACATTGGCAGTTTTCAAAACATAAGTTGCTCTGCCTTATTGGTGGGGGTTGTTGGGGGGCTGTAGAGGCCTGAGGAAAAAGTACGTAGACACTATTTAGGACTAAATTAAAGTTCTTCCTCCTCTGTATGGTTTTTAGGTTTTTTAAAAACCTAAAATAATATTCTATATTGTTGTTCACAGTTAATTTTTGAATTGTAAATCAAAGATACGGCTGTAAAAAGGTTTATTTCAAGGAAACTGATCAGGGTATTACATATCACGTGCATTAATGAACTGTTATACTATTGTTTGGGGCTAGACTGACAAATCGGTTGATATGAGCTTTTTGCAGATTGTTTGTTTGGTATCTGTGTAAACAGTATGTCAGCCAATAAGTAGCAAGAAATTGCAAAACATAAATGCCAAACTAGGTTTAAGATCATTAAGAAACTGTGTCTCTATTACATTGTTTGTCCACCAGACAAACAATGTCCATCCTCCATGGAGCACAAGTGGATTCCACTAACCCAAATACTCCCAAATATGGATATCAGAACGAAAAGTTATGTACAACAATTTGTTTGCTATCCTACGAAATAAGTGACCGGCTGGTCACATGACGACCGGTCAGATGAAAGCTAAGTTTAGCGGTCTTTACAGTTAAATTTAGCGGTTGACGGGTATCGGTCAACGTGAGGTGCTTGGTTGTTTCAGTTGGCTGTTGCAGTTGAGTTTATCCAACAAAAGGTGGCTGTGAGCCGGCTACAGGGCACTGCGAGGTCTTTTCAGCGGCTGTTGCAGTTGAGTTTAGCTGACCAAAAGGTGACCGTCATGCCGCGATGACAGTTAAGTTTAGCCACGAAAACTGACTAGTTAAGATTGGAAAAAATATTGTGGTTTGGTTAAAAACACAGGAAGCAAACACCCGTTTCCTGGGTGAAAGTTTTTTGTTTTCCCCGGGACACAAACTCCAATCCACCGCTTGAAAGCGCTGTGTTTTAGGAGCCCCTCCCATCCACTCCGACCTCCTCCCTACGCGGCGTTTTGTGCTCTTAAAGATCAGCAGTCAACGTGCTGCATACGGCAATACATATGTGAAATACATACAAATTACAAGGCATTACTGTTTGTAGCAATGTGTACGAATGGTTAATGAGAACAGCCTGACCATTGTTAATGAAAAGCATGTTCACCAATTTCAACATATACATGTCAATATAATGTATACATGTATGCATGAAAGAGCATTCACATCTGGCTTAACAAGGCTCAGATTAACTGCATTAGTAGGTGAAATGGTTGCTGTACTGTATTTCATGCACTGCTGCCATCATTCTGGTCATTTTATTATTACTCTCTGTATTAATTCGTCTCAATATCTCTTCTACAATGGATTTCTGTTTGACTGCTTACAGAAAAACTCATATCATATGATTAAAGCATTTGACCATAATCATGAGAACTGCTGTGATGGAAAATGCATTATCTCTCCCCTCCCCTGTAAGACTATAGTTGTAAGAGCCAGCTGGACGCTCTAACAGATTACAGACTTTAGGTCCTGAAGGCCCATAACACTCATATCTATCAGCATTTATCATAGGCCCGCTCTCTGGCAGACTCATCCACCTGACATTGGAGAGATGGATAGAGGGCAAAATATAAATGGCTACGAGAATGAGAACATGAAATAGTTCATGTTAACATGCACCAATTCCAAAGCATATGTTTAAATTTTAAACCTCTCTTCTGCATTCAAATGCTTAAGTATATTGTCAGAAAATGAAACCACGATAACAACCAATAACTAAACACAGACTTCATGAAAAGGATCATATGAATTTGATAGCTCTTTGCATTACATAAAGCTGTAGCTGCTCTCTTCCAAAATGACTTGGTTATTCGTGCTTTTCATCAGCACTCGAACACACCGCCACGCAGTGCCTGGCCATGCTTTTCAAACCAATGCATGCCGTCGGTAGCATTAAGACATCAAGAAAACCCTGACAAACATAAAATAAAGGTGATAGATTACCTATCACAGCGAGATTCAGAAGCCTGCAACCGAAATCATTATGCAACATTTTCATGTAGATTACAGTGGTTCAACGTTTAAACATTCAAAGATAGAGACGGAACTAAAAAATAATGAACTGCTCTTATCTGAGTCCCTCCTTATAGGAATGCATGTTTAAGATTGTTCACAAACATGTACACTCTACTGTATGAAATCTAAGTTTGAAACACTGACAGCAGAAACCATGCTTCCTGCAGACATACACACAATAGTCATGAGTCATTAGGTAATACGTTGCAGGGGGAGTATCTGTGCGTTTGTGTCTGGGCCGATGGGTGAGTTTTAGTGAATCCTGTGGTGATCAGAGTCCTCCCTGGTTGAGCACAGTGTAGCTCGGTATTTCTCTGTAGGCCTCTTAAACACAGTATGCAATTCTGCCACTAGGGGTCTCTGAATTAAAAACAATAAAGGACGGACGTTGATGACGAGTTAAAGCAATGGTGAGTAGTTTCTGTCGCCCCCATGAGGAATTCTAAATAATGACAACAAAACTGTCTGCGCGTCCACATGACGCAAGCCTTCCGTGATCGTGCACCGCCCCCACCCCTCCCTCACGCAGTTGCTAGTAGCCAAGGAGGACACGGAGGATTAAAAAAACCTGATGGACTCTTCAGAAGAGGTCATTATCTTCACTCGATTTTCTGCGCACAAAAGTTGCCAGAATACACAATTTTCTAAACATAGCGATACTGAGAAATACAGTTTTGTGAAGCTGATAGTCTTAATTAGTTTTGTATCAACTCATTTGGCAATGGCTTGAATGTGACGGATGTTCATTAATATAAAAAAAAGTTACGCACTAAAGCTTTAATGTATTAAGGTTTTATTCACGTTAAGTCATTTCATTCTAATGAAATAGCCGCAGTGTTTTCCATAGAATTAGATTCTATTTGTGGTGGTAGCTAACTGATGGGGATGCACAGACCTTCAGTTAGCGGCTGTAGCAACTTGAATTCAACCAGAGCTGCTGGTTGGAGTTGCTACAGCGGCTAACTAAAAAAATGTGCGTCCCCGGAGCTGCCGTCACCTCTCCTCCCAGCAAAGTCTCTTAGTGAGGAGTAGGGGCTGCTGAGTGTGATAACTATGTACCATTAGATGCTATCAATACAGCTAATGTAGTTAACGTTATGAGAGTGTTTAACATTTTTGTAACATAACGTTACCGTTATAACTAAACAGTGCTTGAATCAGTCAATCAGTAACTGATCATTAGCTAACCATTTGTTACTCATTCATTCCTCATTCGTTCCTCAGTTACTACCTAAATGTTTGTGTACCTTGTTGGGAAGTGTTACCAAATATATCAATAAATTAGGTCTCTACTGGATTACTGTGTTGCAAAGTGGCATGTAATTAATGAAAAAATTATGCTGTGTGGCAGAAAAAATGCTATTTTTCTGTTACTAAGCATAATTCTGTGCCATTGTATAATTTAAAATAACTTTTTGACATATCGTAATTTAATGGATCGTCGCCTAGAATAAAATTACAGATTTCTCTCATAATGTAAAAACAACATAGGTCTAGTTGTTTTTAGACATTTTATTGCGGAATTCTTACATATTAGCCCAGCTACCCCTCAGCTTCATTTTCCTTTAGTACTCCGTCTGGGTTGGCAGTATATTCTTGGGTTTTCTCCGGGCAAATATTTGGCGATCCAATCAGCGAACAGAGGGAGTGGCTGAGAACGATGACGTTGAGGATGTGCGCTAGAAAGATGCGAGCGAAGCCATTCGGTCCATTGTGGCAATGCTGCCGAATATCCAGAAGTTAAAGCCTGAGCAAGAACAATCTTTGCTGAGTTGTGTTGGTGGCCATGATGTTGTTGCCCTCCTCCCCACGGGGTTCCGGAAAACTTTGATTTTCTAGCTCGCTCCATTAGTGGTGAAGGAGTTGGCTAAGGCTAGCGATGCTAATGCTAAATATAAGCCGATAGTTGTCTGTCTCCCCTCTTGTTGCACATGCGCATGACATACGTCACGACCAAACGTTAGCGATTGGTTATGGCAGATCCAGAATGGCTCTGGGCAGATCCAATAGTTTTAAACTTCAGCAGAGTACCTGCCTTCAAGGAAGTTAACACTTGTCAATAGAGAGTGGCCAGACTCTCTGTACAAATTAAATGTATGAGAGTCTGGTAGGACCAGGCTAACATATTATACCTTTAATAATAAAATGGAATTTTAGCTCTGACATTGTCACGGAATGAGCAGGAGTCAGACTGGTGGTAAGTGAAACAAGCTTTATTCACAAAATCCAACAGGAGGATAGGTGAGCTGGCAATGCACAAACAGAACTTAGCTAGAGTAGTTGGAGTCTTAGGGTGGCAGCAGACGACAGGAGGATGATAGCAGGTAGGATTCTCAATGGCAATAGGTAAGTAGCAGGAGAGACTCTTTGTGTCTTGTTACGACGAGACCAGACAATGAGTGAATGTGCATGTGTCAAATATAAAGATGGTGGACTAATGAGGTGCAGGTGGTGAACTGATGAAGTGCAGGTGTGAGTGATCAGTACTGAGGAGATAGTGAACGAGTGGGAGGAGTGAGTGCTGGTGAAGGTGGAACCCTGACAGTCATAGTGCAGAGTTCAGAGATGCATCATTTTGAGTTAAGCTTACTGTGACTTACTCATCGGCGTACCAGTGCCCTTTGAGTAAGTAAGCTAATCGGTGCCCAAAATCCAATACATTTTGTAGTGATTCACTGCCTGCTGACTAGTTTATAACACACCCAAAAAGTTGTAAAAGGACTTCTGTTGCTCCTTTGGAAAAGTTGCAACAGCTCAGGGGTAATTTCCACTTCTGTTTCTTCCAAACAAACTAGAAACATGTATCACATCCGAGAAAGTTCATTGGGACACGACCTACCTGTTGCAGATGGTTGATTTTTTTTCGAGGATGGTTGTGGGAGACAGTTGGAAACAGTCATGTTGAGGTGGACGTTTTTACTGGCATTAACTTGAGTCAGAATATTCATCTGCCATTAAAATCAAAATGTAAACTGACAGCTTATTTGTGATTTATGACCACCAACATTAGATCACTAATTATTCACATTCACTATTTGTTCCTATTCTAGGAAAAAACGACAGCAATTATATCAAATAATGCACTCTATATATACTCTGTATCTTTGCACTCTGAATTGAGGAGTTTGTTTCTCTTTACTGTCATTTGGCTACAAATGCATACATTATTCTCTCCAATCTCATATTTTCTGTGTAAAGGGAAACATAATTAATTGCATTTGTAATATCAGGGGATGAAAAAGGTAGGCTATGTTGAGCCTGGTACAGCAGTTTCACAGGGAACAGTGTTCAACAATACACTGAAGTGTTTTTAACTGTTACGCTCATTGGGAATTGCTCTGGATAAGAGCAATCAGAAAACTGCCTCTGTTGCCAGATTAAAATGCAGAGGAAAGCCGGAGCAGATGTCTGATGGGAGACATTTCACCAATTCTGCCAAACCTTAAGGGATTTTCGCAATGACAGAAGACAAGAGATGCCAGAAAAGAGAAACGGAGAGGGGAAAAGGATTTGATAGAAACCGAATCTCAGAGAGGAGTTGAAGGATCTTAACGGGAGTCCTGCTGCAGCTACCTATGGCACATAGAACTGGACTTGCATCAGGGTAACTTATAACTGTATTTCACTGTGTTGAGTAGGAGACTACCGCAGTGCAGGTGCCATGTCATTTCTCCGACGCTCCATTGTTCCGACCTCTTAATAACCCAAGAAATTCTACACAAATTCCTACAGCCCACTAGTCCGACGTCCAGCGATATTACAAATCCCACTATGGCCACACCCGCTCTTTAATAGCATTTATTGGCCAGGCATCCATGCTTACGCAAGGTAACGTAACCCCATTTGTACAGGTCCTATCCCCTGACCAATCGGCTATCCTAACCTCAACCACTCGAGGTCAAATGCCTAACCCCAACCAATCGAGCTGCTTCGTAGGGCGGGTCTTGGTGTGGCCATAGTGGGATTTGTAATTTCGCCACCAAACGTACATCGGACTAGTGGGCTATAGGACCAAAGGGAACTTTTTGGGTTATTGAGAGGTCGGAAAATGAAGCGTCGGAGAAATGGGCAGCCCCCGTTTACATTCATTCATTCATAAAGAGCGTAGATACCGGTGAATTGAAAGTCTGTAGCGTAACACTTTGTTAGATGATTGTTCAAAAGGAAAGGACTACTTCTTTAACTTCTTAATTGCTGTCTTTACTCTCAACAAACACAAGTAGCCAATCACAGTTCTTGTAGTCCCCACGTGGTGTCTTCGACAACACCATAGCCCCGACATGTAACCAATGGCATAACCTTTCAGCATGTAGATGCAGTGACCCCATAAATCTGAAGTATGAATCCTAATTATTAACAGTAGCAAAATAGAGAAGTCATAAAGCAATGCATTCTCATGAACAGGTTCGTATGATATCATACAAAACTATGGCAGCCCCTGGCAGGTCATGTGATGATGTCATAGTGGTCTTTACAGTTACATTTTGCCAAGAAGTCACGGTGACCCGGGTACAGGGCACCGTAAGGTTAGGGTCATTTTAGCCGCTGTTGCCGTTGAGTTTAGTCGACAAAAGGTTATCGTCCCGGGCTGCATAACGCATTTCCTGGGTGAAAACCTTGTGTTTTCTGTGGGACCTGAACTTCGGGACCCAAACTCCGCTCCACCCCTTGAAAGCCCTGTGTTTTATGCCCTGTGTTTTATTACCCAGCCATCCACCCCGACCTCTTCCGTTTGCAGACCACGGCCTCTTATACACCAGCAGTCATTGAGGTGCATGCAGCAATACATACGTGGAATACCTACAAATTACAGTGCATTACTGTGTATGTACTGATGGTTTATGAGAACAGCCTGCATAAAGTTAGCAAACAGACTCAGTCAGCTAACATTAGCCAACCATGAGCTACTGGTCATAACAGACCAAGTAAGGCTGTAGCAGGGAAACACATGAGTGTATTGCCCTGAGCAGGAGGAGTGTATTATATTTGAATTCAATGTTTCATAAACAGTTGACCCATTTTTGGTAGCATATATTTACGGTTATTCCAAGGTGAATGAGGCGTTACACAAGTAATACTTTTGCTCTATTAATCCATCTCCGTTGCACATTTTTACTAGAAGAATGAGATTAACCAATTGTGAACAAAACTATAAAGCATCTCAGTATTTATTTCTTTTCACTCATGGTGGATAAGACGAGGATGATTTATTCCATGATTAAAACTTAATTTACTGTAGAGTAAAAATATCATACGCTACAGTGGAATGTAACCAGACAATAGTCATTTTGATAATGATTATAACGTATGACTAATACATGAATTTGGGGCAGGTTTGATGGCAAAAAAAAGAGCACACATGCTCTGGAACTGTGACTGCTACGTGATTTTAAGAAGCTTGTGCAGTTTGTTTATATTGTTCTTGGCACTTTTTGCCTTTTAACAGAATCAAGAATAAGCGGTGGGCAGGCACTCTGTACTTCTAGCCAAGCTTGGATATCAAAGCCAACAGCGTAATAGTATATCATTTGGATAAGTCATGGCATTCTGAACCTATGGACAAAAATCAAATGTTGGTTGTTTTAAGGGGAACGGAGCCTTCCCAAGCCTCTGACACACACACACACACACACACACACACACACACACACACACACACACACACACACACACACACACACACACACACACACACACACACACACACACAGACACACACAAGCTGTTCCTCTCATTTACTGCATTATATGATGAAAAGTAAAATATGATTATATTTGACAGATTTTTTTCTCTTTGCTCTTTATTCTGATGATATAATCAAGCGATCTTAATCGGGTTGTTGGAAATGGACTTCTTTGGTGTTTAAAGCCTCGATCTGTATGTTTTTCATCGTGAAGTATAGTTTTTTCACAATTAGTTTAATTATATAATGAAAAACCTACTTCTTTGCCAGAACCAAATTAATAATGCAGACCTGTTGTATTTGTGTTTATAAAGATGACCAATTTTTATATATATATATATATATATATATATATATATATATATATATATATACTGTGTATAAAAATAAAATGCAGCCTAAATATTAAATTAGATTTATTTAAGTGTATAGTGTAACAACTGTCAATTTGGAAGTGAGCAGCAGGTGATTCCAGGATTTTTTTAAGTGGGGTGCGCAGTCGGGACCAATAATCAGTCGGGGGGGGGGGCCCAGGGGATTTTATCAGAACACAGCATAGAAAATCTGCTTAGAAATTTTGGAAATAGTGGCTAGGATAGAACAACACAATGTCGTGTCATGTTTCTACTTCTAAACTGTCCTCAAAATTTCAACAAAATACACAGTTGCCATACAGTGTGTGTTTAAATGATATGTCCATTTACCAAATGGAAAGGCAGCGGATGGCAGAACAGGCAGCAAAGTCACAGTACTCTGATCCAATGGAAATCAAATTTGTCAGATTGATGACACTGGGGGGTGGCAATCATGTTTCAGGGGGGGTGGGTGCCATTCCGCCCCCCACCCCCTCTAGACCCCTGGCAGCAAACATGTGCTGCACTCCTTCGAAAATGTAACTATACTGTACGTTGTTGCTTTGGCAGTAGTCTATATCAACGATGTTCCACTTTTGGGAATGCTACGATGCTGCCGGAAATTCCGCCAGATGTCCTTCTTTTCGGCCAGATGTCCGTCCCCTTTGCTTTCTTTGTGTTTTTATAATTTTAAACTCCGGTGGATTTATGAGGACTATGGTTAACGGCTCCTTAGATCTCTGCAGGGTGAATCAAGACAGCCAGCTAGACTGGCAATCTGAGTTTTCTGTTGCACAACTAAAACAACTTTTGAACGTACATGTTCCACCAAAACAAGTTCCTTCCTGAGGCTATTTTGCAGCGATACTGGGGCTCCGTGCAGCGCCGCCCAAGACGACTGTGATTGATTTAAAGCCAATGAACCAGAGCACGTTTTTCTCCCATACCGGAATGCTGTGTGGACTAGCCAGACCCTCCTCGGCAGCGCTGTGGAGGAAGGATGGCAATGCGAGACTACTTTGGCAGCTACTGAGACGCCACATGGAGACCACCAAAACTGTAATTGGTGATCTTGGGCTGGTTTTGCTTTCTTCCCACAAGTTTCCAATGTTGGTTTAAATCGTAGTTAAGACATCATTAAGCAAGCTGAAGAAAGCCTCAGATACCTGCTTCTTTTCAGTAAAGCCATCTCTCTGCTTCTCACCAATCACCACTGTCTATCACAGTGAACGAAGAACATAAACACAGCAAATTTAGAAGCAAATTGCATACCTGCCAACGTGCTGTGAAAAAGAGAGATTTTCTGGGATATCATTTGGAATGGCCTACTAGCAAGGTCCCTAAATCACAAATGAATACAATAAATACTGTACAATGGTGTAAACTAAATTACTTTTAATGAGCCTTAATGTTTGCTAACGTAATTTTTTCCCACCGTGTTCTACGCTAAAGCCTGCTCGACCTACTATGCCAAACGCACAATGTTTGCTGAGGCTAGCAGCACGTAACGGGATGGTCACGCACCAAGACGATAGAAATTTTGACCTGCGACAAATTACCAATCAGGAGCAGGGCAGGAAAAAGGGTTAAAAGTAGGGAGTAAATAGGAGTGTTGGCAGGTATGAAAATGGAAGGTCTACCTCCAATATGCTATGTCATCGTTTGTAAATGTTAATGTTTAAGTGTCTTGAAAAATGTCTTTCACAGTAAGGCTGCAAACCATAAGTGACTTGCCTACAGTACAGTTGGAGTAGTGGCGCTGGATGTAGAATTTTTTGGACGCTGATCCTTAAAAAAACCCACTGATTTGGCAGGACCATGCTAGCGTAGAATATTTGCAAGAACACACAGGACCAGTAATGAAAACTGGCTTCAGGCTGAATTTTAGGAACAAATAACAGAAGCTGCAACCGTTGTGTATCACCAGATCGAGCAGCACTCTGAGGAACCAACACAAGCAGGGCTCCATGTCATAAATACAGAAGTAGAGCCATAAACACGAGTGAAGTAGACGTTAAAATAACAAGACTGCTGTCCTGCTACGTGACGTCCACGCTGTTGGGCCCCGCGCTCCTCTGTTTGTCTTGGACCAGCTACAGCAACACACAGATGACCCCAGTGAACTCTACAGTTAATGATGTGGTGTGTGTGTGTGTGTGTGTGTGTGTGTGTGTGTGTGTGTGTGTGTGTGTGTGTGTGTGTGTGTGTGTGTGTGTGTGTGTGTGTGTTAACTTTTCACACAAATCAACCTAAACTACAATATAAAACCTGACTATTGTTGTGTATCGTAATTTAAGTTTTGGAAGCTAAAAAGCTAAAAAGAGTGTCAAAGAAAAAAAGGATTTTTTTAATGTTATCACCTCTGCAGGATAGCACACCGAGAGTGCATTTTGAGGGTTTTGTGTTTAGTTTGTATTGGCTCGCACAGATCTAAGTTATTTATTTCTCATCCCTCTCCTTTGCTTCGTCTCTTGTGTTACTTTGCAACCATTTGTATCACTCATTTTATTCATACAGTCATTCTCTTTCACTTTCTCCCCACTCTACTATCCAAGAGATCTCAGCTCCAGGTTTAACCAACAAGTATCGTCTTGCTTAAGCCTTCTCAGACACAGAATATGTCACAGGTTCATCTACAGTATCTGTTAAAGTGATTTTTTTTTTTGTGATTCAGACATAGGTGTCCATTACGTAAATGCTCCTTACGGCTTTCAAGTTTCAAATGGTAATTTTTATACAAAATAAGTTTTGATCATGTTTGATATATCCTGACAGTAGACACACATAAGAAAGATAACCTGTGGAAAAAAAAATCACATTCCTCTGACACCTCATAGTGCTCCATTTTTTAAGTTTCAACCGTGCCTGAAAGAAAAACAACCAATCAGAGCCGAGGAGTCAAATATTCTCAAACATTTTTTAGTGTACTGTTTTGCTGAAAAATGAGTAAGCCGCTATGCTGGAAACATTTTGAGCCAAAGCCAAGCACCGTCCCTGTCACCATCAAACTGGAATACACTTTGTAATTAACACTGCATGAGAGACTACACAGCTCTGATTGGTTGTGTTCCTTCAGGGCAGTGGTTGAATGTAACTAAGTACATTTACTCAAGTACTGTACTTACCATATTTGAGGTACTTGTACTTTCCTTGAGTCTTTTCTTTTCATTCCACATTCTACTTCTCCTCCACTACATTTCAGAGAGAAATATTGTACTTTTTACTCTGCTACATTAATCTGACAGCTTTAGATACTAATTACTTTACAAATTGAGATTTTAGAGAAAAAAAAACATGTAGTTTATGAAATACAGTGTTTTATTATAAATTAAACTACCCAACAATATAACGTCCTACAAGTAAAGCTGAAATGATTAGACCTTTAAAGGTGCACTATGAGTTCCTGCATGACGTCACTTCTGTTGACGTTCCAAGTAAATACCAAACAAAACAGAGCAAGCTCGCCCCTCCCCCCATGTTTCTGTAACTGTCATGACTAACTGTCACTAACACCAGCACCCTCCCCCAAACATCTTGTCGGTGATTGGCTGGAATGTGGTTTTCTTGTATTTTGGTGCCTATCCTGTGCCTCTAGTGTTTGTGTTTACGACCCCTGTGTTGTCTCCCAAGACCGGGCTTTTTCACAGTGTATTCAGGGGGAAGGCAGCTAGCGCATCAAGGAGAGATGCCTACGATTTGAGACAAAAATGAAATCGCGCTGAAAGCATGCAGGAACTCATAGTGCACCTTTAAACACAGAACTGTTTGGATCGTTTCCAGTTTGTGAGGGTTTTTCTTTTAATACTTTAAGTACATTATCCTCATGATTCTTACATACTTTTACTTAAGCAACATTTTAAGACAGGACTTTTACTTTTGTTACAGCGTATTTTTATTGTATTAGTACTTTTACTTAACTTAAGGATCTGATAATTCAGTAGTCCTCGGACAGCAGTCAGGTCTGTTAAATCGATGAAACAATGATGTAACTCAGAAGTCAGCTTCTGTCTGTTTTTGAGCTTTTTTCAGTCTACTTCAGTATTCACTTTTGGCATCAGTTATAGACAGTGCTGTCAGGGAAAGAAATTCAACAGATATTTGTCATACAGACAAGACTCTTACCTTCTAGCCACCTGTCTTCCTCACTAAGTCTCTCCTTTTGTCTCTCCGTATTTATTTATCTTACTCTGTACTTTTAATCATCAATCAAAAATCTTGAATTTCCCCTTGGGGATCAATATTGTATCTATCTATCTATCTATCTATCTATCTATCTATCTATCTATCTATCTATATCTATCTATCTATCTATCTAAAGGACTTGTCATTTTAAAATCTGATTCCTGAGGCGATACAAAAAATACGAAATCATTCCATCTTAAATCCATTTTTCAGTCATGAAATGAGCTTCTTGCCCCTTGGGCTCTGTGTGGGTTGCTCTTGGGACGCAGCGAGAATGAGATGACAGCGGGAAGCATTTGGTTATAAAATGTAACTTCTTTTCTTCTTTTGTCTTTTTTGGAACTTTTCAGCTTTCATTTGGCAGTAGCACTTTTGTGTACCATTGTCATTTTTCTGTTTTTTGCATATGTAAATGTAGGCTAAATGTCCTGACCACTGTTTGCATATTTGTCAGCAAGATCTCTCAGAAAACTGTCAACCTGATTTGACTGAATGAATTTTTTTTTTTTTTATACTATGTGCTAGTGGAGGTATGAGCCTCCACATGCTACTTTGTTGTAAAATTAACCGCAGATAAACGACAAATATAAACCCTTACAGTTTTTGCCCTTCACTATCTTCAGCTGGTAAGAATATAGTGTAATGTAGTGTAAGTTCATTATCTCTAAAATAACAACTCACTCTGAGGCAGCAGACCATTATTCAGTTTGCTTCTGGTTTGCCGCCAACTTGGAACAAGCCAGCCAAGCTTCAGCTGAATATTTTATCTCATCTGATAGAGACTTGACCTTAGTTTTAAACTGGCTGACAGTGTTGACTACCGGCTCTTGACTTGCATACTCTAAATTCCACTAGTAGAGCAAGAACAGTACACAGCAGAGTAGCTATTGTTTAAAGGGATCCCCATTAGCCTCGACAACAGCTACTTTTCCTGGGGTCCATGTTTGAATAAAATGTACTTACACTTAATACAGTAAAACATTGTACTAACGGGAACAAAAAATCTAACAAAACAATTACATGAAAACCATGCATTTAACATTAAACAAATTAGAATAATGTGAATGGATTAATGGGTAAAACAATAATAATCTAAAATGTTTTTCTTCTTGTTAATTCTTAAGTATATTATTTATCTCATCAACATTAGTTTACGATATTAGCCGTGTTACAATTGTCAAGCAAATTCCAAGCAAACTTTTAAAATTTCGCAAAACGAATTAGGTGCGAATTGGGTGCATTTTCATCAATTAGTTTGGAGTGAATTAACCAGGCTACAGCGTAGTTTTGTCAGAAGTTGGTGCTACATGGCGGTAATCTGCCAGTAAACAGAGTAAAAGAAGTATAGGTTGCAAACCGGAAACAAAGGAAGTCACCCATCTAGGAGAGATTAATGGAGAGAGGTCTTCAGGAATTTGGTTAATTTGGGCAAGTTTGAATTGTTCTTTCATGCCAGCTAGTTGTCCAGAGATGAAGTCAAAGCATTTATAATGGCCGATAAAGGAATATTTAAAAAAATAAAATAAAAATGGACGAAACACCCTTCAACCATGTTATGAGTGTTGGCGTTGCATAGTTTGTCCACCAGAGGGCGCTCTACAACGTCCCTGTTGGCAACACTCTTTGATTTTTTTCTTTTGAAAAGAACAAAGAACGACAATGAAGTCATTCTTTAAAAAGGAAGATGTGTTCGGAGTTTTGCCGATCTATCCGTTCGACAAAATGCCGAACACATCTTCCTTTTTTAAGTTTAATCTATCAACTAGCTCTGCTACCTTCTTCGTTGCTCTGCTTGGTTGTAGCGCTATCCTATTGCGTGCAAAGAGAATTTGAAAGACAATCGTTTATCCCGCCCCTCGGATTGACCCCTGTCAATGGTGAGTTCCCAGACCCAACATCTTGATGTGGGTCTGGCTTGTCAGGCTACCTCTTGATATTTATCAGTGCATAACTCATACGTTGATGATGGACACACTGGCTGATAAACAACTCTATTTGATATAAAGAGGCCTATGCTGCTATAAAGAGGGTGTAATGAGTTGACGCTGAGTTCAGCTAAATGCTCTCTTGACTAAAATCTATTCATGCCACCACTCCCTATTAGTCATAATTAAAGCCATGTGCAGACCACAATGCTTACAAGATCTCTGTCCTGCTGTGTTGCGCACGACAAGACATGTTTGGTCGCAACAACAAACTACACTGACTGATGTCAGGCCAGGGTTATTGATTATTTCACTTGGAGAAATCCAAGTCTAGATTAAATTAGTAAGATATTACAAGAAAATCATGTGAGAGGTCACTGTAGGGCAGATTGCGGCAGTTTTTCAGGGGCAAATCTGATGCATTCTTCTTTATACATGCAGTATGTGGTGTATGTATCAAACAAAACTGCATTTACCTCAGTGCTGTATTGAGACATCGGATATATGAACATCATCTTACCTCCACCTGCAGGGATCAGACTCCCCCTTCTAGTTTCCGCTCAGTTAGCTACCAAGCTACTAGAGCTGCAGCTCTCGATTCTTTCAGTAATCGAGTATTATACCGATTATTCCATCGATTAATCGAGTAATCGAATAAGAAATACTTTGCTTTATAGTAAATAGCAATAGTAAATACACAAAAGAAAGGTTTAATTTTTAGAAAAGCAACAATTTTGTTGCTTGAATTGCATACAAAAACAGGAATAGACGCTAATATTTTTAAGCACTGGCTGCATGGGCCACCCAGCCCCTAAATAAGGTGGCCAAAGTACATTTTTGGTGGCCCAAATGTAAATCCGTTTCGCCCCATTTCCCTTCATGCCTCTGGCTCTTTACACTACATACTGTATAAAAAAAAGACTGTTCACTAAGCCCAGGTACATGTGACTGTACAAAGCTAACAGCAGGGCTGTTTAACTATACTGTTCAGGCGGACGCAATCTCAGAAGGCTCATCTAAGTGAAGTTTAGAAAGAACGGAGAATGCAGACATCAGCATGGTCCGATGATGTCATTCACATTCATATTAGGTAGCCATGTGCAGGATGCGCTGGGTAAGAGAGAGGGACTGGTTTGTCTCCGCCAGCAGCTAAGTTTACCGGCAGCTTTTGTGTCGTAAAATGATTCCAAACTTTGTTTTCTCTGCCTGTCTCTTCTCATAGCCCCTCAATATATTCGCTCTCTTCCTTCATTTTCTAATCCGTGCCATCAGTCTTCACGGCATGTGTCCACAACAGCGTCAGCCCATTGTGTGACAGTAATAAGCATCTGTGCAAAAACACAGTGGTATACGTTAGTTACATTGTTTAAACAAAGCTTTGAGGCAAAGAATTATTCAAGTTACTGGAGGAATCGTTTCAGCCCTACAAGCTACCATGCCAAATAATGTACAGTAATCTTTCATGTTATTTATTTAAATAAAACATCAAATCAAGGGTGACTAAAAAGGTGTATTATTTGTCGATTATTGGGTTTGATCTTCCTCCTCTCTTGCCTCTTTCTAGTCAAACTTGGCTGTGATGTAATCTCACTAATAAAATGCAAAAAAACCTGCGAGTGAGTGAGTCAATCCATCCGGCCACTTATCTAATTTGCATGTACGAAAGACATTACACGTCGCATGCTGTTGTACGCATGTAAACAGACTCATCTCTCTTTGGATTCTTCTGTAAGTTATTTTGGAATACAATGAGTTAGAATAGTAAACTATCTAAACATCATAATACATCTATAGCTGTTTAGGGCCCTTTTACCTCAAGTCCCCAGGCAGTTGCCCACCTTGCCTAATGGTGAAGTCTGATATTGAGGTTTTTTTCCTGTGAACCAGAGTGTATTTCACCGGTGTTTCTGACCTTGAGAATCTGTGACATGGGCATAAGATGCAATTATGTCATGATAGGTGTATTGCTCAGGACCCAAGGAAACACCATGTGAGTGTGAAGTGGATTAGTTGAGCAGTTCTTGAAAAAAAGCTGCAAGCAGCAAAACCACAGGCCAAGCAATTGGCCGGAACGGGCACTGCACTAGTTTTAAAAAAAAAAAATCTAAAAACATCAATTTGAGCACCCATATTTAAGTCACTTTTTGCCAATAAAGAAATTGTGAAGATCAAACCATCATGCAGAACTTAGTCTAAGTTTAAACACACTTTCTCTTGAAATAATTCAATTAAATAAGCGATCAATGATCATCACTAGAGCCAGACCGATATATCGGTGGGCCGATATTATTGGCCGATATTGGGCATTTTCCAAACTATCGGTATCGGCATTTATAATGGCCGATAAATGAATATTTAAAAAAATAAAATAAAAATGGACGAAACACCCTTCAACCATGTTATGAGTGTCATAGTTTGTCCACCAGAGGGCGCTCTACAACGTCCCTGTTGGCAACACTCTTTGATTTTTTATTTTTGTTGTTATTGTGTTTTTGTTCAAAGGACTTTCGTATCTTAAGTTTGTATTTTTATACATTTTATTTATCATAACTTTAATATATTTTGATGTTCCTCTGTTCTGTTGTGACAAACTATTTTTTTTAAACTGCATTATCATATTATTTTAGTGAGGACTCATAAGGTCAGTAAATAACTACAAATAACTAATTTTAGGGAAACTGTTTGTTTTGTTACGCATTTCTGGATTTTTTTTTTGTTAAATACATATCGGCCAATATATCAGAATATCGGATTTTTAAATCACCAACTATTTGTATCGATATCGGCCTTAAAAATTCTTTATCGGTCAGTCTCTAATCATCACTCATTAAAGCTTCGACTGAGGGGGAACTTGATACATACTGCTCAGCAATCTCAGTGGTGATAAACATTCCTACAATGTAATTATCCATTAAAGAAGAAGTCAAATAGCAGTAGCCGTTCCAAAGCCAGGCCTCACACCTCGCCCCAACCCATGCATGTCTATGCATGTTTGTTTCTATAAAAATTTGGGTTGGCAGTGGCAGAAGATTTTTTGGTCATTAATAAAATGTAATTGCAGGCAAACTGAACTGTTATCAGCTTCTCCCCACACAAGCATTTTGGTTGAAACTCAAGATCCTTTGCTACATTTGGCCTCGGTTGTCCGACTCACACTTTATATAAACACTTTGAAAATCCTTCCAACTATGAGTGTCTATACACACACACACACACACAGTATCTTTTAGTTCCAAACAATCGAGGCACTTATTTATAAATGAGGCCTGTCTCTGATTGTTCATGGAGGCTTTGCAACAAAACCACAATCTGCCTAAAGCGAAAAGCCAACGAGGTAAAGAGCGTTGGCCGTGATGTTTTTTTTCTATCTTTTTTTAGCCTTTATCTGAAGAAGGAAAAACTTACATAAAAGAAATATTCAGTTTCACATGTGCTTCATTTTAACGTTTAACCGGCTGACTCTTCTACAGTTTTTTTTGGAAAAATTCACCAATAAACTTCGTGTCCCCATACACATAAATAATGTCAGTAATTTAAAGGTTCCATGTTATGCTCATTTCCAGGTCCATGCCTGTATTTTGGGCTTCTATTAAAACATGCTTACATGCTTTATGTAACAAAAACATAATTTCTCTCATACTGTCTGTCTGAATATAACTGTATTCACACTCTTTCTGAAACGCTCCGTTTTGGCGACTGTCTCTTTAAGCCCCCCTCCTGAAAAAGCCCAGTCAGCTCTGATTGGTCAGTGTTTCTGGTTCTTCCACATCTGCGCTCTCGGAGTCTCTGCACCATCATTGCAGCCGGGGAATGACTGTAACGGCACTGTAGGGACACTTTCTACATATATATAGTATAGTTGTGACATCACACCGTACTGAAGTCCTGATGGCTCGTTTAAAGACACAGTTTCTCAATACAGGCTGTGTGCATTTCTCTGTGGATTGAGTATTTTGATACTTTCACAGTGTTTATATAGCACCTTAACCTGCTTTATAATCAAAAAGACATGGAAATCTCAGTTTTTACAATATGGGACCTTTAATGTACTGCAGGACACCATTGTTCAAAATATCCACCTTTACTTAAAGTTATTTAACTATGCTTTACTCACATTTTTCTGCCAAGTCTTTAAGGATTTGAATGCACAAATGGAACTTTCTTCTTCAACTTTATCCATACTCTGCTAGGTGGAGTGTAGATTCGAAACATGACTTGTCGAAAAACTATCCATATTCGAATCTGTGTTTTTTGTTAATATGGTACCTTCTTAAATTTGCACAAAATAATTTCTTGCATTTCACACAATAATTGTACAAGATTTGTAATGTTGTATTTTCATTTTTGACAAACTACCGTATTCTGGTTGCGATCATTGCAAATTAAAATTTAATTTTGCACATTTCTTTACATTAGTCATTTTTATTTGGGCACAGCTGATATTTTTTACTATTGACCATGTTTGCTTCCCTTGTGTGGCAGGACTGAGGCTTTTGCCACATCACACCTTCCCATTGCTGCAATGATCTGGGTTGACACACCTCATGTGTTGTGTGACAAGCCTATTTCACTTGATGCAAAGGTTAGTTTTTGTGTTTTGTGTGTGCAGATGCGCTCATCTGTTGACATTTCCGAATGCCTTCCTACAGTTGCTTAATAAAAGCTGTCTTTCCAATCAAACACACGTACACGTGTCATTTGTATGAGAAAAAAATGAGATTTTAACTGTGTCGGGCTCGGATTGGGCTCGAACATAAATATCTTAATGCCTGTTGGGCTCAGGTTGGGTTCGGTTACTTCTCTGTCGGACGCAGGCTGGGCTCGGACAGAAAAATGCGGCTCGATCTGCTCTCTAATATCTGACATCCATGTCACCAGTACATTATTAAGTAATACAACATCAAAAAAATGTTTTAGATGGCAATCACTCAATCACTATGCAGCAGCATATGCATGCATACAATTGTAAAACAATGTACCGTATGTAAACTTCCAAACAAAAAACTGATATAATAAAATACAGATAATGCTTGCTTGCATCAAATATGAAAATGTCCTGCTGTGTATAATAATGTAGCTGATGATGCAATGATGATGCATGAGTTCACAATTAATAGTGTATATATTATACACACATATATGTTTTAATATTATATGTTACAAAAATAACTTATAAAGGATGAATGCGACCCATACATTTCCATAGGAAATGGGTCATTATTGACATACAAATGGAAGTGGAGATTTGGGGTAATGTTGAACTTTATTAAACTTTATTTTCTCAAAGCGAAAGAGTAAAAAAACAGACCAGCCGTGTTCATTTTGACCCACACATGCACCAAAAAGTTAAATAAATGACTTTATGAGCCAGTTAACTGACATCACCTAACAAGATTTCTGTGGTTTGAAACTTGTTACCTCTTAATGCTACAGCCTTGTGTCATTTAAAGACACTTTAGAAGACAAGAGCCATTGCCGGAGTCATGAGGATGAAAGAGTGCAGAGCATTTGGCGTATAAATGACCCACCGGTCAACCAGAGTCCCTTTAGGAACTCAGCACAACAATAGAGAAAGGAAAGTTGAGTGTTGATGAAAAATGGATGTATGTGGTGGATGCTTTCCATATGCCGCTCTCCTCTCAGACGGGAGCAACAGGCCTGGATCAGGTTCCCCATCCCAAATCCCAATCCTAGACCATCAGCGAGAAAAAAGGAAAACTGACCACAAATCAGCATCTAGTTTCTTTATGCTCTGCCATCAAGCTTTTATGTATTACATGTATGCATGGACTTTATGTTTTTATTCAAGATGATATACAACGAGCATTATTGCGCCAAGTTTTTGCTCATGGGCAATCTGACATGGTTAACAACTAGGCCCTGTCACCCCAAGCTAAGGAGCTACACATCCAACTTTTATTTAAAAAAAAAAAATAAAAGACAGATGTAATGTATGTCAAACAGTAGCTTATCCCAACTATTTTGATGTTACTATGTTAATGTTATTTGGTTTCTCGTTATGCACTTGATCAGCATCTATCTTGCATTCGATACTGTATACGTCTTTCTTTAAAGGTTCACTTAGTAATGTTTTGGCTCTTATGCAGAACATAAGTGGGTGGCAAGTCTTGTTAATCAATGCTAGTCACTCTTAAAGTGCCCATAATATGAAAAAAATCACTTTTTCTGGGATTTGGGGTGTTATTTTGTGTCTCTGGTGCTTCCACACGCATACAAACTTTGAAAAAAACAAACATCCATGCTGTTTTGAGTGAGATGGTTTCTGAATGTGTCCTGCCTTCAGTCTCCGGGTGAGCTGTTCAAAATCTGCACGGCTTTCTATGTCACTAGCTGAAACGAGGGGCCTAGGGGGCTAACCGTTAGCATGCTAGCTCATTCTCAATGGCAAAACACTGCTACAACACACACGACTTCACCCTAATCTACAACATAAATTGTATAGAACTACTTACATGTCCCTGTTCTGCAGGTATCCCACACAAAGTTGGAAGCGCGCCCTCATTTAGAATAAAGCTCCCGGCTATAACTGCCTTGTACAGGCCGAAGTTGCACAAACACCTAGCTAGCTCATGTAATCCTTACCTAGCTACTGGGCATGTGCAACTGACAACAAAGATGTTACAGAAGTTGAGAGGTCTCACTCTGTAGCTAAAACAGAGACCTGAACACACAGGGTGAAAAGAGGAGCTGCAGCAATGTACAGTACAACAAAAATATGGCGTTTTTTGAAAATTAAACCATGTAAACTTATTCTGATACAATCTCAAATTACAATTATGAACCTGAAAATGAGCATAATATGGCCACTTTAATAGAGTTTAGAGTTGCCAGTAGGTTTCATATTTCACAAGCATGTTTAATGCACGTCTGCAGCTCATTTAGATGTGCTAACAGGTGCTGTGTGGTTGTACTTTAATAGAACAACCTTTATTGTTGCTTCGAACTTTCTCTGTGATCACTCATTTAAAATGTCAATATAGCTGGTCACACAGCCCAGCTGCTGTCCTTAACCTGTATTTTTTGCCTGATATAACAATTAGGCGGTTGCCGTGAACAATTAGCTACGAAAGGTAATTGACTGCCACTGTAAAGCAGCGAGCAGTAGTGGCCGTAGTACAGTAGTTATGACCTGAGCACCTAGTATAAAACCGCAAAAAATCTACATAGGGACAAGGTTGGGGTGGTGAATGGGTCCCAAAACATACGGCTTGCAAGGGGGAACTTGTTCTCGTGGAACATGTGTACATTCAAAAGTTGTTTTAGTCGTGCAACAGAAAATTCAGAATGGACAGATAGTCTAGCTAGCTGTCTGGATTTACCCTGCAGAGATCTGAGGAGCAGTTAACCATAGTCCTCAGAAATCCACTGGAGTTTAAAATGCCAACACAAAGAAAGTGGAAGGTAACGGATATCCGGCCCAAATGAGTGAAATCCGGGGGAATTTCCATCGGCAACGGAGCAATCCTGGAAGTGGAACTTCGAGGATATAGACTACTTTCACACTGTACTTTGTCATATGCACCAAAAACTGTAAACATACGTCACGCGATTGAAACGGTCGCTTGTTTATTGGACAGAATATCCAAAACTCACCAACACTTCTGGTCTCAGAGATAATGGACAACACCAAATTTATAACGTTTTGGGTTTTCTGGTTCTGGTTTTGTTTCTAATATTTTAGAAGAAGGCGAACAATATACGCAGCTGACAGAAAGTGAATGAAGGAGAGAGAGAGATGATGATGTCACACAGACGACCAGCAATGTATGGTCAGAACAGGTTATGGATCTGAAAGTTATCATCCCTTAAACCGTAAATAAGTCCGTAAATTGTGTGCAAGGTTTAAATTGCAGGCTAGTAAATGCAATGTTTTTGGTCCACTTCCTGTAATTGGGTCAGATTACGTAAACCAAACTCTAGTTCACTTGGAAGCGAACCGAGACCATCCGACCTTAAAATGTCTCCGTAAGCAGTGATAGTCCTGGAATCTGGAACACCAACATGGAATGCAGCCATCATTAATGAATGTAATAACTACACCTGTGTTTTTCCTGCTATGGCATGTCAAGTTGGTCTGTGGGATGTTTCTCCCAGCTCTCCACAGGTGCTTACTGAGACTACCTGACTGGCTCTAGACTTGGAGTATGACTGGAACCCATCTGCACTGTGACTGTACTCTCTTATAAGTCTTGTAATCTACAGTATACAGTCTTTCCCAGCCTGCCTCAGCTTTTTGGCTGTAGCAATAAGACTGCTGAAAGACAGAAACTGAGTAACTTTTTTTCCAGTGTTTTTCCTCCGACCAAAGTCTCAGATACTGCGGCGTTGCGGTGAAGAGAATGGAAAGAACAAATTAAAGCAGATAGGCAGAGCTCCAGTTTTTCCTCGCACCATTTGTGATCGACATTTTTTTCAAACCCGTGACCAGTTTATGCAAATAAAGAACACAAAAAGGGAGCAGGAGATGTGTGGTTCAGATAGCAGACCTCAGTAATAATGTGCTGGTAGTATGATGTATGAGCCAATTTAAATAACATAAACCCTCATTTCATCTGGAAACTCGACACACGCGCACACACACAAAACTGCATGCATATATATAATATCTAAGTTTGTGCACACAGTGGTACAGCACATATGGCATTAACAAGCATTTGCTACTCCACATGCCTGGTTCCCTGGAGTCACTGGAGCCATTGCTACAACAATTGGGCTACTTCAGTGTATTTGGCCAATCCACCTTAATCTACATCAGTCGAGCTCCAGGAGCCAAAGGATGTTGGCACATGAAGAAAAAAGAGAGAGAGAGAGAGAGAGAGAGAGAGAGAGAGAGAGAGAGAGAGAGAGAGAGAGAGAGAGCAAACATTTCGCTCCTGCTAACCGTCCCTTCAACACATCCCATTCCTCCTTTTCTCTGTTTAACATCTTTAACATTTTCATCTGTCTCACTGTGAAATATTCTGACTATCCACATTTAAAGCTGCATTCATTAATTGTATGGGAACATATGATATTGTCATCTTATGAAGCTATTATAAAGTGCCAAAGCTGTTTACACATTTAGCAGTCATGGAGCAACATTAGCGTTCATTTAGAGTTATGTTTCTAGCCACTTGACGGATGGAAGTTTCTATTAATTCTCATTTAAGCTTTGCTAAATCCAGACAGCTAGCTAGACTATCTGGCCAATCTGAGTTTTCTGTTGCACGACTAACACAAACTTTGAACGTACACATGTGCCACCAAAACATACTTATTTTGCAGAGGCACCAGGGCTCCGCTCGGCACTTAGCACCGCCCAAGACGATTGTGATTGGTTTAAAGAAATGCCAATAAACCAGAGCACGTTTTTCCTCCCATCCCAGGAATGCTGTGTGGACTAGCCAGACCCTCCTCTTCAGCGCTGTGGAGGAAGGTCTGGCAATGTGAGACTAATGTTAACCCTCAAGGCTCTAACCCCAAACATACAGTATATGCATATTATTCTACTTTAACTGGCACTTTGTGATTTGTTTGCTTTACTTGTTCATAATGTTGAGACAACACTTACAAAGTATTTTATTGGCTCGTTAGTGAGTCATTTCTCACTGGCTTCTTTGACAGATTTGACAACCGCAAATCTGTTGCGGTTGTCATTGGCTGAAATAAAAGTGTTTGGACACTGATGGTCTGGCCAGGCTCCAACTCCATTCTGCTTTTAAGCTACTCCCTTGCTCCCTTCCTTTCATCCTTCTGCCACCAATTTACTCATTGTAGGCCTCCATTTCTCCCAGAGGTGGAAAAAGTACTAAAATATTGTACTCAAGTAATAGTAACAATACTTTGATGAAATATTACACAAGTACAAGTGAAATTACCTATCTAAAAGATTACTCAAGTAATAAGTAGTTCATTTAAAATGTACTTTAAGTAAAAGTTACTTAGTTACATTTAAAATAAACACTGTAAAACGGGGCGGGGGGATTTAGCCAGTGTCCTACATATGTTGTCCTATGGGTTGCTAGTGCTAGACAAAAATTAGCAATGCCACGAAATATGTTGTTTTGCAAATTGGCAATTTGCTATTACTCATGAAAATTTCGTTTGACGTACCAATGCACAAATACTTACCAAAACATGCTTCCGCAGATTAGATGTGGAGTTATTGAATGCTGCCAGTTCAGTCACCTTTGGCAGGCACCAAGGGCATGAATCCCAGAGGGGTCGGGGGGGGGGTGGTGTCAGGACCCCCACCCATCTAAGGGTTGTCCCCCCCCTAGAAATATTATTTAAACAATGCTGTGTATTGTAAATAACATAATGATGTATACTTAAAATATCTGTGTAAGTAGTAAAACAATACAAACCCCAAAAAATGCTTTTTAAGTTTAGAAACATTTTGAGTCCCCCCCTCCCTTGCCTCACAGTGGTTTGGTCCACTGCATGCTGTACGTTAGGACGATCTGATTCTGCACTCGACTCACAGTCACATCGGGTGATGTAGGTATGTAGTAAGTAGGCGGTTCAAGGCTATTTCATTCACATTAAACATCAGATGAAGTTGTTCTTTTCTCAAATTGTGGTGTGGAGCAGGGGAGAGTGGACCCAAACGCAGGGAGAGGCCGGCAGGCAGACAGACAGAAGGGTTTAAAACGGGGGTTTATTATAACAAAAACGCAGGAACAAAACGCAGAGGGGGTACAAAAAATATGCAGGCTGATGGTAAGGGAACACACGACAGCAAACGCAGACAAAACAAATTGACAAGAGACAAGGGAACACGGGGGTTAAATACAAGAGGTAATGAACAAATGAGGGACAGGTGGTACAACAGGTGAAACACATTAGGGTGGGGCAGGACAATCAACAAAGACAGGAAAACAAGGTAAAGCTAGACATAAAAGGACAGAAAACAGACTATCAAAATAAAACAGGAAGCAGAACATAAACAAGGAAACACACAACTAAATACACAGACCACAGTACACAGGACAGATCAGCACAACAGGGAACAGAAAAAATCCAGAATAAGTATGCAAACACAAGAAACGTACAGAAATAACTAAACCAGGTAATAAAACCGGCAACATAAATAGAACAAAATACAAGACCAAAATACCAAAACCATAACACAAATAGAAATGATGCTGAGTAATTAATGAATTAGTTATGACAAAAAGTTTGCTATGTTAGTGTAATATAATGCAACGTTACCTAGCTTGTTTAATAGCTTGTTGGATAGAAATGCACCCACTACATCTAACGTTACCACGGCGATAAGCCTAACGTTATGTGTGTGAACTGACATTAGGGTTAATATTGAAGATCTACAGTTGTGTTTGAAGTGGCTGATCAGTGGGTTTGCTGCAGTTAAATATATATCCTCTGTCCCAGACAAAGCCTAATATTTATGCGGAGGACTCAAGATCATTTTATAATTATAATATGACCGCGTGGTGAACCTATGAACCTAATTCATATTTGATGAGCTTTACTAGTGGCTCACTAATTTACATCATGATCAGCTAATTTAACAAGTGTACACAAGTTTTGTATTTATTTTATATGGGGACACTTTTTCAAAATAAGTCATTATGTTTTAAGGTATTTTTGTGGCTTGTGTACACATGTCCTCTACGAGTATAATCGTGGCTGTATTATTTGTGTCCCCTTCAAAAATTGCTCTTCAGAAATTTTATGTTTATTGTCCCCCCCTACTGTTAGATCAGATTTACGCCCATGGCAGGCACATCTGGCATTGCATGATGATACTATTGGCCCTCTTGAATTTAAATGAAAAACAGACTTTCAAATGTGGCCAAGGATTTTCGTCGTTTTGGGCAGCAGAATTCGATGTTTCAGCAAGCATTTCTACTGAAACAGTCTCTGAACCGTTGTCGCTCGCCTGATCTACCTCCATCTCCTTCTCAATCTCCTACAGGAAGACTTGGCGCCTGGTAGGCAGCCTAGATGCTGATCATTCGTCACCGTAGTGGTTCCGGGCGCGATTTTTTTTTCTTCCTTTTCGGTTTTTGTTAGTCAGTTGTTGTTTTTTTACTCAGTAACGGATGGGATTTGTAATGTAGCGAAATACAGTACTTCACTCAAAACGTAATCAAGTACATACACAACAAAACTACTCAATACAGTAACGTGAGTAAATGTATTTCGTTACTTTCCACCTCTGATTTCCCCATCACTGGCACCAAACTGGCTGAACACATTGGTACTGGATTATTTTCTGTTTTCTACACTCTTTCTTACAACCTTTTTTTCCAGTTTGTAAACAGGAAGAAAAGGAGCTAACATGAGCTACGCCTACAGAAACTCATCAAATCAATAGAAAATTAGGATCCTAAAAAAAAACTATAGCAATGAGAGCTTAGTAACAAAAAATGGAGACTAAATACCAAGCACAAAGAACTCTATGACTACCACTTTTTAACAAGCATGCACACACAGTCATAACAAGGTAGACACACTTATGCAATCAAATATGAATGTATTCCTGCAAGCAACTCTCACATGCACACATACACAGACCATGCAGGTGGCCGACCATGATAACAAATAACATAATTAGGAACAGGTGAATGTTATAAAGGCAATCTCTACTGCAAATATTGGACAAATGAACACAGAGCAATGAGGGAAACGAGTATGTTTGAGCGATCAGGAATATCATCTAAACCGCAACAATTTGCTGGATGAAGTAGCGTCTGGCTGACTTAATGACAGAAAGGTGAGGTCGCCACGTGGAGCAGAGAGGAAATGGGATGTAGAGGGTTTTTATAAAGAGAAAAAAACACAAATGGTCTACAGCCACATACAATACCACTGCCTCTGGAGCCTGAGCTGAGACCAAATGTTCTTCCAAATTTAAGCTTGAATGAGATGAAAGATTGAACTCAGACACTGGTTAAAAACTGTTCAAAGGGGAACGAGAAAGGAGTAAGATGTTATCTTCAGCCTCCTCTTCTGCTGCATGTCTTTTGCAATAACAATATCGCCAACGCATCTAGTAGTTTGTCATTTTGGGAAATACATTTCCACTACACTGTCTTGCCACAGTTACGTAAGAAGATCGAAACCACCCTCATATCTGTGCACTAAGGCCTCGTCCACACGCACACGGGTATTTATTTTTGAACAGGGTTTTTCCCTCCTTCGTTCTCAAAAACAAAAATCCTGTCCACACAAGCACTGTTTAAAAAAAATCTTCACCCAAATGAAAACGCAAAAACATAATTGAAGCGCTGTCACGAGCATGCCAAACCAACAGGTGGCGATAAACCCTAACCTTTAAGCCATTTTGGCCAATCAGAAGCCTGAAAAAATGGTATTACTGGAAGGCCTACCTGGCTGCAATGGCGCATCGACGCCTCTGTTCCTCAATATAGTGGAAGAGTAACTGTACATTAATGTGTAAACTTGTAAAAAATAGTCCTGTTAGTGCTTAAGAACCAGCACTATTTTGGCCATGTCCGCCATTGCACAAAATGTTGTCATTTGTGACGCCTCACAAAGGAGATAACGGCGAACGCTCTGACGTTACAAGACAAAAACTCTGTTTTCCCTGTCTACACATCAACACTGAAAGCAGAGTTTGTGAAAATCGTCACCAGGGGAGAACCGTTTTCCGTTGCCTTCACCGCAGCTTGCGTGTGGATGAAAGGCCAAAACGGCCAAAAATGCAAAAAGCTACATTAAAAAAAAAAAATCGATATAATCGTGACATGACACTGTCATAAACGTGTCATAAAAGTTATAAACAAGTCATAAAAAATAAAAATCAATGACTTCTGTCATTAAGTGTCATTCGGTTTTTGTCATGACAAGTTGTTTGGGTTGTCTTGATTATGACAACTTGACATTAATCAAAGTGACATTACCAAAAGTTGTATTAAACAGGATGACATTACCAGAGGATGTCTTTGTCATGACAACTTGACATAATGTCATCCTGTTTAATGTCAAGTTGTCATGACAAAGACATCCCAAACTAATTTAATGTCAACTTGTCATGACCAAGACAACTTCTGGTAATGTCACTTTGATTAATGTCAACTTGTCATAATCAAGACAAACCAAACAATGTCAACTTGTCATGACAAAAACCGAATAACACTTAATGACAGAAGTCATAAACGTTTATGACTTGTTTATAACGTTTGACACGTTCATGACAGTGTCATGTCATAGTTATGACAGTATCATGTCACGATTATGTCGATACCTTCAAGTAAAGTGTTGCCAAAAAAAATACCTGTGTACTTTACATCAAAGGGTGAGTTCATTCAAATCACAAATAACATTTTTTTTCTTATTTATCATCATGGTATTTACTCATACAATTTTTTCTGTGTCATTTTTGGTTCAAAATACCAATTAAAAACTCCAATGCAGTCATTTTCATTCTTTGATAATCATCTTAATATCTACAGATATGTAGGCCAAGTCATATACAGTCATGTCATGTCATGACTGCTTGCACACAAACTACGCATTTGCACACTTGGGCATTCTTCCATCATGAAAATCATATTTTTAAAGGCAAGCCAATTTTTAATTCATGGAAAGAGCAGGAAGTCCTCTAGTCTGGACCTGAGCAGCACATACACTCTTCCTCCCATCAGCTCTATTGGTGCTGAGGAGGATATCCTCCAGTCATCCTAATGGCTCCAGTGAGTATTAATCTAATACTCCTGTCTCAAGTATGGCAATGGAGGCTTACAGAAACCTGGCTGCTTCAGTCTTAATCTTCACTTTTCTATGTCCCACTCTGTCTTTTTGCTCCATCTCAGTTTCTCTTTTCTGTCATATCCTATCGATGTCTGTAATTTCTCTCATTAGTGCTTTTACAGTGTGTCTTTTTTCGTAACACTCATTTTCAGCTTGCCTTACTGCAAAATGTACCTAAACTATATTTTGACATTTTTATGAACCAGAGATTTAGGTATGTCTAGATTGACCATAGAAAGAGGAAAGGAAAATGTGTAGGATAAAAGGACAGACAAAGAAATGCCATATTGGTGTTTATACAGTGCAATCAATGCGCCCACAGTGGGTGTCCTGTAGTACTACTCACTTGCTGAAGGAACACAATTTTGCTCCAACCTCGAGACTGTTTTTTTATCAGCTGTTTTGGGCTACAAGTAGCATGCTGGTTGTTTGATATATTGAATTTGTTTGACGGAAGAATTAACATGCTAAAATTATCATTTTAAATAATATAGTTTTGCTCACCTCCAGGACACCAGCTGTATTTAGGCTCTATGGACAGTTCATTGAGGCTCATATGAGAACAATAAACATGTGTACATATTCAGGTAATGTGTCTGCCCTCGTGGGTCGCTATAGGGTCAGATGTGGGCTCCCAGTTTGGTCCATGTGAGCAACCATCCTCAGGTCCAAGTGGGTGCCAACCTCACATCAGGCCTAATATGGATTATTTTTAATAAGTAGATGAGTATTGTTTGGGCCATTGGGAACTATAAGTGTGAAGGTTCCAGGTGTCTTTCTGCCTTTTTACCCATTGTCACTTATGGTAGGCTCCAGCCTTATTGTGTCATAATTCCCTCCAGCTAACCCACATATAATAATAATAACTTTATTTATATAGCACCTTTAAACACAGAGTTTACAATGTCAATAAAACAACTAATCAGTGGGGCCAAACATTAGCAAGACAATATCAGGTAAATAAAATGAGAAGGCAAATTCATAGTATTGAGAAGACACAAATGTACATCACAGAGCTGATGAAGTTGACCCCCTGGAGTTACAGTCACAGGGCATCTTTCATGCTACAGACTCCACTGACATTATATTACCGGACTAATCATTTTGTCCATTATTCTTTTATCACGTCCGTCATTCCTTCTATAAACCAATGCATTCTCATGAACATGTTTGTATGATATTGCACGAAAACTTATGCACACCAATTCATATATTTGTTGAAATTAGGGGCCTGCCGGTTGGTAAAGTTAGCCATCAAAAGGTGACTCTGAGCTCTTTGAAGTTTAATCTGTGAATTTCTGAAATTGCAAAATCCAAGCAATGATACACCTTAGAGTTAAATGAGAAGCTCAACACCATGTGTGGTAAATTTAAAGGGTGAGCCAGCAAACAGGTTAGCCTAGCTCTGTTGGCCACATCACAAATCTGATTGCAATCTGGTTTGCTTTTCATGGGCTACATGCAAAGGCATTTTTGTTACGATAATAACTGTTTAGCTTTTGTCAGGAACAATTATCCATTACCTACCATAAGGACATGGATGAATCCAATTTATAAAGAGAAACACAAAGTTTTATCATCTCAGCTCAACTCTCACTCAGGCAGCTCTCTTAACCAGACCGATCATCCAGTGGTTGATCTGATCAGTGTTTAAAGGAGCGCAACAGAAGCTTAGTGTGCCTTCTCTGCTATGTTGAAATCGCTGAAGCTGATTTTTCCTGAGACAGAGAATGAAAGCTAATTTTAGTATAACTTCAGCTGCCATTATCACAGTGGACAGACCCTGTGAGCAGTGTTGTAGTATTCGAGACCGGTCTTGGTCTCAACACCACTTTTTGAAGGTCTCAGAATCGACCACACTTTTACTCGGCCTTGTCTCGGTCTGGGATGAAGAGGACTCTGGATTTTATTTAAGACCGGTCAAGACCACAACTGCAGGGATATCACTAAATTGCCTGTGTATGGTCTGATTTATGTCAACATTATTACTGTGATTGGATGTAAAACTTCCTGTTTCAAATACAACCAATAACTCGACTCATTTGAAGTTTGGAATGTGTTACCGGCAAACCCCCTTGGTCTTGTCTTGGTCTCGATACACTCTGGTCTTGGTAATGACTTGGTCTCGGTTTAGGTGGTCTTGACTACAACACTGCCTGTGAGTGGTTACATCCACATACTGCTTAGTGATGCAGCTACACTTGGGAGGACTAAAGATTAAATGTGTGTCTTGGAGAGACAGATGCATTTACACCTTTTAAACATCTGGCCAGCAGTTGGTCATTTCAATCCATCTTGAATGCTTCTTGGATTCATTAACACTTAACTTTTTCGAGGTCCAATATCTGATTCATCAAAGACACATTAAGTGTTAATTAATGGAATCTAATCAACAAGTTTTATCTTCTTTGTTTAATCTGGTCCAAAAAAGGTATCAAACAACAATTTGTAGTTTTATGAAGACTTACAAATGGGAATTACATCTTGGCTTGGAGCAGTTATTTCCTGTTAATTAGCGTGCTTTAGAGGTGCTTGTCGTCATGGATTTTTGTTACCTTTGGACGTTTCCCACTTTTAACAGTCTTTATGCTAAGCTAACTGCCTGCAGGCTTCATAATTAGCATACTGACATGACAGCGATATCTATCTTCTCTTACTCTCAGCCAAAAAAACTAAAATAAGTGTATTTCCCACAAAGTCAAACTGTTCCTTTAAGCATAACAAAGTATAAGACCGTGTGCAAATCGGACTCGTCACCAATCATCTATAAATTACAATATTAGTTAACGTGGTGTCCCTGTAATCTCAGCTACAGTACTGTAAAGGACTTTTGACCCTGCTTGTTTGTGGTCAGAGCCAATAAAGATGCTTTTTTTTTAATCACGTTACATTGTGGCTGACTTCGACACCCTTGTCATATGTTTCCACTTTTGCTGTGATTGTATTCCTCTTCATTATTCATTCAAACCGAGTTGCAGCAGTGGCCAGCACTTGTAGCAAATGCCTTCCATGTGTGTCTAATTGCCTCAGTCGAGCTATTTAACACAAGGTGAAGTCATTAACACACAGACACACTTGTCAGATGTAGGGCCAGGCGGCCCTGGGTGAAAATTTAGACAACAGCACACTAAAGCTAATGCAACATCCACCACGCCTGATAAAGAAATCTGATCGCTTCCTCGCCAACATGCTGTGCATCAATCCTCATGAAAAAACACTGCAAGTTTAACATTTACTAAAATGTAATATAGAAAATATAGAGAGGAAAGTCTGTAATGTCTCAGCAGTTCAACAGCTAAGGACTTTCCTGTTTTCAGCTGCCCTATCCAAAAAAAAAGCCCTAAAAATAATCTTTAAAAAAAAAAAGTTTGGTAACACTTTATAATATAAAATGGTACATGAATTATCATGAGTTCATTCATGACTTCATGCATGAAAAAGCATGAATTCACTCATGTAGTACTTCATGAACTATCAGTAATGTACAAGGATTAATAGTATCTCATGTATGACTTAATGAATAATTTGAATCATCATGATTTCTGATTGATTAATGATGTGCATGTCTTCTTCTAAAAACTGACCAGTCATAGCACTGTACATGTGTTCTGAAGAATTGTAGTGTTGTAATCATGATTAAAATATTGATTGATAAGATATGATTTATCAATTTAAAAGATGGACAAGGTCAGCACTTTATTTGAAGGGCCACAAGCATGATGAAGTACTGACGAAGTCATGTATAGTTAATCATGATTACAACACTACAATTGAATTTCTTTAGCCTGTCACTTTAACTACATATTTACCTATGAAGAAGACAGGAACACCATTAATAAATCAGAAATTGTGATGATTGAAATACTTAATTGATGCATTAATGAACATATTGTTCCTGCATTACGTCATGCATGAGATACTTTTAATCGTCGTACATTGCTGATAGTTCATTACACTACATGAGTGAATTCATGCTTTTTCATGCATGAAGTCATGCATGAATTCATGATAAATCATGTACCATTATTATAAAGTGTTACCAAAAGTTGTAAGTCAGTCTTTGTTAAATGTTATGGTATGTGACTAAAAACTCAGTGGCATTATGACATGATGTCTTTAGATGTAAGACGGTGTCAGACGTTAGTCTTTTCAAAGTCTTTCAGAGTCTTAGGTATTAGAGATAATATAACATCACTTGGGGTGCTTTTCAAAAAGACAAAACAAACTTATGGCACTTTCAAGACAAACCTTGCTGTTTAGCTTGAGCAAAATGTATTTATGAGTTTATCCAAACTTTGTATTTATTTTGAATGTTGAATCATTAAATCAATTGGAAATCAAATGCTAACAGAAATTGCATTCATGAGGTTTTCATATGGAAACGATAGTCATTTTATTTTAAAACCACTATATGACATAGCATATTAAACCGTACACTGAAATACTGTATGATCATACTCATAACAACCAGTGAAACTGAGGCTCCAGCACACCATGCCTAAGTCAACACCGCCACCTGCTGTTCAATTGAGAACACTGCATCCACCCAGTAGCAAGTCAAAACTGAGCTAGTGAAGTACACTTAATAAAAAAACAGAACAAGCAGAAAACATTCATATATTAGTCTTGAGTCCTGCTAAAGCACTGACAAAGTAATGCTGAGATTATGGTGTAAAGGTAAGTGAAGGTAATATCAGTGATCATTGTGGAAGACATTGGAGATGTCCAAGATAATGGACTTTTTCATGAAAGACATGTTGACATGTCACAGTACGAAAAGCACAGGTGTAAATAGTAAAATGAATGATGGCTAAATTCCATGTAGCTGCCTCAGTTTCCTCATATTGTGCATGCTGGCTCACTGACAAACTGTGATAAATTAAAACAATATATTATTATTAATAATAATAATAATATCTGCCGTAAAAAAAAGGCTATTATAATATAGGTTATCTAACATTAATATGAGTTCCCCCAGCCTGCCTATGGTCCCCCAGTGGCTAGAAATGGCGATAGGTGTAAACCGAGCCCTGGCTATCCTGCTCTGCCTTTGAGAAAATGAAAGCTCAGATGGGCCAATCTGGAATCTCCTCCTTATGACGTCATAAGGGGAAAGGTTACCTCCCCTTTCTCTGCTTTGCCCGCCCAGAGAATTTGGCCCGCCCATGAGAGAGAGAGAGACATCATGGCTTGCAAACGAGCGAAGCATGGCAGTTGGTCAAGGCCACACCCCCACCCTCCACCTTGCCCCCCGCCCCCCCCCCCCACTCTCCTCCTCAATAGCATTTAAAGCTACAGACACAGAAATGGCACATCCTAAGGAAAGCTTATTGTGAGACTGGCTCGTAGTGGCTGTAATTCTGCACCAAGGCTGAATTTCGGGAAAGAGACTTCAGATACAGTATTAGGGGACCACTAAGGCCTATATAAAAGCATCCAAAAAGCAGCATGTCACAGGACCTTTAACCATACAGTTACAGTACATCATGTTACATCCCAAGCCAGATCTCCATGTGGACACTAACCTCAAATTACACAAGGAATATTGACATAAAATCCTATACTTTTTTTTTTTTTTTTTACATTTATCTGCTGATTATTAATGTCTGGATTCAGGCTCCACGTCATACAATAATTTATAAAAAGTGGATTTAAAATATGAAAATGTACTTTTGTTAAGTGGCCGAGTTAATATGATTGTATTGATGAGTTTACAGTAAGACAAATTTGGCTTAAAGGGACAGTTCACCCCCAAACCAAAAATGCATATTTTCCTTCTTACCTGTTGTGCTATTTATCAATCTAGAATGTTTTGGTGTGAGTTGCCCAGTGGAGATATCATCAGTAGAGTTGTCTGCCATTTCTCCAGTATAATTTGATCTAGATGGCACTCAATTTGTAGTGATCAAAGTGACACAAATTACATTTGAACAATTCAAAAGCAATGTCTCATAGGCCTTACATCCACGAGTATGCTTGCCAATAGTAGTTTGTTAGAAATAAAAAAAGTTCTGAAATGAAACTTCTCACAACCAAGTCTGTGGATTATCTCTAGTAACTGGGTCATGATAAAGACATAGCTGTTGAGGCTTAGCATAAAGCTAGGCAAAAAAAGCTAGCCTGGCTCTTTCCAAAGCTAAACAATCTTTACCTTCCAGAACATTAAAGCTCACTAATTAAATGTTATATTTCATTTGTTTCCTCTGTACAAAAAAAAAAAACGGTCAAGTTGTGGTTTTTACTGGATGTGACTTCCTGGAGTCTTACCCTCACCGCGAGTTTGCTACAGTCCTCCAGGAAGTGTGCCGGGCTTTGAAGCCAATGGTGGCTAAATGGTGGAATTACAATTTCTGTGTCCGTCATGCCATGGGGCCCAAAAATAATTTTTGTTGAGCGTCACAACCTCCGCGAAATGACTTGTTTCACTATCGGAATTTGCATTAGGTCTGCTAACATTTGTAAGTCTAGAAGAGCCACACAATTAAATCATTTAATCCCCATTCAAGTTAGCAGAGAAGTAGCTGGCTTGGCTAGCGGAAGTTTCAAGTGCGCTGCTCTATGTGCCGCACAGTGCGGAAGCTGTGCCAATCATCTGGGTAATTTTTGGCTCCATGATGGCTTCATGTGCAACTGAGCAACTCCCACATGAATGAACGGGACTCTTTATCCAGTTCTTATTATTTATCCATTGGTTGCTAGGTTACCAACAGGAATGTACTGTTCCCATTCCTGGAAACAACCCCTGTAGAACTGCAACGTTTGGTTTAGAGGTTTAATGGTACTGGTCAGCTTTTCTTTTTTCATCTTGGGTTCAGAGCAAGGCTAGCTGTTTCCCCCTGTAACCAGTCGTAATGCTAAGCTAACTGTCTCCTGGCTGTTGCTTCACATTTAACTGTCACATGGTGTCCTTTTTCGCGTCTTAGAAAGTGAATAAGCATAGTTCCTAAAACCTCAAACTATTCCTTTGATTTGAAAATAACACGATACTGTGTCTGTCTCTATAAACATATTTAACATAAAACTGTATATGGCTTCTAGCTCCATTGTACAGGTTACTGTACAGTATATCTGCACATTCGTGCTGCATTTCAGACACAATTTTTAGCCCGTAAGTTACGACTTTAAGTCACAACTCATGACTTGGTAGCATTCCAGGCAAAGTCACAACAAACCTTTCTAGCTCGCAGTAGCTAGCGGCTACCTAACGTTGACGTTTGTTAGCGCTAGCTGATACTAGGCTCCTAGCTCCATTGTACAGGTTACTGTACAGTATATCTGCACATTCATGCTACGTTTCAGACACAATTTTTATCCCGTAAGTTACAACTTTGAGTCACAACTCACGACTTGGTAGCATTCCAGGCAAAGTCACAACAAACCTTTCTAGCTAGCGGTAGCTAGTGGCTACCTAACGTTGACGTTTGCTAGCGCTAGCTGATACTAGCGATTTCTAGTCGGCTACATATTTTAGGCTTCATTTAATAAACATAACCTGTAGTAGTACACAATCGTATGTGTACTGTTTTGATTACAATATGCGGAATTACTTTACGTTGCCTATTTATGTCTATTTATTTGTATTTCTCACTGCTAATGACCGGTGTCTGTACAGCATCAACAGGGGGTCGCCATTATTTGTTGTTCATGTGTGTGTGACGTCAAAAACTGTAACTGGGAGTACAACAATCTGGTACGACTTCACAGGTAGCAAGTTATGGGTTTGACTGCAGCATCAGTCACATGTACAGGACACCAGCATCTGTCCTTAGCTGTTAGGTGAATCTACGTCAGAGGACTTCCCTTTGAGTCTATCTGTGATCAGCACATGGTCAGTGTAAACATTTGAGGACACCCCACACCCACCAGCTGTCTCATATACGTCCACGTGCTAGACGTCACACACAAACAAACACACGTACAGTGCACATGTACAGAGGAAGGAACACAATCACATAGATCACAGGTAGACACACGGCCAATATTCATTCAGCTCTGCTGCTCTTCCCAGCAGTTAATTGTTGTTCATTACCTGGGTTTTACCAGTTTTGTTTTAATTACGTGTTTCATTGTAACTAAATCTGCTCAAGTTAGAGTCAAACTTAATTTCCTTTGTATGGTTTTATTTGAATGGGGAAATGTATAGGTCTGTTTTTTTTTTCAAAAACAAAGCTAGAATTCATATTTAGACAGAATGAAAACGTACAGGTATACGCAAAGTTTATGAGAGTTTTAAAATTTAGTACCTGAGAAATGTCAAATGGCACAGAGGGTACCTAAATGCGCCCAAAACGCCACATTTGGAGAGGCTCTGCTTCACTTCATAAGCATCATTATTTTCCCAGGTAATGTTCAAATGTTGAGCTCTGGGTTTCTAGAGGTTTTGGGCCACAGCTGCATCATTCCAGAGGGATATTCACTCTAAAAATGTATAGTTTTGTGAGGCGGAAATTAAATCTTTCATTTATGCTGTGTTCCATTTTCATTTACTCTGACCCAATAAAATATATACTGATGCTTACACCTCTACATACATCTCACAAGTGTTACTTTTTTTTAGGTTTCCAAGATCATTCAAACAGATCTTGTAATTGCAGAGATATACGCAATTCCTTATGGGCATGTCATTACTCGAGCAGGGGCCTGAGCCGGAGGCATAGGGCTTAAAAGGGTAAGTAATGGCTTCCCCAGCATCTGAAACCCAATATGTATATATACTTACATTTACATTTGAATAATCACATCTAAGAACTTTTTATAATTACTTTTTAACAATAAAAATGACATTATACAGCATGAAATGCAGTTTCTTAGTTTTTTAGCAAATCCAATCATTTGCATCATCATTTGATATCATATCTAGTTGTTTGCAGTGTTTATGGCTACAAACTATCCTGTGGCTTATCTGACAGTGTGGCTGCTAAGTGATACAAGGGAGATCAGATTCACTACGGGGGCCTTTAAACGTGAGTAATGGCCCCTAAATGAGGGGATCATCATTCCTGTCATCGTCGTGAATTTGATTAATAGTGTTTGTGTGCGTGTGTGTGTGTGTGTGTGTGTGTGTGTGGTGGTGGTGGTGGTGGGGGGGGGGGGGTGTATTGATCAGCGTGATGATCTTGGGAATTTGATCCCTTTTGTTCGACCTGAATGATTGCAAATGATCTCGGATTCATCTTAACGGAGGGAATAAACACGTCGTGCTGATTTCGGTGTTAACTCTGAGTCACTGTGCAAACAGTGACGGAGGAGAGAGAGAGAGAGAGAGAGGGGGGGGGGATTCACAAGATGACCGGCTGCGTTTTGTGGAAATGTGCGCATTAACAAGCAGCTTTTGAAAATGCGCTTCATTTGCGTCACGGCTCTAATGTTCGTTTGCTCTCTCGACAACTGGCCTCATACTGATAACGGACAACTGGGCCGAGAAACACATGATGTGGAGCACCGGCGACAAAACATCATAATGGGATAACTTTATTTGGTTGGCCCGCGATCATTGGTCCCGGCTGTTATAAAACCACTGTAATGCAGCAGTGTAACAGAACGCATGTCCCCTCTCCAAAACACGGTTTAATCCTTCATATTTGATATTAAATGCATTTATGTAAACCTATTATTGCCACCTACTGTATATTTATACGACATGTTATTGGTCTATTTGCTTTTTTCATAATAACTCATCTCATTCAATAGGTTTTTATGCGTTCAAACACGGTTATTTTGACACTATTTTACAGGCTAGAAGTTTCCATGGTGAATCATGTGATTACTCCTTAATCACGTTTTAAACTGATCCGTTAACAGCCTGCATTGATGGCTTAGAAACCCCTGCCAAATATCTACAAACATGTCTCTGCGTCCTGATAAAAGTTCGTAAGACAAATGGCCCTTGGCGTACTGTAACCTGGACATAGGCTATAGCCTATACATTAAGGGGACTTAGTCGTTTATTATTGTTTTATCTTTATAGCTGACTCTCGGGTCATTTTCACCTTTCCTTTGTCTGTGGTTTTTTTCCGCCATCATCAATCACGGCCCAATCATCCGCCGGTGTTAGCTGAATACGGGGGGGCAGCCTGTCATCAAGGGTAGGGGGGGGGGGGGGGTCGCTCTTATCATCCGCCGCCCCACAGGTGTAGAGCTCAGTCCACTCGCACTAAAAATGACCCCCGGAGCTCTGCGCCTCTGCCTCGCCCTCGCTCTGCAGCTGAGGTGCGTCACGCTGCTCGCTATCCCGCAGGACAGGGGGACGGCAGGGCGGCGGGACGCTTTGGATGCGACCAACACGGCGACCGAGAAGCTGGACCCGTTGTTCAATCTCAAGGATTTACCTCCAGGTCCTCACAAGAAGGCGCCTCAGTTTATGTTGGATCTTTTTAACGCGGTGGCAGCCACCGACGGGTCCCTGAAAAGCCAGAAGGAGATCCTGGAAGGAAACATTGTGCGGAGTTTCGAGGATAAAGGTGAGTAAAAACGGATTTGTGCGCACAAGCTACGATTGTTTTGTGAGTATTTTGGAGATGAACAATCTCAGCTAAACAGCAGCATTAAATGTTATGGTTTAGAGTGCGTAATTGTATTCCAAACGTGCAGTTACGCACGATTACGCGCGGAATGTTGTCCCAGTTAAACAGGTTATTTGAAATACTTTGTTACCTGACTTCATCGTTGGATTATTTGAATGGTGAACTCAAATTGTGTTTGATATTGTTCCGCCTGCAGGTCACGCTGGAGAGAGGTTTCACTTCTTTAACTTGTCGTCTTTTGGCCGAGAGGAGAGAATGATCAAAGCGGAGTTCCGTTGGTTCAGAAAGAAACAGTGTTACCTCGGAAAGTCATATGGGCCTCATTTCTATAAGGTAAAATACCCTTTTGGGTGACATTATTTAATCTGTTCTCGTGTAGATATTTTTATTTTCGAGTAAGGAAACATTAACAGAGAGACATATGACAGATACTATTAATAATCTGAACATTATTTTGGTGAGTAATCGAACAGCCCATCGTATTTCTATGGAAGCCTTAGCTGCACGTATTTGGCGGGGGATTTAAGGTCCCTTCCTCAAGAAAATCTTACCTTTTTCAATAAAACAAAATATGGAATTTCACATCATTTTGGAGCCTTATTGTGTTTTAAAATGTTGGAAAAGCTAGAACAGATCATAAATAAATAACACTCAAAAGGTTTAGAGACTAAACTTGCTAAAGATGTCCACTGGGGACCAACTATTTTACAATCATTAGATCTGAGAAAAGTTAGTTATTTTTGATGCTCACATTGATTTTGCATTCATTCGGCTTAGGTGCTGCCCAAAACAGGTTGGGTGCTACGCCTAAGACTTATAATAGTAGGGAGAACCCTGCTGTCATGTTGCTTAAGTTTCTGCAGACATTTAGTAGATATAGGCCTCTAACTGAGGTTTGGAAGTTTTGATGCAAAAATGGCCTTGTTCACAGTTTAGCGAACTAACAGCTTTGTTTTGGGACTATCCAGGTGGATCTGTATGAGGTGCTGGACAGCCGAGTGAAGCCATGGAGAGGAAACCTCATCACCTCCAGACTGGTGCCCCTTTACACACATGGATGGGAAGTCTTCAACGTCACTCAAACGGTAACGCCCTCCCTATTTTTTTCTTTAGTTTGTTGTATTTTTGTAAGACATTTTTTTTGGTCTTATTATAAAACTTTTTTTTTTTTTTTTATCAATATTAGGTACAGTCTTTTCTGGTCATTTCCATGACTTTATGCAACATGTACTTTTTACGTTAGGTTTGGTTGGAGTGATACATTGTTTTTTTTCACACTAAATAGTTATTTATAATGAGAAGTTTCTAAAGTATTGCTCAACTAATGTGTTTAACCGGCTCATTCGTGTTCTGAATGTCAGGTGTCAAAGTGGATCCGCAACAGCCAGGAGAATAACGGCATCCTTGTGGTGACCACATTTCCTTCTGGAAACTGGATGGAGTCAGTGGTGTCTGCATCTAAGCGGCATGGGGAGCCGACAGACTCGAACGCCTACCTGGTCATATTCTCAGATGACTGGAGGACAGGAGCATCGAACCAGTCCTACCTGGGTAAGGTGATGGGGGCATTACATAGGGTGGAAGATATTGAGCAAGGGCTTCGGAGATCAGTGTTCTTTGCATTCCAGTAGCCAACGCCATTGTGTATGGAACCCCGAAATGATCAATATTAAATCAATAAAAAAAGACATTAGTGAAAGAACTATGAGCAGGGCCGCACGGAATCTGCAGGCACAGACTTCAGCAGAATGTTCCACAGATTTTGAAGGAATTAAAAAAAAAATAAAGATAAAACTGAGAATGTTAACACATTTCCACCAGAAGCAGAACATCAGTACACTAAATTCCACATATTTTCATGTTGGATCACCAGCTGAAAATGGTAAAAGAAATCTGCAGCTTCCATTTGGAGATATATATATATAATATATATATATGTAGTATAAATAATAATTTAAACTCATCCAGTTTTATAATAGCTGAATTTCAGTGTATACTATTTTTATTTCATAATGACATCTTTCCCGATAACACATTTCATGTCAACTTTTATTTCATTTCACAGCCCTCTCACTTTTAAGCCAATCACGTTTCCTTATGTCTCTTAAGCTAGCAAGCTTAATAACTACTACCACATTTTGCCTGTTAGCTCCTTTTAGCTAGAGCAACCACACTTCAGTAGCATAGCCATTATATATGGAACCCCAAAACGATCAACATAAAATTAATTTAAAAAAGGCATTATGAAATATATAAATATCTAATTGAACCAAATCTATAATGAACCAACCATTTGTGAAATAACTGACGAAATTATTAAAAGTCATTGTCCAGTTTCATAATAGCTACATTTTATTGTAATTATATGTATTTCAAATTTCATATTTGCTGAGGAGGAGAAGAATGAAGAGAAAGAGAACCAAATTGGCTATTTTGGCCTTTTGCGGGGTTATGGCTGCAAATTCACTACAGAGGTTTGATAAGATCAGATCTGGGCAAGATTTGAGTGTTCGCACTACTTCTGAAGAAGTGTGACCTGGTCACTTGACCCCAAAAAAAGTAACCTTAGAGTCTGCTGCTGTAATTAAACTCAGTACACAGCCACAGTAACTAAACATCTGTGGCTTTTAAGCTTTAGCTTGACAATACTGCTCATGCTACATTACAGTGTAGCGTGTGCTACATTATAGTGTGTCCTCATATCTAAACCAGAGAGCGCCGGTCTAGGTTTTGAACGTAAGGGTTGCGGTTTTCAAACACATCTTTAACATGGTGAAACAATCGCAGTTTGGTTATTTTTAGGCACCAAAACTAAGTTAGTTAAGTTTTGAAAAAGATAGCAGTTTGGGTTAAAATCAGACGTCACTTCGGGTTTACGCACGTGATGCTGAACGTGATGTTTTCCTAACTCGCCGTTTACTTATAGTTTCAAACGGGAGTCGAGCCCTGCTCTCCTGGGTGAAAGTCCTGTTTGTCACCTTACTTCCTGCTTTGCTCCCGTCGTAACTACTACGGTCACTAGGGCGCATTTAGTATACATGTAGGTCTTAATTGCTGCTTGAACAAACCACAAATGGGAGCATTTAAATAGGGAAACTAAAAGTAAAGTGATTCTTATTTTAAAAAGTTGACCTTTTGTTTGAATTCAGCAAATTCATCTGTCTGTGCTATGACTAATACCAATGCCAAAAATGATATACTTGTACTAGCCTATATGTTGATATTCTAACCTAATGTGACCCCCCTTCCTCTTCCCACAGAACAAGCCCAACATGCTTCCGCAGCACCCGAGCTCCACGATCACCGCAACAGGAGACGACGTGCGTCTCCAGGTTTCCTCCCCCACGGCCGCTCCCAGTCCTGCCAGCGGGTTCCCCTCTTCGTCGACTTTGAGGAGATCGGCTGGTCCGGCTGGATCATTTCTCCCCGCGGGTACAACGCCTACCACTGCAAAGGCTCCTGCCCGTTTCCGCTAGGGGAAAGCCTCAGAGCGACCAACCACGCCACGGTGCGCTCCATCATGCAAGCGCTAAAGCTCTCCAGTGATGAAGTGGGTGCGCCGTGCTGTGTTCCCGACAGACTCCAGTCCATCAGTTTGTTATACTTTGACGATGAGGAGAACGTGGTTTTGAAGCAGTATGACGACATGGTGGCATTAAGCTGCGGCTGTCACTGACTGCCTGTGCATCTCCTGCACTCTTTAACACTGGGACAATGAGGGATGGAGGAGATGATGATTTGCTTGACTTGATTAAAAACACTGTATTTTTGTGCTTATGTTTAAATATTGTATTATTTTGAGAAATAAAACAACTATCCCTCATCTATTAATCAGTGATCCTTTATGGAGTTATTAGAACTAATGCTGCGTTCCAGGAAACCCATAACCCGTGTTTTCACAACCTTCTACCTGTGAAAGTGCCCAGGAACGGCAGTCAAACCCGTAACTTACTACCCGTGAACTCGTACCAGATCGTTGTACTCCCAGTTACAGTTTTTGATGTGACACACACACAAACAACAATGGCGACCCCTGTTGATGCTGTACAGACGCCGGTGATTAACGGTGAGAAATAGAAATAAATAGGCAACGTAAAGTAATTCCGCACATTGTAATCAAAACAGTACACATACGATTGTGTACTACTACAGGTTATGTTTACTAAATGAAGCCCAAAATATGTCGTAGACTAGAAATTGCTAGTATCAGCTAGCGCTAGCTAACGTCAGCATTAGGTAGCCGCTAGCTAACGCTAGCTAGAAGGGTTTGTTGTGACTTTCCCTGGATTGCTACCAAGTCATGAGTCGTGACTTGGAAGTCGTAACATACGGGCTAAAAATTGTGTCTGGAACGCAGCATTAGGTTCAGGAACAAGACCACACTTCTCTTTCCCAGTAATACAAATCACATACTAATTGACCCACCTGTGACTCACTAATACAATCACCTGTCCAGTCCTGTATCTTGTCGCTGTCGGGCTGACAGCGACGAGATATATATTATATTTCGTCATTTTAATTTTTTTTCTTCATAATTCAATGCTGTTGTTCACCCTATACGTCTATCTGTGGGTATCAGTGATAACAGTGATGAGGCGATTTTGTCCGACCGTATGTCCGTAACGGTTTTGGACATGCAGTACAAGGTTTTCACCTGAGAGCAACAATACGTGTGTTTAACCCTCTCTCCCCCGTTTGTCTCAGTTCTCACATTCCTTCCCCCTCTGAACCCTTTTTCTTTTCGTTGCTCACTTAGTAGGGCATCCCGACAGCTTGGTGATTAACATCATTGCCTTGGGACAAGAAGGTTCTGGACTCAAACCCCCGGGGATGATGAACTCATAAGCTCTTTGAGGCGTACCCACATCCTAAATTTTGGCCCCCCGGGTTCCCAGACATTCGGCCACACCACGACTCTGTTCAACCCTGTTATTACCCGGCAATCAACCCATTTCTCCATCCCTCTCCTCAACCCTCAACATCCTACCGAACATGACCCTCACCCTATCCTTCCCGTATCCTCTGGTTATTTCAAATAAAACTACTTTTGTACTGAACTATGGTGTGGTTTTGTCAGGGAAGTCTAGTTTATTTAATCCTAGGATACCCAAATTTCTCATGAGAGGATGGCCAAATAGATTTACAATAGACCTGAATGCCAGAGATGAAAAATCTTTAGAATCCTTAGTTGAGATTAGTTTTTGTTCTTAGTTATGGATTAGTAATGCATTCGTTTCTGCAGGTTGGTAGGGGGTGTTACTTAAGTTAAACTGAAGTTGAATCATAATATATTTTACTAAGGGCCCATGGAACCACCTCAAGGTCTTCTTGAGGGCCTTGATTTGGTGACACTGCCCAATATAATTAGGGTTAGGGTAACCCTAGCCAGCCCATGTTCATAAATAATCTAATACCATTTCTTCTTTCGGATTAAGTTTTTAACTCACTATGATGTCGGTACCTGGTTTTTGGTTAGGTTAGAAACAGTATTACATTTTTAGATTTCGTTCAATATCAGAGCAGAATAAGCAGCTGGATGGTGAATACGTTTCGGGCCCTTTTGAACCTCTGTAATTCAGAAGAGTTAGTGAGGAAATGTTAAGCGTCATCCAGACAGAAAGAATTTTCCAAACAGAATCTGCAGTTATTTTGACTTAGTTCTTATTTATGTAGTTGTGCAGATTGGTAAATGAAAGCAACACAAATACTGTTAACTTTCACATTCACTTCTGTCATTACAGTAACTAACCAGCAGATGGCGAGATAGGGGTCTGGTGGAAGACTACAAACCTACTCCATTATTGTAATTCTAGTTCAGATTATGTTTATAGTTTGCAAAAACTGACAAAATACACAAAGCCAGGGCAATTAAAGAACCACTTTAAACCTGTTTCAAATTAGAAACGTCCTTGTAGAACAATTTTTCACTCATTAATTAATTTGTCCTTTTTTGTTGAAATGACTATATGTAACTTTTTAGTGTTTCTAAAACTCTGTAATTTATTTTTTATATAATGATCTTAAATGCCCTGCAACAGCAAACGAGACTAACAGTGAAAAAAACGCTATTTCTACGTACTTTTTATCAGTGCCGTTGCTCGTGTCCGATATTTCCCGCGAAGTCACAGATTGATTTGCGGCAGGTAGACCGGCTCTATAGTAACACATTCTGAAGGGTCACAGATTTCTTTGTAACACCAGAAAAGCCAGTGTTAGTGTATTCAACCAGGTAAAAGGTAGGAGGAGATTTCTTTATGTAGGCCTAATTGTATTTTAATGTTAATTTAGAAGTTGTTTATATTATTTGATGTAGTTATGGCTGATCCTGGGGCAGGGCCATCACAGAAAAGAAGGAAATTAAACAAATAACTAAAATCTAAAAGGGAAAACGCGAGTCACAGCTCGGCCTGGCTTTCATCAGATGGAGACAATTACGGGAATGTAAATAATTCCAAAACCCAACCCGAATTGGCCCTCCGGAATGTAATATGTCTATTTCATTCATAAAATAACTTTACAATGCGCGATGTGGCTGTACGTCAGTAGCCGACATCAAATTATGTCCCTCTACCATTTTTTTTCTTATCAGTCCATATTTGTGTTGGCCTACTATTTTCTTTTCACTTGTCTCCCTGCACTTGTGTAAAGCGTCCTTGGGTTTCATGAAATGCACTATAAATCTAGGTTATTATTACATTGGTTGCTACAAAAATCTCTTAATGCTTTGGCTCGTAACACAGTGACAGTGATCCCTGATTTAGCTCACTATACATCCAAAGTTACCGTAAACTTTAAAAGTTACCTTGAAATGCAACGATGCATCTGTAACGTATTCTTTTATTGTAAATGAATGATTTTCTGTCTGAGCAAAATATTCATCTCAACTATATGACCTCCCGGTAACACTAACTCTGTAATATACAGTGGGAAATACAGCACCGTAAGGAAAAGACCTTTACGACAGCAGGTGTGGTAAAAACACGCTTTTGTCCAAAGTGGCTGCTAGAATCAACACAAACCACTGAAAGCCACTTTAATCAAGGAGTTAATTACCAAATTTTAATAAACATTTGTGAACATGTGAGTTTCATTGCCTTGCTAAGAACATTATGTAAAACTAATATCACTTTCATTCGTAATCAAATTAAATTTAAATCATCAATCATAAAAGCTACAACTTATATTAAAAAGTCATGCTTTAGATGAAATGAATGACACCAGTACACTAAAAGTCTGTAACGACAGTCTTTTTTTTATTGGAATGGATCACAGACACAATACAGCCCTGCTTTATTCTAGTTTAGAGAAATGCCAATGCAACAAACTTACAAAACCAATTCTCCTTCATGTTCTCGGCATATTGAAAAACATTAATTGCAACAATGTCAGTTCAAGCTTTTAGGCATTAAAAGTGAAAAGTATTTTGTATCAAACACAATCAATAAGTGTAACCGTAATTTGAACTTGAGCATGCAATAGGTTTTTAATGTTAAGTTGTGTGGACACGATCAGTTAAAATCAATAGCATACAAATGAAAGACAATGTTGAGTGTTTGAGTGAGTTCTATTTGTTTTCAAGTGTCTCTAATGATAACTTAAGTGACTGCAAAATGTCTGGTGAAAAAAGAAATCTGAACGCAACAAACTTTGCAGGTAATGTAATAGAAAAAAACACAATAACTGAAAAGCAGCGGAGAACCCAATCCCACTGTTGTATATAACAAACTCAGCATTTACAATAAATATTCCACATTTACAATCAAGCTTACCCGCTCTGTTTACACTTAAATACATTATGTACATGGATCGCCCATGTCCCTTATCTTTCTCAAAAATTGCACATTATCTTACACATATCATTTAACCCACATTCAAACAGAAGCATTCAACTATCATTGATTCATAAATTAATTACACTCAATTCGAACTCCATCCTCTTCACAAAACCAATTGAAGAGTAGCTTTGCAAAGCCCAGACAGCTTCTTTGTCCCATGTGAGTTAAGGCAAGTAAAGCAATAAAAAGATCAAACTCTTAACTTTGAAGGGAAAATCCACCCTGAAACGCTTTCACACTGTTCAAAATAAGTTGGATTTTATTTCCTTTCAATCCTCATAGCCTATCAGCTTGGACAGTCCACCTCCTCAGTGCCTAGAAACTCCCCTAACATGTGGTCGTGTTGACCATAGACAGGCTCTAAATAAGGATGCCCGTCCTTACAGTGCATTTGCCTCAATCTTGGTTCCATATGAGAGGCTTGGATAGGAGCCTTCTGAGCCATGGGAGACAGAGGCACTGGTACAAAGCTGTGGTAAACAACCAGAGGTTGGGTCAAAACTTCCAAGGGCGATGCCTGAGGAACAGCACCCTCTGGCGGCTGGACTGGCAGCTGCACATAGCTTCCTGTTTCAGGATCAAAGAAGGTTTTCGTCTTGACTTGTACAGGCATGTCTACAAAGAAGTACTGCCCAGAGTCTGGATCCTGGAGGAGCTTACGTTGGGTCATAGGAAAGGACTGCGTAACGATGGCGTGCTCAATGCTAGACTGGCGAGAAAGCTGGCTGGTGTGGCTTGACTGTCGGGAGAGGGTTGAAGGGTGAGGGTTAGAGTACGAATCAATACTGTGACTCCTTCTGATTGGGGTGTCTATGCTTGCCTTTTCTCTGGCTCTGCCTCTCTGCTGAAGCTCGTCCATGATGGATTTTTCAATGCGCTGGGTCCTCGGATCAAGCTTCTTGTTTACTGACGTATCGGCGCTGGGCCTGCGCTCCACTTGATCTCCCAAGTACCTATCAATGCTTTGTGATCGGTTGATTGGCCTGTCCGTCGTGGGTCTCTCGCTGAGCTGAGCTTTGTACACAGGTACATTACTGATGACTCTATCACTACTGTAGGGTCTTTGCTCTGGCTTATCACGAATGTGTCTGTTGCTGCTGCGGCCTTGCCTTTCTGTTGCAACACTGGGTAGTGCTTCATTGTTCTCAGTACTGCTTACCACAGAATCATGGCTCTCTCTCCGAGTCTTGTGACGCGTGTGGGTTCTGTCGTGATTGTGGTTTTCACTGCTATGGCCTCTTCTTTCACAGGGTATTTGCTCACTCTGGTCATCACTGGTTTTGCCATGGTGACTTTCACTGTGACGATGACTATCTTCGGTCTTTTCTCTGTGATTTCTCTCACTGCTCTCGCTACTTCGACTGCTGCTGCTTTTGTGCTCAGGTTTGTCACTCTTGTGTCTATCCACCCTGTGTTTGCTGCTGCTTTGAGACGACCTGTGGGAGGACTTCTGGGCCTCTTCCTTCTTCAGCCTTCTATTTGCCAGCTTTATTGCTTTGAGAACAGCCTTTTCAGATTTGGGTAAGACAACTGGTGGTTTAGCCAGCCCTGTTTGGCTTTCATTACCACTGCAGGTGGACCCAGACCGTTCACTGGGAACATTTGACACTTCAGCAGTCTTTCCCATCTCATCAGCGGTGTCGGCTGTGCTGGTTGTTAAACTCTCCACACCTTCAGATGACGGACTCACCCCAGACAATCTATCTTCCTCCTGTGGGACAGTAAGGAATCCTCCAACTTGTGGTTTCTTTGGGTTTTCACTTTGCAGATTCAAAGGAGACAACAGCAGTGGAGATGAACTCTTTGATGGAATCTCTTTAGGCTTGAAGATTTCATCTGGGATAGGTGTGCTACCTCTGGTGGCAGGTTCATTGGCCGGAGGGAGCTCTGGATTTTCCTGTACTTTATCTAACTCCTCTCCCCTCTCTGAACCATTCAGACTCTCTCTTGGTGGCCATGGTTGTACAGTCTTTATCAATTTATTACTCAAAGTGATGTCTTTGACTTTAAATAAGGCAGGGATCCCCAAACTAAGTGAGAAAGTGTTGGAAGGTGACACTGGTGTCGGATTATTTTCATCATAAATCACGCTTTGATCTGAGGTGGTGTTATCCCTTTCTTTGCTGTCCTTGTATAGTACTTCGGTCTCTTTTTGAGGAGATTTTATCTGTCGCTTAACAACCACCGGCTCACTTTCATGGTCACTTAAAGAATAATATTCAGCTTCTGTCCTGTCCGAATCCTGTTTTGTGTTTCGTGAACTATTCCGCGTCACCTCATCAACCTCCTCCTCCTCTCCAATCAAGTTCTCCAGAGAGTGGTAAACATTTGACTCGGTCTCAGTATTTCTGTTCAATGTACTCTCCACAGAGAAGTAGGAGGATTTTGAGGACAAGCTGGCTTGGTCAGGTGGGCTCTGATTGACACTTTTACCATTTACCAATAGTAAGGGTGATAGTATATCCCTGTGTGTTTCACCAAGAGCCTCTGCATCCACATTTATTTCCTCAATAGCTCTATTCATTTTGTTAGGTTCTTCTGCCACTAAATTATTAGTTACATTGTCATCTGGTGTGTTTAAATGGTCTGGTCTTAAAGGAGCCTTCCGCTTTACCTTGGGTGTTTCCTTTGCCCTGACATTGCTATTTTCAAATATGGCTTCCCTTATGGGGCTCATATCTGCTTGCAAGTTAATTTCTTTTTTTGCATTTCCTTTAAATTCTGGTGAGAAACAAAATCTATTTTCAGATTGTGGGAATTTTGAGGGTAAAATAGAATCACATATAAGTCCATCAGTTAGTGTAATAGATTTTGAATTTGCTGTATTTACCACATCCCGTCTCTCTTTCACAGGACTTGTGTCATGTTGACTGGATTCTCTTGTGGACTGGTCACTATATACTTGTTGTTTTCCTGAGCCTGTACTCCTCATCTCTTTTAGGCGTACCTCATCATTTTCACATTTTACATCTTTATTAAAGATATCCTCTGTATCCTTAGAAACACTTCCATCTCTTCTACTGCCTCCCTTTTTGTTCCTAGGAGGAACAGGAGGAACGTCTCCCTTTTTGCCATCATTTTGGTTCATCTGATTCTCTCCGCTCTCTTCAGAAATCTGTCTCACTATGTTTCTTAAATTCACCTCATCTGATTCAAAGCTTGGATCATCAATTTTGTCGATGCCAGGTAACGCTATCCTACCACCTGTTCTGTGAGTCTCACCAAGTCGAGGTTCATTTTGTGACAAGATCTGTCTCATGTGATTGTGGTCTCTAAGATCACTTAACCTCTCTTTGAAATCTTTCTCTTTTAGTGCAAGAGTGCTGCCATTTAGTTTCTCCTTGGCCTCTGTCATAGAATCTTTCATGGCGTTTTTACGTTGCTCTACCCTTGTTACATAGCTTTGATCAGTGTTCTCATCAAATATTGGATTTGCGTCCTGCTCTGTGAATTTATTCTTTCTCTTCTGCCTGTCTGAGATGATCTCTTCAAGTGCCATTTTGGCTCTGTCATAATTATCATTTATAAGTGCTTTGTTTACTATGACATTGGCATCTATCTTCGTGAAAGTCTCCTGCTTGCTCTGGTCCTTCTCTTTCTGTGCAAATAGTTCTTTCTTAGCCGTTGTGTTCCCTCTCATAGACAGCATGCCCTTCTTAATGTTCCTTAGCTCCCTTGAGATCAAATCATTCTTAGCCCTCGCCTCCTCATCTATGTTAAGAACACCTAATTTGTTCTTTGCGTTCTCCAGAACGCGATCACCAAGCCTTGCTCTCTCCAGCTCTTTCAAAGCATGCAAATCATTAATTATATGCCCACTATCTCTCATTTCTCTGTGTGGCATCATCTCCTTATCCACGTCCATTCCTGTGTTCACATTCAGATCGCCTTCCTGAAACTCCTCTCCTTGTTCATCATCCGTCACTGCACATCTCTGATGTTTTATGTAATTATTCTGTCTGGCTGAGAATAAATATTTGAGTTTAGCCTGTTTCTGGACAGATTCATTTTCGTTTGGTGATAAATTTAGTTTTGCATCCTCCGAATCCCCATTAGTGAGCTTGTCATCATTATGTTTTTGCTTTGTGTCAAGAGAGAGTTGAATATCAGATTTAGCAAAATTTCTCTTTGGAACTGGCGGGGGCTCTTTCTTGACATTACATTTTTTGTCTACCAGGGTTGCTTCATTTCTACTTTGATATAAAACGTTGTTTTCTGGTATTGAACTCTCCCTCTTGCTTTTCAACATTTCTTTTGAATAGTCAACCTTCTTATATATTTCTTTCTCCCTCAGTTCTTCTGTGTCTGAAATTGGCTTATTGATGCTATCTGACTGAGTTGCAGATAAAGCTTTATTTTTGGCGGCACTAATTGCTTCCCTTGCTGCTCTAATCACATCCATTGTACTCATGGGTTGGCCACAACTATCTTTTTCTTTAATGTCTTTCACAGGTCGTTTTGCTTTATCTGGTACATTTGGTGCTCTTTTCCCTACTGATACATTAGATGACAACCGCTCTTTCTCAAGTGCATGGGGTGAAATTATGGGCAAACGATCTTTGTTGACATTTAAATTACTTGGTGAAAACCCGTTGTTTGTTGGCAGTGCTTTTGGTGAGAGGTCTTTATTCAGCGTGAGTGGTGAAAATTCATTTGCCTCAGTTGGAGGGACTAGAAGATATTTCTTATCACTGTCCACAGGGCTGGCCTTCTTGTACAAATTCAGAGATGGGTAGTTTTGCTTTTTAGCCTTGGGACTCTTGGTCTTTTTTAATGGTGTGAAGGGGGAGATGGGATTCTCCTCACCAAGACTACCTGCAGCGTCTCTTTTGGTTTGCAAGAGATTTGATAACAAATAATCATGTGAAAGAGGTCTATCAGTATCATGCTTGGTAAGAGCAACAGTTGGGGTGCTGTTAGATTCCAAAACAGGACTGCAAACTGCATGTCCATCTTTTAAAATAGCAGGAGTGCTTAAGCCAGATGCATAGCCCTCAGAGCCAGCTTGTGGATATTTTAGATGATCTGATTGTGGAGATTGGGTGCCACCCTCAGGCACTTCTAATGTTTTGAATTTTGGAGGGCTGTAACGGCTTTTCACCCTTTTCCTGTTGTCTTTGAGGTTGAAGAGGATGCTTGAGGCGAGTGATTTGTAGCTGTCCCGCTTGACTGGAGGTTCAGGGGTCAGTTTGGCCTCAGAGTGTGGTCTTTGTTGGAGGTCTAGGGCAGCGGGCGAGAGGATAGTTTGGAGGATTTCTGATGTTTCTGTCGGTTGTCTGGAGGGAATGAGGGGAGTCATCAGCTGGCAGATGCTGAATGGAGTGGATGCCAAAGAGCTGACTTCCTCAACCGCTTTCACCTCCACATGTCTAGCTTCCTTTTTGAGCAACCAAAGACTTTCATCCAAAGTTTTTGAACTGTTTTCCTGAAGTGGTATCCCAGGCTGATTGACTGGAATTACACTTTTTGCCCTGGACCTGTTGCGCCTCCAGGGGGCAGCACTCCCATCTCCTCCGTCTGATGAGCACCTTTTATCAGCCGGAGTGGCTATGGGCTTTGGCAGAACCTTTGGGGGAGGAGGAGGAGGGATGGGTTTAGGAGCAGTAGGAGGAGGGGCTGCTTTCTGGCATGACTGCGCCTCCTCTGTATGCTGAGTCTCTTTTCTGTGTGCCTCTGTCAGCTCCTTGTAAAAAGGCAAATCGTACCATTTAGGGATATTATCTGTGGGGAAAATAGAGGTTTCCTCTCGACCAAAGGGGAACTGTTTAAAATCTCTCCATGATTGGAAAGGGCTGAATTCACTGTGGAGGAAAAAGTTTTTAATGTGAAGTTTCCTTAGTTTGACAGTGGATTTCCCATTTTGGCTCTTTTTGAATTTCTCAGAGGGAAGGGCAGCATCTTTGACAGCTTTGTTTGGCGAACCGTCAACAGAGCGATGCCTATGACGGTTCTTGTAATGTCCATCTGTGAGATTGGTGTGATAATCCGAGGAGAAATCCGATAGCTCTCTTTGGATGCTGCGAAGTGCAGACTTATCCCATGATTCCCCGTTAGTGTCAGGCATACCTCCATTTTTGATTAGCATTCCCTCACAGCTTTCCTCTGTAGCACTTAATGCCTTGAGGAAAGACGATATGTGGGATATATTCTTATGTTGTTGCTGGGCATAGTTTTTGTCTGTTTTGTTTTGCACTTGCTTTTTAGATTCCTTATGAGTCTTTTTAAGAGGCTCCCCCACCAAAGGTTTGTGGCAGGTGAAAGGTGAGTATCCATGCAAGAACTCGTCATTGTAGGCTGCATCATCTCCGACGCAGAGACTTCGGAAGGCCCGATCAGTGAGAGTGCTGACCTCGCGATCGGTCTCGTCCATCAACAAGTCGGTGAAGCCGTTGGGGAAGCGATGGTGGAGCATGCTCCCCACCCGATGGCTCATGTGTCGCTTTTCCACACAGGTCATGATGTCAACAGCTCTCTTTCTGTCTCGTGCATCACCTGTCTTGCTTCCTCTACAGCTCCTGCAGCTCTGCAGCTCCGTTGGTTTTCGTCCAGCCCAGGGATGTGTTTACTTCCTAACAACGAGACAGTGAAGTCAGTGTTTAAATGTTGTGGTTTTAAACCAATATGCCCACTCACACATTGTAAGTAGTTATTCCAGAATTTGTGCAGTTCAAAAACTCACAAAAGGTTCTTTGATGATTACTATAAAAGGTTTTGAACTCTGTAGTTTCAACGATGACCTTTGTGTACAAGACATGGGCCGTGCTGTCACTATGCGGCAGCAGACAAACAATTCATGCCATGCACTTGGCTATTTTAAGCACTGTATGGTGCCTTAAGGTGTGAGCACTAAGCATACTGTTGGTGGCTATGAGAACTAATCCATTTATAGGATGAACATTTTTATTGTTCATGTGTGCATTTCGAAGACCCACGCTTCACATTGGTCCATTTCAAATGCAATCATATACAGTATTTTTCACATTTAATAGGTTTTTGTATAGACAAATCCTCTGCAAAGCTACAGAACAGAGTTGCTATCCTGCAGGTTTACACCACAGAGCAAGGGAAATACACGTAAATCATGACATCAGTCACATAGCGCCACAGCAGCAGCTGCTCTACTGTAGCTTACTTTAGCTATCTGGGTGAGGTCTTAGAATAGCTCATTAACCCATTTATATGTCCTGACCTGGGAGCATAGCCACTGGCATATAACTCAACTCTTCAACTATATGCAAAATCATGACTCTCCTTATAAGCAGATGAGATTGAGACAAATATAAACCCAGACATTCAGCGATTCAATTATGTCTTTGTTTTTAACTGTGCATTAAAAGTGTAGAGTTTGAAAGCAGTTTTGGTTGTCAAGACATTTATGTTCACAGTCAAGGAGGATTTGAAGAGAGGTTTACAACAGCCAATAAGACAAATCATTATTATTATAATTATTACTATTAGAAGCTAACAAACCAGGTACATTTTGTCAGAACCTAGTGACTTTACTGTATCTTTAGCCTGACTTGGAGAATGTTTTGGCTTTCCAGGAGACTTTGGCCACCAACAGTCTACCAGCTCTCATAACCAGAGATCAGTTAGCAACTACGGTACTTTCCCAGCATCTGCTTGTGTATTTATACCTAAGGTATGAAGTAGCCCAGATAACTGTACTGTATATAGGCGCAACCATTGGAACATAATTTTCTATTTTCCTTAAAGATGTGTAAATATCGGTGTATATGATATGACGCTATGCATGTGTAATGATTTTATAGCAATACAATCCTGGGGCCCTTGTGCTGCAGGTCTTTTTGTACATTAATTTTAAGCCCAAGTCTAACTTATTATAGCTTATATTCTGCCTGCTGGCCCTCAGTATTTCCCATGTCTTTGTAAACATCCTTATAATCACACTGCTCCCTCACCTTGGTGATGGGTCTTTCATGCTGAGTGTAACAGCCCACTCTAGACTGTAGTTTCAAACACAAATCCTCAGTGTAGACTCCAGTGCAGAATCACCTGCTGAGAATAAATTCTAGTTAGCGGTTGTCATTTAATATGAAAACAAAGTCCTTCTCTTGAAGTTAAAGAGACAAAGAAAAACTCACCAAAGTGAGTCAAGCCCTCAGATCCATGTCCAAATGCACTGGTGTGGCCGGGGTCCTGATAGCCAGCTCAGAAGATACCAAAATAGACGCACAAGTCGGTGTGGCCAAACTGAGCCTCAACAGCTTGCTAGCTCACATTGGAAAAACCAGTGGGTGTCGAGTGGCAGGGCAGCAAGATGAAATGGACACTGTCATTGGTTATTTCTGTAACTAAGCAATGAGGGCTGATAGGCTCTCTCATTGACCCTTTCTTTACTGTTAGGCACGTTTGAAAAGATGGCATCAATACTCATACTTTGAGTCTTTGTAGAGACAATACAGACGGGTGGGGTGTACTTACCATCGACTAACATTTAGCTTGTGACTCATTTTGCCTCTGTCACCCAGGGAAACAAGCTTTTGGATATAGCCCATTGCATCACACAACTCCAAATTAGCGCGACGCTCCCTGAAGTGAAGATTGGTAGCTGGAGGTCGGGTGTATGTCTGCTGACTGATATGACTTTGACGGGGCTGGGCTGATTCTTGTTGTTCAAGCTTTGTTTACAAGGCTGTGTTGTGGACATGAAAGTGTGTGTCTGGGTAGTCTAGTTTTAGGACCAATGCAGCTGTTGTTGCTGTGATATTAAGCTGAAATGGGAGGGGGGGGGGGGGGGGGGGGGGGGGGTATTTTGTTGACTTGTTACCCTTCGTGAGTCAGAGGAAGTCAATGGATGAGGTCACATGTTAAGCTTGACCCTGTGCATTCCCTAAATGGATAAAGTGGAGTGATTAATAAATACTATGTGGCTAACTTGGTTTTATATGTCATGAGAGAACAATATGCATATCACACTGCCTGTATATAGCATCACCATCATATGTTGCATCTGTTGGACACAAAATAAGTTTTGGAAGCATAAAAACACAATATCTGTTAAGTCCTCATTGAACACAACGACAACTCCATGGCCCCAGCAAGGTATTTAAGCTAGTCTATTTCTGTCATGTTGTATTTCAAAAGGTAATAGCCTGCCTGTCTGCCGACACTAACATCTCCACCTTCCACACTTCAGCTAAAGCCATGTGCTAAGCTTGCTTGTGAGTTCACTACCTTTAGGTGGTAACACATGGTATTTTCTACAAAGAAATGGACTTGAAATTAGGCAATAATGTTTATTTTGAATTGACAAATATTCTTAACTTGCACAATGTATTTGTTAAAGTGCATGAATCAGGTTAAAAAGGTCATTAAAACAGGTCTCCCTTGACTTGCTTACTTTTTTCAAAGGATATAATGATTGCACTTGCAGATCATGTAGTGTTTTCATTTACTAGGAACTACTCAACTAGGAAAAGTCCTTGCATTGTTTTGTGGAGATACACTTACTTGCTGAGCAATGTAGGCATATCATGGTGTAAGCAGAGATACAGTAGGCTATGTGAGGGCATTTCCCTTTTACTGTCTAGACTCGTATCTTGCCCAGTATAAGGCTTCACATGAGCCTGCCCCCTGCATTTCTAGACCTTTTCTCACCTTTCTCTTTTTGCCTCCAAACCTCAGACAGAAAATTAGACCTACTGCTTGTGCCAGTTATTCCCTAGGTCCTAGCCACAAAGCTAACCCATGCTATATTAGGAGTTGAAGTGAAATTCTGACCAAAATCTCAAAACTTTTAAGCATGAGCAATTGTAAACTGTAAAACTGTTTACTTGAAAAGTGGCTGTAAAAAGTTTGTAGATTCATCGTTTGTGAATAATGTAAGAAATTACATTGAAATTCAGTTGTTTTTTTCTTAGCCAGCAAGCTAGCAAATGGTATATATGACCAGACATGGTCCTAGGCAAGTTCGTAATTTAGGCTAATCACTGAGTGAACTGGGATAGTATGACCCTGTATTAGGGCCAATGTAGGTAAAAAAAAAGTCAAGTTATGCAGCTGGGGGAGGGGGTAATACAAGAAAAACTCATTCATTTTTTGTAAGAATCTGTAATTGTCTAGTCACAAATTTATGAGGAAAAGAAAGTGTATACTACCTGTAGTTGATAACCTCATTAAATTATACTTTGCAATTGGATTTATAGCAATAAGGAAATAGGTGATTTAAGCCCAAATCACCATATTATCATAAGCATGCAGACTTTATAGAGACATTGCCATTAACTGGGCATATTCAGAAAAAAACATACTGATTTGGATGATAGCTTTTGTGCATCAGGAACTCAATGTCTGACTATAATCTCACAGAATATTATCCCCCACTCTGTGATTTTCCTTACCTACAATGGTCTAATACGGCATAGTAGGGATAGAGCCGATCTGACCAATAAAAAAGCAGGAGAGGCTTTCTGAAGTGTGCAATGCAAGGCACTTTTTTGCTTGAAGAGCCACCTTTGAGATTTCAGAATAAAGCTCTGTCACTATATTTAGCTGACTGTGAGGAAAATACTGAGCACACAGGTGGACAGCAGAGACATGGATTAGGCTATCTTTTCTACCTTTTCGTTTATCTGTTTTTATCTTTTTCATTAGGCTTGCATGAATGCATGGATATAAACAACACAGAACATATTTTATAGTCCATCACATTCATAAAAAGGTTTGACCTTTCATGCAAAGACAACAGTAATTTTTACCTGTCATACAATGAGAACAGCTTCAAAAGCACAAAGCAGGCAGAAAGGTTAATTGGACAACAGACACCAAAGAATAAACTTCAGTACACCAGGGTCAGGACTCAATCATTGTTTGTGCCATTTTGACTGACACCCACATGTGTTCTGTTTGGCTTTAAAACCACAGGGAGCCAGCAAGCAGCCTGACTCATGCTCGTTCATGCCCACAGAGAGGACAGACAGACCCACCCACCCACGTATGGTCTAAGACAGCTGACACAGATCATATACAGAAGATGTGGTGACAGACACTCATACCACACAAATTGTACTTCAATAAAAAAAAAATCTCTTCTTTATGTTAATGCATCCTGATAAGTGGTCAGTGGACTGTAATTTAATCATCGTTTCCTGTGCATGGTGAAACAAAAGTGTCAAATAAGTCATTGTAGAAATTAAGCACATATGTTACATTAATTTTTAGATGAAAAGGGTTTTTCCCCACAAGTAGTAAATCTGTTTTGAAATGTACTTTTCTGTTTTCATAGGTATACAAACTAAAGCCTAGATTGCAGCCTCCAGTTCCAACATAACATAACTTTATCACACAGTCGTTATTTGCCTTGTGTGAGGGGAGTAATGACAGAACTGCAATAACTGATAACCCCCGAGGAATGATACGCCCGGCGGCTGACCAATCAAAGGAGAGCATTCACACGCTGTGAATGCAGTTACATCATCATTGCATGAACTGCCAGAAAACACTATCAATTGGATCCAGTGTAGTTTGTGTGAGCCAAGACCTTGACCTAATATTTGACCTGATATGTTATTGGCAGTAATACATCTGAGTGCCATTATGGCTGCCGTGGTTACATCTGACCCACAAATCTTTCTACCCAAACCACATCATTAACCTACATCTAATAATCTAATCAACAAGTATCACTTCCAACCATTAATATTGCTTGCCAATCAGGAGATTCATGCTGACAATACATGAAAGAATGCATGCAAACTAGCATGAATTCAAATTTCCTTTGATTGTTGAAGCGCTTTAATTCTAAAACTCATCTCAAGAAATATGGGTGTCCCTGCATTACAGCAACTTATAGGACATTGAACGAAAGTCAGATCGACGCATAATCTTTTCATCGCAAAGCTTTGAAACCCACAAGCTCAGGAAATGGCTCATCATTAAAAACATGTATGAAAAAAGACTCACAGCACTTCCAAGAAGTCAGTGAACTTCACAGAAACACCACACGAGATGATAGCATTTGAGATGTATGGTGGGTGTTTGTCAGCTGTCATCAGGAATGTCCTTATCACTGGTGAGTACAATGGGCTTGTATGTTGTAGTAAATAATATTTATCAAACTTATACAGATGTATTACCTACACATGCTGTGGTGATGACGATAAAAAGCATTAGATATCAGCAAGGTCACCTGTTCTACCATATAAAAACTATTTTTCTATATAAGTGTATAATTACAAAACAATTTACGAAATTACAAAACAAGTGTTAAAAACAAACTTTGGTAACTAAGTTATGTAGCTAATCTTACTGCACTCTCTGCCACATACAGCTCATTAGACAGGTATCACAAGCTAGCTGGGTAGAGAGCCAAAGGCTAGCCTTAGCTAAAGTCAGTAAAAGTTAAAAATTACTTGAACTTCCCCAGCTTGTTGTCTTTAAAAAATAAAATTTTTGATTAACAGAGATATTGGTATTTCAGATATTTCACAAAACTTAATGGAGTCTTAGCTTAAACAAATAATGAAGGGGACTATAGCCCTAGCTAAACTCCTGTTAAGCTAGCAAGCTAAGCAGATCCCAGGAGCTGCCACCTCAGCTTTTGACTGGATATCACAATTTGGTGAGGTTAAGCTACTTGTAAATTACATATTTAAATGTAATAATTGCTAATAAATGTAGTATTTTGATTTTAACATAACAATTTAAAAAAGAAAAACTGAGAGACATCTGTATGACCAGGTGGGAATAGCCTAGAGTAGATAAAAAAGATTTTAGCATAGTAAAGTAGGTGAAATGTCAAGTTCAAGTTAGCTATTAGCCTTTAGCTAGCAAGTTAAGCGTGTAAGCTAACCGGCTGTAAACGTTCAAACATTATAGTAATAAATGTTGCATTGTATGTTACTTGTGATGGAGGGTAGTGATTTACAACTCCAACAAAACAGACACATGTAAATCCTATAAGCTTCAAATAACAGAGTAGTTAAATGGAAAAGAAAGCTAAATTAACTTTTTTCATATAGACTACTGCAAATTTATTTTATATTCCCTGAAGACCCAAAGGCAGGCTGCAATATGTATACTTTTTAGGTAGGCTAATGTGTAGGTTCTATTCAATGATTGTTGGGGGTAAAAATAAATCAGTCTTAACGGCATAACATGAAGGCTTTACAACCTTTTTTTATGGTTTGTCGACCAGCCTGAAAACTTGAATCCCTTTTTTCTCTATTTCAATGCTTCTGTACTTGGGCTACTGCTCTCTGGCCTTGTAGGGAAGTAGCCTATTTTATTGAAAAAAATCAATACATTCAATTCAATGTGTTTTGTGTTGCTGCCAATTTCAACACATCCATGTTAATGTGAAATAATGTGCAGTAATCTGCAAAAGTTATTTCGGTTGTGAGTTGAAGCTACGGAGAGCTGTCAGACTGCTTATGCTCTGCTTGCTGGACGTGACACATTATTTAAGAGGTCGAGCTCTGGTCACTGGAAACTTTATCTCTCCCAACACTCAGGACGCAACCAGCCAACATTTTGAACTCCTGTTTATGACTGACAGCAAGGTACAAAAGCTGTTGTACTGATCCCGAGGGGAAATGCATGTTTCCGCCCCTGCAAGAAAATCAAATCAAATCAAATCCTACAATATGTTCACAGAAAAATGACCACTTCAAATGTCACAGATTATTCATTTTCTTGGTTTATTGATTGTCTGATTTCTACTGAACCTGCACTTACTGTACTTTAGTTTTTATTTAGGATCTTACATACAGTAACAGCAGGCCAGGTCCCAGAGCTGCCAGAGGAATGGGACTGGGGGTTATAAAATGTAAGATAGCCATTTGCTGAGCATGTATGCTCTGTTTCTGCAACACCCTGCTCTACTCTCAGTTACAGTCATACCTTACCACCCACGGTACCACTCCTCTGTCGTTTTCGGAGCAGCTGTCTGGCTCAAGGATATTTTGGCATAAAATTGGATTTCTCTTGCCTATATTTTGCCTTGCATGTCCACAACTTAATATCCCACTCAAGCCACTAAGTTGTGTGTGATGCAGAAACAAACATGGATGGTGGATGTAAGAATGACTGTCAAGGGCCAATAATCATCACATGGAGCTTATGTGAACAAGCCATTAAGCATGTCTTGATCCTGCTCTTTTTCAAAGTGGCATTTCTTAATCTTAAATTGAAATTCATAATTCCCACACTTCCATACAATAAGTTGACCCATAAAGTATGTACACTCTTCAGTGGACAGTCTAGCTAGTAATCTAAATGTTCACCTTTGTTTATACACCGTAAAATAACTGCTTTAGACAAAATTAAACTGTTAACTTTTCAAATCTGCTCATCAATTCAGTTTAATCTTCTGTACTATAGGGATGGTTTACGTAGTTGTTTGTATTTCTCTCAACTAAGATCCCATTTCCCATAAACGTGATTGATTTGGTCACCATTGATATACAGTATTTTGTTCTTAATAATCCATTTTTATAGTTTTAGAAATAAATTAAAGTTAATTAAATGGTTTTGTTTTTTTAAAAACGGCAAGGTTTCACACTGGTATGCACTATAAAGCCTTTAAGTGCACACATGTGGTTAATGTCTCCAACCCCTCTAGGATTGTGGTGAAATGGGAGCAATGACCACTACCGAGGTGTCCTTGAGCAAGGCATTTACAATGCTACTGCCCCAGCAATGTTTAAAAAGTACTGCAAAATACTGCAGGTGCATTAAATCTTCACTTCATGATCACTATTGTGCAACTGTTTGTACTGGCAGAACACTGACACCAAGCTTGGCCTTATCTGATGTTAACATCACTGTGGTGTTACCTCCTTCCTGTCTTTCTTAACAGCCTGTTTCTGTGACCTGAAAATAATTCACAGAAAACAATTGTGTTTCAGAGTGTCTGCTGACTACTGTGAGAGGAGATGGAGCAGATTCTACAGAGAAACTAGGTGGGTCAACAGGTTACGCTGAACACACAACCGCTGTGTCTTCAGTCTCAGCCTTATTGGAAATTATTATTATTATTCATAATTTCCAACGAGTCCTTAAGTATAGGCTCTGTTATTAGACTGACAACATGGTCCATGTCGCATCTGTTAAAGTGCTCATATTATGCTGTTTGGCTTTTTCCCTTTCCTTTATTGTTATACATATTTTTTGTGCACGTTATAGGGTTACAAAGTGAAAAAGCCCAAAGTCCACCCAAAGGGACTTACCATCTCCAACAGAAAACACTGTTCACAAACTGCTCCAAAGAGCTCTATTGTAGTCCAGCTTTTACTTCTGTGACGACCGTGCGTCACTTTGTAACACACGTTATAATGCTCGCCTAGCTGCTAGCGTGGCACGCCCTCATACTCTGCTTCTGACTGGCTAGTAGTCCTTACCTAGCTACTGCACATGTGTGACTCCCAACAAAGATGGAACAGAAGTGAGATGTCTCACTCTGTAGCTAAAACAGAGAGCTCAACACACAGGGTGAAAAGAGGAGCTGCAGCAATGTGCAGTACAACAACAATATGGTGTTTTCTGAAAATTAAACCACATAAACCTATTCTGGTAAAACCTCTAAATACAATTATGAACCTGAAAACGAGCAGAATGTGAGCACTTTAACACATTCATTCAGCAACAATACTAAAATAATGCCACTGTAAATGTATTTGTGTTTATTACATTTTTAAGTAAAGTTGTTAGTTCAAAAAATGTAGTTGAACCAAGTCAGTTTGACTAAATTACAAAAAGACAAGAGAAGATTACTTTACCCTAGTGTTACCTAAACATTCAGGCGGGGCTGGTTTTATGTGCCAGGGTTTTGCATTCTCTTGGTGTCTGAAAAATCCAAGGAATATTTTTGTTGAGTAGGTCAATGGCTCCCAACCTTCGGGGCAAGACTGCTACAGGGGGTTGTAGGACACATTTTAGGTGTCATGAGCAGGGACGATTGCAGGATTTTTTTAGGTGGGGTGGCACGGGGGGGGGACCAATAATCAGTCAGGTTGATTTATCTGAATACTGCATTGAAAATCGGCTTAGAACTATAGGAAGTATTGGATAGGATTGAACAACACAATGTAATTCTGCTAAATAAAACATAACATTCATTATTAAGTTTTCATTTAAGAAAAAAAATAAATACAATACACATTTATAAGCTCAGTCTGCCACTTTAAAAAAAAACAATTCCAGTGCTGGTTCCATAGTATCAGAATATTGGATAGTCATCATGGAAACATTAGTTCAGTTCATTGTTTATTGTCCTCGTGGGGAAATTAGGTTGCAGCCGAAATCACAAGGCGTTTTTGTAGACATGTAGACATCACTACTCATAACATAGACCAGGGCATGCAGTTGGTTGCAGGGTTGAGTAGGGTTCCAGACCAGCTGGGAAAACAAGAAGAGATAAATAAATAAAAATAAACTTGTTAACGTACAGGACCTTGATTAACAATTAAATTCATTAAGGAGTTTTGATAGCTGTTTGCCTTTCTTAGTGTTCTGTTTTCATGCATGCAGACACACACACACACACATATATATATATATATATATATATATATATATATATATATATATATATATATATATATATATATATATATATATATATATATATATCTAGCCCAAGGGGCACCGGGGGGCAGGTGCCACCCCGTGCCCCCCTTCTAGCCCCGCCCCTGTTAGTGAGTGGATAAAAGGAAAGGGATGAAGAAAGAAAGAACTGGTCACAACCATTGATAAAGGGTCACAAGTAGAAACAACTTTTTCTTGAGACAACAGTAGCTCAGTCTGTTTGGACTTTGCTTAGGAACCGGAGGGTCACCAGTCCAGCTCGGAGAGTACGGAGAGTGGACTCAGTGTTTCTCCTACAATTGTGCGGCCCAACAGGGGTACCCCCACCAGGCCATAAAAAAAAAAAGTTGTAATGTAATGCCAAAGTAACGCCAAATATACATTGTAGTTGTCACAATCTGGAATTTGCTTGATGTTGAACTTGGCCTTTCATGCTCCTTAACCGGAAATCTGGACATTTTTCCAATCTGTCTTGTTTGTAAAGTGAATATGCTTCAGATATAAGCAGGACAGCCTATTTGTAAAAGTGATTGCCAGTGTTTTGTTCAAGAAGTCAATTTCTCATGAGAGTGTAACCCCCCCCTCAGTGATTAACTGGACGTTACAGAATCAAATTGCAAACACTGGTGATGCAATACAATTTTCAGAAAGACGCATGATACCATGACTGAGAATTTTATCATCTACAAAGTAAACAAGTTGGGAAATACACACACACACGCACGCACACACACGCACGCACGCACGCATTCACACACACGCACACACACACACGCACACACACATTTAGCATGTCAGGAGGCCTGAACATGAGCTGGCATTACTCAAACTGATGTTCTGTTCTGTCACTGTATTGCGTTGCATCTTGTTTGTGATTGGCCGTGTGACGATGCCTGTTGGTTGTTTTTGTTTCCAGAAATTAAGTACGCTTTGATCGGAGGTGGGATTGGCCTGTTCTTGGCTGCTGGATTTATTATTTTCAAGTTCTGCATCATCAGGAAGCATGTCCGTGATTACAAGACAGGTGAGGGGATTATCGTGATTTGCGAACTGTACGATTGAACAACTTTTTTCTTCCTTTTATATTTTTCTTTTTAGATTTGCCTAAATTTCTATTCCTTATATCGTCGCCGTCGGGTGAAAACCTTGCATGTCCAAAACCTTTGCTTTTCAGGAAATTATGAAAGGCTAATTTGAAAACATGTTATTAAGCTTTTTTTTCTCAGAAGAAATCACCTCGTCACTGTTTAAATATCTGTAATGCCTACAGACAGACGTAAAAAGTGACCAATAGCATTGTGTATGAAAAAAATTAAAATTATGAAATATGGAGATACAAGGTGCCCGACAGCGACAATATCTAAATCACATGTAATTTAGAAAGTTGGATAGAATATGACACTGTGCTTTGTCTGGTATATTAACATGATCATTATATGTCAAACTGTTCTTCCCTACAGATGGGAGCATGAAGAGACCTTTAAAGGTAAGATGTTAACCTTAAAGACTGGGCCATAATTATAGTACTGCTAATTATTTTTTTTCTGTCCATCATCCAAATACCGAAATACTTTGTAATCACACAAACAAAAACATGTTTTCTAACTTTCTTGTATTTTGTTAATTGAAAGAAGCATGTTTGTATTCAAAGGTCCAGGTTCCCATACATAACCTTTTATTTACTCTCAACTACAGACTCAAATGCTCCATTTGGGCCATTCCAGCCAACCAGAACATCCCGTGGCCGAGGTGTCCGATGACTTGTAATGCTAAATGTCACGCACAGTGATTTGCAAGATGATGTGAACCCTGCAAACATGGCTACTGGGTGAAAGGTCAACCAGTCGGCCTATCGTCTCCTCACGTTTTGTCGCTCTAATCTAGATCTGCTTAACGCATGTAATTGAACCTCAATAACGTGGCATTATGGTTTTCATAATAAGAGTCCGTCTGAAGATTTGTAATAATGCCTTTTTATTTGGGTGTGGAGTTGTGTTGTCTAAAACAAACAAGGTGTCAGCCATTTAAAAAAAAGCCTGAATATGTGTGTATTTGTGTTATGTTTCACTCTTTGAGTAAAATCGAACTGTTCCACTGACCACTCAGCAGAAAACCTCTGGACTAACAAGCACTTTATACATTTTCCACAAGGGGGCGATACTTACCTCCAAGAAAGAAAAAACTAATCTTAGACAAACTGAAGTCCAGTTTCACATCTGAGCACCAGAGGAGCCTTGTAAACAATTATTTGTACCCTGATGACTTGTATTTACGTCAGAGCATAAACTAATGGGACATTTAATCATATCTGGATATAGATGTGTCCCAGTTTCCCTTAATAAAGCAACATTCTTATCATCATCATCATAAAAAAACAAAAATGTAACTGTGCCTTAAAGCTGATTTATACTTCTGCGTAAAATCTACGCAGTTGCTATGCATGTAGGTACGTGAAGACACAACCCTACGCTGGACCCTACGTCGTAGCCTGACGTGCACCTCTCGAAAAATGTAACTACACATCGCGGCGACGCACGACGCTCGGCCGTGGCTTTGTAGCTTTGCATTTCCCCCGACTCATTTCCTGGTTCTCCTTCTCCATAAACAACATGAAATCAAGGAGAGGGTTAACTTTTCCTTCTACATATTTCCCACCTTGGTAAGAAAGAACAGGGGAGTGACTTTGTTTCTCTCACTATGGCTCTAGAGTCTCGCTCCGAAGCTAATCGCCGTCACTCTCTCACTTCTCCCTCGCTCTACCACACACCTCCGCCGAACCATAAAACAGCCTTTAATCTCAACTCGCATTTCTTTCTGTAGCACTTTTGCCACTTGGAGGATCTTTCTGTATTCAAAGAAAAAGGGTCAGTGGTGTGTTTCTTAGAATACAATAGAATAGACTTTATTGTCATTGCACAAGCTTGTGTACCACGAAATATGCTGTGCCATACCTGAAAATAAAAGTTCTAAAAGTAATAAATACACAAAAAAATACTCTGGGTGAAAGGTCAACCAGGCGGCCTATCGTCTCCTCACTTTTTGTCGCTCGAACCTAGACATTCACTCGTTCACAGTTATTCCAGTTAATAAATATATGAATATGCATTTTAAAAGCATGGAAACAGTATTGCATGGGTTGTATTTTTGCATATCTAGTTCATGACACCAAGGTGGGGAAATGTTTGATTTTGTTCAGTTCAGTGATGGCTCTTGGATAAAAAAAATAAACTGTCCTTCAGTCTGGAGGTGCGAGCTTTGAGTGCTCTATAGTGCCTCCCGGAGGTGAACAGACAGAACAGGTGATGACAGGGGTTGGTCGCATCTGGCACGATGTTTTTAGCTCTGCAGATACAGTGGGTCCCGAAGGTGTCCTGCAGTTTTTATGACTCTCTGGATACTTTTTCTTTTTCTGTACAATTTGCATACCAGGTAGAGAAGAAAATTCAGGAAAAAAGTACTGGCCCGAAGGCCAGAGGAAGAGCTGACTCCAGTTATCTATACACTCTAATTCTCGCACGTTGGTTAATGAGACTAATGACACCAGAACTCAGGGATCAAAACTGAGACGATAGATTAAAGTCCAGAAAGTTTACTGAAGTCCAGCATTTAAGTCTACAAAACGCAATTGTGGGTTCACAAAAATGAGACTAAGTTTCCCTAACCACAGAAAAAGTATACAGAGTTCAAGTCCCCAAAGTCTATGTCAGATTATGAACACCGTCTAACCAAATTCCAAATCTTTTAACATCTTGCTTAAAGGCTTGCTCTCTCCTGTCTCTGGGCAGATTCTCCAGCTCTCTCTCACACACACTCACACACACACACACACACACACACACACACACACACACACACACACACACAGAATCAGAATCAGAAAGGGCTTTATTGCCAAGTACGTTTTTTACACATACAAGAAATTTGTCATGGTGTTGTTGGTGCATGTCACACATTCTCTAAATATAAGAAGAGTAGAAAGAATATAAACAATATAAGTATAAACATATAGACACAGTATGTATTAATAAAGATTAAAATAAATAATAAAATAAGTTAAACAGTAGTAAAAAGGAACGCTACAGCAGAGTAGGTACAGTAGCATGTAGAGCCAGAGGTGTAGTCTGTAGTCACACACACACACTGACTCAGAGGCTACCCCCCTCCCGTTCCACCTCAACCTCTGGTACAGAAAAACATAGACTCACATTTCTGAACTATAAGGTAACTAAAGCTTAAGCTAACTATCTGTGTGTCCCAACTGTATACATTATACAGGGAATACAACTATAATACTGAGAATAACACATCTAGATTATAGAAATATTTGTACAGTAGTCAGACAGTATGTTAAAACCCTTTCAACGGAGCAGTGATGAAAGGCTCTTAGCCGATCTGCAGACAGTGTGTTCTTTGCCAGTGTCCGTAAGAAGTACAGCCGCTGCTGAGCCCTTTAAACCAGGGCAGAGGAGTTGATTGTCCATTCGAGGTCGTCCACTGATGTGAGTCCCCAGAAACCTGAAGCTGGCGACCCTCTCCTCTTCCCTGATGGTTAGTAGAGCATGGTCTCTCTCTCTCTCTCTCTCTCTCTCTCTCTCTCTCTCTCTCTCTCTCTCTCTCTCTCTCTCTTCCCACCATGCATTTCATTAGACCTGCACTGTATGTATCATGGAATCATAGAATATCGGGAAGTGAAGTTCACAACTTCAAAAGCACTTGGTTAGGTTCAGAAAAGGAGCATGGTGTGGGTTAAATAAGTACTACGTTTGTAACGTAATTTAAGTTACGTAACTAAGTTCAAATAAGTCAACGGTGACTTTTGGTTTAACCCTCTGAGGTGTAAGGGCATTTTCACATATCTTCTTAAATTAACCTTTTAAGGTATTTGCATATAACTGATCCCCATGTGTTTCTTATCAACATGTTCAGAACAAACTCAGCTTTCCGTAAAGTGATGCCCACATTTTTTTTCAAGAGCAACTTTCGTGTTGGCTTTTTTCCTCATATCTCTTTGACAAACCTTGACTCATGATGTGTTGTATGAATTCTTTTGGTGCTTGAAATGAGTTTACCAAAGTCTTAGGTTGTATATGATTAAAGGTGCTCTAAGCGATGTCACATGTTTTTTAGCCAACAAAATGTCACATACAGCAGACATCTCCTCACTATCCGCTAGCTGCCTGTCCTCTGAACACACTGTAAAAAAAACGCGGTCTCTGTAGACAGCCCAGGCTCCACAAACACCAACAAAAACAAACTGTGCCAACCTGCACCACCAAACATAACAAACAGTCTTCCAGCCAATAACTGACAAGAAGGAGTTGGGTGAGCCATCATCGCAGCAGCGTTAGCACGTAGTATACTTCCACAATGCGCGTTCATGACTGTTTCAGGAAGCACGGAAGGGCGGGGGAGGGGACGGGATGAGGAGGAGGGAGGGGCGAGCTAGCCGCCGTTTTGTTTGACAATACTTCGAACGTCAACAAGAAGTGCCATCACCCAACATCGCTTAGAGCACCTTTAAAACAATAAATAAATATCTGAAATAAAATTTTGTTATATCGCTTTCTGAGTATACGTTTTGTCAAACATTGTTTGGACGTGCCCGTGCGTCTTTCATCCTCAGAGGGTTAACAGAGAGAACACAAACTGGGTGAAAGTCCTGTGTTTGTTGGACCCATCCACATCCATTCATTTTTGACTCTGATTAGAAACATATTTGTGGGGCAACCTCTAGCTCACCTGCAGTGTGCTGAGTCCTTAATTAGCAGCGGGTTCAAATCAGACCTACGGCTCTTTGCTGCGTGTCATCCTCTCTCTCTCTCTCTCTCTCTCTCTAGCTGCCCTATCAGATAATAAAAGCCTTGAAAAAAATAATCTTGAAAAAGACACGTTTGTGATGTCAAAAACAAATGTATCCAGGACAAAATGTCTCCCTCGGAACGTAACTGAGAATGCTGTTTAGTTGTATCGAACCTAATGTTTAGGGGACAGGGCTGTGTGGACTAGCTAGCTAAGGAAAACTGAGTTATGTGCTGCAAAGTTAAATGTATGTCCCCCCGTATGTACAGCATTAAGGAAAGAGTTGCATTGATAATAAGCAGGAAAACACTGTTTACACTGTTTGGAGCCCTAATTTGCTGAACCCCACACCACATTTTGCGCTGAATGCTGAAGGTTATAGAGCATGGGTAAAATTGGGGACTTCTTTGTCAAGGGAATAGCCGTGTTTGTCGAAACTGTCGCCAGACAAGAAACACTTTTGAGGTCCTGCAGGCCGTCTCCTTTATTATCTGTGAATCAAAAGTGTCCCAGATCCTCACAGCGCTGCTCTCTGAGGTTTGATAAAAGCCAGCAAAGTGTCCCAAAACCCAGAGCTGACAGGCTGCTGTACAAAGATTCACTGTGGGATCCTGTTACATGAGACAAGAAATGAGAGGAGATAGACAGACAGACACAGACACAGACGATTTAAGTAATGTGGGGTTTGCAATTTTGAGAGCAAAACGAGCAATTACGCCAGTTTAACTCTGGGATAACTAAGTAACTTTAAATGCAGAATTAACCTTCTTCTCCATCATTTCACTGGCCACAAAGATGCCCGGCACACACAAACACAGACCCTCCTCCCCACACTCCCTGTGTCACTATGTGTGTGTTCCAAAATAAAAGCCCTGACTTTGGTCTGCGCCCGCTGTCCTCCACAGCTGGAAGTGTGATTTGCTCGGCGTCAATCTCAACAACACATCCCTCCCTCCCCTCCATCCCCTCTTTCCTGCACAGGAAATTACATTTCCCACTTACTCGCCAGGAGCAGAGGTGTGTGTGTGTGTGTGTGTGTGTGTGGGCTTGTTTAACTATATTCGTGAAGTCCAAAAACCGCGATTCCAGTATACTTGTGGGGTCCCGACAGCTTTGTGGGGCCAAAATGCTGGACCCCACAAGTTTAAAGGGCTGTTTGAGGGTTAAGACTTGGTTTTAGGATGAAGGTTAGAATTAGGTTATGGTTAGGGTAAGGGTTAAGGTTAGGCATTTAGTTGTGATGGTTAGGTTGTGATGGTTAAGGTTAGGGTAAGGGGCTAGGGAATGCATTATGTCAATGACGGGTCCCCACAAAGATAGTGCAACAAACCTGTGTGTGTGTGGGCATACGTGCGTGTGTGTTAGTGCCTGCGTGTGTCCTCGCACATGCTCACCTGTCTTTTTCTGTGCACATGCGTTTGTGTGTGTGTGCGCACGTGAGCCTGCCAAATGTGTTTTCACTGTGTGTGACGTGAGCGGGGGAGGGGCGGTTTTCTGAGTAGAAACAGAGTGTCCAATGTTTCATATTACACTGCTCAGCTGGGAGGGAAAAAAGAGAAGAAGAAGAAGTGGAGGAGGAGGAAACCTGGGGCTTCTTCTCTTCAGAGGCATTTAACTGGCAGTGTATGGAGGCTGCAGTTGTGAAAAATGAAGATCTGCTCTGTGGTCTTTGCTCTCCTGACTCGAGCACTGCTTGGAGGTAGGCAAAGTTTATTTTCTACTTCATACCAAAGTGGATGTGGTGGAGACAAAAAAAAAGTTGTCCACTATTTTTTAAGAGAGGCTTTGCAGAAAACATCAGAGAGTCCGAGAGGGTGATTGGTGAGGAGATGGAGAACAATCGTTTTTGGTAGATAAGAGTCTGTTAACTGAAACTTCTTGACATACTGTCTAGTTTCTGCTGAAGTAATTTAGTTCCAAGTAAGATTGCAGGGTATGTGTGTAAGACAGCAATAAGTTTATCAAAGTTGCATTGTGTTTTCAGAGATGAGAGGGAATTCCAAAAGTGAAAATTGGTGGTTTTCAAAGCAAAAGAGAGAGCTTTTAGTCTCACTTCTACGTTAATGTACGGTGATTTCAGTGATCTTCTGTCAAAACAGATTATTTGGTAACACTTTCCTTGAAGGTATAAGAGTGACATGACACGGTCATGAACACACGAACCCGAACTCTAACCCTAACCCTAATGCGTTTTAACCCAAACCTAACACTAACCCTAACCCTTTTAACCCAAACCTAACCCTAACTTGTCATGACAAAAACCGAATGACACTTAATGACAGAAGCATTATGTCTTAAACTTTAATGACTTGTTTATAATGTTTATGACACGTTCATGACAGTGACTTGTCACTCTAATGTAGATACCTTCAAGTAAAGTGTAACCGATTATTTAATGAAACAGTTTGAGAGTTCAGAGTTCAACATGCGGCACTAGAACAACACTTTTCAGCCACTCAACTAGGTTTTCCTTGTTTTGTTCTGTCACTTACAACCAAATGAAAGACAAAACTGTAAAAAAAACAAAACAACAAAATGGCTCTGATTTTAATTACATGCTGAGCTGGAAACGTCTGGGCTGTGTGACAGTAAAGTGCTTGCGTATCGTGGAAAGCGCGCATTGTGAAAGTGTGGCAGGTTGGAAAAACAGATGTGCGATATATTGCCATGCAGCAGTAAAGTTTGTTGCTCAATATTCATCCATCATCAGCGTAATGTCGTCACGTGCCAAAAACAACACGGCTGTCAACGTGACGGGAAGAAGTCTGTTGAGCAACAACGGCCGCATTAGAGATGTGGACTGTATGGATGTGTGTGTATATTCAGGAATGAAACTGTAGCTTTTATTTGTGAAACAAACTTTATTGGATGGATTGGAATACTTTTATACTGCTTCGTGATAAAGAGACACATTTAAGTCAGGCAGACGTTAGACACTTAAATACCACCTTTAAACCACCATTACTATGATTTTTAAGGGGTCTATTGAAAGTGGAATGAAAAGGACTTCCAGCCCCAGTGTTAACTCTTGTGTTTTTCAAAATGTCTGTATCAGAAATATGGGTTTCTTTTTAACTACCTAATTTGGATGATTCCATACATCGCGCTTCGCAAGTACAACAAAATATAGAATCTCTACTTTCATTGACTTTTGGGTGTTTTATACAAAAAATTATATGTATGTAAGATATGTAATTATCCTTCCTTTAATATGAGTCTAAATAATTAATAATTTCTGCTTTTTTAACTCAAGAATTAGGTATAATTTTCTATAAATGAGGTGTACTAACCATGAATTCCAAAAATGAGTGTAAAACTGGTAATAAGTTGGTGTTAGTGGTGTTTATACATGGTAGTGAAAAAAAGCATTAAACGTAAAAAAAAAAGAGCCAAAAACATTGAAAAAAGAGACAAAAGTGTTGATAAAAGAGACAAAAACATCAGAAAAAGAACACAAGGGTTAATGCATAGTTTAGGGACAATTTTAGAAGAAACGGTTCCTTAAATTCTTGCAAATTTTTCAGTAGTTTGTCATAAACAAGTTTTGAGTGTATGGATGATATGTTTTTCACATTCAGCACAGATTTGAGAGAAACTAGGGCTGTGACTAACAGAGGAGTGAAGAAACTAGAAAATATTAATATTTAAAAAGCAGGAATCAGAGAATATCCACTTTATTTTCATTTAAAATAAAGACTCAAACCAATTAATCATTGGCGGTTATTTAAACTTTTAATTGATTAAGCTATGCAGCTCTAAGAGAAACCTTGAAACTGATCTGAACTGCATGACTATGAACATTATTCTGAGCACTTTTAGGACTTCTTGTCCATGTAGGCTAAAAAGTTGAACAGTAGCAATGAACGGAACATGCTTGAACCTGAAAAAAACTAAAAACCCTGAGATAATGAAAATAATGTCAAGTTCAAACATCTCCAACTCCAACTGAGTAAACATCACCTGCTGTGATGCGGTCAAAAGCTCCAGATCAGGCGAGTAAGTGGACCTTGAGTGGAGATTGTTTGGTCAACTGCTGTTTCTAAGGTCTAGAATCACTGACCTGTTCTAACTGTGATTTCAGTATTGCTATAAAAATTGTCCTCGGGTCAAATTTGACCTGTTTACAAAAACTTTCTATATCAGAACTATGACAAAAGAATGTTGAAAACAGTGACAAATGTTATTTTTTTAAGTGACCAAAAAAAATCAGAAAAAGTGACAACAAAAACATCGCCAAAGGTGACAAAAACTTGTTAAAAAAAGTGACCAAAAAGTTGGAAAAAAGTGAAAAAACATCAGAAAAAGCGACAAAAAACTTGTTAAAAAATTGGCAAGAACATAATTAAAAAGAAACAAAAAAGTGACAAAAAAAAGGAACAAAAACCGAGAAAATGGTAGAGAAAGAAAAACAAAATGTTGAAATTTGTGAAACTGGCTAGAGTGAAGTCTATTGTTTTCAGGTTATTTTCGAAAAAAGAATCGCTGTCCACAATGAAACACTAAGCAATAGGAAAACAGCTTTTTCCTCTTGGTTGGCAAACAAAACCAAGAAAAATGTGTGCCTTCATCCTGCAGCCAGTGGGAGCGGTATGGATATAGCAATACTCTCATCATCAGGTTCACATTTTCTAACAGGAGACCAGATAAAAGAGGAAAAGGATGTATTTTCTTAAGTCTTCTCTTCAGAAATTTCTCTAATAAAATTGAACTAATACTGGTCTTAATGTGGCTGCTAACATTACGGAAAGCAGTCTTGATTAGGCTGTGTGTATTCTATATCCATGATGTTCCACTTCCGGGATTGCTCTCGTTCTGACGGAAATTCTGCCGGATATCACTCTTTAAGGATGTCCGTTTTCGGATGTCCGATACATTCCACATTCTTTGTGTTGTAATTTTAAACTCCGGTGGATTTCTGAGGACTATGGTTAACTGCTCCTCAGATCTCTACAGGGTCTGGCAATGCGAGACTAGGCTGTGTGTCATATGTGTAACTCCCACTGCTGAAGGAATATGATTGGAATATAAAATCTGACCTGCAACTCTTAACGTTAAGTCTCAAGATGACTATAAACATTTGTTGAACTTTTCTCAGTTACCTCACTGAGTTTTACATCAGAACAATTAATTAGCAATCCAAACTTAGTAAATAAAGTATTCTGTATTAGTTTCAGCACTTACTTTAACATGATTTCCTTCTTTCTCTTTTTTTTACATTGTTGCTAACCATCTGTGGCATGGACAAAACAATGGAAAGACAGGAAGCAGCTGAATGTGTTTAGAGAGATGCCTCTACTCAAAACCAAAGGCTTGCTGTGACCAACCTGCAGTCAAAACAAGAAGGGAGCATGGCTTCACAAGTCTTTTGTTAAGACATAACTTGCATCCACTTCTCTGACATCTTTTTCAGCTCTGATTCAGATTGGATGTTATCAGATAGTCATTAGTAATCTAATCAAACCCAGACATCTTGATTGTTCATAGCCTAGTGCTCCAAATGGTTCTAAGTTCTCTAAGTTGTATTTTAAATTTTTTTTTTTTTAAAGTGCTCATATTATGCTTTTTGCTTTTTCCCTTTCCTTCATTGTGTTATATATATTTTCTTTGTGCATGTAATAGGCTTCCAAAGTGAAAAAACCCAAAGTCCACCCCAAAGGGACTTACCATCTCCAACAGAAAACACTGTTCACAAACTGCTCCAAACAGCTCTATTGTAGTCCAGCCTTTACTAATGCTCGCCGCTGCTAGCATGGCACTCCCTCATACTCTGCTTCTGACCTAGCTACTGCGCATGTCCGACTCCCAACAAAGATGGAACAGAAGTGAGATGTCTCACTCTATAGCTAAAACAGAGAGCTCAACACACAGGGTGAAAAGAGGAGCTGCAGCAATATGCAGTACGACAAAAATATGGTGTTTTTTGAAAATTAAACCATGTAAACCTATTCTGATATAACCTCTAAATACTACTATGAACCTGAAAATGAGCATAATATGAGCACTTTAAATCAATCTTTATTGACAGACATGGATGGACAGTATGTAAACGACATCTTCTGTATCTTTAACGTACATAAACAAACAAGCCAGGGAGGTTAAGGGTTTACTAAAAAGTAAATATAACTAAAACTATTCAAATAGGCTAAATATTTTGTAAAGCTTACAGAGCTCATATGATTTAACAGCTTTTTGTTTGTACAGATATGGAAAAAATGTATTGCTTAAAATTGGCAGCCAGCTCCAAAAAGCTTGGCTTCTTTTTGTTATAAGTTTGACTTACGTAAATACAACTTGTATAAATCTTCTCCAGATTTGTGTTTGGCCATCAACGTCACCATCACCCCTTCCCCGTTCACGGTGGCCCAGGAGGGTCAAAATGTCACACTCTCCTGTGTTGTGTCCCAGCGGCGCCGCAACGCTGCTTTACCGGTGGTGAAATGGATCTTCCTGCCAGAGGGCACCGACCGCCCGGAGGACGAACTCCTCATTGCCCGCGTCAACATGAGGAAGGCCCGTTTCTATGGTAACTACACAAAGAGTTTCCCGTGGCCCAAACTGAAGCTGACGGTGGTGAAGCAGGGGAAGATATTTGACCTGGTCATCTTGAACGTGTCCGAGGGGGACAGGGGACTCTACATGTGCCGGGTGCAAGAGTTTAAAAAGCACCAGGACCGCTGGAAGGCCTCGTCAAACTGCACCGCCGCTACTGAGCTCAGAGGTGAGGGCTGATGGAACTTACTGTTTTAGTTTCTCCTGTCCTTTTCTTATCACTGGAATATTTGCAGAGCAAGAAGTCTGTGAGCATTACCCTGCTTCACATTGGTCGAGTTGCAGTTAAGTTGTTTAGCAAAAGTTCACCTTTAGTGTAGTCAACATTGAAGCCAGGCAAGAAATAGTGCTTAGAGAGTTTCTGAAAGGGATGCCCTGCCCAAAGTTTTTTTTTTAACCCTCCTGTTGTCCTTGGGTCATATCTGCCCCATTTTCAAAAGGTTTCTATATCAGCAAGTTGGGTTTCTTTCATCCAAATTGTCCCAAAAAAATTAACATTCTGCATAAGTAAAATAAATGATTAGTTCACTACTTTCATTGAATTTGGGTGTATAACACTTTATAACATTGATAAAAATTGATAAAAGAACGTTGAAAAAGTGCCAAAATTGTCAGAAAAAGCACAGAAAGAAATCTACAAAACATCGAAAAAAGTGACAAAAAACGTGGAAAAAAAGAGACAAAAACGTCTAACAAAAAAAAAGTGACTAAAACATTGGGAAAGCAAGTGTTAAAACTAAAAATGGAGTCCAAAGCCAAACAATGATAGGGAACCTCCTGCATTTGGCTGCTCTAAGTCACTCAAACCAGTAGCTGTAGCCTCACAGAATGACATCACTGCTTTTAATGGTGCAGGGAAGAGACTTAACAGCTATTTCTGAAACCACAACAGAAGCAATGACAAATGCTGTGTTGATAATAGTGAGACTGCAAAAAGTTTTCAGTCATTCCAGGCTTGTCTGCGGAGATCTTCCACAGCCAGCAGCAGAAAACTGTAACTGATAGAGAGCAGCTCCCAGTTGTGAACACAAGAATCAGTTTGAGGATTTAGCTCGACGTTTCTGATAAAGAGCATGGATGCCCTGTTAACTCTCAGTATTTTAGACCTCAACTAAATACCTGGATCTGAAGGAGAGGGAAGGGGCGTAACTCGACTCTGTCAAAATGTCTCCAAATATCAGTTTAAAACAAGTAGGGCAATGCTCATAGGCTTTCAGACCTGAAGAGGAGCCCCAAGTAAACTCAAATTGTGATAACAAGATAGCAGAAAAACTATCTAAGGGGAGTAGTTCTGCATCTCCAGTAGTAGCATTTTCTTTTACCACAACTGGATGATGTAATCCATCTGGCTGATGAGGCAGTTAAGTGGATTCACTGAGCAAAAGCACTGTCTTGCTTTTGATTTGGGAGGGGAAAGTCATTGGTTAGGAGAAAGTCTGGAGATAAAAGGATCCTCCATCGCAATAAGTTGCGGCTTTTACCGGGTAGATGATCTTGGAGAAAGAGCAGAGAGAGTATGAGGTTTCAATGCCACCGCTGGCACTTCAGACGTTTACACAATGGAATGGATGACAAATCCACTGGTACCAGATACTGCCCAGAAATCCCTTCACTTTCATAAAACCAGAAACACACTGTGATTTTTTTCCTTTACGTATGTCAAGCTTTCTGTCCTTGTAAAAAGAGATGCAATTTGCAATTGAAAGTACAGGTCTTCAATTTTAGACAGAGCTAGACAAGAGCAGGTTTCTCAATTATAGCCAGCAAGCATCAATTGGACTGCTGTAATGACAGTTGTCGCTAGCAGATCTTATCAGCTCTAGCTACCTAGCTAGTTAGGTTAGCATTAGCTCCATGAGTAGGATTACATTGTTATTTCATACTGAACTTCTAGTGTTTCTAACTGATTTGTTTTTTTAAATGAAAAGCTTGTAAAATAAGTCTTAAATATACAATTGATGGCTACATACATGATATTGTGCTAAAAGATAAAAAGCAGAGCCGCTAACGTTAGCCTAACCTCTGATAGCATCCAGGACTGGCTACCACAAAGTGGGGAAACGCTACACATTGGGTATGCTAGTTGTCATCTTTTTTGTCAAATTTGTAATGTAGTTAGTCAATGATGGCATTGGAAATAATGCATGGTTATTTCTTTAGGTACAGTAGAGGGTAGTTAGCCAGGCATGCTAACATTTGCATCCTATATTAGAGCCAAACGGCAACATCCAGGTCTGAAAAGTGAAGCCATTGTGGAAGTGCCTTAAATGTGCATTCTATCTAGTTTCCAGCAGGGGGCTACTCTTCAAAAAAGTCAGATTGTGTGGAAGTCTTTGAGAAAATTATTCTACTTCTCACTTGATTTATTACCCTCGGTAAACATTTTTATAATGAGTTCATGGTCTCAATCGCTAGTTTCAAGTCTTCTACAATACAACATGATGTTAATTTTTTAAATTATAGTCCCATTTAAAAAGAAATAGATGATAAAGCAGGATATGCCTTATAGTGTGACTACACACTGACCTGTCAATCAGGACAGAGACTTAGCAATGCATATTCATGGCAGTGTGTACATTAAAATCTTCAAATATCCCTCCTTAGCGTTAAGCTTGATGCGCCGCCATTTAAACCATAAACGACACTGGCTTAGCTAGGTCATCCTCCCCAGCTCTGCCCTCGTGTCCAAAATGGTCACTTTTGACCCCAAAAAATGCCAAACTCCCGGCTTCAAAACGGTAGTCTACAAATCAACGGGTGACGTCACTGATGCTGCACCCATTATTATTTTTACAGTCTATGGTTAGAGCAGATAAATGCATTGATTAATCCATCCTTTACACTTTTGCGCTTGTGTGTTTGGTTTTGGAAAAGCTAGAAAAAAAAGACCAATTCAAAGCTTGACAGACCTACTGCCAGTTACTGTTGCCAACATATGATCAGATAACAATCTCTATAATCACTATCAGGTCAATTTCTTTGTCTTGTGTCTACGTTTGTCAGTCAACAGCAATGGATAGTGTTGGGATGTCCTCTTCTGTGTTTGCTTTTGTTAATGAAGTTTAGGTTTTTGTGAATGCTAATGCTAATCCAAATGTTCCTTTATTTACTTGTAGAAGACTGGAAATGTGTCACTTTCTGACAGCTTTCTTTCCCAGAGAAAGAGATAACAGACTCCAATCATTTAGAGCAGCAAATGCAGATACCTCCATGAATTGACTTTATTGAAAGATCAGCAGAAAGCAGTTAGAGAGGCATTTATGTGAAATTGCCCCTTTGAGAATGGTTTATCTAAGGAATGAGTGCATCACAAAGTTTCAACCTTGTAACAATCTAAAGACAGTTCATTTATTATTTAAGCTCATTGCTGTAGTACTGTCACTGTTCAACAACACTAGACGTTGCTCACCACATTTTCCATGGAAGCGTTCTTCAGGCTGCGACTTTCGGGGTGTCCACAGCCAAGTCTGGGCCCAGGCAGACACACAGTCCATACCGAGAGCTGTTGACATTGGCCTGGACATGGAGTTTCCCTCCCAAAAGTAGAACAGACGGAGTCCAGAGAGACTCAACCAAATTGGAACAAGAGATAGTTGTGCTGAGGAAGGTAAAGTTTGAATGTTTGTCTGCAATGACAGTCGAGGGCAGCTGGCTCGTGTCTGGCTCTTTTAACCTTTCGTGGTTAAGGATGTGGCGGGCTATTTTCATCCAAGGAAGCACCAGTCCATTGTGGTTTCAGAGATATTAATAATGATGATGTTACATATGTCAGCATTAATGTCTGTAACTCTAAATCAATTTGCTTTGAAATTAAATAGATACTTGCATATTTGAAATTGATTTTAGTTAGGTCTGAATTTCTTCTTCAAATCCCAATCTGACTAATCAGAATCTGGTTCTAAAAATCCTATTCCACACTTCATCCAACCTATTCATTGAAATCCAGTCTTTAGAGTTTTAAAAACAAAATATGTGTGACTCTTATCTGGAAAAATTTGTTTTTTTAATCGTAAGAAATATAAGAATAAACTTTGGTGAATGGTGTCCTCTTTGAGCAGGAACTACGACATTAAGGTTTTTTGGTTAGTTAGTGACATAAAATCCAGGTGAAAATCAGTTTAAAGGTGCACTCTAACAATTTAAGTTTATGAACCCATGCTAAAGTTGACTAAAAAGAGGAATAAAAAAAAATCATCTTTTGGAAATTGATCTTAATGCCATAATTTAAAAAAATGAGGAAAAATCAAACCTTTAAGAACACCAATTTTCTTTGGGAATGAATAATGTATCGTAAATAAATAAATGTTCTTCCTTAAAATACAAGTAAGTACACCCCTATGTTAAATTCCCATAGAGGCAGGCAGATTTTTATTTTTTAAGGCCAGTTATTTCATGGATCCAGGATACTATGCATCCTGATGGCCTTTGGAATTAAAATAGCCCCACATCATCACATCCCCTTAACCATACCTAGAGATTGGCATGGGGTACTTTCCATAAAATCATCTCTCAATGCAACTCAAACCAGCTATTAGGTTAACTGAAATAAAACCATGCCAGTCTCTAGGTATGGTGAAGGGTATGTGATGATGTGGGGCTATTTTAATTCCAAAGCGCAAGGGAACTTTATCAGGATGCATAGTATCCTGGATACTATGCATCCAAACTTCATACCCCCAGTTTGTCATACAGGCTGTTATAAACTTGCCCATTTAAATCTATAACATTCATAGAAAACAAAATGAACTCAATTGTATACCATAAAAGAGATAAAGAGATGATTTTATAGAAAGTACCCCATGCCAATCTCTAGGTATGGTGAAGGGAACTTTATCAGGATGCATAGTATCCTGGATCCATGAAATAACTGGCCTTATCCTTGTGTTGTCTTTGTTTCAACCTTGAAAAAAACACTTTTTTCTGACATTTGTGACATGTTTTTTCACAATTTGTTTTTGCTTTTTCCAAACGTTTTAAATTTTGAAATTTTTCTTCTACACATTTTCAGCGCCTATTTCTACGTCCCATATTTTCTGATATAAAACAAAAATGTAAAACGGGCCAATGTGACCTGAAGTCAACACAAGGGTTAAAAATAAAAATCTCCCTGCCTCTATGGGAATTTAACATAGGGGTGTACTTACTTATGCCCCCTGTATTTTAAGGAAGAACATTTATTTATTTATGATACATTATTCATTTACAAATAAAATTAGTTTCCTTAAAGGTTGGATTTTCCCTCATTTTTTTAATTAAGGCATTAAGATCAATTTCCAAAAGATGATTTTTTTTTTATTCCTCTTTTTAGTCAACTTTAGCATGGGTTCATAAACTTATGAGTGCCACTGTATAAAAAGAATGGTCAGAATTTAAGCAGCACAGTCCGAGATATCAGGTTTCTCATATTAGTTAAGCTCAAAGAATGCTTGATACTACATTTCCGATAATGCAACTGAATAGCATCCTATATTACACTTTTCCGGCCTGGTAAATGCCCACATCTTTCAAACTTCACACCCCCAGTTTGTCATGCAGGCCGTTATAAACTTGCCCATTTAAATCTATAACATTCATAGAAAACAAAATGAACTCAATTGTATACCATTTAATTTGGTCACCATGTAAATTACGAGTTCCTAATACAAAACAATGTCAAGTATCTAGATTGAGTCATAGTAATGGACAGGCCAAAGCTCCAACAACACTGGAAAACTGCACTATTTCTTCCCAGCAGACCAACAGGCAGTGGTATTCCTTCCCAGTATCCACACCAATTGTTGACAGCTATGATAAACATCAGCTTCACATCTGAGTAGTTGAAACCCCTCTGGGAACATTGCTCCTGGTCCCCACTCCATATGTGAAACAGCAGATGACTGAGACTTTTATGTGCACAAATGTATGTCTTTGTGACGTCAAGGTGATGGAATTCCTGTGGTCAGATAACATTAGGTGACCAGGTGTTTCCACAATCACACAAAACTACCATTACTCTACTTACTACTGCTATAATAAACACATCCAGAGAGGTCAAAGAGTTTGGGGGCAGAGCACAGTCTGAACACAGCCTCCTCTTGGCATAAACAAACTGAACTCCTAGGTATTTCTATAACATGTGGGCGACTGCAAGGGTGCTTCCAAGAGGTAGACGGCACACGGACGTGGCATGAGTTTAAATATAGCAAGAACATGGAACTCTGGGTATTGTATCGGCAGCCTCACAATAAATAAATCAGAAATATCGCAGCTCTGGGGTCACAGACATCATTTAGAAGCCAACAAAATAGGCCTATGTTATTGCCATAATGGAGACACAGTTAGCAAAAGTACTAAAAGATGCCAATTCTTAGAAAAGATGCAAATAGACAACAGGAAGTGAATTATTCCAACCTTTGTTAAGACACACAATGTCGCTGTGTACTTAGATTCATCTCCTGTCATTTATAATACAGTATATAAGAGCAATGACTGACTCAGTAGATGGTGAACACAGAGGATCATTATTCACTCCAGTACACGTCTGCGTATTGATGTTTACAGTGTTGCGTTTGTTAGGGAACAAAAAAAGAGCCACAAATCTGAAACAGTCAGGAAATGAATGCATCTCTGTGGCTCTGATGAACAAAAAGTAGTTTGTTTGAATTTTTCCACTGTAGTCCAATGCAGTCTTCAACCATTCAAAAGTTGCTTTAAAAAGCCATTTTCTAGAAGAGGATAAAAGCCAGTTTAATGGCATACAGTACACCCAATTTAGCCCATTTCTGATTATTCCAACATGTACAGCTGCCGCACTGACAGAGCTGCTCAGAACCTGAGGCACAAAAACGTCATAGATGTTATCGGGATTTACGCTGTGAATATGTTACTGTAAAGGAAGACCGGGTCTTTAAATTAAATCATCTGCCATTTCAAAAAAGTGGGAGAATCTGTTTTAAATATTTCACTCAGAAACTGTGCAGGGAGACAGTGTTGGTGTGTTATGTACTGTATTTGTTGTAGTTTCACCACAGATGCTATCATCTATGTTGTAGATGATAGCATCTTTGGCACTGGTGGAAAAGGGAATGTTACAATATTGGTGTTCTAATATAAAATATTCCTTTCACACAAGCTTTGCGAATAACATAACTGCCAAACTACATAATGTAGATCTGACGAGTTGCAAGTTCATTGTTACAAACATCTGCATGTAGCTAACGCATGAGAAACTTTACTCAAAGTGATTTTTGGCTTTGATATTAACAAAATATCTGGTTTATTGAGTAGGATTTAGGACAATCTATTGTCAGAAATGGAATATAATAACCTTTCATGAGTGTACAATCACCTGAAAATAAGAATAGTTTTTGTTAGCTTAGAATGAGCCCTTCATATATTCATACAGAGTTGGTCCCATGGCTAGATAGAGAATTGGATACAGCGTTGAAGGCGGAGCCGTGTTCATTCCTGTAAAAGTTGCTCAGTGGTGCATGAAGCCTAGAAAGTTCAACTGCCACGTATGAAATTACCTGGATAATCAGCGCTGCTTCCGCGCTGTTGGGCCCATAGAGACAGAGCGCGTTGCGCCATATCTGGAAAGCCACGCCCACCGAAGGGGAAAACAACTCTCTGCTCTCCATTGACTTGTATTGCGAAGGTGTTACGTGTGACACAGGCGTGAACCCAAACGCAGACAGAGTCAGAGTGATAGTTAAACAAGTTTATTACAGTACTTAATTGTCCAGGTTTTCAGAAAGGGGAAGAAAGTTCAGGTTTTCCGAGGGGTACAGGTCCAGGGGTTCCGAGCAGGAGTGTCCGTGTTATTCGGGTGTGCGTGTTCAGTCTATAGTGAGGTCCAGTGGTAGCGAGTGGAAATGGTTGATGACAGGAATGAAGTGGCAGCCGGAGTCAGTTTCCAAAGAACTGTAGCACAACAGAAAACAGAACAGGCCAAAAAAAAAAAAAAAAAAAAAAAAAACCACAGAGCAATATCCTGTGGGTTGAGCCAGCAACAAGCCTAATGTGGTCATCTTGACTATGATCTGACGACGAGCGGCAAGTTGACCGGGGTATTTAAAGCTGAGGTGATTATGGTGAATGAGCTGCAGCTGGAACCCTGACTCCAGCACACCAGGCTTCACTCCTGCAATTAACAGACAGAGGGGAGGGGGAAAGGAGAGACTGAAAGCTACCTGGCAGCAGTAGCAGGCCTAACAGAAGGTGCCTCCTCGTCTATTTCGTCTGCTAGCAAAAAAACAGAAAAATGCCAGATGTTTTGAGTTAACCTAAGATTAAGCACAGGCTTTGATTTGGCACAGTCCTAAGCCATTTAAACTGCAGACCTTCTCATATTTACAAAGTAGATATTTGGCAATCGTCCAAATGTATTAGGGGTTACAAAACCTGTAAACATCCACTACCAAGTCTTCAGTTTTTTTTTGATCAATCTTGCCCTTAAAAATAATGAAGGCAGGTGATTCCAAACAGCAGTTATAAGCCACATGTGGTTAGTGATTTCACAGATGGGGACCGAACCCAAAGGTAACCCTCTTCCCAACAGAGAACGGCCAAAGAACTGTTGGGTCTATAAAAGCATTTCAACCAGCAGTCTTGGAAAAAGGATGAACAAAAGTTTTTAAACAACGTGAAAATGTCAAGCACCTGGGGTAAAAAAGTAACGGATAACTGAAAGCCATTTAACAGCAGAGAGGAATCTTACTGGAACTCCGAGGAAAATGCACCTCTTGGGCAAAATGCTAACCACTGCCAATTAGTACATTTCATTTTCTAAACTGGCATTGCTTAACGTGGTGCTCTGTAAACTGGTGAAAGAAGCCATGTGGTGTTAGCTGTTTGGTATAAGGGAACGCTGTTATTGCTGGTAGTGAAATTTTGTTTTAATAAATATTATCCTATAACAAAATGACTAGTTTGACCAGAGAGGTTTAAGCATGATGCAGCATTTTAAAGTAACTGAATTGCATGCTGTTAAAGTAAACATTCCACTGCTTTTTGTGATGTTTGATGGTTTTGACAGCTTTGTAGTAGTTCCTGTTCCACACAGCTTTATGGCACTGGCTGTAATTGAATCCCTAATGAAAGTTGTGACTTGGATGTTGTCCTGAATGGTCAATTAGATACTTATACTTAAGTGTGCATCCACTTTATATGTCTATTTCCCCATAAGCAGAAAATGCCTTCTCCTTCACCTACAGATGGTGGAATTGTTAAGGTCTGATTTGTTTTAGTGGACATTTACTGTACTGCTACAGGAAAGCAATCCGAAAAGGAACTCATTTGAAAATCAAGTCTTTTTTCAGCTATCAGAAGGAAGTTTCTGGTTAATAATTGGTTGAATGACATAGTAGATTTGCACTTTAGTTTTTGAAATTTTAGGTTTTGGTAATCTAGTTTTGTAGTTTTGTTTTGGAATCATCTGATGCATGCAGACAGTCAGTCAGTCAGCGCGCAGCACAGCCAGTCTGCCTGTGAGAAAGTCTCCAGCCGGCGTGGTGAGCCGGCATGGCGAGCCTGCCTGTCGTCAGCTTTTGGTGGTTTGGAATATTTTTAAGATGCCCTGGTGGGTGTCACTTCACGAGCTTCCTACCACCAGCTCAGCAAGAGTACAGCGGTGTTAAGACTACTGTGGTCAGATGGGGTGGAGAAATGAGTGAGTGTGTGGGGCGAGATTTCAGGTTGAGTATGGGAAACATTTTTTCTCAGCCATTTTGGACACAAGCAGCGAATAGCTGGGATTCTCATTACACAGATTAAGGCTGCATTCACAGGCCTTTGATTCCCCATTGGTGCTCATATTACATTTTTGGGGTGTAGTAGTTATATACTCTGTGCTGGAATGTCCAGTAAGCCATATTTATGAAAAACATTTGAAGTCACATCCACTTAACCAAGCTTCTCCTCGTTCTCATTATGGTGTGCACTTTAAAGTTGTGTCTGAACTGACTGTTCGCTAAATGCCTCCCGCAAACATCTATTGTCCAGTCAATGCTAGCAATTCTAATTAGGCATCGCAGGGCTGCCAAACTTTTTACACTTTTTAAATAATACTGTAATTATAGTGCTAATTAATGTAAATACAAAAACAATGCTCCTTTATATACATGACTAAGGCTATAGGGATCATTAACTGCTATGCTAACTTTTTTGCTATAAGCTTAGTCTGTTCGGCACCATAACTACTTGGTTATCAAATGCATTTACCATCAAATGCATATTTAAGATATTTTGCAGAGTTTTAACTGTATTTGAGCCAGCTAAGACATTAAAAAGTCAACTAGCATGGAGCTAGCGTTAATTAGCTAGCTAGATAGTCATTTAAACTGACCACATTAATGGTCGCCCACTGAAAAGAAGAAGTCAGCTTTTGTCATCCTCTATCTCAAGTCAAGGACTCTTTCTTCCAGGTGCCTAATAGCCTACTGGTGTGTTCACACCATATGTGAAGCAAATGTATCATGTGCCGCGATTACATACAAAATCAATGCAAAGACGCCAATAGAAGTGAATTTGCGCTGTGACTGTGTGACAAAAGTTGAGAAAGCCTGTCAGCATTGAGATTTTCCTGACGTCCTGATGTTGAATTAGAAATGGAGGAAAAAAATATTGTAGCCATCTGTGGGCAGTGAAATTCACAGAGCTGTGTGCGCCTTGTTTGCTTCGTGTTTGGTGTGAACACAGCATAATGGTTAGGGCGCAATGCCACTTAACTGTAACGTCCACGGTTCTATTCCTGGGACCTTTGATGCATGTCATACCTCTCGCTCACCTAGATTACTGATTGTTGTTCTCCAACATGATAGCCTACTAGCTAGCTGAATTTCACTTACCTAATGGCAAATTTACAAATGCCTGCAGATTAAATGACTAGGATCTGAATGTTTCAATATTTTGATGTTGTCAATGTCACAAAAACAAGTCTGAGGTTGGATATACAGCCACTGTGTGGACATAAAACAAAGTGGGTACAAGTTGCCTTGTTTTACCACGTTTGTTATGAAGGTGAAAGAGAGGGTAATGGTCAGAGTATGGGTGGACGTGAGGTTACATTTTACAATGATGCATAACTCTAAAGCAACTGCAAATCACAGCACAGATACGGCCCTAGTAAAAATAGTCAATGATCTCAGACTTGCTACTGACTTAAACAAAGTCTCAATCCTTATTCTTCTGGATTTGAGTGCGGCATTCAACACCACTGATCATACCATTCTAATCCACCGCCTTGCGAAGTGGGTGGGTCTCTCTGATAATGTACTAAACTGGTTTCATACCTACATTACCGGCAGAGATTGTTATGTTATTCTAGAAGATCATGTGTCTGTAAAGCATGACTTGCCTTTCGGTGTGGCCCAGGGGAACTGTCTTGGCTCAGTGCTCTTTTATATTTATTTATATATATATATATATATATATATATATATATATATATATATATATATATATATATATATATATATATATATATATGATTCTGTTAGGAAACATAATAAGTCAGCATAATGTAAACTTCCACAGCTATGCAGATGATACCCAATTATATATTTCTGTGAAACCAAATAACCCAGATGGCCTTTGCTCCCTTATCACATGCTTAACATCCATTAATCAGTGGATGAGCAACAATTGTTTAAAGCTGAATGATGACAAAACAGAGATACTTTTGGTTGGACCAAAATCAAAACGAGAAACTGTTATTAGTAATCTTGGGAACCTGGCGCCCAAGGTCAAATCAAAAGTAACAAGCCTAGGTGTCATCTTAGATACAGTGTTAAGCTTCAAGCCCCATATCTGTAAAGTTACTCAGACAGCATATTTTCACCTGAGAAACATTGCCAAAGTACGGCCCTTTTTAACTCAACAAGATGCAAAAAAACTAATCCATGCCTTTATCACTACTAGGTTAAACTACTGCAATGCACTTTTCACTGGTCTCCCAAAAAAACATATAAAGAAATTGGAACTTATACAGAACTCTGCTGCTAGACTTTTAACTAAGACCAAGAAGAGAGAGCACATCACCCCTGTGTTAGCTGAACTGCACTGGCTCCCTGTTTCTTATAGAATTGATTTTAAGGTTATGTTAATCACATAAAGCTCTGAATGGCATAGCACCTTCATATATCTCTGAGATTTTAGCATCTTATCAACCACAAAGGAAACTTAGATCTTCCAGTGCAAATCTTTTAATTATACCCAAAGTGCTCCACAAGCTGAGTGGAGAAGCTGCTTTTATTCACTATGCACAAAAGCTTTGGAACACCCTGCCTCTGTACATCAGACAAGCGAGCTCAGTTTTTTTCTTTCTTTTTTTTTTTTTTTTTTTTTTAATCTTGTGTAACTGAATGTTACTAACTATACGCATCAATAGCTGGAATTGTTAAAGGACGTATGACTGTTGTCATTTATACTTTAATTTATTTCTAGATGTGTTCATGTGTTTGGTTGAAGAATATTTATGAAGGTTTATTTTTGGCAAATTTATTGATTGACTTTTCTCTAACAACATGATGCGCTAGCCTCTAGTTGTATTATTTTTATTACTATTTTATTCTCTATTATTGTGTTAAATGTTCCAAATGTAAAGCACTTTGAGCTGCACTCTGTGTTATACAAATAAAGCTTATTATTATTATTATTATTATTATTATTATTATTATTATTATTATTATATAACTGTTTGCATTCATTCCTCCAGCAAAGATTAAGGTTGAGCCCTCTGGAGAGTGATTCAGAGACATAATCAGGCAGGGAGGAGGTCAACCTCAGCTTGTTGTCTTCCTACAATTAGCTTTATTTAAACTCTAGCCAGCGTGTAATCAGGTGGTGGGGAGGCCACTGTGATGACTATGGACTTACCATGCTTCTCTTCTCTCTCTCTCTCTCTTTCTTTCTTCATGTAGTGCATGTCCTACCAGCCACCAAGGCCAAAGAAAGCCTGTGGAGCTTGTTAGAAGGTAAGTCGGTGTGTGTGTGTGTGTGTGTGTGTGTGTGTGTGTGTGTGTGTGTGTGTGTGTGTGCGTGGGTGTGCATGTGCGTGTGTCTGTTTTTGTGGTGGACTGGCCCTGTATCGTCCTTGGCAGGCAAAAATAGCCCAACCCAAAGGATATAGTACAGTGCCATAAATAGCTCATCAAAACATGTACTCCTTTTTTTCCTTCCGATTTTTGTGTAAAGAGAAGCAAAAGGCTGATGTGTCTTTTTTGTCTTTTGTGTTTCAGATGTGTACCTGTGTGCAGTGCTGATCTGCTCAGTGGGTTTGCTGTGTATGTGCATGTTCACGGTGACAGTAACCTGCCAGTACGCACAGAGGAAGCAGAGGTTAAAAGGTTAGCCGCAACATCAAGATAACTCTCCACTGACACTGACCTACCTTAATTAATCTGGCTCTTATGTAGGGCTGCAACTAAGGAATATTTTCAGTATTGATTAATCTGCCGATTATTTTCTCGATTAATCGTTTGGTTTCTAAAATGTCAGAAAATAGTGAAAAATTATCCATCATAGTTTCTCTAGGTCCAAGGTGATGTCTTTAAATATTTTATTTTGTGAGTCTATAACCCAAATATATTCAGTTTAATATGATTTAAAACCAAAAGAACAGGAAATCTTTGAGAGGCTGATAACAGCAATATCATTTTCATATTGGCATTAAAAATTACTTTAATGATTAATCATAATCATTATCAAAATAGTTGGTCATTATTTTTCTATCGATCGACTGACTAATCTGTTGTCAACTAATGTTTGTAGCTCTACTGCAATGTATCAATGTTCTCCCTTATCCTGTTCCTATATTTTTCTCTATGCTTTCTCTTGTTTCTTTCAAAGTTAGAACCCTAAACAAACTCAACTTTGTATAGAGTAAGGGTTTATTTAGTCTCCACACCAGTAATTATGTTTCTAAATGTTGTATTGTATATCTCTGCAGATAATTACCTCTTGGTGAAAAGCCCTCAGAACAGGTAAGGTTTTAGCCTGACACAGCCTCACACATAGCCATAAAAGCTAAAAATGTCCCTAAGTGCACTAAACCTTTGGTTAATCTGGTCCCAATTCAGCTCAGGAGAGACTGTCACCAGTGTGGTCAACGTGTCTCCTGCTCTGCCTAAAAAGGAGAGGAGATACAGGAAGAAAAGGAGCAGAGACTACCAAGAGGAGATACCACCAGAGATACCAGCGAAAGGTAAATAAGAGGCTGGGTGCATTTACACCTATTTTTGTCGTGGGTAGCAAATTTTTTGTACATCCTTCCAAATTTGATATTTTTTTGCAGCAGCAAATTATCCCTCTAATGAATTGTTGTCAGTGATAAACATTAGCAGAAATGGCTGAGCATGTGTCCAAACTGAGATTTACTATTGGTCCATTTTGTTCTGCGTGGCTATCTATACTAAATATGTGCTGGCATTTGAGGTCCACATCCGCCCCTTCGGCATATAAACTCTTGATTTATGGGTAGCATGTGGAATGTAATACATAATTTAGTTCACTGAAGAAAGTTATTTTGAGTTCAGTACCATGTTAATGATCATTATGATGCGGAAAAGCACCCAAATCCCTATATTTCCTCCCAGCTTACTGTTGATGTTTTAAAATCCGAGTGGGAAGTGTGTTATACATTCCTTATATATATATAAGGAAATGCTGCTGTTTTGGGGGGGGGGGGGGGGTGAAGTTTTGTAGGGCTGACCTGTTACTTTTTAAAACCGTAATAATTGTTGTTTTTTTGGCCACTTGGGGGCAGTGAAACAAACTGTAAACACAACATTGACATAATATCCTTGTAAAAAGTCATTATGGGGAATGGGTCAGCAAACAATTGCCTGATTACACATCCAGCAAACACCAAGCAACGGTATTAGCATCCAAAACGTACTAATTAACATGTGATATCTTGTCAATTCGCCATTTTACAAAGGGCTGTGTACCAGACTATTTTGACTGTTGTCATGCAACCAACAGGGAACTGGTTTTGTACAGATAAAACAAGATATATTAATTAGTGATGTGGATTTTGTTACTGTTGGAAATGCGCTAGGCTAGCTGTTTTTCACTGTTTCCAGTACTCATACTAAACTAAAGTAACCGGCTTGTGGCTTTAGCTTCATACACAAGAGTGGTGTTAATCTTCACATCTTACTTGTAGTAAGTAAGTGAAAAGTGTAAATCCCAAAATGCCAAACTACTGTAATCCTTTAAATTGGAGGCTATAAATCCAAAGCATTGAGCTGAAAGATGCTAAAATGATGTAAGGCTGAGATGGACTACAGGGTTGGGCGATAATTCTTTGTTGTTTCATCACTAGAGGAGACCCCTCTCACATTACACATAGTTAATTGATCCATTGTTAATATAAAAATACTGACCAAAGAGGTGAATGGTTATTGTGTATTATTCAGAGCTCCACTCAGAAGACCATTTGTTTAGAAGACTGAATTTTAAATATTAGAACCATTAAGGGCCTTGAACCATGTCATATTATAATCAGAATTGTAGAAATCGGTCTAAACACTATGTGAAGGAGAGAGCATGTTTGTGGTTATGAATGGTGAGGTCTAGTTCTTGGTGGATACATAAATTACATTTGCTGAACAGATCTCTGCAAAACCGCTGACTTTTGTTTTGTCCCTGCAGCTCCCATTCGAGACAAAACACGGAAACCCAAACTTTTAAAACCACAACCAAGAAAAGTAGTGTTGGTGAGTTCTATACATGCCCTTTTATACATTGCTTTATCTTAATCATCATTCTTTATTGTTGCCAAATAGAAATCTACCCAGTAATCGTTTTCACCTGTTTTTAACCTACATACTGTATATGTGTGGGATATATTACTTTGGAGAAAACCTTTCTAACAGTACACATGCATTGGCACCTTTTGCCTAAGACTTACTTACCATAATGTACCAAGCAAGGCATTCATAGTGACAGGCTTCCATTCTTGTTTCAAAATATAATGGAGAGCAACCAGTATGCAACAGGAATGACTGTAATCAAAGTTCCAGAAAATGTCATAAAATGTGCCACATAACCCAGGTTTAATTTGGTTTAAATTGTCACTGGAATAAATTGACTCTGTGGCAACATGGCATTTTAATGGCACTGAATGCGGCAAGATGTAATTGAATTTTGGCAACCTCAACCAAAAAATCCTGTGAGGGGATGTCTGCACACAACCTGCCCACATTTACCAAACCAACGCTGTAAAGCATTGGGATACCAAGGACAGGAGAGAGGATAAAGTGCAAGAACTGCTGTTTAGCATTCAATTTTAACTCATTTTAAAATATTTCTTGTCTGTACTCATACTGACAGAAATCTCAAGCTCTAGGTTAATGATGGAGTTCGACATAAAAATCTCTCTCAACCTCTCTGCTCATTTTCTAACCACCAATACCACTTCCCTCCCTCTCCCCCTCTCCTCCATCATTATTGTCCTCCATTTCCTCCTCCATCTCCAGCCGAAGATAGTGGAGGAGAACTTGACCTACGCAGAGCTGGATCTGGTGAAGCCAATTCCTGAAACCAAGGCGTCGTGTAGCAGCACTGTGTACGCTCAGATACTGTTTGGGGAGCAGCAGCTATGAGAGAAACACGCACCAATAGTAACTGTGCCTTATGTAAAAACTATTGTCTATTTATATAATCTGTATTATTTTGTATTCATATGGTTTGTAAAGGGCAAAATGTGTAATGTCTCAGAATTATGACAATTGTACATATGGTTTCATATGTTCTTTTATATTACTTCCTTTTAAAGACCAAGATGCAAAAGGAAATGTTTTGTATACTAGAGTATTTCATATATTTCATTTCTTTTGCCCCCATGTTTGAATCCTGTGTAGCTTAAACTCGGAACACAATAGAAGACCGGTGATGATTTAGACCAGATTTGTCTATCGTGACAAACGGAGGGGTGATCGGAGATTTGAATTTGCAGGCTAATCTGAGCCCTCCCATTTACATTAAACAGGTTGCAACACAATATTTGAAGGTTAAAGTCCTGTGGTGTGTGGCTATCCCAGCCAGTAAAGTTTACTGAAGTGAAGTGAGGTATTGCTTTGCTATCAACGTATAACAATAATGCTGCTTTTTCTTGTCGGTGTGCGTTAACTATGGAGCTAGAACAAGGAGGGGTTTTTGCTTAGTTAGCATAACAAGTGGAAGCAGGGGGAAACAGCTAGCCTGGCTGCTAGCATGACCAGGGGAAATAACGTGCTGTAAGTGTTTCTCGGCTCCTGGTTGTTGTTTGCCATGACAAAAAGTATGTACATAACTTTATGCAAAACCACAAATTCTCACATTTCTGTATGTGTGTGGATGAAACAAATGAGATACAATGTGTAAGTTAGTGAGCTTTAGAGGTGTATTTTTTTTACTTTGGAGACAATTAGGCTAGCTGTCCAGCCACTGCTTCCAGTCTTTGGGACTTTCCAAAGAAAAGCTAATCGCCTACCGGCTCCAGCGTCATGCCAACATACAGACATCATGAGACAGATATGGATCTTCTCCTCTAAACCATTTCTCAAAATGTCAAACTATTATTCTGGATGCTGACAGTTTAATTAATTGAAAAACATGAAGGCTCTATATGTAAGCAACAATAAGCCATGGTTCCTGAGATCGTTAAATCTTTGACATTTCTCAACCTGTTAAAGGTAATTACAAAGGGAATTGTGGGAAACCCCATCTAGAGTAAACAGATTTATTAAGGAGACAAAGTAAATTTAAGACATCCATTGTTATGGATGTGGACCATTGCATTTTCAAATGTGATTTACTTCTAGTGTGTTCCCAGCATTATCTACCTCACAACATCTGTGTTCAGTGTGTTTCTGTGTGACTGCAATTTATAATGACCACAACTCCACAGAGTTGATTAAAGTAGCCAGTAGACCCCCAACCCCCCATAGGCAAGTACGTGAGACCATGCGAGGCTCTTTTATCTGGTGCCAACATCAACTTAACAGGCAGTTAGTGACACACACACACATGAACATATACAATCAAAGGTGGAGTTACATGTAGGCTAAACACCCTTGCAGGTTCTCAAAAAGGCACATAATATAATTCCCAAAAGCTGCAAACAATTGTGACTCCTGATCTACAAACATGGACAAACTTAAGACCTGTGTTTGGACTATTTCACATGTATGTATTTCATAGTTTAATTCCAAACTTACAGTGATTTTGTGGTTTGAGATAAGAGCCAGAAGCCATATCGGCTGTACTCCCACATACCTTTGTACGGTCTTCTTGCTTTCTCACTGAGTGTGAAAGTGCTTAGGCTTCTTTTTCCATTTAATGATCCCCTGGATTGAGGCATGGAAAAGCAAAGGAGAGTTTTTTAAACAGTGAACTTGAAACCCAGACACAAAGGCACCGGATCCCTCCCTTCCCCCAAGACCTCCACTATCTTATGTGGAGTTATCCATGCAGATGGAGCCCTTCACAAATACAAGTCTTACTTTCTGCCGCGCATGCCTACTGAAGTCTATGTTGTCAAATGCTAGCTGAACCAGCTACTTATCTGATAACCAGTAGTTATAGAGTAGTCACTTGATTAAAATGATTTGACTCTTCTGTAAAACATTTAAAGCCCAGTTCAGACCAAAGATTTGCGATGAGAAGAGTTGAAACTTGCAACTGCTTGAAATACACCAGTCTGCAACGCTCTGAAACCTGTTTGTAGCAGGAAATATATTGTAGCATCTTAAAATATGAATGAGGTTAGTGATAGTGAGATACTTTCTTCAGTTGCATTTCTAGTAGTGATGAAATGGCGAAAACCGATTCACTGCTTTATTCTAACGTCGCTCCCTCTCTTCAGTCACTCTCTAACTCGCTTGACCACATACCACGCTCGTGGGCGCTCGTTGAACCTCCGTCTAAAAGTCTGCCATTTCAAAAAATTGACAGTTGACGGACTTGACCAGCTGACTTCGCTATTGGCTGTTGAAACAGGTGACATCTCTTACATTTTAAAACTAGCCACTGGTGACATGACAAGCTCAAACGGTTTCATGCTTCTGTCGTTCAGCGCGGTCGGTGTGCATGGTCGCCGCAAACAGTCTTGTATTTCATACTGATTGTGGTCAAAGCGATCAGAGCAGTGGTCAGAGCAGCAATCAGAGCGGCTCAAGGACAGAGTTTTTTAGTCACCACCATCAGCTAGCTTGAGTCGAGTTGAGATGGGCCAGTTCAGACCGCTGCAACTTTTAACGGCAACGTTCTAAAACGGTTTTGTCTTGTCGTGGATCTGTTGTCTGAACTGGGCTAAATAATTAGCTTATAGTGGTATTTTGATTAATGTACTCAACTATGTAGCAATTATGGTTAGCTAGCTAACAGCTGATATATTTATTGGATTTGTGAGATGAAAGAGTCTATAGTCACAAAAGGACAAGTTATTCATGTCTGTTTGAAAATGCAGAGAAAGTCAAATTGTACGTTGTCAGCAGATGTAGCACAAAAGCTGACTTCAACTATGGCAGCCAGCCAGGTGACATTTAAAGAAATCCCAATAAATACAGTGGTTGTGGACTTTGACATTCTTTGTTCCCCACCTATTTATTGCGTTTCAATTCAAACCACTATCAACCTCCATTTGCCACTATTCCAATTTTCCATTGTTATTTGTCTATGCATGTTTCAGTTGCACAGTGTGTATTCTCCATATATGAAATGATTGAAAGTGACTTTTCAGTGGCGGGCAGAAGTGTCTTAAAAATGCCCTTAGACTGTGAAATGTAAAGTTTCTTCCAGACCACATTGTCCTTAATGGGAGTCCACTAACTAGAACCATGTGTGTGAATTGTGCCTCTCCCGCTCTCCTTTCCCTCTCCCCTTTCCCTCTCCCTGCCCACTACTGACCTCTCCATTCATCAACATTCCAGCATTTCTTCTCGTTTGTTTATTACATTTCATCTGTACAGTGTGTATCAGTAAATGAAATAAATATAAAAGTGGATATGAGCAGTAGGCTGCCAGGGAGGTGTTTTTAATCATGCTAGCGGCGTCGCAAATTGGATGTCGATGTTGGTGTGTCTGTTGGTCCAGACTGAAATATCTCCACAACTATTGGATGGATTGCCATAATATTTTATAGAGACACCTATGCTCCCCATAGGATAAAGCCCTCTGACTTTAGTGATCCCCTAACCTTTTTTCTAGCATCACCAGCAGGTCAAAATGTCTCACCTGTCCTGCGAAATATCTGAACTGGATGGATTTCCATAAAGTTTTGATCCTCTGACTTTTTCAATGTACAGGATGTTCAGGATGAATAGAGATAACCTAACTTTTTATCTAGAGCCATCCTGTCAATTTTCTCTTGCCAAAACCTTGGCAATAACCTGTAAAACTGATAACATTACCTTTTGTCATGCTAATATGCTAAGCTAAGATGGTGAATATGGTTAACATTATACTTTCTAAATATAAGTCTGCTATTCAAAGAGGGGACATGCTTGGTAAATAAAGAAATATATATTAAAATAAGTGATCAGGACTGAAAGCAAAAGGACACAGGCTAAAATGCAATAAAATGTCAAACAGGAATTAAAATACTAACCAGTCAAAAGGACAAATGCAGTAATAGCTTAAAACAAGGCAGTGGTGATGTAAACAAAGCATGATAAAGGTAAAGCAAAGCAAGTAATAATTGAGCCAGCAAAATAACATGGGCAAAGAAAAGCCACAGTGACGATCTCTACCCTAAAGAGAAACAAAAACTTCTAATACAGTACTAATAAATGTAACGGCATTAAGCCAACCAATAAATCAAAGAGGTACGTTGGCTGCCCAAAACACTCCCACAGTTAGTAGTTTGGCAGGGAATATCTTAGCCCTAAACTGAAACTCTTAATCTTCAAGCCTGTTGACCTACGTCCAGGGCATAATATCCAAGTTACATAGTGATTAATTCAGCAAGAAATCTAAGAATGCTTTCCCCCACTTGTTGTGACACGCCAGTTCATTGAATTGGCCGTATTGCACACAGGAGGGACTGAAGTGAGCGTGTATATTTAACCTGCTGGTTACACCAGCATTTTATCGTGTGGAACTGATTTAGCGACAAAGATTAGACTGTTTCTCTCTGTAGAAATGTTTGAAATTTGGGAAATTCTCTGTCAGGCTAAAGTCATCTGGCTTTTAAAAAAATGTATTTAATAGACTAAAAGTTGATTCTCTTTATTCCTAATAGTCTTAAAAAGAAGCATGCCTGGCTGTTTTTTGGGTTTTTTTTTTGTCAAATAAAGCTCATATACTATGGTTGTTTTAAAGTGAAATGGCTTGGACCCTGCTTGTACCATGCCCCATTAACTCCATGAAAGATGTATGGTCCTAGTTCAACCAATAACAATATTTGGATGGTTCTAATGGATTGGATTAAAGCTTATTTGCACTTTCAGCCCTGAACTCTAACGCAAGAAAAACTGTGTTCTCCAAGCTTCCACATGCTATTAACATGCATTCATTGTTAGTCATCAGTTAAAACAACATATATACTGGGATCAAAGCTCCTATTCCCCTGCTCCAGTTAATTTTCACCTCCATCTTGACAAAAAGAGGAGACATAAGGGGGGCGCAGCCGTTAGCAGCCTGGATGAGTGTCAGCTACTCTTGTGGTGGTGGAGGCACTGTAATGAGAGACAGGGAGATTTAAACGTTGGTTTCAGTTTACTTGCAACTTCCAAATTATTTTTGAAAGGAAAAGAGGGAGGAAGCTTGCTGCGTGCGTGGGACAAAAAGAACCCCAGAGGTCTTATAAAAATGTCTCACCCACAAAGAAAACACATTGAGTTCATACAAAGACACAGGTCGGTAGATGACTTTGGGAGGGAAATGGTTCAATAGTAATAAAATATGATCAGTAAGATACATAAAATTAGTTTAAGTGGGTGGGATTGTTGGAAAGGGTAAGTTAGGTGGAGAGGATGGATTGAGAATACATTCCGTATTTTTTTAGAAAGGCTTGGATGTGTGGGCCAGACTGATAGTTTCCTGTCTGAGCACAACACAGCAGGCTTTGCAGACGCTCCCTTAAAAAGAAACAACTGATGTCACCGGTAAAACAGCCAAACAGGACCTATTGTTAAAGCTGAAACCCTTGCGTGCGTCTGCGCTCGTTCTGTCCCATACATGCCATCATCTTAGTCCATAGAAATACAATGCATAGTAAACACAGTCTACAACCCAACATATCCTGTGTGGTTACAGTAATGCTTAGCTACAGTACACTGGCCTCAAGAAGAAGAAAAAAACATAATGAAAGACTTCAGCAAGTAGAAATCACAGGAAGTAGGAATCAGATCCAGCACTGGGTGTCCTGTAGGAACTCGGATCCAATGTCCAGTGTTGGACGGTCAGTCCATGTTAAAAGAGTGACCTCTTCCTCCTTTTCCCCTCTATAAGTATGCAGCAGTAGTTTAAGGTCATGTCCACACAAACCATACAGTTTGGGTTTTCAACCAGACTCCCATGGGACACTTGATGGAATTGAGCCATCGTTAAGGTTATCAATTTCAGCTGTGCTTTTCCTACTATGACAAGTCAAAATGTCTGCTGTGAAAAAGGTCCATGAGATTAAAAATAATTAATCTGGTCATACATTTTTTTTTTTTTAAGATTATTTTTTGGGCATTTTAGGATAGCTTAGACGTAAAGGGGGAGAGAGAGGGGGGCCGCTGCGTCGAGGAGTAAGCCTCTATATATGGCCGCCCGCTCAACGGGGTGAGCTACCCAGGCCCCCCCAACTTTTTGAGGGAGATAACTTGTTTGGGAGAAAACACTAGGCATACAGCTCGTTCTGTTAATGGATAAAAAATACACAAAACATCTATGAAAATGGGAGGGAAGACAGTTTAAGACAGTTTGCCCCTTTGCAGGTCAGATAAACTGTACCTTACATCATATTAAAGTCCCATATTGTGTTTATTTCCAGGCGCATACATGTATTTATTTCCAGGCGCATACATGTATTTTGGGTTTCTACTAGAACATATTTACATGCTTTAATGTTAAAATGTTATGTTTAAAATGTATGTTTAAAAAGGACATCATTTTTCTCATACTGTCCGTCTGTATACTATATTCTCCCTCTGTTTAAAAAACGCTCCGTTTTAGCGCCTGTCTCTTTAAGCCCCTCCCCTGAAAAAGACGAGTTTGCCCTGATTGGTCACCGTTTCCGGGTCTTCCACATCTGCGCTCTTGAAGTCTCTGCACTGCCATTGCAGCTGGGGAATGACTTTACCGGCACTGTAGCAGCACTTTCTACCTATATATAGTATAGTTGTGACATTACAACCATACAGAAGTCCTGATGGCTCATTTAAAGGCACAGGTTTTGAATACAGGCTGTGTGCATTTCTCTATGGATTGAGCATTTATATTTATATAGCACCTTAACCTGCTCTATAATTGAAAAAAAAAACATGGATATCTCACTTTTTTACAATATAGGACCTTTAAAAACAATTGTGGTGGATGATGGTATCTACTCTTGTTGTTTTGAACAGCTTTTTCACATTTGTCTTACACTTGGATTAGTTTGACAGACGCACAGTAACTGATGAGGCATTTTTACTACAAGATTTATTAGTCTGCAGTTCAGGCAACTGTCACCTCTCAGTGCTACGATTCACTCTGCTGTTGTGTGGAACGGCAGGCCAAGCAGAACTAATGAGAAACAGCTCGGCTCACCGTCTGGCTGTCTTTCACCCCTTTTGGTTTCCCCAAAATAATGACATCATACTACAATGGATTTCAAGATTGTTAACGGGTGCAAAGTTGTAAATGATGAAGCAGATGAAGTCAGGATGAGGTTTTCCTTCGACAATGGAGTTGGAACATTTTGCTGTTACCTGTCATCTAGTGTTACTACAATACTTTTGAGTGACTGTAAGCCAATTTGTATTGTGCTTTTCTTAAAGTTGCTCCAAAGAATACTTGTATAGTATTCACAACTTTACCGTTTTGATTGACAGTTCTCATTGCCGTCATTTACAGCCGCAGCAGGCAGCTGTTTTTTGGAAAAAAATATATACGGCGGGAATGGCAAAAGACAAATAATTATTTGATCCCATTTGAATTGAGCCATGGATTACACATATGATGTCAATTTAAAAGATTATTTTGCAAGTGAAAGTCTCAGTTTGTTGTAAAACTGTTGAAGTATAAGACTTTAAAAATACATAATTAAAACCACTACTCACTCAAAAGTCGCATAAGTGACGTCTCACTAAGGCTATCATGCTTGTGTGTATCGTGCAGGCATGTAACGTTACTCACAATTCCCGGCTGATAAAAAGACGCTGGATAAAACACATCAAGTAAGATAACATTACATGTGGGACATAGCTAAGCAAGGCCCCAGACTGAAGTAGGTGGGTCATTTTATATTGTATTATATTTTATTGCTATATTTTAGATGTTGCACATTTTTATGTATTAGATTGTAACTAGATTTTACCGTTTACTGTTGGAGTAAGCCTGAGATGTAACCCCTACATACCACCAGGTGGGCGCCGCCAGCACTGAAGACAATGATTGTTATTCCACCAGCCGAGACGCAGGACATCCCAGAAGTGTGCGGGAAGCAGCTCTCCGCAAAAAATACGCATTAGGTTTATTTTTGACGTAATCTGCTGGGCGTTCAACAGGGAGTGGAATGGCTAGAGCTTGAGTCGGGCAGGCAGTGGCCCCAGTGTTGTGCACATGGCGGAAGACGAAACAAAACCGGAACGTGGCACATCCGCACCAGAGTAAAAATGGTATTGCAAATGTCTGCTCCACTGTAATCTCGCTTTGCCAGACCCTCCTCTAAAGCGCACTGAAGGAGGGTCTGGCTACTCCACATAGCATTCGGGGACGGGAGGAAAACGTGTTCTGGTTTAATGGCATTTCTTTAAACCAATCACAATCGTCATGGGCAGCGCTAAACTCCACACAGAGCCGCTGCAAAATAGAAAACTCAGATTAGACAGATAGTCTAGCTAGCTGTCTGGATTTACCCTGCAGAGATCTGAGGAGCAGTTAACCATAGTCCTCATTAAACCACCAAATTTAAATTCCAACACAAAGAAAGCGGAAGGAAACGGAAAATACAGGCATCCGGCAGAATTTCGTGTACTGTAACTGCTGTGCATATGACGAAGAAGAACTTGAACTTAAAAGTTCTCCCAATGCGTCTGCTGTGTACAAGTGTACAGTAGATGCGAATGCTGGCTTACAATCAAGTTTATAGAAATGTGTTTTTAGTTATGACATTACATGTTTACACGGTTTGATAAATGGACTTCCTCTAATGAGTTAGTGGAAATGATTGGGGGCACTCAGGAGTAAATCACTCATTACTTTATGTCTTATAATGTGGGCTCTAAAACAGTCAAGGACACTTCTGTATACACAGTGGCAACAAACTAATCCTGACCTAGTCATTACATTCATCATTATGCAAACCACATGACTGACTCACACCCCCCCCACCCTAAAACACATTCTCAAATGCCTCGTGAACATTCTGTCATTTCCATATTACGCTTTCCTGAATGAAACAAACATTTACGAAAAAGGAAAGGAGCGCTTTGAAGTAAAGGCAACACAACAGTCACATAGTTAGAAGGAAGGAAAGCCACATCCATTCAAAGCTTAGATAAACACATGGATGCGTCTGCTGCTGAGGTGCCAGCTTTCCTAAACATGTCCAGTAAGCTATCACTCAACTCTGCACAAAAAAAGCTACTTTACTCTTAACGACAGAGTATGCAGAAGCATATTGGAAAGAAAGAATCTCAAAGTCTCCATTGTAACTTCTGGAGCCATGTGTCTGATCCTGAGCGGGATAATGCCGGCACCATTTATGTGTTCCTTTTAAAACTTTATGTATCCTGTAAAGGTTGACTGACCATGAAATACATACAAATTTTGCAATTTACAGTGTACAGTTTTTAGTGTTTTATTAGTGGTTAATGTGCACCTCCACGGAAGTGACTCCGCAGCTCCAAACTTATCACAAACTGTCTTAGCAAAGCAGTTTTAGGAGGAAGTGAGAGCTTGACACCAAAACAAAACTGAGAAGTGGTCAGTAACATTTCACCATCATGTATGCCATGTGATCTTTTTATGTTTTTGCTATGTGTTGCATTTCATGCCATAATTATACTTTGTCTTTCACCAAGGGATGGGTTCTAAATAGTTTTATATCAAGTGCCCTTTTTAGGTTTTCACCGCAAGTGCTAATTATATAAAAACCTTGTACGCATTTCAGGTTTATACCAATGCCTTTGGGGACATGAATTATTATTATATCTAAATTAGCAACAACTAGACACTTGGATGACATGTTTGTGTGGAAAACAATGGTGGTGACCAGCAGGAAAACAAATCAAAATGTTGTCAAGCAGCTGTGAAAGAAGACAGGAAGGAAGGAAGGAAATAGGTGAGTGAAAGAAAGGAAATCCTTGCTGGCAAATTAGTAAATGAAATACAAGGATGGCTAATATGACATCAGTGTTAGGTCTGTCTTTATTGTTATTTCTATATCTTTTTGATTATCTGCAGCTATTTCTGTCGCTACATGTTTGATTCTGACATTAGCCCCCCTCCCCCATATCAGTTTGCCTCTGTAGGCCTATAGGCCTTCCAGACTTATTGTCATAGCGTAGACTAGAACTAGGCTATCATAAGCTGCTTTCCGACCGGAGGGATTTTTGCAGTTCCTAGAACATAAAATTCCTAGAACCCTTTTTTTCTCGTGTTCCGACTGGACCAATTTGGGGATTTTTAAGTCCCTCTGGCCGCAGTTCCTGTAACTCTTTCAGCTCCTACTTCAGGGCAGGGTCTTTTCTCTTTTCCCTTTTCATCATATGAACATAGGTCAACGAGGGTCGGGTTTCCGGTACAGACAGACCAACAATGGGACAATTTTAACAATTTTCTTATTCATCACTAATTTCACTTCTGACAATGTTTTGAAATTAACTGTTTAGATTTTGAATATAGGCAGTCTTGCGAAAAGTGATGCCAAATTGACAATTTGCTTCAAAGTTTTCGGAGTTGAGAAGCTCCATGAAGTGAGGCGACAGCCAGCAGGCGCCTGCCTCTGCCGCTAGCTCGTCGCTCGGCCAGTCATGCTCAGAGACCACGAGGTACGCTGGAGGTCTCTCAGACCAGTCTCGTAAATAAGAGGCTTTTATTTCGCTGTTGATGGTTCGTTTGTTTAAATATCACAACACATGTCCATCATAAGATTAACGGCAACCTCTGGTTAACTGTCTTTTCGGAGTTAAACTCCACAAGTGTGTCCTGCGGCTGGCTGGCCGTCACACACACACACACACACACACACACACACACACACACACACACACACACACACACACACACACATATACACACACACACACACACACACACACACACATATGTCCACAGCGCAGCAGGCAGAGGCAGGGGAGAGAGAGATACCCGTTTCTCTTCGGGAGACTTGTTTAAATTATGGCAAATATGCTATATACATTAGATTTAGTATTTAGTTCATACTTTTTTTTGGTGTATTTGTTTTCTGATTTTAATGCTATAAAGACCATTGCCATGCTTGCATCACTCCCTTACCCCTCCTACCAGCCCCTATGGCCACTTGGCCAGTGCAAATGCAATTGGAAAAAAACGGTTTTGGGGGAGAGTAGTTAGTAGATCTGTTTAGAAGTGGACTTTTCCTATAACTACGTTCCTGTAACTACGTGTTCGGAAAGCGGCTATAGATTGTATTCAGTCTGTGAGAACTAGCTGTAATATAAGTCTAATTAACGATAAAATCTAAATCTCTTTCTATATATTGTCATGTTCAACCATCTAAACCAATTAGTTCTTAGATCAGGGAAGAGCCAGGGGTTTCCAGTGTTGCCAACTTGGCGACTTTTGTAGCTACAGTAGCTAATCCAAGCTAATTTTGTATTTGTTGTTTAGCTTGTTAGCCACAGTAGCTAATTCCAGCTAACCTTGGATGTGTGTTGTTTAGCTTGTTAGCTACGTTACAGCCTTTCTACCTTAATCGTTGTCATGACTTATGTGTCGGGCCTGCCTGTTTAGTCATCATGATTTAGCAGCTATCTTGGACCAAACAGGTGCTTGAGTTGAGCTATATGCAGCTGCTGATCTGCTTGGAGACCAATAACAAGGAAAACAAACATGAACATTTAGATTAAAAAAACATCAGTCAACACATAACATTTTTATTTGTGGAAGCATTTTTAGTCAAACGTGAAACAGCGCAGATATGATGGGTTCTAGTGGGACTTGCCCGTCCCATTAACTTCAATAGAACTGGCACCAAAAGTCTGACACCAATGCAAAATTCTAACCACGTATAACTCCTGTAAGTTCCCTTGTACAGTATAGCTTATCATAGCTAACAATAGTTTGTGTGGCCTGCTATTACACATGATTAAAATGCTGTATTAAGTAGATAGCAGTGACTTGTATTATAAAGACGCTAAAGACAAAACAGTTTGAAACAAAAATAATTGTCTTTCTTACTTTCTTTGCTTCTCTTTCTCCCAGTCTCTGTCATGCTCACAAATGCTAAAATAGAGACAGACAGACACACACACACACACACACACACACACACACACAAACACTGCTCACATTTCTAATCATTAGGTGTAATCTAAACTGCCTCACTCAATTAGGTCAGCACCATTTCCTTCAGTGTGACCTGCATATCTCCTGACCTGTGTTTCACACTGCTGAGGGAAATGACTCAGGCTTATGGACCATATTATACTGTTGTCTGCTGTTTCAGGAGAATTGAAAATAAATAATGTAAATAAATAAATAAAACAACAAAACCACACCAACAAAAGGGCCGTTCTGATCAAAAAGGGAGGAAGTAAATGGGTTTTGTCTGTAGGTTAACATTACAAAACATGGCAATTTGTGGCTTCTTTTTCCACAGTCTACACTACCATGGCTGCTTTTGATTTGACAGACCTACCTTCTGTTCACATGCACAAAGTCACGCATTGCCAGACCTTCCTCCACAGCGCTGCGGAGGAGGGTCTGGCAAGTCCACACAGCATTCTGGAGTGGGAGAAAAACATGCTCTGGTTTATTGGCATTTCTTTAAACCAATCACAATAGTCTTGGGCGTCACTAAGCGCTGTATGGACAACGGCGCTTCTGCAAAATAGCCTCGGGAAGGAACTTGTTTTGATGGAACATGCATTTTCAAAGGTTGTTTTAATCGTGCAACAGAAAACTCAGATTGGACAGATAGTCTAACTAGCTTTTTGGATTTACCTTGCAGAGATCTGAGAAAAGGTTAACCATAGTCCTCATAAATCGACCAGTTTAAAATGCCAACACCCAGAAAACCCATGGTAACGGATATCTGGCCTAAATTAGTGAAATCCAGCGGAATTTCCATCGGCAACGGAGCAATCCCGGAGGTGGAACGACGTGGATATAGACTAACATGCACATGATATCACCTTCTTGATGTGGTATCGTAAGTGACCTAATTTTAAGTATGTGCATGCAGACTTACGTACAATAACCAGGTTTGAATAATGTCTTCAACCAAAACTCTGATTATGCGAAACATGGTTAGAATTAATCAGGTACTGCTTCTACTTTTAGAATTTGCCGTTTATGGGCGCTTTCATACATAGTTCGGTGGACTCGGTGCGATTCGGGGGTTGTTGCATTTTTGGTTTGCTTTCACGCTGCACTTTGTCAAACGCACCAAACACTGTAAACAAATGTCACGCGATCGAGGCGGTTGCTTGCTTATTGGACAGAATATCCGAAACTCGCCAACACTTCTGGTCTCACAAATAATGGCGCAACACCAAATGTATAATGTCTTAGGTTTTCTGGTTCTGCTTTAGAGTTTCTAATATTTTAGAAGAAGGCGAACAATATACAATAATAATATCATTGTGCATCTCTAATGCCTCTTTCGTTCTTTGTCAGTGTGCCTGTCTGTGTCGTCTTTGTCTGTTTATCTTGACATCATGCACCTGATACCACTTCCTGGTAAACCTGTCAACACTCAGGTTCACATGAACAGTGTAATATGAATAAGAATTTATCAGAATATAACCAGGGCCTGGTTACATGACTCAGAGCACTGTTTTACATCGCAAACATCACATTCATAATTTCCCTAAACAACAGCAAGACATTTTGTCGACAAGATGTTTCACCTTGCAGCGTCTTAGGGATGTCTGACTGAGTACTGTGCTGATTTCAAGGTAGAGTGATTTGGACTTTGACTGGGATTTGTACAGAGAAAGCACAACCTACTGGTAGGTTGGAGGTACTGTAACTGTCTGGCATTCACAGCGAGTGGAAATTTAGACTGCTGAGTCTGATGTGTGACTACAGTATGTGATACATTATACTTACTGCTTACAGAAGTGTGTGTGTGTGTGTGTGTGTGTGTGTGTGTGTGTGTGTGTGTGTGTGTGTAAGAGAGAGAGAGAGAGAGCGAGAGGTAACTGTCTGACTGTATCATATAGAGCTCAACGGTGACCGCCCACTTTTTTAATGGCTCTGTTTTTTCCTTTTTCATTGACGTTTCAAAAATTGCTTTTATAAAGAGTTTTAAGCCTAGAGCCAAGCCAACCAGCTACGAGATCATTCGTGAATACAAAACATTTGATTCGGCGCAAAAAAAAACATTTTAAAAATGGCAAAAAAAGGCAATACTGTGTAGACAAACTATCATAGACTTGAATGGTAGAAGCTCGATTTGGCCGTTCGCGGTTTTCATGGGTACAGTAAATGTTTCCATGGTAACAGCGAGTTGGACCAATCAGAGACGGTGCTACTACACTTAGGATTGTGGGTAGTGTAATTGTTCTCCATAAGATTGTGAATAAAACATATTTCTCTTAATACAAGGTTGATTTCATATGGACTTCTAGCTTTTACAGGAGCAGAAACTTCCGTTACACAACCTCATAGCTTGTGGTCAGTCTACCTTGGATGGTTTAGACATTATGGCTAATAATCAAATCCTTATGGAGAAAATCAATGGGATTTTTACTTCCGGTACAACACTGTTGAGCTGTATTAAAGCTTGGTAAAGGGTCAGAATGGAAACTATTATGAAATAGCAGTTAAATTTAAATTTTAAATTTCTTTTTTTTTAAATAAGATAGTATTTTTTTAAATTAGATAGTATTTTAAATTTAAAAAAATGAATTCCCAAATTGTCACTGGATAGATTAAAAACATATTTTTTTTATGTTTTTACCGGAAAATGATGTATCTATCTATGATTGTATCTTCTTGAAACTAAATGATAGCCTATATTTCCAAATAATTAATTTAGCAGTGTTTTATCACCATAAACAAGCATTCAAACATGAGATAGAAATTTCACACAAGGTGACTGAGCATGAAGGACTTTTTGAATGAAATATAAGTGGGGGAAAAAAATCCAGTTTTGCTGCACTTACAGACATGAAAAAAGAAATGGCCTTTGCAGTCGTCAGAGATTTTTCTTACATTTATTTCTAATAAGCAGGATATATATACAATCAATTTAGGAAGGGGAATCTCTACATATGCTGCAGCAGAGACTCACAATTTACACTTGTACATATACAATATTACTACATACATTTCCTTGTTTTAGAAAATGGTTTTCAATGTCACTAGAATGTTGACTGCAATAGCTCTCATAACTTTCAATTAAGTAATTGTGATTGGGAAAAGTCAATACAAAGTAATGTGTAGGGCTGACTTACATGCAAGTATTCTTGGACTTGAATTGCATTAGAGTTCATGTATTGCGATGAGTTTAGGAAGAGGTAAAAAAAACAAACAAAAAAAAAACATAATAAATAACCAGGACACAAATTCCACAGATTTTTTTTTATTTGAAACAGAATAATCCTATCTATGGTTATTCTGTATAGGTGTTATTTTTTGCAAATCATTTTATGACAAAGAAACGCTTTGATTTCTTACCAGCACTATTGATCCAGCACATATATATTGGAACATTTTTAAAAGATCACGGTAACTGATTTTTAAAAGACCACGGTAACTGTTGCTAGCACCTATTAGCAACAGTTACTGTGATCTTTTAAAAAATGGTCCAAATACACAGACCAAAAGAACAAAGTCCTGCTTAAACTGGTCACGGCCATCAAGTCAACTGAGAGCAAACAGCAGTTGCCTGGGAACAAGAGGAAACAAATCCCATGTCTCGCAAAGTGAGTCTGTCTGACGGACTGCTACTGCACAACATGTCAGCTTTTACCTGTCTGACTTTGTTCTGTATAGTCCTTATTTACAAATCTCTTCAGGTAGCATCTTGATGCAAAGTGAAATTCTCAGGCTGGAGAAATAAATGAGAGGCCCTTTTTTGTCTTCCATGTTACTCAGTGTGCTGGATCTAAGGATGCTGACTCAATAGTGCTGGTAAGAAATCAAAGAGTTTCTTTATTATAAAATGATTTGCAAGAAATAACCCTAACACCCAACCACTGACTTCCTCTCATGTTCTGAAAAACTTCCTTTTTTATTTTTATTAGAATCCCACTTGTATTTAGTTCGAGTCAATGCAGTCAATCTTCTTAGAGCTGCAAAGATTAATTGATTAGTTATCAACTATTAAATTAATCTGCAACTTTTTTGATTAACCAGTTTGAAAAAAATGTCAATATTCTCTGATTCCCGCTTCTTAAATGTAAATATTTTCTAGTTTCTTCACTCCTCTGTGACAGTAAACTGTCTTTGAGTTGTGGACAAAACAAGACATTTGAGGACGTCATATTGGGCTTTGTGAAACTGCTCAATATTTGTCACCATTTATTTCAGACATTTTATAGACCAAATAACTTATGGATAAATCGAGAAAGAGATTTATTCATCGACAAGAAAATTATTGGGTAACACTTTACTTGAAGGTATCGACATAATCGTGACATGACACTGTCATGAACGTTAAATTTCTTTGGAGTGTACTTATTAAGACAACTTCACATTAACCAGGATGACATTATGTCAAGTTGTCATGACAAAGACATCCCAAACAAATGTAATGTCAACTTGTCATGACCAAGACCACTTCTGGTAATGTCACTTTGATTAATGTCAAGTTGTCATAATCAAGACAACCCAAACAATGTCAACTTGTCATGACAAAAACCAAATGACACTTAATGACAGAAGTCATAAATGTTTATGACTTGTTTATAATGTTTATGACACGTTCATGACAGGGTCATGTCATAGCTATGACAGGGTCATGTCATAGCTATGACAGTGTCATGTCACGATTATGTTGATACCTTCAAAAGTGTTACCAATTATTGTTAGTTGCAGCTTTAAATCTTCAAAAGAGTATTGTCCTTAACATTTTGTACCTACAATAACAAACTGTAAATACACTTGAACGAAGCACCTGCAAAGTGTAAGTTAATTTGCTTTGTCATGGAACAATTGAGTAATGATGAAAGGTAAAACTCCCCTTTGTCTTTTGTTTCAGCTGGCTGGACTGTGTCAGGTAACATAATCTTTCAGACGGGTTCCCACTGTCAACTCCTCTGTCACGGCGCATTCCTGAATACTGTTAACCTTCGCTGTTCTGTGACTCCCTGCAGCAGAATGGCCAAGGGAAAGAAAATCAAACAGGCTAAAAGTAAGACCATCACCTTGAAAGAGGCTCAGAACTGTGTGGAGTTGACTCTGGATGGTGTACGTCGTCTGAACCTCAGTTTCAAGGAAGTTGCCACGGTGCCGAAGTGCCTCCAGAAGCTGTGTGAAATGGATGAACTGGACCTGAGCAGGAACCTGATTGCAAAGGTCCCGGACTTTATTGGCAATTTCATCAGAATCCGTGTTTTGGATCTGCACAGCAATTATGTGGGTATGACACAATATTTTGGAACACATGCTTCAAAAGGCATCTTTGGTTAAATTGACTATATGCCTTTGTTAACTGACATGATATTTGATACAAAACAGCTGTTTAATGTACAGTATGGCTCCGAAGAAGCTTTGGCGGGTCTAAGAGTGTAATCCCTATGATGTCATCAGGGTTATACTTGGGCTTGGAGTCTATACAGATTTATAATCAAAAGTCTGAGCTGCCCCATAAGGCAACACATACCTAAATTATAGAAAAGGATGTTTGTCAAAGACTCTCACTATTTTCAACATACTATAATATGACTTTTTTTTGTCTCTTTTTGACAAAACATGCTGACTTTTTTTTCAATATACTACTATGTATAGCATGCCATACTATGACTAGTCACAATATACTATGACTTTTTTCGACATACCATACTATGACTTTTTCATGACTTTTTTTGACATACTATACTATGACTTTTTTGACTTTTTTGACATGCTATACTATGACTTTTTCCTATATACTATACTATGACTTTTTCATGACTTTCTTCTTCGACTTTTTTTTGACATACTATACTATGACTTTTTTATGACTTTTTTCGACATACTATACTGTGACTTTTTTTGCATTTTTTCGACATACAAAACTGTAACTTGTTGTTTAGCTCAGTCTGTTGGGAAACTGGTTGTGGTGTCTAAAGTTGGGGATTTGATTCCCATCATGAGGTTTCTGGAGGAAAGTCACACTTTACTGACTTTTTTCAAACGGTGATCATGAACTTTTATGTTTTTTCGAGATACTATACTATAACATTTTTATGACTTTTTTCGGCATAATATACTATGACTTTTTCCGATATACTATAATATGACTTATTCATGACTTTCTTCATCGACTTTTTTCGACATACTATACCATGACTTTTTCAGACATACGTATATACTATACATACTATACATACTATACTATGAAGTTTTTATGACTTTTATTCGGCAATCTATACTATGACGTTTTTATGACTTTTATTCAACATACTATACTATGACGTTTTTATGACTTTTATTCGACCTACTATACTATGACGTTTTTATGACTTTTATTCGGCAATCTATACTATGACAATTTTATGACTTTTATTCGGCAATCTATACTATGATGTTTTTATGACTTTTATTCGACATACTATACTGACGTTTTTATGACTTTTTTCAACATACTATACTATGACTTTTTTGACTTTTTTCGACATGCTATACTATGACTTTTCCATGACTTTCCTCATCGACTTTTTTCGACATACTATACTATGATTTTTTTATGACTTTTTTCAACATGCAAAACTGTAACTTATTGTTTAGCTCAGTCTGTTACAAAACTGGTTGTGGTGTCTAAGGTTGGGAGTTTGACTCCCATCGTGAGGTTTCCTGAGGAAAGTCACACGTTACTGACTTTGTTCAAACGGTGACCATAAACTTTTATGTTTTTTCGATATACTATACTATGACTTTTCATGATTTTTTTGACATTCTATACTATGACTTTTTCCGACATACCATACTGTGGCGATTTTATGACTTTTTTTGACATACAACACTATGACTTTTTTCGACATACTATACTATGACGTTTTTAGGACTTTTTTGACATAATACACTATTACGTTTTTAGGACTTTTATTCGGCATACTATAGTATGACTTTTTATGACTTTTATTTGGCAGACTATACTATGACGTTTTTATGAATTTTTTTCGACATACTATACCATGACGTTTTTAGGACTTTCATTCGATATACTATACTATGACTTTTTTGCCTTATTTCGACATGCTATACTATGACTTTTCATGATTTTTTTGACATTCTATACTATGACTTTTTTCGACATACCATACTGTGGCGATTTTATGACTTTTTTTGACGTTTTTAGGACTTTTTTCGACATACTATACTATGACGTTTTTAGTACTCTTTTCGACATACTATAGTATGACTTTTTATGAAATTTATTCGACATACTATATAGTATGACGTTTTTAGGAATTTTATTCGATATACTATACTATGACTTTTTTCCTTTTTTCGTCATTCTATACTATGACTTTTTTCGACATACTATACTGTGACGTTTTTATGACTTTTTTTAACATACTATACTATGACTTTTTTTTACTTTTTTTCGATATACTATACTATGACGTTTTTAGTACTTTTTTCGACATACTATACTATTACGTTTTTAGGACTTTAATTCGACATTCTATACTATTACGTTTTTAGGACCTTTATTCGGCATACTACAGTATGACTTTTCATGACATTTTTCGACATACTATACTATGACTTTTTTGCCTTTTTTCGACATTTTATAATATGACGTTTCATGATTTTTTCGACATACTATACTATGACCTTTTTTCGACATACTATGCTATGACTTTTTTCGACATACTATACTATGACTTTTTTCACTTTTTTCAACATTCTATACGATTACGTTTTCAGGACTTTTATTCGGCATACTATACTGTGACGTTTTTATGTTTTTTTTGACATGCTGTACTATGACCTTTTCCGATATACTATACTATGACCTTTTCATGACTTTCCTCATCGACTTTTTTCGACATACTATACTATGATTTTTTATGACTCTTTTCGACATACAAAACTGTAACTTGTTGTTTAGCTCAGTCTGTTAGAAAACTGGTTGTTGTGTCTAAGGTTGGGAGTTTGACTCCCATCATGAGGTTTCCTGAGGGAAGTCAAACATTATTAACTCATTTCAAGCGGTGACCATTAACTTTTATGTTTTTTGATATACTATACTATGACCTTTTCATGACTTTCCTCATCAACTTTTTTCGACATACTATACTATGATTTTTTATGACTCTTTTCGACATACAAAACTGTAACTTGTTGTTTAGCTCAGTCTGTTAGAAAACTGGTTGTGGTGTCTAAGGTTGGGAGTTTGACTCCCATCATGAGGTTTCTTGAGGAAAGTCAAACATTATTAACTAATTTCAAGCGGTGACCATGAACTTTTATGTTTTTTTGATATAATATACTATGACATTTTTATGACTTTTTTCGACATAATATACTATGACTTTTTCCGATATACTATAATATGACTTATTTATGACTTTCTTCATCGACTTTTTTCGACATACTATACTATGACTTTTTCAGACATACTGTACTATGACGTTTTCATGATTTTTTTCGACATACTATACGATGACTTTTTTTTACTTTTTTCGACATACTATACTATGATTTGTTTTTACTTTTTTCGACATTCTATACTATTACGTTTTCAGGACTTTTATTCGGCATACTATACTATGACGTTTTTAAGAATTTTTTCGGCATACTATACTATGAAGTTTTTATGACTTTTATTCAACATACTATACTATGACTTTTTTGCCTTTTTTCGACATTCTATACTATGACTTTTTCGACATACTATACTGTGACGTTTTTATGACTTTTTTCGACATACTATAATATGACCTTTTTCGACATACTATACTATGACTTTTTTAGGACTTTTTTCGACATACTATACTATGACCTTTTTCGACATGCTATACTATGAGGTTTCATGATTTTTTCGACATTCTATACAGTGATGTTTTTATGACTTTTTTTGACATACTACACTGACTTTTTTCGACATACTATACTATGACCTTTTTCGACATACTATACTATGACTTTTTTAGCATTACTATACTATGACTTTTTTCACTTTTTTCGACATACTATACTATGACTTTTTCATAACTTTTTTCAACATACTATACTATGACCTTTTTATGACTTTTTTCAACATACTATACTATGACGTTTTTATGTTTTTTTCGACATGCTATACTATGACCTTTTCCGATATACTATACTATGACCTTTTCAAGACTTTCCTCATCGACTTTTTTCGACATACTATACTATGACCTTTTTATGACTTTTTTCAACATACTATACTATGACATTTTTATGACTTTTTTCGACATAATATAGTATGACTTTTTCCGATATACTATAATATGACTTATTTATGACTTTCTTCATCGACTTTTTTCGACATACTATACTATGACTTTTTCAGACATACTGTACTATGACGTTTTCATGATTTTTTTCGACATACTATACTATGACTTTTTTTTACTTTTTTCGACATACTATACTATGATTTGTTTTTATTTTTTTCGACATTCTATACTATTACGTTTTCAGGACTTTTATTCGGCATACTATACTGTAACGTTTTTAAGAATTTTTTCGACATACTGTACTATGAAGTTTTTATGAATTTTATTCAACATACTATACTATGACTTTTTTGCCTTTTTTCGACATTTTATACTATGACTTTTTCGACATACTATACTGTGACGTTTTTATGACTTTTTTTTGACATACTATACTATGACTTTTTTGACATACTATACTATGACATTTTAGGACTTTTTTCGACATACTATACTATGACCTTTTCGACATGCTATACTATGAGGTTTCATGATTTTTTCGACATTCTATACTATGACTTTTTCGACATACTATACTGTGATGTTTTTATGACTTTTTTTGACATACTACACTATGACCTTTTCGACATGCTATACTATGAGGTTTCATGATTTTTTCGACATTCTATACTATGACTTTTTCGACATACTATACTATGACGTTTTTATGACTTTTATTCGGCAATCTATACTATGACAATTTTATGACTTTTATTCGGCAATCTATACTATGATGTTTTTATGACTTTTATTCGACATACTATACTGACGTTTTTATGACTTTTTTCAACATACTATACTATGACTTTTTTGACTTTTTTCGACATGCTATACTATGACTTTTCCATGACTTTCCTCATCGACTTTTTTCGACATACTATACTATGATTTTTTTATGACTTTTTTCAACATGCAAAACTGTAACTTATTGTTTAGCTCAGTCTGTTACAAAACTGGTTGTGGTGTCTAAGGTTGGGAGTTTGACTCCCATCGTGAGGTTTCCTGAGGAAAGTCACACGTTACTGACTTTGTTCAAACGGTGACCATAAACTTTTATGTTTTTTCGATATACTATACTATGACTTTTCATGATTTTTTTGACATTCTATACTATGACTTTTTCCGACATACCATACTGTGGCGATTTTATGACTTTTTTTGACATACAACACTATGACTTTTTTCGACATACTATACTATGACGTTTTTAGGACTTTTTTGACATAATACACTATTACGTTTTTAGGACTTTTATTCGGCATACTATAGTATGACTTTTTATGACTTTTATTTGGCAGACTATACTATGACGTTTTTATGAATTTTTTTCGACATACTATACCATGACGTTTTTAGGACTTTCATTCGATATACTATACTATGACTTTTTTGCCTTATTTCGACATGCTATACTATGACTTTTCATGATTTTTTTGACATTCTATACTATGACTTTTTTCGACATACCATACTGTGGCGATTTTATGACTTTTTTTGACGTTTTTAGGACTTTTTTCGACATACTATACTATGACGTTTTTAGTACTCTTTTCGACATACTATAGTATGACTTTTTATGAAATTTATTCGACATACTATATAGTATGACGTTTTTAGGAATTTTATTCGATATACTATACTATGACTTTTTTCCTTTTTTCGTCATTCTATACTATGACTTTTTTCGACATACTATACTGTGACGTTTTTATGACTTTTTTTAACATACTATACTATGACTTTTTTTTACTTTTTTTCGATATACTATACTATGACGTTTTTAGTACTTTTTTCGACATACTATACTATTACGTTTTTAGGACTTTAATTCGACATTCTATACTATTACGTTTTTAGGACCTTTATTCGGCATACTACAGTATGACTTTTCATGACATTTTTCGACATACTATACTATGACTTTTTTGCCTTTTTTCGACATTTTATAATATAACGTTTCATGATTTTTTCGACATACTATACTATGACCTTTTTTCGACATACTATGCTATGACTTTTTTCGACATACTATACTATGACTTTTTTCACTTTTTTCAACATTCTATACGATTACGTTTTCAGGACTTTTATTCGGCATACTATACTGTGACGTTTTTATGTTTTTTTTGACATGCTGTACTATGACCTTTTCCGATATACTATACTATGACCTTTTCATGACTTTCCTCATCGACTTTTTTCGACATACTATACTATGATTTTTTATGACTCTTTTCGACATACAAAACTGTAACTTGTTGTTTAGCTCAGTCTGTTAGAAAACTGGTTGTGGTGTCTAAGGTTGGGAGTTTGACTCCCATCATGAGGTTTCCTGAGGGAAGTCAAACATTATTAACTCATTTCAAGCGGTGACCATTAACTTTTATGTTTTTTTGATATACTATACTATGACCTTTTCATGACTTTCCTCATCAACTTTTTTCGACATACTATACTATGATTTTTTATGACTCTTTTCGACATACAAAACTGTAACTTGTTGTTTAGCTCAGTCTGTTAGAAAACTGGTTGTGGTGTCTAAGGTTGGGAGTTTGACTCCCATCATGAGGTTTCTTGAGGAAAGTCAAACATTATTAACTCATTTCAAGCGGTGACCATGAACTTTTATGTTTTTTTGATATAATATACTATGACATTTTTATGACTTTTTTCGACATAATATACTATGACTTTTTCCGATATACTATAATATGACTTATTTATGACTTTCTTCATCGACTTTTTTCGACATACTATACTATGACTTTTTCAGACATACTGTACTATGACGTTTTCATGATTTTTTTCGACATACTATACGATGACTTTTTTTTACTTTTTTCGACATACTATACTATGATTTGTTTTTACTTTTTTCGACATTCTATACTATTACGTTTTCAGGACTTTTATTCGGCATACTATACTATGACGTTTTTAAGAATTTTTTCGGCATACTATACTATGAAGTTTTTATGACTTTTATTCAACATACTATACTATTACTTTTTTGCCTTTTTTCGACATTCTATACTATGACTTTTTCGACATACTATACTGTGACGTTTTTATGACTTTTTTCGACATACTATAATATGACCTTTTTCGACATACTATACTATGACTTTTTTAGGACTTTTTTCGACATACTATACTATGACCTTTTTCGACATGCTATACTATGAGGTTTCATGATTTTTTCGACATTCTATACAGTGATGTTTTTATGACTTTTTTTGACATACTACACTATGACTTTTTTCGACATACTATACTATGACCTTTTTCGACATACTATACTATGACTTTTTTAGCATTACTATACTATGACTTTTTTCACTTTTTTCGACATACTATACTATGACTTTTTCATAACTTTTTTCAACATACTATACTATGACCTTTTTATGACTTTTTTCAACATACTATACTATGACGTTTTTATGTTTTTTTCGACATGCTATACTATGACCTTTTCCGATATACTATACTATGACCTTTTCAAGACTTTCCTCATCGACTTTTTTCGACATACTATACTATGACCTTTTTATGACTTTTTTCAACATACTATACTATGACATTTTTATGACTTTTTTCGACATAATATAGTATGACTTTTTCCGATATACTATAATATGACTTATTTATGACTTTCTTCATCGACTTTTTTCGACATACTATACTATGACTTTTTCAGACATACTGTACTATGACGTTTTCATGATTTTTTCGACATTCTATACTATGACCTTCATCGACATACTATACTATGACCTTTTTCGACATACTATACTATGACTTTTTATAACTTTCATTCGGCATACTATACTATGACGTTTTTACGACTTTCATACGACATACTATACTATGACGTTTTTATGACTTTTTTCAACAAACTATACTATGACTTTTTTAGGACCTTTTTCGACATACTATACTATGACTTTTTCATAACTTTTTTCGACATACTATACTATGACTTTTTCAGACATACTATACTGTGACATTTTTATGACTTTTTTTGACATACTACACTATGACTTTTTTCGACAAACTATACTATGACCTTTTTCGACATACTATACTATGACTTTTTTTTACTTTTTTCGACATACTATACTATGACGTTTCATGATTTTTTCGACATTCTATACTATGACTTTTTTCGACATACTATACTGTGACATTTTTATGACTTTTTTTGACATACTACACTATGACTTTTTTCGACAAACTATACTATGACCTTTTTCGACATACTATACTATGACTTTTTTGACTTTTTTGGACATACTATACTTTTACTTTTTTCGACATACTATGCTGACTTTTTTCGACATATTATACTATGACTTTTTTATCACTTTTTTCAATATACTATACTATGACGTTTTTTTGACTTTTGTCGACATACTATACTATGACGTTTTCATGTTTTTTTCGACATGCTATACTATGACCTTTTCCGATATACTATACTATGACCTTTTCAAGACTTTCCTCATCGACTTTTTTCGACATACTATACTATGACCTTTTTATGACTTTTTTCAACATACTATACTATGACATTTTTATGACTTTTTTCGACATAATATAGTATGACTTTTTCCGATATACTATAATATGACTTATTTATGACTTTCTTCATCGACTTTTTTCGACATACTATACTATGACTTTTTCAGACATACTATACTGTGACGTTTTTATGACTTTTTTTTGACATACTATACTATGACTTTTTTCGACATACTATACTATGACATTTTAGGACTTTTTTCGACATACTATACTATGACCTTTTTCGACAAGCTATACTATCAGGTTTCATTATTTTTTCGACATTCTATACTATGACTTTTTCGACATACTATACTGTGATGTTTTTATGACTTTTTTTAACATACTACACTATGACCTTTATCGACATACTATACTATGACCTTTTTCGACATACTATACTATGACTTTTTATAACTTTCATTCGGCATACTATACTATGACGTTTTTATGACTTTCATACGACATACTATACTATGACGTTTTTATGACTTTTTTCAACAAACTATACTATGACTTTTTTAGGACTTTTTTCGACATACTATACTATGACCTTTTTCGACATACTATACTATGACTTTTTCATAACTTTTTTCGACATACTATACTATGACCTTTTTCGACATACTATACTATGACTTTTTCATAACTTTTTTCGACATACTATACTATGACTTTTTTCGACATACTATACTATGACATTTTAGGACTTTTTTCAACATACTATACTATGACCTTTTTATGACTTTTTTCAACATACTATATACTATGACGTTTTCATGTTTTTTTCGACATGCTATACTATGACCTTTTCCGATATACTATACTATGACCTTTTCAAGACTTTCCTCATCGACTTTTTTCGACATACTATACTATGACATTTTTATGTTTTTTTCGAAATGCTATACTATGACCTTTTCCGATATACTATACTATGACCTTTTCATGACTTTCCTCATCGACTTTTTCGACATAATATATTATGATTTTTTATGACTCTTTTCGACATACAATAATGTAACTTGTTGTTTAGCTCAGTCTGTTAGAAAACTGGTTGTGGTGTCTAAGGTTGGGAGTTTGACTCCCATCATGAGGTTTCCTGAGGAAAGTCAAACATTATTAACTCTTTTCAAGCGGTGACCATAAACTTTTATGTTTTTTAAATATAATATACTATGACATTTTTATGACTTTTTTAGACATAATATAGTATGACTTTTTCCGATATACTATAATATGACTTATTTATGACTTTCTTCATCGACTTTTTTCGACATACTATACTATGACTTTTTTTTACTTTTTTCGACATACTATACTATGATTTGTTTTTACTTTTTTCGACATTCTATACTATTACGTTTTCAGGACATTTATTCGGCATACTATACTGTAACGTTTTTAAGAATTTTTTCGACATACTATACTATGAAGTTTTTATGACTTTTATTCTACATACTATACTATGACTTTTTTGCCTTTTTTCGACATTCTATACTATGACTTTTTCGACATACTATACTGTGAAGTTTTTATGACTTTTTTTTGACATACTACACTGACTTTTTTCGACATACTATACTATGACCTTTCTCGACATACTATGCTATGACTTGTTTCGACATACTATACTATGACTTTTTTGACTTTTTTCGACATACTATACTTTTACTGTTTTCGACATACTATGCTATGACTTTTTTCAACATACCATACTATGACGTTTTTAGGACTTTTATTCGGCATACAATACCATGACATCTGTAGGACTTTTTTCGACATACTATACTACGACGTTTTTAGGACTTTTATTCGGCATTCTATACCATGACGTCTTTAGGCCTTTTTTCGACATACTATACTATGAAGTTTTTCTGACTTTTATTCGACATACTATACTATGACCTTTTTTCAACATACTATGCTATGACTTTTTTAGCATTAATATACTATGACTTTTTTCACTTTTTTCGATATACTATATTATGACGTTTTTCGACATGCTATACTATTCTTTTTATGATTCGTCAACATGCTATACTATGACTTTTTTACTTTTTTCGACATACTATACTATTACGTTTTTAGGAATTTTTTCGACATACTATACTGTGACGTTTTTATGACTTTTTTTTGACATACTATACTACGACGTTTTTAGGACTTTTATTCGGCATACTATATCATGACGTCTTAAGGACTTTTTTCGACATACTATACTTTTACTTTTTTCGACATACTATGCTATGACTTTTTTCGACATACCATACTATGACGTTTTTCGACATGCTATACTATTACTTTTTATGATTTTTTCAACATGCTATACTATGACTTTTTTGACTTTTTTCAACATAATATACTATGATGTTTTTAGGACTTTTTTCGACATACCATACTATGACGTTTTTAGGACTTTTATTCGGCATACTATACCATGACGTCTGTAGGACTTTTTTCGACATACTATACTACGACGTTTTTAGGACTTTTATTCGGCATACTATACCATGACGTCTTTAGGCCTTTTTTCGACATACTATACTATGAAGTTTTTATGACTTTTATTCGACATACTATACTATGACTTTTTTGCCTCTTTTCGACATGCTATAATATGACGTTTCATTATTTTTTCGACATACTATACTATGACCTTTTTTCAACATACTATGCTATGACTTTTTTAGCATTACTATACTATGACTTTTTTCACTTTTTTCGATATACTATACTATGACGTTTTTCGACATGCTATACTATTCTTTTTATGATTTGTCAACATGCTATACTATGACTTTTTTTACTTTTTTCGACATACTATACTATTACGTTTTTAGGAATTTTTTCGACATACTATACTATGACGTTTTTATGACTTTTATTAGATATACTATAGTATGACTTTTTTTGCCTTTTTTCGACATGCTTTACTATGACGTTTCATGATTTTTTCAACATTCTATACTATGACTTTTTTCGACATACTATACTGTGACGTTTTTATGACTTTTTTTTGACATACTATACTATGACATTTTAGGGCTTTTATTCGACATACTATACCATGACGTCTGTAGGACTTTTTTCGACATACTATACTACGACGTTTTTAGGACTTTTATTCGGTATACTATACCATGACGTCTTTAGGACTTTTTTCGACATACTATACTTTTACTTTTTTCGACATACTATGCTATGACTTTTTTCGACATACTATACTCTGACTTTTTTCACTTTTTTCGATATACTATACTACGCCGTTTTTCGACATACTATACTATTACTTTTTATGATTTTTTCAACATGCTATACTATGATTTTTTTGACTTTTTTCGACATACTATACTATGACGTTTTTATGACTTTTTTCGACATACTATACTATGAAGTTTTTATGACTTGTTTCGACATACTATACTATGACGTTTTTAGGACTTTTATCCGGCATACTATACCATGACGTCTTTAGAACTTTATTCGACATTCTATAGTATGACTTTTTATGACTTTTTTCGAAATACTATACTATGACTTTTTAGGACTTTTTTCGACATGCTATACTATGACGTTTCATGATTTTTTCGACATTCTATACTATGACTTTTTCGACATACTATACTGTGATGTTTTTATGATTTTTTTTGACATACTACACTATAACTTTTTTCGACATACTACACTATGACTTTTTTCGACATACTATACTATGACCTTTTTCGACATACTATAATATGACTTTTTCATGACTTTTTTTCGACATACTGTACTATGACATTTTTCGACATACTATACTATGACTTTTTAGGACTTTTTTCGACATACTATACTATGACGTCTTTAGAACTTTTTTCGACATACTTTAGTATGACTTTTTATGAATTTTATTCGGCATTCCATACTATTAAGTTTTTAGGAATTTTTTCGACATACTATACTATGACTTTTTTTTACTTTTTTTGACATACTATACTATGACGCTTTTAGGACTTTTTTCGACATACTATAGTATGACGTTTTATGACTTTTATTCGGCATACTATACTATGACTCTTTTTGACATACTAGACTAAGACTTTTTTTGACTTTTTTCGATATACTATACTATTACTTTTTCGACTTTTATTCGACATACTATAATATGACTTTTTGCCTTTTTTCGACATGTTATACTATGATGTTTCATGATTTTTTCGACATTCTATACTATGACTTTTTTCGACATACTATACTGTGACATTTTTATGACTTTTTTTGACATACTACACTATGACTTTTTTCGACAAACTATACTATGACCTTTTTCGACATACTATACTATGACTTTTTTGACTTTTTTGGACATACTATACTTTTACTTTTTTCGACATACTATGCTGACTTTTTTCGACATATTATATTATGACTTTTTTATCACTTTTTTCAACATACTATACTATGACGTTTTTTTGACTTTTGTCGACATACTATACTGTGACGTTTTTATGATTTTTTCGACATGCTATACTATGACGTTTTTATGACTTTTTTCGACATACTATACTATGACTTTTTCATTACTTTCTTTATCGACGTTTTTCGACATACTTAATATGACTTTTTTATGACTTTTTTCGACATAATATACTATGACTTTTCCTCACTTTTTTTGACATACTATACTATGACCTTTTTTGACATACTATTCTATGACATTTTTGACTTTTTTTGACATACTGTACTATGACGTTTTTATGATTTTCGACATAGAAAAGAAGTGTTACTTGTTGTTTAGCTCAGTCTGTTTGAAAACTAGTTGTGGTGTATAAGGTTGGGATTTTCATTCTTTTTTCAGTCTTTTGACTTTTTTCAAACAGTGACTATAAACTTTTTTTATAGTCATACTATGTATGAACTTTTACGACATACTATACTATGACTTTTTCATGATTTCTTTCGACATACTACATTATGACTTTTTTTGACATACTTTACTATGACTTGTTTCGATATACTATACTATGACTTTTTTCGACACACTATACTATGACCTTTTTTCGACATACTATACTATGACTTTTTTATGACTTTTTTCGACATACTCTACTATGACGTCTATAGGACTTTTTTGACAAACTATAGTATGACTTTTTATGAATTTTATTCGGCATACTATTCTATGACTTTTTTGCCTTTTTTCGACATGCTATACTATGACGTTTCATGTTTTTTTCGACATTCTATACTATGCCTTTTTTCGACATACTATACTATGACTTGTTTCGACATACTATACTATGACTTGTTTCGACATACTATACTATGACCTTTTGTCGACATACTATACTATGACTTTTTTTGACTTTTTTCGACAATATTTACTATGACTTTTTATCACTTTTTTCAACATACTTTACTATGACGTTTTTTTTTACTTTTGTCAACATGCTATACTATGGCGTTTTTCACTTTTTTCGATATAATATACTATGACGTTTTTATGATTTTTTCGACATGCTATACTATGACTTTTTACGATATGCTATATTATGACTTTTTCATGACTATCTTCGACATACCATACCATGAGTTTTTTCGACATACTATACTATGACATTTTTTGGCATACTATACTATGACTTTTTCATTACTTTTTTTCAACAAATAGTATGACTTGTTCTTTAGCTCAGTCTGTTAGAAAGCTGTTTGGCATGTCTAAGTTTTGGAGGATGATTCCCATCATGAGGAATCAATTATTTTTAGTAATATTACCTGAGGAAAGTCACACTATACTGACTTTTTTCGACATACTATATTATGCCTTTTTTATCACTTTTTTCGACATACTATACTATGACTTTTTTGTCACTTTTTTCGACATACTATACTATGACTTTTTTGACTTTTTTCGACATACTATGCTATGACTTTTTCCGACATACTATACTATGACTTTTTTATCACTTTTTTCAACATACTATACTATGACGTTTTGAGGACATTTTTCGACATACTATACTATGACGTTTTTAGGACTTTTTTCGACATACTATACTATGACTTTTTAGGACTTTTTTCGACATACTATACTATGACGTCTATAGGACTTTTTTGACAAACTATAGTATGACTTTTTATGAATTTTATTCGGCATACTGTACTATGACTTTTTTGCCTTTTTTCAACATGCTATACTATGACGTTTCATGTTTTTTTCGACATTCTATACTATGCCTTTTTTCGACATACTATACTATGACCTTTTTCGACATACTATACTATGACTTTTTTGACTTTTTTCTACATACTATACTATGACGTTTTTATGATTTTTTTGACATGCTATACTATGACTTTTTCCGATATGCTATATTATGACTTTTTCATGACTATCTTCGACATACCATACCATGAGTTTTTTCGACATACTATACTATGACATTTTTTGGCATACTATACTATGACTTTTTCATTACTTTTTTTCAACAAATAGTATGACTTATTCTTTAGCTCAGTTTGTTAGAAAACTGTTTGGCATGTCTAAGTTTTGGAGGATGATTCCCATCATGAGGAATTAATAATTTTTAGTAATATTACCTGAGGAAAGTCACACTGTACTGACTTTTTTCGACATACTATATTATGCCTTTTTTGTCACTTTTTCGACATACTATACTATGACTTTTTATGACTTATTTCGACATACTATACTATGACTTTTTTGTCACTTTTTTCGACATACTATACTATGGCTTTTTATGACTTTTTTCAGCACACTATACTGACTTTTTTTCGACATACAATACTATGTATGACCTTTTACGACATACTATACTATGACTTTTTCATGATTTCTTTCGACATACTACATTATGACTTTTTTGACATACTTTACTATGACTTGTTTTGATATACTATACTATGACATTTTTCGACACACTATACTCTGACCTTTTTTCGACATACTATACTATGACTTTTTTATGACTTTTTTCGACATACTATAATCTGACGTTTTTATGACTTTTTTCGACATACTATACTATGACCTTTTTCGACACAGTATACTATGACTTTTTCATAACTTTTTTTGACTTACTATACTATGACTTTTTTCGACATACTATACTATGACCTTTTTTCGACATACTATACTATGACCTTTTTTTTACTTTTTTCGACATGCTATACTATGACGTATATATGACTTTTATTCGATATACTATACTATGACTTTTTTGCCTTTTTTCGACATATTATACTATGACTTGTTTCGACATACTATACTATGACTTTTTTGACTTTTTTCGACATACTATACTATGACTTTTCCATGATTTTTCGACATACTATGCTATGACTTTCTTTGACTTACTGTACTATGACTTGTTTTGACATACTATGACTTTTTCATGATTTTTCGACATACTATGCTATAACTTTCATCGACTTACTTTACAATGACTTGTTTCGACATACTATACTATGACTTTTTTATGACTTTTTTCGACATACTATAATCTGACGTTTTTATGACTTTTTTCGACATACTATACTATGACCTTTTTCGACACACTATACTATGACTTTTTCATAACTTTTTTTGACTTACTATACTATGACTTTTTTCGACATACTATACTATGACCTTTTTTCGACATACTATACTATGACCTTTTTTTTACTTTTTTCGACATGCTATACTATGACGTATATATGACTTTTATTCGATATACTATACTATGACTTTTTTGCCTTTTTTCGACATATTATACTATGACTTGTTTCGACATACTATACTATGACTTTTTTGACTTTTTCCGACATACTATACTATGACTTTTTTATCACTTTTTTCAACATACTATATACTATGACATTTTTTTTACTTTTGCTGACATACTATACTGTGACGTTTTTATGATTTTTTCGACATGCTATACTATGACTTTTTCATGACTTTCTTTATCGACGTTTTTCGACATACTATACTATGACTTTTTTATGACTTTTTTCAACATAGTACTATACTATGACTTTTTTCGACATACTATACTGTGACGTTTTTATGACTTTTTTTGACATACTACACTATGACCTTTTTCGACATACTATATTATGACTTTTTTATCACTTTTTTCGACATATTATACTATGACTTTTTTCGACATAGAGTGTTACTTGTTGTTTAGCTCAGTCTGTTTGAAAACTGGTTGTGGTGTATGAGGTTGGGATTTTCATTCCCATTATGAGGTTACGATTTTTTAAATAAGATTACCTGAGGAAAATCACACTTTACTGACTTTTTTCAAATAGTGACTATAAACTTTTTTGACTTTTTTTGACATACCATGCTTTGACTTTTTTTCAACATACTATACTATGATATTTTTATGACTTTTTTCGACATACTATAATGTGACGTTTTTTCGACATACTATACTATGACCTTTTTTTTACTTTTTTCGACATACTATACTATGACGTCTTTAGGAATTTTTTCGATATACTATACTATGACTTTTTTCGACATACTATACTGTGACGTTTTTATGACTTTTTTTGACATACTATACTATGACGTTTTCATGACTTTTTTCGACATATTATACTATGACTTGTTTCGACATACTATACTATGACTTTTTTGACTTTTTTCGACATACTATGCTATGACTTTTTCCGACATACTATACTATGACTTTTTTATCACTTTTTTCAACATACTATACTATGACGTCTTTATGACTTTTTTTTGACAAACTATAGTATGACTTTTTATGACTTTTATTCGGCATACTATACTATGACGTTTGTAGGACTTTTTTCGACATACCATACTATGACTTTTTAGGACTTTTTTGACAAACTATAGTATGACGTTTCATGTTTTTTTCGACATTCTATACTATGACTTTTTTCGACATACTATACTGTGACGTTTTTATGACATTTTTTGACATACTACACTATGACTTTTTTCGACATACTATACTATGACCTTTTTCGACATACTATACTATGACTTTTTCCGACATACTATAATTATGACTTTTTTATCACTTTTTTCAAGATACTATACTATGACATTTTTTTGACTTTTGTTGACATACTATACTGTGACGTTTTTATGATTTTTTCGACATGCTATACTATGACTTTTCATGACTTTCTTTATCGACGTTTTTCGACATACTATACTATGACTTTTTTATGACTTTTTTCAACATATTATACTATGACGTTTTTATGATTTTTTTCGACATAGAAAAGAAGTGTTACTTGTTGTTTAGCTCAGTCTGTTTGAAAACTGGTTGTGGTGTATAAGGTTGGGATTTTCATTCCCATTATGAGGTTATGATTTTTTAAATAAGATTACCTGAGGAAAATCACACTTTACTGACTTTTTTTAAATAGTGACTATAAAGTTTTTTGACATTTTTTGACATACCATGCTTTGACTTTTTTTCGACATACTATACTATGATGTTTTTATGACTTTTTTCGACATACTATAATGTGACGTTTTTTCGACATACTATACTATGACTTTTTTGCCTTTTTTCGACATATTATACTATGACTTGTTTCGACATACTATACTATGACTTTTTTCGACATACTATACTCTGACGTTTTTATGACTTTTTTTGACATACTACACTATGACTTTTTTCGACATACTATACTATGACTTTTTCATGACTTTTTCGACATATTATACTATGACTTGTTTCGACATACTATACTATGACTTTTTTGACTTTTTTTGACATACTATGCTATGACTTTTTCCGACATACTATACTATGACTTTTTATGAATTTTATTCGGCATACTAAACTATGACGTTTTTAGGACTTTTTTCGACATAATATCCTATGACTTTTTAGGACTTTTTTCGACATACTATACTATGACTTTTTTGACTTTTTTCGACATACTATACTATGACTTTTTGTCACTTTTTTCAATATACTTTACTATGACGTTTTTCACTTTTTTCGATATACTATACTATGACGTTTTTATGATTTTTTCGACATACTATACTATGACATTTTTTGGCATACTATACTATGACTTTTTCATTACTTTTTTTCAACAAATAGTATGACTTGTTCTTTAGCTCAGTCTGTTAGAAAACTGTTTGGCATGTCTAAGTTTTGGAGGATGATTCCCATCATGAGGAATCAATTATTTTTAGTAATATTACCTGAGGAAAGTCACACTATACTGACTTTTTTCGACATACTATATTATGCCTTTTTTGTCACTTTTTCGACATACTATACTATGACATTTTATGACGTTTTTCGTCATACTATACTATGATTTTTTCATGACTTTTTTTCGACCTATTATACTATTTAATTTTTTATTACTTTTTTCGACATACTATACTGTGACGTTTTTATGACATACTTTACTATGACTTGTTTCGATATACTATACTATGACTTTTTTTGACACACTATACTATGACCTTTTTTCAACATACTAAACTATGACTTTTTTATGACTTTTTTTACTTTTATCGACATACTATGCTTTGACTTTTTTTCGACATACTATTCTTTGACTTTTTCTTCGACATACTATACTACGACGTTTTCATGACTTTTTTCGACATACTATGACGTTTTTATGACGTTTTTCGACATACTATACTATGATTTTTTTTACTTTTTTCAACATACTATACTATGACTTTTTCATGACTTTCTTCATCGACTTTTTTCATCGACTTTTTTCGACATGCTATACTATGATGTTTTTATGACTTTTTCGACATACAAAAGTGTTACTTTTTGTTTAGCTCAGTCTTTTTAGTAAGATTACCTGAGGAAAGTCACACTTTACTGAATTTTTTCAAACAGTGACCATAAACTTTTATGACCCTTTCGGACACACTATACTATGACTTTTTTTTGACTTTTTTCGACATGCTATGCTTTGACTTTTTTCAACATACTATACTATGACTTTTTTCGACATACTATACTACGACCTTTTTCGACACACTATACTATGAATTGTTTCGACATGCTATACTATGACTTTTTTTTACTTTTCTCAACATACTATACTTTGACTTTTTTCGACATACTATACTATGACTTTTTTTCGACCTATTATACTATTTAATTTTTTATTACTTTTTTCGACATACTATACTGTGACGTTTTATGACATTTTTTGACATACTACACTATGACCTTTTTCGACATACTATACTATGACTTTTTTCCGACATACTATACTATGACTTGTTTCGACATACTATACTATGACTTTTTTGACTTTTTTCGACATACTATACTATGACTTTTTATCACTTTTTTCAATATACTTCTATGACGTTTTTTTGACTTTTGTCGACATGCTATACTATGACTTTTTCCGATATGCTATATTATGACTTTTTCATGACTTTCTTCGACATACTATACTATGACATTTTTTGGCATACTATACTATGACTTTTTCATTACTTTTTTTCAACAAATAGTATGACTTGTTCTTTAGCTCAGTCTGTTAGAAAACTGTTTGGCATGTCTAAGTTTTGGAGGATGATTCCCATCATGAGGAATCAATTATTTTTAGTAATATTACCTGAGGAAAGTCACACTATACTGACTTTTTTCGACATACTATATTATGCCTTTTTTGTCACTTTTTCGACATACTATACTATGACATTTTATGACTTTTTTCGACATACTATACTATGACTTTTTTGTCACTTTTTCGACATACTATACTGTGACTTTTTATGACTTTTTTCAGCACACTATACTGACTTTTTTCGACATACAATACTATGTATGACCTTTTACGACATACTATAGTATGACTTTTTCATTATTTCTTTCGACTACATTATGACTTTTTTTGACATACTTTACTATGACTTGTTTCGATATACTATACTATGACTTTTTTTGACACACTATACTATGACCTTTTTTCAACATACTAAACTATGACTTTTTTATGACTTTTTTCGACATACTATACTATGAATTTTTTAGACTTTTATCGACATACTATGCTTTGACTTTTTTTCGACATACTATTCTTTGACTTTTTTTTCGACATACTATACTATGACTTGTTTCGACATACTATACTATGACTTTTTTTACTTTTTTCGACATACTATACTATGACTTTTTATCACTTTTTTCAATATACTTTACTATGACGTTTTTTTGACTTTTGTCAACATACTATACTATGACTTTTTATCACTTTTTTCAATATACTTTACTATGACGTTTTCATGACTTTTTTCGACATACTATGACGTTTTTATGACGTTTTTCGACATACTATACTATGATTTTTTTTACTTTTTTCAACATACTATACTATGACTTTTTCATGACTTTCTTCATCGACTTTTTTCGACATGCTATACTATGACTTTTATGACTTTTTCGACATACAAAAGTGTTACTTTTTGTTTAGCTCAGTCTTTTTAGTAAGATTACCTGAGGAAAGTCACACTTTACTGAATTTTTTCAAACAGTGACCATAAACTTTTATGACCCTTTCGGACACACTATACTATGACTTTTTTTTGGACTTTTTTCGACATGCTATGCTTTGACTTTTTTCAACATACTATACAATGACTTTTTTCGACATGCTATACTATGACTTTTTTTTACTTTTCTCAACATACTATACTATGACATTTTATGACGTTTTTCGGCATACTATACTATGACTTTTTCATGACTTTTTTCGACCTATTATACTATTTAAATTTTTATTATTTTTTTCGACATACTATACTATGACTTTTTATGATTTTTTGGACATGCTATACTATGGTTTTTTCCGACATACTATACTATGACTTTTTCATGACTTTTTCCGACATACTATACTATGACTTTTTTGTGATTTTTTTCGACATACTTTACAATGACGTTTTCGACATACTATACTTTGCCTTTTTTTGACATACTATACTATGACTTTTTTCGACATGCTATACTATGACCTTTTCATGATTTTTTTGACATACTATACTATGATTTTTTTCATGATCTTTTCGACATACTATACTATGACGTTTTTGGACATATTTTACTATGACTTGTATGACTTTTTTCGACATGCTATATTATGACTCTTTCCGACATACTTTACTATGACTTTTTTCGACATACTATACTATGACTTTTCCATGATTTTTCGACATACTATGCTATGACTTTCTTTGACTTACTGTACTATGACTTGTTTTGACATACTATGACTTTTTCATGATTTTTCGACATACTATGCTATAACTTTCATCGACTTACTTTACAATGACTTGTTTCGACATACTATACTATGACTTTTTCATGATTTTTCAACATACTATACAATGACTTTTTATCATTTTTGGACATGCTATACTATTACTTTTTCTGACATACTATACGCCTTTATGACAATATTATGACATAATATATGCTATGACTTTTTTTTATGAATCTTTTCCACATTCTATACTAAGACTTGTTTTGACAAACTATACTGCAACATTTTTATAACCTTTCATAGCTTATTCTGTTAGTGGACTGATTGGGTAGTCTGAGGATGGGAGTTTAATTCCCATGAAGAGCTAATTATCTTTAAGTCAGATGTCCAAAGGTAAGGCATTGTAATTGTTAGGTATCATACTGTGTATTACAGAATGTGTTATTGGTTTTTCTTCTAGCTGGAAGAGCTCCCCGTGACAATTGGACGTCTCCAGACCCTGCTGGTTTTGAACCTGTGTAACAACCGTCTGACGAGCCTCCCCAGCGAAATCGGCCTGCTAAAGAACCTCCAGACGCTTAACCTGGGTATCAACCATCTGGAAAGTCTTCCGTCCTCCATCTCTGCATTAAAAGAGCTCCGCCACATTGGCCTATCTGACAACCGATTCACCCGGGTCCCTGGCTGCCTCCGGAAACTGAGCAACCTGGAGAGGGTCAACCTGGACAGGAACCCAATCACCACTGAGGAGGTACCCAGCAACAAGTCCCTGATGATGGCAGAGAGGCTTTATCTGGTCCAGGAGAGTGACCTGTGTGAGGACTGCCTGAATAAGTGCCAAACTGAGAGGAAGAAGGTGGAGGATGTAGAAAACAGGAAGGATACATTACTGGGTATACCCAACTTGGTGACCCAGGAAGACAGGGATATGTAGAGATGGGTTTCACTTAAAAAACACACATGGAAAATGTCTTTTCATTATTTATTACTCTTTTTATTTGACCAAACTGTAAATTCAAGCATACTGTAATGTACCCTTGATAGTAAAGTGGTTTAAGTTGCACTACAGCACCATCTGCTGTTTTGAAACGTACAGTAATAAGCCTGATTAAACACCCACTAGATGTACATGATGCACTAATATAGTTACAGACCAACAACCCATCTCAACCTTCTGAAGTTCTTCAAAATAAAGTGTCACATTGTTTAAATAAATTAGGTTAATATCCATTGGGCCTCTTTAATGACAAAAGTCTAATCTAGTTTCACATTTGTGATTTTCTAATTTATGGTAGGACACAGTTTAAAAATACAATTTTCAAGCATCATAAATCAAATTTCAAGCAGCTATCCATCCATCCATCTTCGTCCGCTTATCCGGTATCGGGTCGCGGGGGTAGCAGCACCAGCAGGGGACCCCAAACTTCCTTTTCCTGAGCCACATCAACCAGCTCCGACTGGGGGATCCCGAGGCGTTCCCAGGCCAGGTTGGAGACATAATCCCTCCACCTAGTCCTGGGTCTTCCCCAAGGCCTCCTCCCAGCTGGACGTGCCTGCAACACCTCCCTAGGGAGGCGCCCAGGGGGCATCCTTACCAGATGCCCGAACCACCTCAACTTCAAGCAGCTAACACAGTTTTGTAATTGTGACCTATTGGCTAAAAATAAGAAAACCACCTTGAAAGTGGCTCAGAACTGTGTGGAGTTGACACTTGATAGTCACAATTACAATATATAACTGTAATAAAGACATGTACATATACAGTGCCTTGCGAAAGTATTCGGCCCCCTTGAACTTTTCGACCTTTTGACAAATTTCAGGCTTCAAACATAAAGATATAAAACTGTAATTTATTATGTTTGGCGTAAAAGCAACACAGCTCATCACCCTGAACACACCATCCCCACTGTCAAACATGGTGGTGGCAGCATCATGTTTTGTGCCTGCTTTTCTTCAGCAGGGACAGGGAAGATGGTTAAAATTGATGGGAAGATGGATGGAGCCAAATACAGGACCATTCTGGAAGAAAACCTGATGGAGTCTGCAAAAGACCTGAGACTGGGACGGAGATTTGTCTTCCAATAAGACAATGATCCAAAACCTAAAGCAAAATCTACAATGGAATGGTTCACAAATAAACATATCCAGGTGTTAGAATGGCCAAGTCAAAGTCCAGACCTGAATCCAATCGAGAATCTGTGGAAAGAACTGAAAACTGCTGTTCACAAACGCTCTCCATCCAACCTCACTGAGCTCGAGCTGTTTTGCAAGGAGGAATGGGCAAAAATGTCAGTCTCTCGATGTGCAAAACTGATAGAGACATACCCCAAGCGACTTACAGCTGTAATCGCAGCAAAAGGTGGCGCTACAAAGTATTAACTTAAGGGGTCTGAATAATTTTGCAGAATTAAATGGCATGAAAATGTAAAAATGATGGACAGTACTGCATGTGTTGACGATCTCTTTGGCCTAGAGGGCAGCAAAGACTACCAGAAGCCACAAATACCAACACTTCATTCAACCAGCACTTTTCTGTCACTGATTATGAATGTTTCCACAAGCTATAACTTATGTAAATGTGTGACCATTAATTCCAGTAAAAGTTGTCGCTGAATACATTACTGAATGGATGCTTCTGTTTATGTGAAAGCACTTCAAAAGGGGCAGCGCTGATTTTTCGGCACATTATATGCAGCTTCACTGTTACTGTCACTGTGAAATGAAGTATATTAACTTCACAGCAATGTGATGCAAAGTTTAAAGAGTATCATGTATTCATAGGATCCTAACGAGAAATGCCTTGTAATATCAGTGTTGTCCTTTAAATAAACAAAAATCCACTTTTGGGTTATTTTCGTGTTTAAATTTAAATGAATGAACTATAGGCTTTTGAAACCCTTGAATTCATACACCCTTGACACATGGGGATATGAGGTTCTGTTCATTATTTCATTAATTTATAGTTTTTGTCTGTCTCCTAAAAATTACGTTCCCATACAATTAAACTGCATTCACAATTATGTTTATCGAGGGAAACATATTTTGTTTGTTTTTGACGTATCACAAACACGTTTCTAATCAATGTCCATGTAAGGAGTAGTTTGGGGCAGATAGATGGGTCAAACAAACACGGGACTTCTCCCAGGTGACCGCTGTTAGTGCCCCATGTGAAACCTCAAGTCAACGTTGACTTATTTTAACATGACGTAGGCTACTTAACTAACATACATAACTTAAGTTTCATAACAAACATACTTAAAACCCAAACCATGATCTTTTCCTAACAACATTGACCACAGTTTAAAACTGTAATCGTTTCACAATGTGTGCCTATCGCTGGATTGTGGACAGGAAAAAATACTTTTGCCTTGAACTGTAATTTATAATACAGTTTAGTTGTACGGGAACGCAATGTTTAAGGAGACAGGGTTGCAAAAGGATGAAGGCCATTGCATCTGCCTTCTGTTTATTCCTCTTTATCTTATTACCACTTTAAGATCAATTCTCTTTCTCACCCCATCGTCAGTGTCCTCACTACGTCCACACAAAGTCAATGAAAACAGTGAATAACCTCAGAGGCTCGTGTCATCCAGTTTTTACCATATTGCTGAGCGGCAATGTGCTAGGTGGACTGGATTAACATCTCAGCAGGTCGAGTCATTAAAAGGAAAGCAGCCTGGTATTGACTCAGCCATATACTGTAGTGAGACTGAACAATGTTACAGTAAAACATGAGGGAAAAACATCGGAAGCCTACTAGTATATAGTGAAATTTATAATCCCTTATAATGGATTGACAACCATTTAAAACTGGGAAAAAAATGCTGCTCAATCCAAGTTATTGGGTATGGATTAAAACCAACAGTCCAAAGGCATCTGGCTAAGAGCAGGGCCGTGAAATGGATAATGGTAACAAAAATGGTTTCAACTGATATATTCATCATTCCCCAACAACCATAAATAAAAAGCAATGACTGTATTTAAGTCTTCTATTTATTTTTAGGGTAGTTTTCTATGGTTGATGATCGCTTGGTTTACTAGTGTGCAGCTATAGCTGGAGGTCTGTTACAGCTGAACAGTCTAATGTTCGTTGGGCAACTCGCCTTCAGTGCTATTGAAAATCATTTCACACACATGCACACATTAATAAAGAAGTGCTGTCTTTTTGTTTCTCCCTGCTTTTTTCCTAAGCCATTTCATCAGTCTTTCCATCCCCTCGCTCTCTCTCTCTTTGTACGTCAACCACCCAATCAAACAGGCAGGCAGGATGAATGAAATAGAACTGCTGCAGAGGCAAAGTAATGTGGCCACAAATAGAATCTAATTAATTTGGATTGCATGGCCCTGGCACTTTTATTGGCTGAAATAGAGGGCATTTGGACTTTGTTTAATTATAAGAAGGAGATCATTTAAAGTTAAAAAAGGGCTAATTAATTTAAAGGGGACATATTATGCATATTTTCAGGTTCATACTTGTATTTTGCGTTTCTACTAGAGCATGTTTACATGCTTTAATGTTGAAAAAACACTTTATTTTTCTCATACTGTCTGTCTGAATATACTTGTTTTCACCCTCTGTCTGAAATGCTTGGTTTTAGCGACTGTCTCTTTAAGCCCCTCTGGAAAAAAAGTCAAGTCTGCTCTGATTGGTCAGCGTTTCTGGGTCTTCCTCGTCTGCGCTCTCTGAGTCTCTGCACCGTCATTGCAGCCAGGGAATGACTGTACCGGCACTGTAGCTGCACTTTTTACCTATATATAGCATAGTTGTTACATTACAAACGTACGGAAATCCTGTCGGCTCATTTAAGGACACAGTTTCTGAATAGGGGCTGTGTCCATTTCTCTGTGGATTGAGCGTTTTGATACTTTCACAGTATTTATATATCACCTCGACCTGCTTTATATTTTAAAAAAAGAGGAATGTTAATTTTTACAGTATAGGACCTTAATATAATGTAGAAATTATTTTTATTAGGAATAACCCCTTGAGATGTAGCATATCGTTTTCGAGGGGATCCTTAAAAGCAAAAATATACAGTACATTCACAATTAGACAAGACAGTTAACAAAACAACTTGAGGGGACCTCAAGAAAAAAATACATCACAAACATACATACATACTAACAGACAAAAGACAAAAGCTCTCAATCACAACAAAACCACCCATATCCCCCCCATTCCAACCATTTGACAATAAACAGTTAAGGTCATTCATACAAACAGTTGAAAGAAAAAAATAAAAAATAAAAAATAAAAAATAAAAAATTAAAAATAAAAAATAAAATAAATAAAATAAATAAAATAAATAAAATAAATAAAATAAATAAAATAAATAAAATAAATAAAAATAAAAAAATCAAGCATGAGGAAAACAGTTGCAGCTTGTATGCAAATAATTAAGAATATACATCTTAAACAGGTTAAAAGATAGAGCTAAAAGACCTAGGTAAAGCATTCCAATCAGAAGGGGCTTGAAATTTAAAGGCTCTCCTCCCAATTTCTTTGGATATATTTGGTACAAAAAAGAAAAGATGATCAGTGTCGCTTAGGCTATAGGATGATCGATATAGAATCAAGTGTTGTTTCAGATAGGATGGGTAGTTTGAAAAACTGTCGTCTAGCATTTAGTGAAAGAAGATTCAATGACTGATACATTTGACAGTGATGAGTTCTAAATGGACACCTCAGAACAAATCTGCAGAGACTATTATAAATCACATTCAAAGGTTTAAGATTGGTTTTGGCTGTGTTCTGATAAACAACATCAGCATAATCAATTATAGGTAATAATAGTTGAGTAATAATTTTTAATCTAATCTGTTTTGTAAAACAATGAATTGAGTGGTATAACATTCTTAAGCTTAAGTTTATTTTTTTCACAATGGAATCAATATGAGGTCTGAAGGTAAGTCGGGAGTCGAGCCAAAGGCCCAGATATTTAAACTCCTCAACATTCCCTAGAGGTGTACCATCCAGGACATCATCAGATGATTCCACGGCATTGTTTTAAAGATAGCCAGCTAAATTCATGTGTGCATATGTGTAAATTAATGCTGTCAAACGATTAAAATATTTAATCGCAATTAATCGCATTAATGTCATGGTTAACTTGCAATTAATCGCACATTTTTATCTATTCTAAATGTCCCTTGATTTCTTTTTGTCCCATTATTTTTTTTTTTCATTTTAATGCTCTTATCAACATGGAAAAGTGGATCGGCTTCAAGTTTGCTTTGAACGTAGCAGTCAGGCTACTGCTCTTTATTCACCAGAAGCTCATCAACCCAGCCTCTTATTTCAGAAAGAATGAACAGTAAGGGTTAGCAATAAAAAGTAAGCCTACTACTTCTTTGCTTTGAGCTAGTTACTCAAACAGACAAGCCTGTTGACATTTTCAGACAACATGGAAGCTCACTTCTATTGTACAACGTGCCCAGACAGTGAAAACAACTTAGCTTGCTAAGTGCAAGGCGGGCCATTTCACTGTGTGCCCCTTCACATGTGGACCACCATTCCTGGGGACAGTCGTTCATGCCAGAAAGAGGCTCTGCCTTGTTGCGTAAACTTTCCATTCAGAATCTTATTGGCATCCATTTCGGCATTTCGCGCTCGCCATCCACTCAAAACGTAACGTTAGCGAACGTTAGCCTACTACTCTTTGGCTGGCTCGCAAGCCCAAACAAGTGTGTGCAGCGTGCTGTTGTTTTGTTTCAGGTCTAACTAGATCCGGTGTGGTGTTGTAGTTTTTCTAACATTGTTAGTTGTTGCAACAGCATGTGAAAATACGACAACGTTTGCTAGGCCAAATAGAACGTTAATCCCGCGATAAAAAAATTGACGCCGTTAAAATGGGTTTGTGTTAACGCCGTTAATACCGCGTTTAACTGACAGCACTAGTGTAAATTGATCCAATAAAAATATTATTGGAGCAGCTTTAATTTCCAGCCTTGGAACATAACCTTGCTCAACATTATGTTTTTCCAATAATTCTAGACATGGATCACAAAATAATTATGAAAAAAGATCTTATATTCTTGTTTGTTCAATATTTCTGTTTTTAGTGGTCTTTAACTAACACCATTTCCCACAAGCCCAAGACAGTTGTGGGTTAAATGGTACCAGCTTGACAGACTATGAGCATGGAGAGTAAGAGCCAAACTCTGATGCTCATTAGACAGAATTACAGCTAAAAAGTTGAAAAGGTGACATGAGAGCCGAGCAGGTGGATATCATGGATAAGGGAGCTGTAGTTTTTTTCAGTTCAAACTGTTGTGGTAGTTGTAATCATCTTAGAATATGGAGGTAAACCCCTATTTAATAACAAAAAACAATGATAGATTGCATTTAATCAGTAGTGTGGCTAGAAGCCAGTGGAGCAGCAGCTAGCCTGGACTTGACATCAGGACTTTGCCTCTCTATAGACCTACATTATTAGCTTCCCAATTAATTTTATTATGCCTTCTGAGCAGCTCATCTTCTGAAAAATGCTTATGTGCAACAACTCTAATCAGACAAAAGGACTGAGTAAGACCATTCAGACAAAGAGACAGAAACACAGTCAAACAGCTTCCATCCATATTGAATACGCCACAGTCTGCTGTCCTGTCAGCTCCCCTCATAACATTAGTGGATGAAGTCATGGCCATGTGCTAATTGTCAGTGACAGAGTAGTGAGGGAGGGTAATGGGGGCAGAGAGGGGGTTAGAGAGAGAGAGTGAGAGAGAGAGAGAGGGAGAGAGAGAGAGGGAGAGAGAGAGAGAGAGAGAGGGGGGCAGACAGACAGACAGACAGAGCTCATGGGAGAACACCTGTCTGCTGTGTCTCTTCACACTTCTCTCTTAATGAGCACCAATGTCATTTTCTTTCTTCTAATTGAAGAATGTGAGAGGAGAGTCACTGAACTGTTACTTATTAGGGAGACGGGCTTTTAATGAGCAAAATGTGTGAATCACTTTGACCAGTCTTCTTACTGCAGTGTTTTACCTCGCATATTAGCCAAAGAACAATTAAAATTCTACAAATTGTTTAAGATTGCAATCAATGTTTTCTTCTTTAATTCTTCTTATAATTATTTGGGGAGGCAGAGTTAATACGGCCCCTGGTGACTAACTGCTGAGGGCCATCACAGCCAGTAGCGATCAATAAATAATGCTAAGTCAACAGTCACACCTTCAGCAGCCGCTGGTCTGTTTTAGCACAGCCCAACCATGCTAATATGAAATTTTAATCATCCTCAGTATTAATATTTTAAAAGGTTTTTAAACACTGTGGATTCTAAGGACTTGTTAGCATTCCAAGCATGGTTTATCTTTAGTGACATTATTTGACCTCAGTGGTGACCGGTGACAGAAAAGCTTTTGTTCTGCAATTCAACATGTGTGTTGGCATGGTGCGTACTTTTACAGCTGAAAACGTGCTCTCCAAGCTAGCTGGCTTGCTAACAGTTAACAACTACAGCTAGCTTGGTTGCTAACCAGACAATGTATTCACACATTTTATTTAAGAGACGTATTTGTACCATCGGGTACTAACAGCTTCAGTTCCCTGTTGGAAAGATTGTCGGAAGCTTTGAAAATATTCTAAATATATTGTACGCTTAAACCGCTATCGATTTTTTTTAGGTGGCTAAAATACATTTTGCTGCTGTCCGTGCTGGCCCCTTCCACAGCAGTACTTTGTTTAGCTTCCTGCCTGATTCTCCAAAACTCAAGCCGTGCAGACCACCATCTACTGTATGTAATACATTAACTATGTAGAAGTACCTCATACAACCACACTTCAAAAAATCCAAACCACCCCTTTAACTCCACAGGGATCTGCAATAAGGGAAGAAAGAGTAAGATTATTTACCCTGAATACAGTAAGAGTGGCTAGACAGTACTGACATTCCCTTTGTAGAATAACTGGCTGACTATGTGCTTATAATGTGTGGGCATGTTAAAGAGTGGAAAGCCGACAAGCAGCTCTGAGGCTACACAATCCAGAGACCACACATCTATGGTCTCTGTGAAAGAGCATTTGAGGCAGAATCTCAGGAGCTCTGAGAAACTCAGAAAAACTGCAAGTGTAAAACTGTATCTCCCCTTTCATGCTTGTTTTTAACCAACATAGATCTTAGAATGTTGCATTTGTCTGGATCTCGACACCACAGAATCCTCTAAAAAAAGTTTTAATCATATTTCAAAGACATAAATAGAAAATATTTTTACAAATATATTCCTACTTTTTGCTCATGAGTCCTGACAATGCGGTGCCTGCAATCTGCAAATGTGGTGCTCTGTAACAGGCGTGGAGGCCAGTTATATATCAGGGTTATGGTGCCAGTGAAGTGTACACAGAGAGCAGCCCAGTGGTTATGGCTAAACAAAAACAGGAAAGCTATGGTTAAGTGCTGGGTGGTTTGCAACTCTGCCAACATCATCTCGCTGTGTGGCTTCGAACGTCCATGTTTCCTCACATTCTCACTCTTCGTCTTTTGTGCAACATCCCTTTTCTGAACAATATGAGGATGATTTGGGTGATAAATTCAGAGTAAAACAACAACCAGAGCCACACCATGCTGGGTGTGGCCACATCGCTTTCACCCAACCTCAGTCTTAAACCAAACACTGGCACTGAAGGTTTTTCATTGAAATCTAATTTTGGCTTCATGGTGTGTTGGTCTATGTGGGTGTCATTCCTCCCTCGCTCTGCTTCATCTTGGTTTTCTTATGTGTGTGTGTGTGTGTGTTTGGGTGTGTGTGTGATTGTGTGTGTTTGCCTGTGTGCCCTCTTTCTCTCTATTTCATTAGAGCTTGTGTGACCCCATCTCTGTTGCCTTCAGCCTCATTTTGGCTCCATTTTGGTTTACTCCGTCTTGTGCGTACATGTGTGTGTATGTTATGTGAGAGCACACTCACACACACACACACACACACACACACACACACACACACACACACACACACACACACACACACACACACACACACACTTACTCCTCCACCCCCTCTGTGTCTCATTCCCTCTTTGCTCTGTAATAAGAGCAGCTGTGGTTGACGCAAGGCCAGGTCTGATTCAATTGCAGTGCAGGACTTAAGGCTATTATCCTCTGTACACTGGAGGAGGGAAGCCCGGCTGCAGTAGCACAGCTGCTAACAACAACGACAGGTCTGATGCTGCCTTCCAGAGTGCAGGCCATTTCAGATACGGAAACAGCCATTAAAAGAACATTTTCACACAGGAAACTTGACCCTAAACACTTTGACTTTTTCTCCTCTGAACAAACAATGGCTAAATTGCTGGAAAAGCTGGAGAGCAAACATTGGAATCTAATTCTACAAATAGTATGACACTAATAATATTAGCATAGTCTAATTCTTATCTGCAACTGTTGCAGAAATACAGAGTTCAAAGAGATCGCATAGATGTGGAAAAAGAAGATGCGCAGCATTCAAAATGTTGATTTAGAATTCAAATGTCAACGTTATGAATGAAGCATCGAACCTATTTATCTGTGTTATTTATTTTCTCCATAATGAATAGATTTAGCCACTTCCTTACTTATGTGTAACAAACTTAACTGCTAACATGTTGGAGCATTAAAAACGATTTGTCAATTACAGGAAACAGGTCGGAAAAAGTCTGTTGGGACAAACCATGCAGCCTAACATGTCAACATTCAAAAAAAGGTAAGTTAATGCGAATTTTACATTATCAAAGGACGTTGATGTAATGCTAACATTGCTTTCTGTTGGCTATCATCCAACATGGGGACAGCTATGGCCTTTGAATGCTCAGAAGAAGTAAAAATGTAAAATGCACAACAAATATGAGAGCAGCATTTTACTGACAAAAAGTAGTCTAAAAGCAACTAGAAAAAATAAAATGACTGAAGATGTGACTAAAACTATTCCACATTTTAGATAATCTGCAACCGAATCAAAATCCAGTGCCAAAATGAACACTGCTGAATTTTTTCCTCTTAGCTACAATTTGTCTTGCTGCCACACGCCTACACACTTTCTTGTGTCAATTACAGGCCACTGTAACTCGAGGCGACATGACAGACACTGTCTGTCAGAGGAAAGGAACAGTATTTTCTCTCCCATGGTTTTTCTGAGTGCCACCGGAATGCCTGGAGGAGGAAATTACAACCTATTGTCAAGCTGGGAATTTCCCACGTCTGACTTTGAATTGAAGGTAGCATCGTTCTTAGACAAGAGTAGCATAGACAAAAATGGTTAGAAAAGACAATAGAGACTGACGGGTGTATAGTAAAAGGTTGTTGTGGCGAGAGAGGTGGGTGTAAACGGGAAAGATTTAAAAATTAAAAAGGGAGATAGCAAGAGTGAAAATATAGAGAGAGGCAGGGGGTGGCTACACGGTGTTTTCACTTTATCAAAGTTGATTGGAACGCTTTGGTCGTCTAAAAATGTGTCCTTCAGCATTTGGTAGCACCTTGTCAACCAAAGCTAGCTAGCCTTAGCTGGTAACCGATGAACAGCTTCACAACGGCAGTCCACAAACCAATGGGTGACGTCACTGCTGCGTCCATTATTTTTACAGTCTAATATATAGACATGCTATGTAGTATATAAGCTATGTCTTGTTTCAATTTGGAGGGTCAGTTGACAAAGCTAACTAGTATAAACCTACTGTAGCTACATGAGCTATGTCGTGTTTGAATTTGGAAGGTTAGTCTTCTATCTAATGTTAGCTAAAATGAATACATTGTGGCACATTAACAAAATATATATATATATATATATATATATATATATATATATAGAGAGAGAGAGAGAGAGAGAGAGAGAGAGAGAGAGAGAGAGAGAGAGAGGCAGAAAGAAAATGTTTGAGAGAGGAAACAATTTGAGAGAAAGCAGAGGAAAGATGGAGGAAAATGTGTGATTAAGGGAAGGAGGTGGAGACAAGCTGAGGACCTCTACAGCTTAATTAGGTGCAGAAGGAGGAGACACCTGCCAGATGAACACCCCATTGGGCCGCCCCATTCTCTTTTTCTCCCTTTCACAAACATGCAGATCTTAATGAAAACGCAGAAACCAACAACACTTAAAGCCAGGCATCTGTCAGCCAGTGAGGTCCATGCTCTGCCGGTGGGAGACCCACCCCAAAAACCTCCTCCTCCATCAACCCCAGGCGGATGTAGCCTACCGCTATGAATAATGTAACAAGGAGGGGTGGAGGCCACTGGGCGTGTGCGCTGAAAAAAAAAAAAGACGGGCAGTTCCACCTCCTCCTTCACCCACCCCCTTTTCTTTCCATTCTCCTCCCCTCCCCTGTTCACCCAACCCCCTAGCTGCCGGCCGCACTGCAGAAGGTCAGAGAGAGAAGAAGAGGAGAGAGGCAGAGACACAGAGCAGCAGAGGGAGAGACAGGGGTGGGGTGCTTGGATGTACACGAACATGCCAAGAGGAGAGTGCGTGGACGAGCGATGACAGCCATGCTGAGCCCAAAGATCAGACAGACCAGGAGAGGTAGGACTCGGTTTGTTTACTTTCATAGCTACAGACAGGGCATTGGCTGCTTATTCATCCATCCATCCATCCATCCATAACTCCATAGTGACATATCATATCATATCTGAGATGGAGAGAATGTGTTAGTGATGCTTTTACCTGCACTTTTACAAATATATTGCATTTTGAAAAAAGTGATTTTTGTCATAGAATTCAGATTTTACAGAAGAATATGCCTGCAGAATCACTTTTTCTCCACTCCATCTATTTTCCTGCTACAGTCACATATTTCTGAATGAAGCGGCAGGCCTGCCCTCGCAGGAAAGCTCCAGCGTTCATTAGCATTCTACTACTGCTGGCCAATGCTGCCGGTGTGAATTCTATTAAGAGGAGCGTGCAGCATCTCTAGTTTCTTCACTGCAACGGTCAGCACTATCAGGCTGCTGTCAGCTGCTGCTGTGTGTGTGTGTGTGTGTGTGTGTGTGTGTGTGTGTGTGTGTGTGTGTGTGTGTGTGTGTGTGTGTGTGTGTGTGTGTGTGTGTGTGTGTGTGTGTGTGTTTGTGTTGGCCCACTCCGCACGTACTGTGTGGATTGACGAATTAATACTATGCGGGCAAATGTGTGTTCTTCCTTCCTTAGCACTCATTGCAATTATACAGCTGAAGCTGATTAAGATGAAATGAATAGTTACCAAGAATGGGAGAGTTATGTGTAAAACCTCCTCGCTGGAGCGGCATGAAATTGGTAGCAAAGTGGATTCAATCTGTATTTGCATATACTAAGAGCAGATTCAACTGGCTTGATGAGTAAGTGTGTACATCTTGTGAATAAGCACTTAATTGATTACAACATCACGTTTAGGGTGCATCAAATAATTTCAACATGATGATTTAGCAGTGCCATTAAGTAAATGTTGACTTTTTTAAGTGACAAATAAGGTTTAATGCGCATTTAGATGAGACCAAATACACAAAACATGATAAAATGCAAAAGGCAATCGTCTTGTTACATTTAAGTTTTTGGAAATACCACTCATTCTTGCTGCGTTTCTGTTAAGACGGTGAAAATTGAAGAGATTAAAGTGACTCTATGATTCAGCGTGAGAAGCATTCTCTGGATACCTTCTGCAAATTGGTGCCTTGCTGCTGACAGCATCACATTTGTTGCATGGAGCCCGTGAACAAACGGATATGTGACAGATGTTGTAGTGTAGTAGATACTCAGTGGAGGTTAAAGCAGGTCAAGAAAGAGACTCAACACTGGACCAGTATGACATTTAAGATGGATGAACCCTGTCTGACTGGCAAAATGTCAGAAAAGGACACTCAAAATATGAATCAGTAAAACAAATGTCATTGACTTTTTTTTTATTGATCATTCATGGCTGGGACATTCATAATGCTGGAAGGTCAGTGACGAGATAACTATCTTAGTTATAATATGCCATGTTTGACTTTGGAAGGTCAGTGACAAGCTAATTAGCTTAGATATGCTACATATAAGATACAGTATGACTTTTAAATGTATTACATTAATTATGATAAATGGTATAGATCACAGACTGTATATGAAGATGGATGACGCATCTCCACTGTTACAAAAGTGAAGCCAAAATATCCCGAATATTGGTGCTGCCATCTTGTAATTTTGGAGCCAGAATCTGCTCAGTAGTGATTGGGAAGTGGAGCCGTGGTATCAAAGTCCCGCCCATACACACGCCCAGTAACATCATAATAGCAGGTTTACAAGATGTAACAACCCATGTATTTTCTCTATTCACAACACAATAATGTCCCTTTAAGTATTTCAAACAGTTTTTGTAACAGTGAAACAGTATTTTCAATAACAAACAAATATATATCTTAGCTGCACCTTGCAAAATACTTCTGCTATATATTTATTATTAATCCAGAATAATTTACAATCTTACTCCAGTTGCACCAACACAAATGATTTGCTTCTGCACATTTAACACTGTAATAGTCAACATTATTCTTAAACTGCAGCAAAAGCATTCTCTTACAAACAGTATACAAAGAGCGAACACAAGCAACGGCGATGTTACATTAACGTTAGTACCACGCTTCACCTAGCTTCACGTGACGCAGTTAGCCTGCAGGCTACAGTAGGCTACAACACGTTTACATTTAATCCTCTAAATTCACATGCTTGAGTTATCACAGTAACTGATATTTTACTCCATTTCTTCCTTACAGAATTAAAACACATATAAATTGATCAAACATACCACAACCTTCATTCTTACCTGTAAAAAAGGGGAAAATAGAATGAACCACACGGACACGATGTTGCTTCGCTCAGATCCAATGTTGTAATGGACGAGCGGAAGCCACACATTCCCCTACACAGTCCGAACAAGGCATCAGTAATCGAACACAGATTAGCAACTCAACTAGTGCTTAAAACGGGAAACAAATAGAAACTTAAAGAAAACAAAGAAATACTGAAAAATGTCATTTCAAGTGCATTTTTCCCAAAATCTTATAGGTATCTTAGACAGCATTTAAACGCAACAAATCTTTTAAGCCTCTTTTATGTGAAAAGGTCAGAGCAATGGATTACCGATCTACAGATCATAGTGCATTTTAACTCAGTAAAGAAATTAATGACCATCTTTTTAACCAAGCAGTGCAATGAATTACAGCATTTTAACTTAGCAGTTTTAACATATACTTTTATGCACATTTTTAAGTATCTTTTAACCTATGTATATATTCCCATTCAATGTATTCAAAATATCACTGTTACATAAACAGTATCGTAGTAAACAGTATTACAGTACTGCATATGGGCTTCTGTGTTTTGTTTGAATTTGGAAGGTTAGCTTGTCTTCTATCTAAGGTTAGCTAAAATGGCTACATTGTGACACACTAACTAGGTTTTACTAGCCTATGTCATCTTCCTCGTCTCTTGCCTCTTTATTCACTGAGCTCTGCTTAAAAGAACAGTCCGACATTTTTGGAAAAGGCCTTATTTGCTTTCTTGGCGGGAGTTTGTTTAGAAGATTGACACTCAAATGCGCTAAATATGAAGCTGGAGCCGGAGACCCTTAGCTTAGCATAAAGACCAGAAGCTGGGGGCAACTCCCTAATTAACTTGTATATCTTGTTTGCTTATTCTGTACAAAAATGTAACTGTTTTAGGCTTACTTCTTTTTCCTTTGGACAGAGCTAGGCTTTTCCCCCCTGGTCCCTGTCTTTATGCTAATCTAAACTAATCTCCTGCTAGCTCTAGCATCATATTTAGCGTACAGACATGATAGTGGTATCAATTTTCTCATCTAACCAAGAAAGCAAGTAAGCCTCTTTCCCAAAATGTGGAACTATTGCTAAAACATTCTTTACCTAACTAATTATTTCAACCTGCTCTAGATTATTATATGATTATGTGTTCCGTTCAGAGCAACTTTTAATTGGAAATGCTTGTGTAAGTAAAAACCCAATTTGCTACTAATGTAGGATGACTAGTAGAAGAATTTCACTAACTAGGAACAAATTCATCAGCAACATCTGCTCCATAAAAGAAAAATCTGACTGCTATGCTTCAGTAACTGCTACAACCAACGACATATTAAAGCTGTAGGGTTCTGGGTGCATTTGTCATTGGCTGGCACCAGAAATCTAGTAGCAGCTTTAATTTCCCACATATCAGCTGCTTCATTCTCTTGCTGCGTCTTTTTGATCTGCGTTACCATGGTTTTATGATCAAAGTCCTGCAATGTAGCAGCACCCTGACATCCTGCCTTTCCTAGGCATATGAATGAACATCCTCAGATACTGTGAGCAAGAAAAGTGTGCAGCGTGGATAACAAATTCACACACTGACACACTTAGGTAATGAGCATGTGGAGATAAAAAGATGCACCGAAATGCACAGATAAGCGCACACACGCTGCTGCAGATCAGTTCTGCTCCACTGCAGTTTTCACATACGGGCTGTATATTATTGGCCACACCTCCAGCTTGTCAAGGAAGGCTGCCAACACACACACACACACACACACACACACACACACACACACACACACACACACACACACACACACACACACACACAATGGTTAACACATTAATCAACAGTGATAGCCTAACTGGAATCCACGCACTGATGCACCTGTAACTCTCTTTGCCATTTTCCAAGAGCCATAAATCACTACACAACAACCAGATTAATGAAATTGAATTCCTCCGACATGCCTGTGTGTGCTTGTGTGTATGTGATTTAGCCATCAGTGTAGCATTGTATTGCTATTGTGGAGTACCCACCTTGCCACGCTAATGGATGGGCTCCTCTGTGATGTGCATAAGAGCCATACATCCATTTCCTGCTAATGATAAATGTATGACTGCAAATTGCATTAAGTGCGTGGAGGCCTAGAGACTGTTTGTGTGCTGTTTGTGGACACAGTGCTTAAGGGGACTGTCTGAATTTCAATATTTACATTTCTCATTTGATTCGTCAAAAAAGCATAAACATCGCCAACCATATTGCATTTGGGCAAATAAACTGAATCTACAGAATCTCAGGTGGTATGGTTTTGTAGAACCAGTGCTAAATGCTTTTTAAAGGATTACTTTACCCAAATAACAATGCATCCCCCCCCCCCCCCCTATCTATCTATGCTAACAGTTTGGGCTGTATTTGCCCAGGTATTGAGATAACTGTATCTGATATTTCAACCTCTATCAAATACAGGGACTGGCAGGGCTAGTTGGTGAACAACTGTATTTGGCGAGCTAACCGCTAACACACTAGCAAGCTGGAAACACGCTAGCGCTTGTCAGTCACATTAAGGACTTTAAGCAGTGGAGTTAGAGGGACGGCCATGGTGTATGATGAACATTCCAACCGGGTTTCTGTAGTCACTAAGCAACATTTTATAACAGCTACTTATTACAGAAACTGTAAGAAATATACTCATGATCCATGCAACTACTATCAACGAAATGACAGTGTCAAATACGATTTAACGTAAAACACTTGCACATATTGCCAGGTACGGCAAACCGGTCATTCTCCAGTAGTAGACGGTTGTCTACAACATCACAAAGTGTTGAGATAGAATTGTGCATGGGCAAAGTAGGAGAAAAACGTGCTTTGGTTTATTGGCAGATCTTTAAACCAATCACAATCGTCTTGGGCTGTGCTAGGCGCCGGACGCAGCAATGGTGCCTCTGCAAAATAGCCTCGGGAAGGAACTTGTTTTGGTGGAACATGTGTACTTTCAAAAGTTGTTTTAGTCGTGCAGCAGAAAACTGAGATTGACAATCTAGCGAGCTGTCTCGATTTACCCTGCAGAGATCTGAGGAGCAGTTAACTAAAGTGTTCATAAATCGACCGGAGTTTAGAATGCCAACACAAAGAAAGCTGAAGGTGACAGACATCCGGCTGAAAATGAGGGGCATCCGGCGGAATTTCCAGCGGCACCTGAACAATCCCGGAAATGAAACGTCTTCGATATAGACTGATACTAGTTAAAACTTTATTTAATTAATTCACACAGATTTACTTGCATGAGCAAATCCACTGATCGCGATAATTCCAATAAAAATAGAAGACTGTTTTTCCTTTTGTTATACATTGTTGGTGAAGTCATAAAATGGTGTACAGTATATGGTCTGCTGAACTCCCCCCTCCTAACCAACACACGTTCATGATATCACGTATGAGCTCATGACTGAAGGAGTGGCCAGTCCATCTGGTGTTCCTGGATATTTAACTCTATACCCAGAATTATTCAGCTACGACCCTGAAATAACATGACACACTCACCAATTTACATAAATTATCATTGGGGTACATGATAAACAAATGTGGGCATACAGTACAGCTGAACACAGAGTCAGGCATGATGTTGACCCCCTATTGTTTGACTCAGCCCTTCCATAACTACTATCTACTGTATATGAATGAGCCACAATTGCGCTCTCTGTTTTTGGTCAATTGCAGTGATCATTTTTTCAGCATTGTAGCTGATAGTTGGAGAAGTGACCACAGAGCAGCTCCACCCAAGCCAAGGAAGCTCTGAATCACTCTGAGCAGAAGGTCCAAATTGGCGCAGTGGGTAGCAGAGCCTGGCACACGCACACACACACACACACACACACACACACACACACACACACACACACACACACACACACACACACACACACACACACACACACACACACACACACACACACACACACACACACACACACAGGTTTGTGGCACTATCTTTGTGGGGACCCGTCATTGACATAATGCATTCCCTAGCCCTTACCCTAACCATCACAACTAAATGCCTAACCTTAACCCTTACCCTCACCCTAACCATAACCTAATTCTAACCCTAATCCTAAAACCAAGTCTTAACCCTCAAACAGCCCTTTAAACTCGTGGGGTCCAGCATTTTGGCCCCACAAAGCTGTTGGGACCCCACAAGTATACTGGTATCCCGGTTTTTGGACCCCACAAATATAGTTAAACAAGCCCCCCACACACACACAAATCAGTTGTTGTGACTCAGGCGTGAATCATCGGCCAGTGTATGTTCCACTCAGTCTGTGATCCAGAACAGCTGATGTGTTAAACAGTGGAGCTCTTTAATGCTAACACTGGCAGGGTGAGGACGGATGGAAAGACATGAGGGACATGCTGTAGTGAGGAAAAACAGAGGGGAGGTAGGGGAAGGTGAGTGCCACTTTTAGCTGGCAAATATGGGGAATTTGAATTCAATTCAATTCAATTCAAAATTGAGCTCATATGGCAAGTATAGGCTGCCAGAGATAAAACACACACAACAAATGTACCATGCAGAGCTTTTATGTTGTTTTTAATTTAAACATACAGTATAGGCAGAAATAAACCCATTGTTAAGCAATACCCAATTGCAAAAAGCAATGAAGACTGCTTTGCCATGCATAAATTATTGACACTGTTCGAAACAATTTATGAGAAAAATTATGTTTTAAAAATAGCTAAAGGGAAATGTGCCTCTAATCTAAGAACTAATTTATTCTACGAAGAAAGCTCGAAGGATCCTCTTTTGTGTGTGTGTGTGTGTGTGTGTGTGTGTGTGTGTGTGTGTGTGTGTGTTTGCCTTATGTGCTCTCAGCAATAGCAGAGCTTTGATTTAACAGGAACAGCAGTGCTGATCGTAAGGAGGGAGAGAAAAATACATAAAAGCGAGTCAAAGTAAGAGAAACGGAGGGAGACAGGGCAGTGAAAATAACAGCTGTAAAGACACTGGAATTAACACAAGATGGATAAATGGAAGACACCAATGTAGAGGAGACAGGGTAGAGAAATAGATCAGGAGTGGGGAACAAAATAAAAGGGAGGAATGTCTATTAAAGCCACAGTGCGTAGTTTCTGTCGCCCCATGAGAAATGACAACACCACTGTTGTTGCATCCACATGACACAAACCTTACGTAATCGCGCACCCACCCCTCCTCCACACAGTTACTTGTAGCCAAGGAGGACACAGAGGATTAAAAAAACATGATGGACTCTTCAGAAGAGGTCATTATTTTCACTCAAGTTTCTGCGCGCGAAAGTCGCCGGACAACACCATGTTCTAAACACAGCCATACTGACAAATACAGAGAGTTGTGTGGTGCTGATAGGCTTAATTAGGTTTGTAGCAACTCATTTGGCAATGGCTTGAACGTAACAGACGTTCATTAATTAAAAAAAAAAGTTACGCACTAAAACTTTAAAACATTACTTGGAAAAGGAGGATTAAGTCCGTTTAGTCAAGAAACAATGAAAACCTGGATTAATCCATCCAGCACAATAAATTAAACAAGCAATGTTCTCATAGAACCACAGTGATCATCATTAAAGGTGCAGTACGTAAGACTTATAAAACTAACTTTCTGTCATATCTGCTGAAACTGACCCTATGTTTGAGTAGAACTACATGAAGCAGGTCATTTAAAAGAAAATCCAGCTCTTCTGGCACCACCTACAGCCTGCGATTTGCAAAAATCTACCGTTCCCTGTTCAGATGCACCAATCAGGGTCAGGGAGGGGTTTCTAACTGCGTGTCAATCACTGCTCAGGCACACGCATTTCATAGCGTCCTCCCCTCCCCCTTCCAGCGCTCCCTTGTGGGGGGAGGGGCTTAGGAGACTGTTTTGGGCTTTAGCGGAAAGGGGGGAGGGACTGAGAAGTTGTCGATGTTCAAATTTTTTGGCTAAGTCCTGGATCTTTACAATCCTACCTACAGCACCTTTAAATCAAACAAGGCCAGATATTACACACAGTCAGTCACATATAACATATACCTTGGAAATTTGATTTTAAAAATCCTCGATTTTAAGATTCCTCGATGAACATATTACCACTGGATCTGGGGAGATTTAGGTTGACACTTTGAAGCTGCACTGATCAATATTTTTATGTCAACAATTTATTAAATGGCTATGTGTAATGTGAAAGGTTTTGCTCATAGTGGTGAACCAAGATAGAATTATCACCCAATTCAGATCTTTAAGGTCATTGTTTTCATTTTACAACCTTCACATTTACTGTTTTGGTTCAGTCTCACTGCATCCATCATGTTTCCAGTCGCAGCAGGTAGCGGCAAAAAGCTGTGATAAGCCCACTATACACTAGCTCCCCAGCACCAAACAGCAGATAGCTTAAGTTAGCAGATAGCTTAAGTTAGCAGATAGCTTAAGTTAGCAACTAGCGTGTAAACATAGTGAAGCATTTAGCAGCTAAAGAGCCAGATATATTTTTTCTCAGGAGTTGGCGGGGACCAATATAGAGCTAAAAGAAGAGTGAATAAATATATGCTGCTTTGAAGTGATATATTTGGTCAACTAAATAATTAGCCATTGGCTAACAAATTGGCAAACTAGCTAATATCAGTTTAATTAAAGCTGCTGCTGTAATTGTTGGTTTATCTAATAACCTTTTATATCTGACGTGATCCACACCATCCTAGGGATACGTAGTAAAATAACATTTAGAGTATGTTACTTTTTTTATCATTTCCTTTATTTAATTAAATACAAGGTGCCAGTTTTCACTTGGCAAATTGAAATGTGTATGATGATTAATATGTAAATAATAAAGTAGTTTCACATGTGAAAATCCTACACAAAACAATGTTTTGAAAAGATGGAAAGATGGTCAAAAAATGTACACCTTTTCTTTAGAAATAATCCTTCCATCCATCATTTAGCACATCTCTTGAGGATCAACAGGCTTTAAAGGCTGCCAGGAAAGACTGTGACGTGAAATCAAAATGACGTGAGCCCTGTCCTTTAGGCTATATGTTTGCTGTAGAGAGAAATGTGAGGCCATAAAAAAGAACACACATTGATTTTCTTCCCCCTTCCAAGTCATCCATCCCCTTCTTCCCTCTGACATCTGAACATTGATCATTTCTGTGTGTGTGTGCCACAAAATGCACAGCAGCAGGGAGGATGTCTGCACAATTGATTTCTCATAAATTATACATTATCATCAAATAGCATTGCCTTGTTTGCCTGACCAGAATTTGGCTCTCGTCCTAGCCATAGACGTATAAAATAATAGCTTCCGGGTCTGAAAACTGAAGCCAATGCAGAAGTGCCTTAAACCTGCATTCTATCTCATTTCCAGCAGGGGGCGCCTCCACTGGTCGCCATAGGAAGTCAATTTCTATAAAAGTCTAAGGGAAAATGACCCCACTTCTCACTTGATTTATTACCTTAGTAAATCTTTTCATATTTACTTTATGACCTCAATCGCTACTCTTAAGTCTTCTTCAATACAGCACAATGTTCATTTGGTAAATTATTGTCCCATTCATTTTTAAATAGACGATAAGGAAGTGGATGCTTTAGGGCGTGGCTACACGCCGACCTGTCAATCAGGACAGAGGCTTAGCAATGCTAACCTAGGCGCTGGGTATATCAAAATAACCGTGAACTTGTTTTTGGGCATTATTTTCATTCATATTTTCATTTTTAACCTTGACTCTCTCATTCGATTGAGGTTAATTTTGATTGGTCGCCTGAAAATGACTTGTTAAGCGTGCTGCCAACTAGTTAGCTAGCTATTACTAGCGTTAGCTGGTAACTTTAGGGGAAAGTTTCTGCGCTGCCGAATATGCAGATGAATGGCGGCAGTACCGGAGGTCCACGTTTACCTGCCTAAATCTCCGCTTGATGATTTGCTTCAGACAAGTTGAAAATCAGAAAATCTCCCTCTTTAGCTTTTAGCTTAGCGCAACGCCATTGCAACCATAAAGAAAACTGACTTGGTTGCGCCAACACCCTCTAATCAAACATGGTCACGTCTGGTTTCAAAAAGCCAAGATGGTGACAGCAAAATTGTCAAACTAAAGGCTTCAATAGGGCAGTCCACAACCTGATGGGTGACGTCATTGCTGCTACTTCCACTATTTTTACAATTTATGGTCGTAGCTCTGTGGCCTTTTCTTATCTTGAAATCTTCAACCAGTTTTCTAAGTCATTTATCCTCAACTGATGGACCATGCCTAAAAAGACACAATTTACATTGATGCTTCCTACAAAAGTCAACTGATGTAATTTTATTATTGTATTGTCAAAGAAGATACAGCCCGCACTCTTAAATCTTTTTTTTTCCACAGCTGATGTCATACAAGGACAATAGGAGTAGCCTATTGGGGACAAACCTGATGTCACGCTGATACACGGCTATATAGCAGCCACCCCCTCTCTTTTAAACCTGTCCTTGACTTAGCTCAGGTTACACACGTTTGTTGAGAAGGCTTCAGTCAGCAAGCCGGTCCCATGTGGTCCTATTATCTACGCTGAAAAAGCTGTTATTCTGTTGGTCTGTGGCAACACACAATAAGTCTCTCCCAAGGACTTCTGAAATGGAAAGAGAGGGGAATCACTGTCACCTAAGGCTATGTCTATTTGTGTGTGTGTATGTGTGTGTGTCTGCTTTCTGTTATTATTTGTGCCTGCTGCCTCTCTTCAGTCCCACTCCCCCTTTCATCTAAAGGCGTCTGAGCCTGGGGGCACAGGGTTGTGTTGTGTGTGTTCATGACTAAATAGCCTCGCAGAGCATGTGTGCGCATACAGCATACACAATGAGGGATAACACAAGCTTCTATCAGGGAGAAAATGAAAAGGCACAAGCCAAAGATATCAAGTAAAGCAACCAATTCAATCCCCTTTTAAACCCACCCAGCCCCTAACTTTCTGCCTGCTTGTGTAAAATAAAAATACTTTATGTGTGTGTGTTCGCAGCCAGGTCCAAGAGCATGGTGATGGGCGAGGTGTCGCAGGGACCATGCCGGTCTGCCTCCCCCAGCCTCCAGGAAGGGGCTCTGAAAGCTGGCTGGCTGAAGAAGCAGCGCAGCATCATGAAGAACTGGCAGCTGCGCTGGTTTGTGCTGCGCTCGGATCAGCTCTTCTTCTACAAAGACGAGGAAGAAACCAAACCACAGGTAATGTGTTAGCCATGTGTCAAACCTGGCTGAGTCACTGTTCTTTGGCTTGTGTGATTACATTTACACAATTAAAATGGGAGTGTTTGATCTTGGTCCCTGTGGTGCAGCTTCCCACTCTCTGGAGGACTGATGGATTTTTGCAGGATGAGTCAGAGAGTGTTGAGAGAGGCTGCAATGGAAATTTAAAGAATGATTTTCATCATAAGCAGCATAATTGTATTTATGTTCTCCTAAATATGATTCTCCTTTGTCTTGTGGGAAAAAAGGAGCTCAATATTACATTTAAAGGGAACTCCACCGATTGTTTTTTTGCTGGGAAGTTAAAAGAAACCTGCTCTGAGTTGAAGTTTTTTTTAACTCGAGGCGTTCAGGGTGCTTCGGCAAAGAAATGCGAGGTGCTCAGCAACGAAAAAATCTTAAGCAAAACGTTTCACTCAAATTGAAAACAATTACAAAAGCCACTGCGGGCTGCTAAAACACACTTCGTTTGATCTGGGCCTTAAAGCAACACTATAGCATTTTTCCGTTTCGGTCCCCCTACAGGTTGGGAATTGTCCATTACCGTTACCATTACCATTATTCTTATGTCTCATTCGAACTACAGATCCACTATCCGATCTGGCAAACTTGCACCAAAATAATGTACCTTAAAATAATGTTTCCAAAATCGTTTCAGTGTCATCAACTCGTAACAGGGTGAACGGCACTTCTGCATTCACTTTGCGGCCCTCTATCGGCTATAACCGCACTATGCAAGTTTGCCAGATCAGGTAGCAGATCTGTAGTTCGAAAGAGACATAATGAGACATTACGACAGCGGTAATGGACAATTCCGCTTCCAACTTGTAGGGGGACCGAAGCGGGAAAAGTGCTTTAGCGTTGCTTTAAGAGGGCTAACTTGCTAGTGGCCATAGCACAATGCAACAAACTGCAGCCAGGTAAAGGGACAGTAATCTAAGCCTAAATTCCATATTCTACATCTGCAGTTCTCCATGTACAGTAGCTGAAGACATCAGGGCCACAGGGATAAAAAATGGCCTGGAGTAAACAACAATACTACTGTACTTTGTTTTTTATTTCTGAGATCAGATGGAAATACAGAGTGGTGACGATGACTCACTACACTCACAGGACATCTTGGTGCATTAGCACAAACAGCCGGGTTTCCTCCTCCATTAGTTCACCATCATTAAAATAATTACAGAGTAAAATCTCTAATCGATCCCGTTGCTTCTTTGATGGGGAACGTGTGTTTTGTAACCAGGTGCTGACTCACATTTTCCCCATCATGATTCTGATTGAAGTCCACAGGCAATACGGTAGCTGGCCTGGGCTGACCTCACAGTCATATAAACGATGACGGGATGGACAGTCAATGCAGCTGACAGGCTTACAAAGTCGTAACATGAGGCAATGGTGTAATCCAACAACACAAGACAGAAGGGGCAAGGCTGTGACACACACACACACACGCACACACAGCCTTTAGAGCATAATAATAATCATCTCTTTACATTCCTGGCTAAAATCACGACACTTTTATTGATTTCTTCACTCTGCGTGACTGCTGTTGGTTTAATGTAGGCAGCAGTTGTCTGCTATCAATGTCTTTTAGTCAACGCGCGCACACACACACACACACACACACACACACACACACACACACACACACACACACACACACACACACACACACACACACACACATATATACACACACACACACACACACAGAATGACGTTTTCCGCTCCTCGCAGTCTCCATTCTGTGGGGAACAACTGAATGAAGGCTTTGACAGACTGTCTTTAATCAGAGCGAGCTTGTCAATACCCATCCAGCCTGTATTGATTTTCAATTCCCAGTGGATTCAAGTCACACACACACACACACACACACAGACTCACACACACTCACACTCGAAGAGCCGGATGTGTGAGAAGGTGTCATTCTGCCCTTTTTTCTCCCTCTCATCTTCTAATCGATAATATACGAGGCTGGAAGTGGTGGGGTTTTTTTCGTGGGAGGGAGGGAGAGTATGTAGGCAAATCGCTGCAACAGAACAAGACCATCCCCCCTACCATCCCCCCCCCCCCCCCCCCCCCTATGAAAAGATGTGATAATTGGTCGAAGGGAAGGCGACACTGACGCAGGATCTATACAGGTTTTCTTTTCCTTTTCATCATGTAGGGGTGAATCCACTGCAGAACAAACAGACTTCACTTACTGGACAATTTATTTCTATTTCAGGCAACAGAAAAACACATGGGATCATTAGTGCTTGAAATACAAAATGAGTCTTCAGCTGCAATTAAACCCAAAATAAAATGCAATTTTTAAAGTGGTGAGACATCCTGTTTTGCCTGCTAAATGATGTTAATGTCATGTTTGGATGTAGAGACCGCCTGTCAATCAAACAGTGTGGGCAGGACTTTGGCGTCTTTGCTCTTCAATTATCTGTCGATGGAGGATTAGTTCGGTGGCGTACTGTTCTTGTTCAGCTATGTGACCTACGTAGTTCTTTTTTTATGAATATAAAAGAAACTGGAAACATAAATCGCATCACTTCCTGTATACCAGACGTGGAATGCTCCGTTTAAGCGCCTGTCTCTTTAAACCCCCCCCCCCCTCCTACAGAAAAGCCCAGTCTGCTCTGATTGTGACAAAAAATGTGGTAGGAGGTATACATTTTGAGTAAAATATTTAAACCCAAGATTTGGTATCTTAGGCTGCTAATTGCTACACCAAAATATTTATAGGATTTATAAATGGATCTAAAAAGCATATTGAATCCATGGGATAACATTTCCAACTCGGCCCCTGACTTCTATGATGTGTATGATTTTAGACTTTTATTACGCTTTAGAGTTTAGACAAATTCAATCTGAACATACGGTACTGTACCTTTTTCAGGAAACATGAGATGTTGACTACAATTTAAAATAAAGTTCTGTGAGAAGATATTTAGTTGAATTTTTGGTGTAACATTTGATTTAACATTTTTTATTCCTCTTTTTTATTATTATATTTACTGTTTTTTCAGAAGATAAATGCTGGAATAATGTAACATTTCACAGATTGTTTACAGAAATGTCCTATTTTCAGTGGATCTTTCATTTATTTTTTATGACTTTATTTAACATGATCGTAGAAGGTGCAATATGTAAGCTAAAAACAAAATTGCAAATGGAATTGTAATCACAATATCTGGCAGGAAAATTGCAATTAGTTTTAGCCCCCAAATCGTTCAGCCCTAGTTTATATGTGAGGAGACAGCTGTTGAAAGACTTGGCCGGAGATTTATGGCATGTGTTAAAAAAAAGCAGTATCTGAGGTGGTTCATGTGCCTCAATTTAAGGCCTATACGCACAGGGTACCAGTCAATAGCAGTGTGTGATACTTGTGTGCTTCGGCACTGGTGGAGGGCGCTGCCAAAGAGAGAACGAGTCTTCAGAGGTCCCGACTGGTGCTCTGGCCCGGGATGATGATTGGCATTTATGTGCAAACCAGGTTAAACAGGGCGTGCCCACATCTGTTAGTGGCTTGTTAAAGGCTCATGCATGTATAGGCACCATTTCAAATTAATTGCAACAAAACGTGTGCTCTAAACTCACTCTGTCCCCAAGCTAAGGCGTAGAAAAGGACAAACTATCCTGTGACCCTGTGATTTGTGCTCTCGGGTGACGTCTTGCCTCCTTATTCATTCATCCTCGGCCAGCTACTCGTGTTATTCCGAGCACATAACCCTCTTGAGAGCTCCCCCACCCCCCCCCCCCCCTTGGTTCCTGCCCTGCCCCTGTTCTCCATCCATCCACAGCTCCCACCCCTTCCATTTGTTGCCATGGCGACTAATGTTGGCGACAGCCCGGCCCTCTGGTTGAAGCGCTTTAGAAGACTCTTCTCCCGGTTTGATGGAGGATGCCAGCTTGCAGATTAACGGGGCAGACCCGCAGATGCTGGCATCTCTTCACAGCTCACTTGGCCTCCGTTCTCCGGGCGTAATGGGTATTGATCTGGATAATGTATTCTGCTAATCTGTGTGGGTCCCTGTTCAATCACAGGAGTGGCCGCTTAAAATTTTAGAGGGGTTAAGAGGGGAGGGATAGGAAGGAAGGAAGGGGGAGGGCGGAAGAAAGAAAGGCCAGAAGACACGTACAAAGGAAACTAAGTCAGGGCTGAACACAAAATATCTGATTAAATACGTGTGATTACTTTCTATTAATTAAACTTCTGGGTCTGCAAATGTGGTCTCCAAGGTATTAAAAGATTATTGTATCTACAAAAGTATATACACGTATCGCCCGGAACTCCCAACTTTTCTGTCCCAGATCTGCTCATAACAATTTGTTACAGATACAGATCAATTATATATACAAACTCGCCGGATGGTAAGAAACCTTCTTAGAGACCTTTAACCTGAGAGAACACAAACATCAGGTGGCTGTATATTGCCCCCAAAAAACATCTTCCGTTAAAGTCAATACAAACCATGTAAAATCATACATGCCTCTTAAAAACTGTGATATAAAAAGATTGTTCGATCCCAGAGGAATGTAACGATAACGTAAATTATAATATATATATAAATAATTCAAAGAGGAAAAAGGGATGCCGTGATATAAGGACTGAAGCTAAAATATATGGGAAGAATATATTTCTGCCCGTTGGTTGAATGCCTCTCTCTCTCTCTCTGGGTTTCAGGGCTGTATACCTCTGCAGGGATGCCAGGTCAACGAGCTCACAGCGAACCCGGACGAACCAGGAAGACACCTTTTTGAGATTGTACCCGGTAAGATCCACTAGTGCCTTGTCTTCCTCCTCCTCCACCATCTCAACACATTCTCATTCCGAACTCGTAAAATAAGGACGTTTGGACAGTGGCTGTCAGCGTCTGATGCGACGTAAAAGGCGTCCTTCAGCGTATTTGTGTAACGTACCGGGGAGAGCAGCAGTTAGATAGGATTTAGTGAGTAGTATGTAAGGCTGAATTTACGCATGGGGAGGTTGGGTGAGGTGGTGGATGGGTCAAACACAGGACTTTCACCCAGGAGAGCGGGGTTTGCGTCCCGTTTGTTACGCTTGCTATAGTTGTTTTTTTCTTTCGTACCGCGTGTCACAGAACCGTACACCCACCCACGACCCTTTCCTAAACCCAACCGTCCCGTTCTTCCCGCGTGTCACGGAACGGTAAGCCCACCCACGACCTTTTCCTTAACATAACTGCGTCAAAAGAGACGGCAATAGTCCCGACCAAGCGTGTTTACTTATAGCGCTAAAGGAGACTTTTAGCGTCAATAAGAATGACAAAGGCACCTGACCAAACGTCCTTAAATTACTTTTATGACTTCAAGTTGCTATAGTGTACGTTTTACTTGATCTTCATCTTTCAACTAGGGATGCTCCAAATCCAGATTTTTGGGGTTCGGCGAATACCGAATCCACTGATTAAGATTCTGCGGAATCCGATAACGAATAATGAATTCTACTCCCATCCTCAGTCCATTAACACGGTAAACACATTAATGAAGTAAACAACGTTCCATACGCAAATGTTTTAACGGCGGCGATGTTGTGTGTTGTTTAGGGTCCTTGCCACCACAAGACAAATCGGCATTGCAAATTGAACATGTAGCTTGACTTGAATCGTCTTCTTTTAACTGAAAGTACTGCCAAACAACATTTTTTTCTGCTCACGAGTTCCATTTTCACTTTCTCACAGCCTACTGCATTGAACGGTCCACCTACGTAAACACCTTCCCATAATCAGCGGTGGCGTCATTACGTCGACCAGTGTAGCGCGCGTAGTTCAAGCGTAGGGTTCGGTTCGGTGGAAAAAAAATTCTAAGGTTCTGCAGAAACCGAACTCCGTCAAAAAGCCCAATATTCGGCCAAATTCGAAGCCGAACACTGGATTCGGTGCATCCCCGCTTTCAACATATCTTGTATTCTCACTGTGTACGTGTTGTCTTAGATTATGAATAATCCAGGCACAATGCAAAATTAATAACTTTCAGATCTTATTTGGAATATCAATGTGGAAGTGGTGGTTATAAATGTAGGAGAAATGAGAGTTAAATCCAAGACCTGCCAACATTGTCAACTGTCATCATACAGCCAATGCACATGACAGTTAAGACAGCCGTTGCGTATTTGAGTTCAGCCGACGAAAGGTGAGCGTCACGCGGCGGCGACAGTTATGTTTAGGCATCAAAAAGACTAGTTAAGATTAGACAATAGTTTGCGGTTTGTATTAAAAACACCACCCCCCTTAAGTACAACTCCCAGGAAACAATCACACCTTTCCTGGGTGAAAGTCTTTTGTCCCCCCCGCCCCCGGACAGAACTCCGCTGCCCCACTTGAAAGCCCTGTGTTTTATGAGCTACCCATCCCACCCTGACTTCCTCCCTATGCAGACCAGAGCGCTCTTATACAGCTTAGTCAATGTGGTGCATACAGCAATAACTACGGAATACATACAAATTACAGTACATCATTTTTCGTAGCTATTTGTACCAATGGTTCATGAGAACAGCCTAATACAGCACATTACAAAGAACATTAAAACAAGTTGAAGATGAAAGAATTTTTACACCATAAACAGTAGAAGCACACCTATGGAGAGGCACCCTAGCTGATATAGAGGAGGTATTTCCCAAAAATGTGATTTTCAAGTGATGCATTTTTATGCATCACTTAAAAATCACATTTTCTTATTGAAAGTGACTAAAAAACACATACAAGCGAATATAAAGATGGAACCAAAATTTGAGAAATATAATAAGAGACATATTATGTATGCTGTGTTCTTTGATTTGTGATCATGATCTGAAACGACACAGTGGTTCTTACCTGCACTGCCTTAACAACATCAGTTAAACATTAAACAGACAGTATAATTAAAGGTATCCTCTGGTGGCTATTCTGTATTCAGACAGCAGAGAGCACTACTAGCCAAGGAATAGTCGCTCTGGTGGCCAATCTCCTTAACTCCCACTGCATGAGCTCAGAGCTGCTGACATGTCAGGTACCATTGTTCCACCTCTAGCTGCGAAAGCCAATTCCTGCAAGAGAAGTACCATCAAATAAATAGAAAATAAAATAGGCACTCCATCATGTGGAGCTGCTCTGCGACTGTAGATCTCAGGACTGTTAGTGGGCCATCACGCTCCACATGTTACACTCAGAGCTAAGATATAGAGGCTTTGCCTGCGGCTGAACAATCTGGTTGGATTGACCTCATGCAGCCCTTCAAGTTTTTACTCAATCAATACAGCACATACTTGTACGTGTCTTGAAGTGTGTTCATATGTGCGTAGTTTTCAAGTGTTGACTCATGTTGAGGCATATAAAGAAAACTAGGTTACGCTTTACTTGAAGGTATCATAAACATTAGAAACAAGTCATAAATATTTATGACATAACGCTTCTTTTAGTAAGTGTCATTCGGTTTTTGTCATGACAAGTTATGGTTAGGGTTCATGTGTCAAGACAGTGTCATGACAGTGTCATGTGTTCATGACAGTGTCATGACAGTGTCTTGACAGTGTCATGTCACTCTTGTGTAGATACCTTCAAGTAAAGTGTTACCGAAAAATTAAAAAAAAGTCATCAGTGGAATACGGTGTCCGACAGGGGCAAACGCACTGCAGCTTAAGAAAACACACGCAAATAGACTAAACACGAGCAAATTAAGAAAACATCTTCATCAATTTGACAACGCGTGCGCAGCATTTAGCAAACGCGCTGCAAATACATACCACACAACCAAATACACAAACGATGAAAAGTGAAAAGCACATAAACCCCGAAAACAAATGCAACAGAAAAACTCTGAATCCAGTTTACAACGGAAGGCGAGGTTTTGTCTGAGAGAGTGGATATTTCGCTTTCCTAATTTTCTGATTAGATTTTGAATGAGTGTTCTACTTTTTAATAACATATTTGGGCTATGAACTAGTGTTAGCTAGCAAGCTCTTGTAGAAGTCAGTCTCTAACACGGTAGCTACGTAAACCTGTTGCTATTTTATAATACTGTAAAAGACTAGGGCCAAACGTAAAAATTAATATTTCCCCCTTTACTACTCTTTTCTTCCCGTTTCCAAAACAATCTCAGTTTGGTCTATTTGCATGTGGGGGTTTTTTACGTTGCAGTGCGTTTGCCCCTGTTGGCCACCGTAGCGGAAGCCTTTAAGGGGCTGTAACCATGACGCCTCTATAAAACTACTAGTTTAATCTCAAAATCAAGTCCAAATCGGCAATCTAAACTGCATCACAGTAGGAGTGTAACGATACATCCATCTGGATCGATATGTCGATTCAATGATCAACAATTCAATATCATTGGTGCAAAGTAAAAAAATACTGATTTGTATTATTTATTTATTTTCATTAGATAGTGCAGATAGACAGGAAAGGGAAGAGAGAAAGGGGATGACATGCAGCAAATGGTACATATCTTTAAGATGCACCTTTATTTTGAAATTCCCACTTTATATTTACTATTTTTTTATTAAAAATAATCCATTTTTCATTTAAATGGCTGGAGGACTTCAGAAAAAAAGTGTCAAATCCTTCTTTAGTTGCTTTTTGTGAGTTGATATAAGTGGAACCGATCGTGTGAAATGGGCACATTATATTGTCTCATATCGAACGCAGGCCCGTGAATTGAATCAAATTTGTATCCTGGAAGACTGTCCAAAGAATCCATGGAATATAATAATGTATCGTGATAAAACTTTGAGATTTGCACCCCTTCAACCCGGCAGCTGAGCTCACTGGTAGTATAGTACAATCTTCTGGCTCTCTTAGTGTCTTAGTCATTAGAGGACTGTTTGCTCGGTAGGTCTCTGCTTGTGTTTGGAATGGTCGACAGGGTTGTGAGTCTGTGTGTGTTCGGTTTATAGCAAAGTAAACATAGCAGAGGGGTGAGAAGCCCGGTGAGTTTCTACGGACAGAGCTAGCACCCTGAGAGGCAAGATGGGAGGGAAGGAAAGGGCAGATAACACAAATACAGTAGCACACCGGCCCTTTAACCTTGTCTCCTTCTCCTGCCATTCACTGCATGGGCCACAGTTAATTTGATAAGAATGTCCATTAAATCCACGGAAGATGCCAGACAAGTGGGAATTTAGTCCGCTGGTGTTGTTGCTTATCTCCGGTGAAAGAGCTTCAGGAATGGCGGCAGAAGACTGAATTTACAACAAAAACAAGACAAAACAATGAGCACCCAATCACCGTGGCGACCACCGTTGGTGCCATCTTGTTGATACCACCAAGCCTGGATGCCAGCCGAACTTAGCCCCGCCCACAACATTTGAGGTCTGGACTTGAGCTGTTGTGGAGCAACTATGCTCGAACCAGAGCTGTTCGGACCAATCAAATTGTCAGGGCGGGCTTCATACAATGATGGATAGATGATCAACAGTAACGTAATCAAACACGTCACCAAAGAGCGCTTGGGTTGAATTCCTATAGAACAAAGATGGAGAACTGAGATGTGTAGATTCTGCCATTGCGTCTGTTATAGAAGAAATCGACAGCGCATTCATTTTAAAAGAGGAACAGAGAACCACGATCAAGGCATTTGTCCATCGCAAAGATGTTTTTGCCATCCTTCCTACAGGATTCGGCAACGTCACAGATTCCGCTGCTCTGATTGGTTGTAGGTCTACCCAATTGAGCGCAGAGGCATTTTCTTTCCTAGTTCGGTAACACGCCCCATAATCACAGCCCAATGGAGCAGTATCAGACTCATATTCTGACTAGAATCTGAGTATGACGACGTCAGGCTAGATACCACCATAATGACAGACAAAAATTAGTAGTTCTGATTCTAATGAAAATGCAGCGACCCAGGGAGGAAAGTAGTTAGCTGGGGGAAAGATGCAAAGAGACAGAATGGAAGAGAAGGATGCAGGTCAAAGGAGGAGAGATACGTTTTCAAAAAATATATATATTATAAAAACAGAGGTAAAAAAAAAAAAAAAAGACTTATTTTACCCTTAGAGAACAGACCTCCTGCCAGCGGCCACGGGTGACTGTTGTTGACATGATCCTGTTTAAATCGATCTCAAATTAAAACCATAACAGTTCATTCTTTTTGCAGCAGACAGCTAAGGCTTCCGTCTTTCGTGTCACCACTTTAACGCGACGTCCGGTGCAAAAACCCCTCGACAACATTCTATTGCAAATGAAACAAAACAGCTTTACACTAAACTTTACATAAAAAGTGTACATTGTTCAAATAACTGTGTGTTATTTGAGCAACAAACTGAGTGTTAAGAAATATCTCGTTCATGTGTCTACATTTAGAAATCTTTTGGATCAATATGTTAAGGTTAATGCATTTAATTTGGACTTTAACCTGATAAAGACTTCCAGGTTTAAATGGCTGCTCTCTCCTTATGCATAACAAACTTAATGCGGACTCCATCTACTGTTCCAACATATTAGATTTGTTGTTTCCTTCGGGAGAGTTACTCTGCTCTTCCTCCACTCTGTAATCGTCTGAAATGTGATGAAGGCTTTATTGCCACTGTTCATCACATCCCCAACCGTCACCGTCACACGCCGCCTACCAAGAGCCTGGGTCTGTCCGAGGTTTCTCCCTGAAAGGAAGTTTTTCCTCGCCACTGTCGCACTAACACGTGCGGTATACTATCCGCAGCCGAGGTGGCGCGCGCCAATGTGACGTCAAAATGATGTAGCTCTCGCTGGCGCGCCCGGATTTATAGCGCACGAGCAGAGGTCGTGCACCACTTAATTTTTTTCCGACAAACCGGAAACAGGAGGCCTGAACGAGCTCAAGGGTAACCGGATGCCAGGACTCTCAGAGTGACTGCAAGTCTCTCTTGTAAACTTACTGGGTAGATGAGTTATTTTATGGTGAATGAAAGGCTTGATCCGACGAAGTAGGTCATCGAATCAAATCAAAGCATTGACGGCAACGCTGCTGCCAGTTCTGCTGTTGTTTACCTTTTTCTTCTTCTTCTAGTCCGTAGAAATAGCAAAGTTGGTAGCCTTTCCTCATTAGCGCTACCTCTGTTCAGGAGAAGACTGCAAGTAGTGTTGCAACCACCACACATGAGTATAAACAGTTACGGTGCTCGCATGACGTCACATTTGCGTGCGCCAGCTTGGCTGCGGCTACTGAAAAAAGGCCTTTAATGCTTGCTCTTGGGCGAATTACTGGAATTGTTGGGTCTTTGTAAATTACAGAGTGTGGTCTATACCTACTCTATCTGTCAAGTGTCTTGATATAACTCTTGTTATGATTTGATACTATAAATAACATTGAATTGAAATGTATCCACTCCTGTTGTATGAATGAATTGACTTTCTGAGATTTTGGGTTCACAACTTGTTAAAAGTTATGCTTCGCTGAGGATAGTGCTTCCTCCCATTTTTTTAAATTGAATTTGTTTTTAAAACAGTCATTATAGTGTCCAGTCATGTCTGCAGCTTTTCCTCACAACAGCAGCCATTTTTCACCGAGCAGTACGGCATCAATCGGGGAGACTGCGGCTTATTGGAAACTCTCTGCCAGCTCTGGCAAAACCCTAATCAGCAAACACCGAAGTTCTTTTACACAAATGCCTTCCGCTCTTATATGCTATTCACTTCTAAAAGGAAAGGATAGTACTGTTGGCCAATGAAAAAACAGCCACTCACGGACATCTCCGCCATCATTGATAAAGGAGAAGGGTTCTTTGATGAGTCCTTGTACGCGAGTCCTTAACTTTTAATGGTTTAATAAAAACAGGATCTCACAGGGTTGGTGATATGATCCCCAGCTCCTCGTCATATTACAGCTTAAATTGTCAGTTCTTGCTAGAAGGTCTTAGAAAACAAATGTGTCCACAGAAAGGTATAAAAGTGTGTCTGCATGTATTCTGCTTGTGTTTGTTTAAAGACATAGGGACTGTTTAAGGGACATATCTGGTGGATACATCAGGACTGTTATTTGGAATGTGGACTTATTTATGTTTTTATAGACAAACATGTAGAGGAGGAGCAGAAGCATAGAGTTTAAATGTATTCATTCTAAGGTGAGGCGGAAATTAATCCAGGATGAAAAAAAAAATGACAAAGAACCTCCCCTACCCTGTAAAAAAAATTGTTACATTACTCTCCCATCAAGAGAAGGAAAAAAAAATACATAGCCTTCCCTCTTTTCTTCCTCATTTTCTAATTATTTCCATACAGGCCCTTAATAACAATTATAGAACTACAGATAACTTAGTGAATGTTATGCCTTAGGAGCATGGACGAATGCACTGTAGCGCACAATGAATGCCCGCAATAGCAGTAGTCCAGTAGCTGCGCCTTTGAAATCAAGTAGTAGAAACCACACATGTAAGAGGCTATACTGCTAACAGATAGGACTCCCAGACTGATGATAAACCATCAGTTTGAGGTCAGACCAGCGCAGAAATGAAGCTGCTGGGTTTCTCTCACTTTCAGCACTCTTTTGTCAACTGTAATTGTAGCCCTGTCCTTCAAAAGGCGCCCAGAGAACTCGGCTGTTCATCTGGGCCATGTCATTGACTGATGGGCTTTGCTTTTGTTAGACAGCGTGTACGTTGAGTTTGTCAGCTACAGGGTAAATCCATTGGTCATGCTTATTGTAAAGTACCCAGCCCTGTTGCAAAAGGTAGACACAAGTCAGATAGCAAGATGCTGAACCCCTGACACACACACACACACACACACACACACACACACACACACACAAACACACACACACACAAACACACACAAACACACACACACATCGTGCTTTACCTACAGCCCTTGTCTATGAAGCAGATTGAGGCATCATGGGGAAAAGAACTGCATCCTGATTGCACTCCCTCCAGAAAAACGTGATTATGCAATCGCATAATTCAACGCATAATCAGCCAAAGTCTGCATATTTATGTGGGGGCCGCATTTTTTTAAATACGCTGCTGCATAAATTGTCGATTTCCGTGCAAAATATGCAGGGCTTGCATGATTTCATAATCCCCGCATTTTCGTTGCAAAAAAGTCACATATATCTTAGCAGAAAGTTGAAAAATGTTACGTTTACTTCACACAAGAGCAGCCATTTTCCCCTGTTGCCATGGGAACGTTATGAAGTGACGTAATGAAGCGACGTGAACATCATCGAAAAGCTGCACACCCCACGATGAAGCCACGATGAAACCGCAGTTTTTGCAAGTTCCCACAATTTCATCGCATAGAATTGCATAAATATCCCGCATATTCCATCGCATTTTTTAGGAAAACGTGCCGCATAATCAAGGATTTTTGCCCGCTACAATCACAAAAAAAACCTCACTTCATTTCAGGGTCATAGCCAGAATAAAAACACAAACACATTCAACACAATAACAGTTCTCCTTGCAGTCAGTTCTAAATGTTGCTCAGTGGAAGCAAAAGCAGCACAAAACTCAACCCCACTACTCCTCGTAATTTCCTCTTGGCATTTGAGTGAAATAACAGTGGTAGTTAAACATGCAAGCAATTAAAAATTAGGACTCCCACCATGCTTTTTTATCTATATTACAGACAGAGCCAGCAGTGCACCCAAACAAAAGACAGAGTCTGAACTGAGCTTGTCTCGAAGCCTGAAGGCATGAAGGAAATGGGCAAATAACTGTGTATTCTAAAATATTCTTTGTATTTAATGGCGGACTCAAGGCTATAAGCCCTCTGTTTGTGGTAGTGTGAAGCAATTAAGCCATCTGGAAAACAGCCCACACACACAAAACACACACTTGTGCCTGTGCAAACGTGACGGCTTCTGCTAATTCGTTATGGTGGACTAGCCATTTAGGCAGTCCACAGGATTTTTCTGTGTTTTAGAAATGCTATTGTACCGCTAAGCAACAACAAGCCCACATCCGAGTTCACACGGTTACTGTTACCCTTTCCCATTGACATCTGTAATATTAACACAACTATATGTTGGCTATTATGTTAATCCTCATTGGGTCTGTTTGTAGCCAGGTTTTGATCCATAGCCTTCAAAAAGCATTGCAAGACGCATATAGGGACATGATTTTTTTTTGTTGTTCTACTAAAAAGGACATAGTTCGACAATTTGGGAAACTCACTTATTCACTTTCTTGCTGATAGTTAGATGAGAAAATTGATACTACTCTCATGTCTGTAAGCTAAAATACCAAGCTAGAGCAAGCAGGGGATTAGTTTATCCTAGCGTAAAAACTGAACACAGGGAGAAACTGCTAGCAGCAGCTTACATTTCAGGTTGTGTATGAATTAAACAAACAAGATATAACATGTTAATAAGTAGACTTAGAGGTGGTGGAAAACTTTGGACAGAGACAGGCAAGCTGTTTCTCCCTGCTTCCAGTCTTTGCACTAAATTAAGCTTGTTGGCTGTATGCAAATTTGCGTTTCCTAGGACGGCTAAGGCATGTCCCGCCCCACTCTGCCTTACTCTGCCTCTGATTGGCTTAGCCTGGTATTCTTGCCCTAACCTTTCCCAATCTCACTCTTCATGCCTAAACCTAACCAATCCAACCAACTAAGGCAACGAGTACTAGCCAATCAGAGGCGGAGTAGGGCGGGTCATACCTTCTACATCCTACAAACGCAAATTTTCTTACAGTATAGATGTGAGAGTGGTGTCAATGCACTCATCTAACTCTTAGCTAGAAATCAAATAGACCAATGTCCCGGAAATGTCAAACTATTACTTTTCAGATCTTATCTTATAGCTGCACTACTTTCTGCTTTATGTTTTGTAACTGTGCGTGAAAATACTGGTTACTCCTGGTGGCTGATATTAGACTACATGACTTAAGACTTTTTGCAGTGTATACACAAACACCGACAGCCATGCTTTAACCACCCATAGGTATCAATCTTAGAATGTAAATGTGGGTCAGTGGGATAATAAACGTACATTACTGTAAATACAAACAATTTCGAGAATTATTGTTGTGGTCGCACTGAGGATAGTGAAGACGTTGCACCAAACCAAAAATCACATGGACTCAATATTCTTGGCATTTACAGTATGAAAAAGAATGCAACTTAACAAGAGATGCTTAATATATCTTAAATGTATTATAGTGGTTCATATTGTGTGAGATTGCTGTTCTGTACAGTATTTAATTTAGCCTCCATCTTTGTTATTCAGTAATTGTTGCTGTGAGGATTAATCAAAACAGAGAAGGCAGTGCTGTCATGGCTTTTCTTGAATCTTGTTTGAATAAAATTGTTAATAGGTGGAACTGTCAGTTCAGGTATGGTGGTGGCCAAAACATTTGCTAAGAATAACTAGGTCCACAGTATATTTCAATTGTAGATTATTTAATAAGAACCAAAAACAACCTCTGGTAGGTTCTACCTCTGTTTGGTTAATATTTAGAAAGTCATGTCTTTGCTTAATTAGTTTAGAGCCTGGAGAATGTGCTTTCTTTAACCATGTCAAATGTGTAGTTACCGTGTCTCAGCTGGTATTTTTTTTTAAGAAAAAAAAGTCTCTTCATAAATGGATAAAATGGAGAATGAGGACTACAGAGTTGTATTGAAGCATGCATCACCTACATGCTTGTACTCTATAAGCTTAGGCTAAGTGGCATTTTCAAGAAATAGACAGAGCCACACTCAGACTTCCTGTGCAGCAGCAGGATCAATTTTGGGTTATAGTAATCAGTGATAGAAAGTGGCAAAATGCAGAGAATATTCCATTCATACGGTTCTGTATGATCCTGGAACAAGTGGGAAGAATCCAAAGTCTACACTGCCTTCATCTCACAGAGATTGATGGCTTTTGTCTGTTTTGTGTGTGTGTGTGTGTGTGTGTGTGTGTGTGTGTGTGTGTGTGTGTGTGTGTGTGTGTGTGTGTGTGTGTGTGTGTGTACAAGTTTGTTTGGCAAAGATTGGAGGACAGCCCATCTCCCTGCTACTGCACACACACACACACCCAGAGAGAGAGAGAGGGAGAGGCAGAATGAGAGAGAAAGAGCCTTGTTCCACTCCTCCTCAGGGATTTGCTTCTCCCCAGGGGGCCTGAGGGAACGAACCTGCTGCCCACACTGTTGAATGAAAGAAACAGGAAGAAAAGAGTGAATGAATGGACGCAATAAATGAGTGAAGGCTAAGAAGTGGGACTCGTTTGACGAGTTTTGTTTCGGCTGGCAATCGAGCATGCCTCACTGGCAGGTTCTGGCCGTCAGTGCTACCTGCGTACTGATCTGCTTCCAAACGGACAAAGTGCTGACGGAGAAGCCGCTTCATGCTGCAGCTTTAGGCCAGAGCCGGAGCCAGTCCCAGCTGCAGCTCACTCAGACATGGGGCCGGTGTGCTGCAAGCCGGACAGACTGAAGAAACAACATCTCCCAGGTAACGGGAAACAGATGCTGGAGATTTTGAACTTGTGTTGTAGAGGCTGGAGTGGAGCACGTGAGTACCTTTGAGACTGATGGAAGCTCAGATATACAACCTCTTTTTTATGGCTTTTTTGCATAGTATTTAAAAAAAAGACTACTAGCGAATGCTTTTTTGCAAGATACATCATATATTGAGATTATTGCACATTCAAACAAAATATATTCTTAAAGTATGATATATTTAAAATTTTCTATGGATAAACAAGACACAGATAGACAGCAGACTGACTTTATGTGTAACATGTACTTCTGCAAAATGATTGAATGCAGAAGTGGATGAATTGTCACCCAACATAAAAAAGTGAAGTATTTGGTTCAATAATTCCCATCCGGCAACGTACTTTAGGTTAAGACATATTCTTTTTTTTAAAGATGTATTGCAACTTTGATCTTGGTATTTATTTAGCAAGGCGGGAAGTACCCTGATATGAAAATTGTTATCTGGTGACTTACAAAATCTTTTTCGATTTTGTACTCTTTCCCTCCCTTATTTATTGTTTCTTGCACAGCTTTTAGCACTATAATCACGTTACCATCACCGCCCTGCAAAATATATCCTTTCTAGAAAATTACATTTTGTCAAGAACAGTGTAAAAAGTGGTTTGTAAGCTTAAGTAGTTAAGTGCCAAAATGGCTCGTCATACTACTTGTCTTAAGTGAAGGGTTCAACAAGCTGAGCAGAAATCCTGAAATGCTGATTATCTATCAACTAACAATACAAAGTAGCAACAATGTTTGAATTCTCTCAGACACACAAGCTAGAATGCTATTGGCCTCTCTCTCTCTCTCTCGCTCTCTCTCTCATAAAACCAATAATAAGCAGCACAGAGGTCGTATAAAGTTGATCCCCACACAATTCATAGCGCCCAATCATCAGTTGCATTATTAATAGAGGACAAGGCCTGAAGGACATAAGACACACCGACACACCAAACGGTGTATAAACTGCGTGAGCTGCATGAAGAGTGGTTAAAGACAGCTGCAGCTAAATGCTAAACTGTATGAAAAAACATCTGTCTTTAACATGTAACCTCAACAACTTGAAGACCCTCTAAAAAACAATAAACTAAACTTAAATGTTTTAAAAGAATTGTTTGGCACTTTGGGAAATATGCCAAGAGTTAGATGAGAAGACTAATACAATACCCCTCTCATGTCATGAAACTACAGCAAGGACACAATTAGCTTATTTTAGCATACAGTATGCACTGGAAACAGGGGGAGGCAGCTTGACGCTAAAAAAAAGTTTCACTAACACTAAAAGCTTACTAATACAAAAAATAGTGTAACAACATTTATACTTATATGTAAAAAGTGATACCTATTTTCCAGTAGGCTTAACCCTTGGTACTTTGATGTATTTGCTTGTTTTCTGGTTTTCAGTAGGATTGATATCAATTATGTGTGTTCAGTAGCGTTAGAGACTGTTAGCTTGATGCAGGGGCATCTTCTACCAAAAGCAGTTCACTCTACAGTTCGCTAATTCACTGTACATGTTGAGTGTTCTTAGCTGGCTTGCTAACGTTAAGTAGCAAGCCACTTGTGAGGATGGGACTGTACTGCTGCGTGCAGTTAGCGGGGCTAACGTTAAGCTAGCTGTTGATGGTCAGTAAACACCTCCTCCTTGTTGCTAACAAAAGTAATGTACATGTAATTAATTCTTTTTGCTGTTGAGTTATGTAATTATACTTTTTCAATGAGTAGAATAGTTAATTACAATTTTCAAGTAACTTGGGACTATATCAAAAATTCATGGCTGTTGAATGCTAACTAGAGCTGCAAAGATTAATCGAATAGTTGTCAACTTTTAAATTAATCGCCAACTATTTTGAGAATCGATTAATCGTGTTGAGATTCTGATTCCAGTTTCTTAAATGTGAATATTTTCTAGTTTCTTTACTCCTTTATGCCAGTAAACTGAATATGTTTGAGTTGTGGACAAAGCAAGACATTCAAGGACGTCATCTTGGGCTTAGGGAAACACTGATCAACAATTTTCACCATTTTCTGACATTTTATAGATCAAACAACTAATAGATTAATCGAAAAAAATAATCAACAGATTTATCGAGAATAAAAATAATCGTTAGTTGCAGCCCTAATACTAACAAAATAATAGTTCCATCTTTGTTGAAATGACAAGGTTTGATGCTTTTGATGCAAGACGATTGATGCTTAAGAACTGAGGACCGCTGAGGGCGATCCAACATCAAAAGGTGCATTACATCACCTCTGCTCATACTCAGAACAGGCATCTCTCTCTTCATGTTAGCAATTTAAAAAGCTCCCATCTTGACATCAGAAAGGATTTCAGCACTTTCAGAATGACCTGTTATTTTTCCTGCCTTCTTTCCTGCCCACATCTCCCATTCAGCAGTGTCTACAATAAGTCAGACATTTTAGGAAGCTATAATTGTAAAGAATTATAGCTTCAGTTCTTAAATGTCAGACACTAAACAGGCTTAAGCTTGGCTAACATGTCAATACATGTCTGATGATCACCACGTGGAAATCAAATTTAGGTTTGCCTGCAGTCAGTGTTATCTTAATTGGCTCCAAATAGGAACTTTGTACTCCTCATCCAGCCAGGCTTGAATATTCCAATACTGTTGGTGTCTGTCGGCTATGTTGGGATTGATTTTAAGTGGCTCTGTGTGTGTGTGTGTGTGTGTGTGTGTGTGTGTGTGTGTGTGTGTGTGTGTGTGTGTGTGTGTGTGTGTGTGTGTGCGTGTGTGTGCATTTCTGTGTGTTATCAGGGCCTGATTGATTATAGGAAGTGAAGGAAGTGTTCGATGTGCCAAGGCTCCTTAATGTCCTCTCCCTTTTTTTCCAATCACCCTTTTAATTTACCTCTTTTCCTGAGGGCAAATTGGAGCAGTCATTTAGATAATATTGTGCATATTCTCATACGCAGACTCTATGCATTAATGAGGGCAAAATATCAAATAATGCTATATCTTCAGTTCACTATTTCCACCGCACTGGAGCACATCTGAAGACAGACCACAGTGTTGTTTGTCATGACTGTGTGACTTTGCAAAGCTGGGTGACTATGGCACTTAGCTTTATGGCACCGCTGTTTATATTTGGATTCCCTCCTCGCAGCTAAATGATTGGGACAACAATGACTGTGACTGTGGCAACAACAGCATCCAACACAAATGGCTCAGACAATCAGGGAAACAGATGACATATGTCCCAGATTATTTAAACGTGCAAGCAGAAGAAAACAGTCAGTGCACGAAGGTGATGGGTTCAAGATAACTGATATATTTGCGGTCTATGGTGTTAATGGTGTTTTTATGTAGCTGCTGATTGTGTTTCACAGTGTTTTGTTTCATATGGAAGGCATGTGTGAACATTTTAAAGAATGAGGCTCCCTCGAATTGTGCACTCACTGAAAGCTGCTCTGGATCCCAGTGCCAAGCAGCTTAATGCCTTGAATGAAATGTAAACTGGTGCCATACAGTAATTACAGGACAGGGCAGGAGGGTTGGAGTACAAACACAGAGAATGCATAACAGTAAATTGTGCCATCTAGTGGTGAGAAACCTTTACAGCACATTGGTTTTAATCTGAATCAACCCTATTTGATTTTTGGTTTAAAAGTAAGTTCTGGGGCTCCCTGGTAGCTCACCTGGTTGACTACCAGGGTGGGCCCCATGTACTAAGGCTCAGTCCTTACTGCAGCAGCCCAGGTTCGAATCCAGCCCGCGGCCTTTTGGTGCATGTCCCCTCCCCCTTTCCTGTCTTCATCTATCCTTTCAAATAAAAGTTTTTAAAAAAGCCCAGTTGGATGATAATTCTTGTGTTCAGCAGTATAACAGTCATTTAATTCAGTGTTAATACAAAAAGAATTGAATATTCTTTTGTAACTGCTAATTTCAAGGTAAAATACCAAATATTACACCTTCTCAAATATTTCATCCCCCATCTCTTTCCTCACTTTCCTGTCTTCATCTGTCCTCTTGACAAAAAGGCCAAAAGCCCCCCCCAAAAATCTTTAAACAGAGAAGGAATTTCTATACAGTGATTAAAAAGAATATTGTTGGACTAAATTCAGGCATCAATTTCTGAATTTAAATATTGTGTGGGGCTGCAATTCAGTTTGATGATGATGCAAGATTCACAACTTTGTTTGGATGTTATTATCTTGCAAACACAATTTTAGTTGTCTAGAGTGTCCAATATGACTGTTAGGTTAACCACCACCATTGAGCAAAGTAGCAAACTGTATTAAAAACACATGCACGGATTATCAATCCACGGCCCGACACCTCCTGACCCTTATGCGATCATTGCCATATTGTCAGCAAAAAAAAAAAGAAAAAAAAGGTTGGGACATGATGTATGGAAAAGCTACAATATATGCCTGCTCATCAACATACCACTGGTTTAGTTCTATAACAAATGCCAGTGTTCTGACAAATACATATTTGCAATCACTGGTTTACTCACTTTCTGTCTCCTTCCTCCCCATTGTTTGTCCGTCCAGGTGGAACAGGAGAGAAAGACCGGGCCCCGATCAGCCATGAGTCCTTCCTGCTCATGGCAAACTCCCAGACTGACATGGATGACTGGGTCAAGGCCATACGGCGGGTCATCTGGGCGCCGTTTGGAGGAGGTAAGGCCAAACCTTTGAACTGAAACACGAGAAACATGATCACTTTTAAAAACACAGACAGACTTTCATCCTTGAGCTTGTCTGACCTCATAGGAATGGGGGACAATTCAAACTCAAGGCTGTTCTAATTACGGCTGGGTATCGGTACTCAATACCTACCGAAATAACCCAGTACCAAGCAGGGCTGGGTACCACCAATGATTTCTTAAATTGATTCGATTACGATTTACAAGGTCTCGATTCGATTACGATTTACAAGGTCTCGATTCGATTACATTTCCAATTCTACATAAATTGGAAATTTCAGTTACAATACCAATTTTGCTTGGACATAAGAGATTCTCAGAGAATGTATGCTGTAAAAAGTACAAGTACTAGCCTGGGTAAACCCTGACTAACTTCTGGAAAATTTGATATTTGCTCTCCAAGTCCGTCTGACCAAGAGCCCATTCAAGCCCATATCCAATTTTTCCAAATCGAGGCACCAATCACAACCGTTGAGGCGGGCTTTACAGCAATCACAACCGTTGAGGCGGGCTTTACAGCAATCACAACCGTTGAGGCGGGCTTTACAGCAATCACAACCGTTGAAGCGGGCTTTACACCTTGACGATAGCGCAGCGACGGCGAGCAGTTTTTTGTTTACATTCAACATGACGGCCACCGAAGCGCAGCAACCCGTTGATGCCGCTGTCGCTGCTACGTCACCCGGCTCGTTGGTCTGATTGGTTGAAAGACTATCCAATTGCGCCCAGAGGCATTTGAGCGGCGTCCGTTGGTGACGCCCCTTTGGAAATGATCTACAAATGAACCTTGCCCATACCCACTCTCAGTTACAATTGAGAAGGGTCTGGTGTCAACCAGGCTATACAAGTACAGCTGTAACAATTACAATTTTTCCTGTACAATTCATTGTCTCAGGAATAATTTCAATTAACAATATAATGATCTCTTTTAGCCATATTTAAAAAAAGATGTATTGATTTATTTTACTTTTTCAAACAGAAAAGTTTTCCAGTTAATGTATTTTTGTCATATCACTGTTATGTGGCCAAGATAATGTAGTAACACAAGTATACAGCCTATGAAGTAAGCCATGCCTCTTTAACATCATAAAACATTGTTTTTTTTTTCTTAAATGAACATTAAATTGACAATAGAACATTTATCCTCATCAATAAAAAAACAAAGCACTGATCTTAAAAAAAACAACCAGATTCAATTAATTTAGGAGTATAACATTAGTCATCACTATTAGAACAACTATGTGGCAAAATAGTCATCACTGCATCTGTACTAAAGTTCGTTCTAACTGTATCCCCTCATGTCTTTTTTTGTTGCTATGAAAGTGTATAGGGACAAGTGCCAACAACTAACAAAAAGCATAGCTTTAGCTCAACAGTAATAATACCAATAGCAACCAATAATCACTTATACAATACAATTTGGCATATCCAAACAAAATCATCAATTAACATCAACAGGCCATCAACATACCCCTTATAAATAGGGTTGGGTACCGTTTGGATTTTTAATCTTTTAAAACGATTCCGATTCCTAACCGATTCCTAAACCGATTCTTGAAAAACTGAAAAATGACATCACAGAAAGGCTCTTTCACAGAGTTTGTTTTAAATTGAAAAGTATTTCAATTTAACAATATATTAACGTTTAAAGTACTTAAATATATAATAAGTAAACCTAAGTCACCTAACACACAACTACAAACATGTAACAATAAATAACAGTTACACTATTAACAAGTAACAACAAAATAAATGTTGAGTTGCTATGCTAACTAAACCAGCTTCAAACTTTAGCAGTTCTTTTGCAGAAAAATGACCATATTTGCCTTCTCTGGCAAGATACGACACCTCTCCTGACTTATGGCATGTCCTGCACAGAAGAAAACTGTCTCAGATGGTGTCCAAGAGGCCTGTACACACAGGTAGGAGTTTGAAAGGGCAGACAATTTGGGGAGGCTGTCCCACCTCCCCCACCACCTTGTCCTGAACGATAGACTAGCAGAGCAAGTGTAATATGTTTACTAGTGATCACGTGCAGTGAATGGTTAATATGCTTTTACGTCCGTTTTGGTGAGCCCAGAGGGAAAATATGGCATTTTAAAAGTAGCCTACATTAACGGTAGCTAGCTAACGGTAGACTACAGAGAAAGTGTGATATATTTACGTCCGTTTCGGAGCGTCTACAAAAGTCGGAGAATAGCGCAGACACTCGTTTCACACCACGAGTGGGCACGCGGGCCACTCGGCAAGAAAAGGGAGAAAGAAAAAGAGAGACCCGGAGCGACAGAGGGAAAATATTTCAGTCGACACGTTAAGTCGAACCGAAATGAGGAACCGAAATCTTCCGAATACGTCCGAATACTACCGTTTCCATAGTGGTACCCAACCCTACTTATATAGGACCTTAGGTAATGTAGGATTTATTGGGGTTAAATAAATAAACGATTACGTAAAAATTGTGCAATTAGACAATTATGTTATAATTGTTACATGCCTATGTACAAGCAAGAAGCAACCCTTAAATATTTGTTCATAATGCACCAGGTTAATGTTCACATTAAGAATTGATGGTGGTAGCAGTTCACGCTTCCATTCACATGATGGGTATCGAATGAAGTAGGGGGAAAAAAGGTATCAAATAAAGTACTCTATTGGCATCGGTATCACTTTAAGGGTACTGGTATTGGTATCGTAATTTACGATACCCAGCCCTAGTTCTAATGCAACATTTGAGGCTGCACGAAGCCTAAATGAACAACACACAAAAACATATAAGCAAGACCGATTACATCCAGCTACAGAAGGCACCGAATATTGCTTGTTCAGAGAGTGTAACGTTTCTGTTCATCATAACATTTTATTCAAATCTCTTACAAAGCCAATAATCATAAGAAGAAGCACCATCCTAAGACAGGAAGTCTTCATTTCCTTTCCACTTCTTGCAATAAGATATACAGTATTGCTGAAATTGGAACCTCTCTGGTGGTGGTCTCCATGTTATGCTTTATGAGTTACAAACTTGAGCCCGACCAAGAAAAGAATCACCCACCCGTCCTGTGTCTCATTTCTTTAGCCTGCCGTTAATTCTCACCCTGAAGTCTCTATTCCTGGTGTCCAACTACTATACAGGGTGCGTCTATTGGGTGCTGTTTGTTTTGAGCTTGTTGAGTAATAAACTATAAGGATCAGCAGTAGGGCTGCACAATGAATTGCAATTGTATCGAAATTGCAATATGGACAAGCACAATATCCAAATCGCAGGGGAGCACAATATTTGTTATAGGCAAAAAATGTGTCAAACCATTCTGAATGAAGTAGTGTGGTGCTGCAGAGACGTCCCGGCCTACAAATCGTATCCTACAGACTAAAGAAAAAATCTTTGTTTGGTACAGATCCTCGCAAAAATCACAATATAATAACTATATATAATTTTTTTTTTATTCCATGAAAATGAGTGATACAAAAATGATCATTCCCTCCAATATCGTTAATCATAATCGCAATTTCAGTCGAGCATAATGGTGTTTTAAGCCCTCAACGTCATCTTCCAGGCAGAGCTGCATGGAAGGCACTAGGGTTAGGCAAGGGTTAGGGTTAGGTGCCTTGAAGTCGACGGTGGGGGCATAAAACACCATTGAGCCAAAATAATCACAATTATATATTTTCTTCATATTGTGCAGTGCAGCCCTAATCAGCAGAGCATAGATGTCCTTTAGCCTGTGAATTTGAACAGAGTTTCTTTGATTCGTACAGAGTCTATTTGCCCTCTCCATGCAAGTAGGGAGCCTGTGGTTAATTCTCACTCTGTCTGCTGTGGTCGGGCTGTCCAACTAATGTAGGCTACTTGACGGGAGGCCAGAAATACAACCGGGCCTGTCTGTCTGGGTGTGAATTGGGACATAAGGAGCAGCTGAACAGCATGGTGTTGGGTTACAAAGAAGCAGTATATTAATAGGGGGATAAATGTAGAATAACACTCCATTGACATGCTGTATGACATCACTGGTCTCATTTGAAACTTAATTTTTAATCAGCCATGTTTAAGCTCTGTTGGCAGAGGGGGAACAGGGGTGCCAACTACCAAAGCCACACTTAATGATCATTTGTATTTCATTGTTAGTTTTATCAATAAATGTATTCAATTCTGCCAATTTCAAGTTTTATTAGGCCAAACTTATGTCTGACAATTACATAAAACAGAAAAAGGCTGTAAATTCTCATACGTGAGAAGGTGTACACTAAAAGTATTTGGTATTTTACTTGAAATAAGCTAGAAAAGAATATTAATAATTATACAATTTTTTTGTTGTTGTGAACACTGAATCAAATGACTGTTATACTGCTGAACCCAAGGATTATCATCCAACTCTGTAGTTTTCTAACTGTTTGGTATTATGGCACGTTCACTGTATAGTTAGCCGCAGCCCCACTTTGTGCCTCTTATGTATTACTATTACATTCACGGAGCTAAGCATCCCATTTTCTTAATATAAACACCCAGCAATCTTTCAAAAGCCTACAAGGTTGTTCAGCCTAGAAGGCATTTCCTAAATTCTAACCATTTTGGTGTAAAATATTTGGCCCGTTGCACTAGAGCTGGGCAATATATCAATATTATATTGATATCGTGATATGAGACTAGATATCGTCTTAGATTTTGGATAACGTAATATCGTAATATTGCATAAGTGTTGTCTTTTCCTGGTTTTAAAGGCTGCATTACAGTAAAGTGATTCATTTTCTGAACTTACCAGACTGTTGTAACTGTTCTATTATTTTCCTTTACCCACTTAGTGATTAAATCCACATTAGTGATGATTATTTATCAAAATCTCATTGTGTAAATATTTTGTGAAAGCACCAAACACTACAATATCGTTGTGGTATTGATATTGAGGTATTTGGTCAAAAATATCGTGATATGTGATTTTCTCCATATCGCCCAGCCCTACGTTGCACCATAAAAATGTTTTTAACCTGTTTCCAATCAAAGATGGTAGCCAGAAATAACATGATGTGTCCTTGCTTGTTTGTATGATGAGGACCAAAATTTGTCACTTTTTATTATATATTTTCAAACATGTTTTATCGTTTTTTTGTGTCATACATACTGATATAGGCCTACCACAAATAATATATATAAAATAACATCATCTGGTAGGCCTATTTTCTTTATTTATTAATGTTTTAGAATAATGGATGCTGGTCCTGTGCTAGCTGTGACTCCAATGTAATAGTCAAACTACATGAAGCTGTATTGTCATCTATACATGTTTCTTCAGCAGCCTGGTGCTCAGAAATTGAATGATGCAGTTTTCATTTTGTAAATATTGATAGTGCCATTTCTTGCTACTGGTTATAAGTTTGCTTAAAAAACTGCAAATAAATGATTGGGAGTTCATTATCATTTCTGGTCCAGGTGTTGCCATATGGAGGGGGGGGGGGGGGGGGGGGGAGAGACCCAAACATCCTATCTAATGCCTCTTCACAGATGTGACACTTTTTCTCTCTCAGAAGGCGGAGGGGACGCATCAGTATGTTAGAGGATCAGGGCCACATGTGAAAAAATGTATTTAAATTCAGAGTTTAACCCTTGTGTTGACTTCGGGTCACATTGGCCCGTTTTAAATTTTTGTATTATATCAGAAAATATTGGACGTAGAAATAAGCGCTGAAAATGTGTAAAAGAAAAATAAAAAAATGTAAAACGTTGGAAAAGGCAAAAAGAAATTGTGAAAAAAGGCGTCACAAATGTCAGAAAAAAAGGTATTTTTTTCAAGGTTGAAACGAAGACAACACAAGGGTTAAAGTCAGAATCCTTGGGGGGGGGAGGGGGGGACTGAATTCTGATGAAAAAAAGTCAGAATTCTGACTTAAAACTCAGACAATAAAGTGAAATTGTGACTTTTTTTAACTTAAAGTGCTCATATTATGCTCATTTTCAGGTTCATAATTGTATTTCGAGGTTATATCAGAATAGGTTTACATGGTTTAATTTTCAAAAAACACCATATTGTTGTTGTACTGCACATTGCTGCAGCTCCTCTTTTCACCCTGTGTGTTGAGCTCTCTGTTTTAGCTACAGAGTGAGACATCTCACTTCTGTTCCATCTTTGTTGGGAGTCGCACATGTGCAGTAGCTAGGTAAGGACTACTAGCCAGTCAGAAGCAGAGTATGAGGGCGTGCCATGCTAGCAGCTAGGCGAGCATTATAACGTGTGTTACAAAGTGACCACGTTTGTCTCTGAAGTAAAGGCTGGACTACAATAGAGCTGTTTGGAGCAGTTTGTGAACAGTGTTTTCTGTTGTTTGGGGTGGACTTTGGGCTCACTTTGTAAACCTATAACGTGCACAAAACGATATAGAACACAATAAAGGAAAGGGGAAAAGCCAAAAAGCATAATATGAGCACTTTAAAAAAATCTCAGAATTCTGACTTTTAAGCTCAGAACTCAAATAAAATATTCACATGTGGCCCTAATCCTCTTCCATACTTCAGAATCAGCAGCATCAATATATAAAGTTCAGTGGTGTAGGCCTACCTCACACTGGCTGGCTCATATTTCCAGCCTCTCTCTCTCTCTCTCTCTCTCTCTCTCTCTCTCTCTCTCTCTCTCTCTCTCTCTCTCTCTCTCTCTCTCTGGTGATAAAAAAAAGTATTTAAATTCTGAGTTTAAAGTCATAATTGTGAGGGGGAAAAAAATAGAATTCTGACTTAAAACTCAGACAATAAAGTCAAATTGTGACTGTTTTTTTAAGTAAACTCAGAATTCTGACTTTAAGAACAAAATGTTCACACGTGGCCCTAATCCTCTTCCGTACATCAGGATCAGCAATATATATATATATATATATATATATATATATATATATATATATATAGAGAGAGAGAGAGAGAGATACACAAATATATATATAGTAATGCTGCTGATTAAGGTTTAGTGGTGCAGGCCTACCGCACACTGGCTGGCTCATTTTCTCTCTCACTCACTCACTCTCACACACACACACACACACACACACACACACACACACACACACACACACACACACACACACACACACACACACACACACACTCTCTCTCTCTCTCTCTCTCTCTCTCTCTCTCTCTCTCTCTCTCTCTCTCTCTCTCTCTCTCTCTCTCTTTCTCTCTCTCTCTCTCTCTCTCTCTCTCTCTCTCTCTCTCACACACACACACACACACACACACAGGGTAGGGGTGTCTGTCTCTCGGCTCTCGGCCCAGAATAGATGTGTCGCCAACTTATAGACCCGTCGTTAACAGCAGCACCGCGGTCACAGCACACTGACCCCCGTCGCATGCCTTTCGTCTGAACGCCTCCGTCATTTTCCTCAACTGTAGCTCGTTTCCGCTTTAGCGTATTTAGGCTGTAGGAGTTTGTAAATGCTGGATTAATCCACCAGTGGAGTCAAATGCCTGAACCGGAATGGATGAACTTGGTGAAATGTGGCTTTGGGATGTATGAGAAACGCGCTCTGATGCTGTGCAGCTCCTGCTCGGTGAATTACTATGATTACTGCGAGCTGTCAGCCAGCTGCGACTGCTGCAGCCAATCAACAGGTAACATTACCAGTCCGTGATTGGCTCATCGAACACGTTTAGCTACGCACGTTATTTTTACGACACTTTTAATGTGACGACGCTATCTTTTTCTTAGCGTTTGCATAATTAAAGACTTAAAAATACAATAAAAATAGAGTTGAAAAAAAATCATATAGGCTAAATAACTAAGGGTAAAATAATTGTTATTTTGGCCAATGTTAGGCAAATGTGAGGCATATAAATATGCTGGTTTTCATGGCACAATTATCTAGGGCCGCGTCATTTTTATTTTGTCAATTATTTTTTCGAATAATCAATTAGTTGTTTGGTCTATAAAATGTCTAGCCTGGCTCCGCCCTCCTACGTACTTCCGCTCAATTTTCATTTCCCTTTAGTAGGCTACTCCGTCTCGGTTTGCGGTATATTCTTGGGTTTTCTCTGGCCAAATATTTGGCGGTCCAATCAGCGAACAGAGGGAGTGGCTGAGAACGATGACGTTGAGGACGTGCGCTAGGAAAGATGCGAGCGAAGACATTCGGTCCGTTGTGGCAACGCTGTCGAATATCCAGAAGTTAAAGCCTGAGCAAGAACAATCTTTGCTGAGTTGTGTTGGTGGCCATGATGTTGTGGCCCTCCTCCCCACGGGTCGCTCCGTTAGTGGTGAAGGAGTTGGCTAAGTTTAACGCTAGCGATGCTAATGTCAAATATAAGCCAATAGTTGTCGGTCTCCTCTCTTGTTGCACATGCGCATGACATACGTCACGACCAAACGTTAGCGATTGGTTATGGCAGATCCAGAGTGACTCTGGGGAGATCCAATAGTTTTAAACTTCAACAGAGTACCCGCCTTCAAGGAAGTTAACACTTGTTAATGGAGAGCGGCCAGACTCTCTGTACAAATGAAATGTACGACTCGAGAGTCTGGTAGGACCAGGCTATAAAATTGTGAAAAATGTCGATCGGCGTTTTCAAATGTCTTGTTTTGTCCACAACTCAAACATATTCAGTTTGCTGGCACAGAGGAGTGAAGAAACTAAAACATATTCACATTTAAGAAGTGGGAATCTGAGAACTCAAACTGATTGACTATCAAAATGTGTTGGCGAATAATGTTATAGTTGACAACTATTAAATTAATCTTTGCAGCTAGAGCCAGAGTTATCCCCCCGAGGGGATGAGAGACTTAAAATCCTGCACCATGACATAGCCTACATTATCTAACTGCTCCATAGATCAGGTCCGTATCTAATGGTGATGCTTTGGTTGGGGGTCCTTCATGTAAAAACAGGCAATAATAGACCACAATGTACAGTGCCATAGGCCTTGTTCCAGCATTTAGACACACACTGCCATATTCAAAATTCAAGTTTAATCTCAAAGTAGTAAAGTGTCACCTCTGATTGCACTCCTTGCTATTATTCTGTGCTTGTAATGTACAATGCATTTAGGTTCCATGTCTCAACTATATATTTTACATGGACAAATTGACTCTCATGTGCAATATACATTTCATACATACACAATAAGCCTCTGTCTAAAACACAGGCTATTTGTTCCAAACTTCAAAAAATATTCAATCAATCAAATTAATCGCCAACTCTTTTGATAACAATCAATAATATTAATTGGTTTGAATAATTTTTTATGAAAAAATGAAAAAATTATCTGATTCCAGCTTCTTAAATGTGAATATTTTATAGTATATTCACTCCTCTGTGACAGTACACTGACTATCTTTGAGTTGTGGACAAAAGAAGACATTTGAGGACGCCATCTTGGGCTTTAGAAAGAAGAAAATATTTGGTATTTTACTTGAACTTAGCAGTCACAAAAGTGTATTATTATTGATATTAATAGTATATGTATTAAGACTGAATCAACTGATTGTGTTACTCTGATGGACATTTTTCACCATTTTGGGACATTTTACAGACCAAACAATCGATTAGTCGAGAAAATGATCGACAATGAAAATAATGGTTAGTTGCAGTCCCACGGTAGACTGGATGCCAGCCGAACTTAGCCCCGCCCACAACATTTGAGGTCGGGAAGTTGATGATCCGTTGTGGAGCAACTATGCTCGAACCACAGCTGTTCGGACCAATCAAATTGTCAGGGCGGGCTTTATACGATGATGGACAGATGATCAACAGTAATGTAATCAACCACGTCACCAAAGAGCGCTTGGGTTGAATTTGTTTTCAACAAAGATGGCTGCTGCTGGAGAACTGAGATGTGTAGATTCCGCCATTGCGACTGTTATAGAAGATATCGACAGCGCATACATTTTAAAAGAGGAACGGAGAACCACGATCAAGGCATTTGTCGATCGGAAAGATGTTTTTGCCATCCTTCCTACGGGATTTGGCAAAAGTTTAATTTATCAGCTGGCCCCGATGGTTGCTAAGAAGATGGGTTGTGTCACACATCACATACTCCGTTGCTCTGATTGGTTGTAGGTCTATCCAATTGTGTGCAGAGGCATTTTCTTTCCTGGTTCGGTTGAAACACACCCCATAATCACAGCCCAATGGAGCAGTATCAGACTCATATTATAACTAGAATCTGAGTATGACGACATCAGGCTAGTTCTACGGTGGATGCATGAATGAATAAAGTACACATATGTTTCCTCCATCTGTCCCCAGGGATATTTGGTCAGCGTTTGGAGGACACAGTGCAGTATGAGAAGAAGTTTGGCCCCCGGCTGGCCCCCCTGCTGGTGGAGCAGTGTGTGGACTTCATCAGGGAGAGGGGTTTGGACGAGGAGGGTCTCTTTCGGATGCCAGGACAGGCCAACCTGGTCAAAGAGCTGCAGGAGGCCTTTGACTGCGGCGACAAGCCTCTGTTTGACAGGTAGACTGAGGGGAGCGTTACAAGACTACACCAGCTCTTTGAGAAGTAAATGATAGATCATCCAATCAGAGCCAGCCCTAACCAATTTGGTGCCCTAGGCAAGATTTCAGCAGTTTTTGTCACTTTTTTCGATGTTTTTGTGGCTCTTTCGACGTCTTTTAAGCTTTTTGTGATGTTTTTGTCGCTATCTCAACATTTTTGTCGCTTATTTTGACGTTTTGTCAGGGGTTTTTTTTGCCATTTTTTCCACATTTTTGTTGTTTTTGACATTTTTGTCCCTTTTTTGTTTTGTCACTTTTTCAACAGTTTTGTTGCTTTCTTTGCTATTTGTTTCGCTTTTCCAACATTTTTGTTGTTTTTTGTCACTTTTTTTCAACAGTTTTATTGGCTTTGTTGACATTTTTTATGCTTCTTTGTCGTTTTTGTCCCTTTCTTTAACGTTTTTGTTGCTTTTTCAAGGTTTTTGTCACATTTCTCTGATGTTCACGGCACTTTTTTCAACGTTTTTTGTCGCTTTTGTTGACATTTTTGGCGTTTCTTAAATCTATTAACGTTTCTTTGCTTTACTTGCATTTACCTATACTGCCAATGCCATGGGCCGACCCTGCATCCAGTAGACTCATTTCTTTCTTTACTCCCTTGCAGTAATACAGATGTCCACACGGTGGCATCCTTGCTGAAGTTGTACCTGCGAGAGCTGCCTGAACCAGTCATTCCCTTCTCCAAATATGAAGACTTTCTGACCTGTGCACAGCTTTTGGCCAAAGATGAGGAGGAAGTATGTGCAGTATATATGTATAGTGTGTGTTTATGTGCAAGTGTTTGTGTCTAACAATTGATCAATCTTTTATCAGGGAGTCCAGGAGCTGGGAAGACAAGTTAGCACTCTACCTCTACCTAACTACAATCTCCTCACGTACATATGCAAGTAAGTATTTCATCGCATAATGTCATTGGTTTTTAACGACGACGTCGGTTTCTACTTTTAACTTTTTGTTATCTCTGCTTAGATTCCTTGATGAGGTGCAGTCCCACTCCATTGAGAACAAGATGAGTGTCCAAAACCTAGCCACAGTATTTGGACCAAATATCCTTCGACCCAAGATGGAGGACCCAGTCACTATCATGGAAGGTACGGATGATGTTCACTGACGTAATGACTGAATTCATGGTAAAAATCATTGCAAGCTAACTCAAGTCTTTTAAATATTACACACCACAATGTTACTTTAAAGGTCCCATATCATGCTCATTTTCAGGTTCATGCTTGTATTTGGTGTTTCTACTAGAACATGTTTACATGCTTTAATGTTAAAAAAATACTTAATTTTTCTCATACTGTCTGTCTGAATACACTTGTATTCACCCTCTTTCTGAAACGCTCCATTTTAGCGCCTGTCCCTTTAAGCCCCCCTCCTTAAAAAGCCCAGTCTGATCTGATTGGTTAACGTTTCCGGGTTTTCCGCATCTGCACTCTCGGAGTCTCTGCATCGTCATTGCAGCCTCGGAATGACTGTAATGGCACCGTAGCTTCACTAACTATCTATATATAGCATAGTTGTGACATTACAACCATGCAGAAGTCCTGACAGCTCGTTTAAAGGCACAGTTTCTGACTGCTGGCTGTGTGCATTTTTCTGTGGCTTGAGCATTTTGATACTTTCACAGTATTTATACAGCACCAAGACCTGCTTTATAATAAAAATCTCATTTTTTACCATATGAGACCTTTAAAATTACATTACACCTTGTAGTATTAGCACATATCGCCGCTGCAGGTTAAAACCTTATATGTCCAAAACTGTTGCTTTTCGGGAAATTAAAAAAAGCTAAATTGAAAAACAGACAGACGTAAAGGGTGAACAATAGCATTGATTTATGAAATAAAATTAAAAAATGATGTAATTTGGAGATACAAGCTTTCTGCCCGACAGCAATGATGTATTAAACTTGCTGCATGTGCAGTTAAAAACAAAAATAATGCCATTGTACATTTATGATATTCTGTCTGACTGTGATCCATAGGTACCTCTCTGGTCCAGCACCTGATGACAATCCTCATTAGGGAACACAACCGATTGTACTCAGGGAGGGACCAGGAGGGACTCACCGTTCCCCAAACAGAGCTCCCTGTCCAGGAACATCAGCTCCAGCATCGCAGCCTCGGAGCCTGGATCTCAGAGGAAGACCTCCAGAGCTGTCCTGTGTCTAACCCAGACCAAGAACTGCACAGCAGTGCCTCGTCTTTGGATGCCAAACTGTGTGCGGCCGTCACTCCCACCCAGACCCCTAACCTGAACCCTGGACCAAAACTGGGGTCCCCATCAGGGAAAGGAGAGACTGTGGTCAGCCCGAGTAAACAAGCCAAGACCATACCTTCCTGGAAATACTCTTTCAAAAGCTCCTCTGCACCTCGTTCCCAGCCGCAAGGCAAGCAAAGCGGCAGCGGCAGCTCTGTGGCTGATATCACTAGTGTATCTTCTGGCGGGGGAGGAGGTGGAGGTGGAGGTAACTGGCTCATGAACGGTTTGTCCTCCTTGAGGGGACACCGGCGCACATCGTCAGGCGAGCGGTCCGCCCGCGACCGCGACTCCACCGGCTCCTCGCAGAGGCTGTCCACCTATGACAATGTCACCTCTTCCTCGAGCATGGGGAGCGTTCCAAGTGTCGCCAGCACACCTTGGTCCACCTCCTCCTGTGAAATCTCTGCCCCCGACTCGGGAAGTGAGCCCTTGGCCAACCAGAACGGCGGAGTAGGGGGCGAAAGTGGGGAAAAAGGAGAGTGGGTGGAGAGCCAGAGGGAGATTGACAGAGGAAGGGACGGAGGGATGACGACAGACCCGAGCTCTGAGCAGGACAGTTGTGAGGCCATGGAGCTGTGCAGTAGCAGCGCAGCCTGCAGTGAGAATGGAAACATGGCCACGGCTGCAGGGGTGCCGTCCATTATCATGTCCGAGGATGGAGACGGGGCAAATCTAACACTGAGCAGTCTGGTGGAAGGACTAAAGGACGAGTTGAGGAAGCAGAAGACTGCATATGAGACCAGGATTCTAAAGTAAGTCTGGGTTCTGGGGGGTTCCTTAACATTGTTATATGTGTGTAAAATTGGTCCCCAGTTTGGAACCACTCTGCTCTGCAATAGCAAACAACTAGCTTTTTTGTCACATAGTTAAACGTGGATGTGTTACCAAGTATTATCTCTTATGAAGTCCTATAACAGGAATACATTGACACTCACAGGCAATAAAGATTTCTAACCCCATCATGTACTAGTCTCCTAGGAGGAAAGCTCCAAAAACTCTGGATCCTACATTCCCCATAGTGCAACACAGAAAATAGCACATATTTGTATTAGAGCCTCCCTGCCTGGTAAATGTCCACATAAAAAAATAATTCAAAAAATAAAAATAAAAAACACAGTTTGTAACAAAGATTTGTGTAAAATTGTAGTTTTGAAGCCAAAGCTAAGATAGCCTGGATGACATCATCAGGGGTTATTTTATTTAACTTCACAAAAGGTCTTCTAGAGCAACAGAAGACATTATATTATACAGTTATATAACAGTTTTTTTTGGCAATTTTCATGTTAAGTAAACTGATCATTATTGTCTTTTTCAACTACCAATAGTAGGGGTGTAAGAAAAAAATTGCGATATTTTTTTTCAACACTATTGATTTTCAAAAACACAATATTGATTTTATTTTATTTTTTAGTTTACGTGCAAAAATATTCATGTAAGACAGTGGTTCACGTTTATGTTGTGTTTAAACCCCCTACCACTAGATGGCTATGCTGAGACACACCACTAGTGTCCTCACCTAACAGTGCCTAGCAGTGTCTGACTTTTTGCTAGAAGCTAACAATTTAGCTATGGCTGAACTTTGGCCTACTTTAGCATATAACAGCACATCATTAGCTCACTAAGAACCTGTGAACCACAATCCCAAACTGTCAGTTTGATTTTCTGTGTACTGAATCGTTTAATTGTTAATTAAACTTCTTTGACTTTTATGCACATCATGTATTTTTTTAAATATTAGTTTTTCTAAAATGATACTTTAAAAAAAATCCCAATACGCACAGTATCGGAATATATTGCAAATTATTGAATCGTGACCAATGTATCGTGATACGTATCGTATCGCCAGATTCTTGCCAATACACAGCCCTAACCAATAGGAGTCGTCTATGCCAACACTTTAACCCTTGTGTTGTCTTCGTTTCAACCTTGAAAAAAAACACTTTTTTTCTGACATTTGTGACGCCTTTTTTCACAATTTGTTTTTTCCAACGTTTAAAATTTAAAAATTTTTCTTCTACACATTTTCAGCGCTTATTTCTACATCCAATATTTTCTGATATAAAAAAAATTTAAATCGGGCCAATGACACGAGGTCAACACAAGGGTTAAACAGTAAAAAATGATTTTAAAGCTGCAAAACTAGTAACAAGTGGTGGTCTAAGAGTGGCACCGCGTAACCACAATTTCCCTGGTTCTATTCTGTTTGGGGACCTTTTCTGCTTGTCATCCTCTCTCAAACCTCAATGTGAACAGTTTTTGTAGTAATTGTTTTAAAGTTAGTAGCTCCAGTGAATATCGTACAAAGACACCTTTTTTTTTATATATAGTCTTTAAATCCTTTGAATCCAAACCAGAGCAAACATAACCAAAACTACCTGAATGGTTAGATACCAATAGAGGTCATTTTTTCTTAAATTATACCTTAAGATGGTTGCATTTCTGTGGAAAAAGAACTTGCGTAGCGCAGCTTTAAGTTTTGTCCTAATACCACCAAAGCATTTCATAATGTAACCAAACAGTAAAGGTGAATGTCAATTGCCTGTGCTTTCTGTCTGTGATCCCCTCAGACTGGAGGAGTCCAGTGCTGCTCTGTATGCGCAAATGGAGCGTTTGGAACAAGAGATGGAGCAGGAGAGGAAGAAGCAACGCATGCTGGAGATCAAACTACGAAACTCAGAGCGGGCGCGGGAGGATGCTGAGAACCGCAACCGGCTTCTGGAGAAGGAGATGGAGGATTTCTTTTCCACATTGGGAGATCTGGCCCTGGGTGCGAGGACTAGTGACATTTGATATGGCATCCGTCTGTGGCCAAAAACTGTCAAGGCTTGTATTTTGGGTGTTGGGTGTCTTTCAAGGGCTCATGTCCTACTTTAGCGTATCTGGGCGTTCCTTCAATAGAAAAAGAAAAGAAGAAAATAAAGGAATCGGCCATGTTTGTGTACATTCAGGACAAACTCAAAGGGAACTGAAATATGGAGAGAGGAAATTCTGAAGGGCTGCAAAAATATCGAATTTGGACTGACTGTGCGGTCCTTGTCAGAATCGTCTCCGTTGAGGACCGAGCATTTTTGAGTTTCTCACGCATGCTTGAAATGGATGGGTAAGATAAAAAGACGGCACTCTTGTGGTTACACTCCTTTATGAGTCCAGGGCTTGTCTTGTGAAGGCAGTATTTTAACAGTTCAGGTGCCTGAATGTGATGGTGGAACGTAATGTCATTTCTCTGACATTTTCTATAGGCCTACTGGAGAGCACTGACTTCTTTAACCACTACTTTACAAGGGCATTATGAATGGATTTCATGCTGGAATTGTATGACTCATTAGATACAATGTTAGACAGACAGCCAACTGATATTTATCTTTATCCGATATTTATCTTTAAGGAATAGTGCTACATTTTAGGGAATACACTTATTTGCCTTCTTGCTGAGAAGAATTAATATTAGGCTAAAGCCAGCAGCTGGTTAGCCTAGCCTAACATAGAGAGAGACAACAGGGGGAAAGAGTTAGCCTAGCCTAGTACACACCTTTTAAAAAATTATGCTAACCAGCACTTCTAAAGCTAACTAATAACATGTATGTGGTTTATTTAATTCTTACAAAAAAAAAACAAAGAGCGAAAACTCGTTTTACTTTGGCCAGCGTTTGGGTAACTCTTCCAACTGTACATTAAGCTAGGCTAACCAGCTGCTTGCTGTAGCTTCATATTTATCCTACAGACATGAGAGTGACATCAATCTCCTTATCTTACTCTCAGAAAGAACTGGAACTAATGTATTTCCTAAAATATCAAGCTACTCCTTGATAAAGCAGGGTCAGTTCAACCAAATTAAAAAAATAAAAATTTCTCACTTGCCTGTAATGGTAGCTAGTTATAAAAATTGCTTTGTTTTTTTTAACAGGCTTCGAAGTTACGAAATAGTTCTGTGAAATATCCAGAGTTGCAAAGTTTTTTTAATGCTGTGAGCACCAGTAACAACATTTCAATAACTTCCATTTCATCTTAGCTGTCTCAAAACCTATCCAGATTAAACCTAAATGATTTGCATGGCTAGACGGGAGCGTGCCTATGTTCCCACATTTCTAAGAATTTTTTTTCACTGAAAAGTAGGTCCTATGTTCCCACAGCCCTATGTTCCCACATTTCAAAGATTTTTTCAAAATTATGCCCTATGTTCCCACAGCCCTATGTTCCCACATTTCTAAGATTTTTTTCAAAAGTAGGCCCTATGTTCCCACAGCCCTATGTTCCCACATTTCAAAGATTTTTTTCAAAATTAGACCCTATGTTCCCACAGTCCTATGTTCCCACAGCCCTATGTTTCCACATTTAAGATTTTTTTTAAAATTAGGCCCTATGTTTCCACATTTCTAAGATTTTTTTCAAAAGTAAGCCCTATGTTCCCACAGTCCTATGTTCCCACATTTCTAAGATTTTTTTTCAAAATTAGGCCCTATGTTCCTACATTTCCTTTTTCATAAATTTGTATCATATTTTATCCCCCTAACTCTAAAAAAAAGTGTTGTGGGAGGATAGGGCTTAAATTGAAGGGAAATGTAGGAACACAAGACCTAATTTTGAAAATGTCCTAGAAATGTGGGAATATAGGGCCTAATTTCCAGTGAAAATTAAATTCTTAGAAATGTGGGAACATAGGGCTGACCCCGGCTAGACACCACCAGGGGTAACTGAGAAAATTATTTCTTTCTAATCTGAGTGAACTGACCGTTAAACTGTACAGTAGTAGCTTTAGCAGAAGTTCCTCCACTAGCATTTATCCTCCTGTCCTGTATTTGTGCTGCAGACATTTATATCTGGATGTTTTACTATAGAATCAAATATGTTTATAAAAGCAGGTTTAGAAAACTAGGTTTTCCAAACAATTCCGTTTGGGGCAAAACTGAAGCAGTAAATGGGTGGAGCCTCTGCAATAGCTGCCTCTGTACCTTCTTTATCCTCAGGCCGTACCAGTGCCTCTACACCTTGTCACCATCTGCATGGTGTCCATGTCCATTTGATGGCAAAGCCTCAGTCTTCGGGTTTACTCCGATCCTCACAGATGTCAATATACCTTTAATGGACACATAATACAACAGCGACAATGAAAAAGAATTATTCAAGCATTTTCAACCTAGCACATGCTGCCTAGGACACAGGACACATGGCTTGGGTAGGTGAAGGCCATTGACAGTACACAGTAAATACCAAAGCTGGATCGCCTCAGCTGTTCGCTCTCTAAAGATCAGAATGGCCTGCCTGGAAGCCATGTTGATTTTGGCACATGAAGCTGAACACTGCCCTCAAAGAAACAATGGAATTTCCTGGCTGTGCCTTCAAGTGTTTTTAAGTAGGAAAAATGTAGTATTGCTTGCTTGTCCAGAGATGTAGTGCATATATTTGCTCATAGTACACAGAGCGGCTGCATTTTTTTGTTTTGTTTTAATATGGCAACAAACTGCTGAAGATGAATAACTTAATCTCCCGAGAAGGTGCCAATTCTTGTGAAAGTGAATTGTGAATTGAATGCAAGTTTTGAATTAAGAATGTATCCTTGTTGTGAATGTAATGTGTTATTGATGAAACCAGCCCTATGGAAGAAAAAATAATGTAAACGCCTACCAGAGGTGAAAAAAAAAAAAATTCTAATCACTGATGGTTTTCAATTCATCCACTTCTTCAACCCACATCCCTGACTCCAATCGTCTTACTTTGACTTGGCAATGCTGGACATGTGTTGAATTATGGGATGCACCACACATACATACATCCCATCAGGTAGCTGTGATGTGTTTTATAGCTCTGGTCCATTGGACACTTAATTATGCGTTTCCAAAATGAAGAATTGCAGATATCTCTTTTGTGAGAATTGCATGTGGTTACATTGTTAAAAATGTTTTTCAGCATCTTATCACGAATCAGAAGAATGTCCAGAAGTAGTTGGTAGTGATGCTTATTTCTTTTAAGGGCCCGACAAACAGTATAATTACAAGTGAAAGTGTGCTGTTGTTTAGACAATGTGACTGTATTTTTCTTTCTTTTTTATATTTTATAAAGAAACTTAAAGCCAACGTTATTACATGACCCTCTTTAATTGCACAGGTTTACAAGGTAATTGTCCTCCAGTTCACAATATGATGGTCTAAATCTATTGCAGGTTCTTTTGATTCCAACAGGGACATTTATTTCCCTTTATGTATGTCTCACGACTAAGGCTAAATGTTTCCTACTGCTCTGCTGATTATCTATGGTGCTTATTTATTATGGATTTCCACTATTGTAATGAATGGACATGTACATGGGAATAAAGGTGACAAAGAAGAAAAACAATGGTGGTTTATCTGTGAACTTTGGCAGTAGAAATGACAAAGTGACAGCATCATCTTGCTTAAAGATCCAAATGAAAGGGAACCTTAAACGTCCTGGAAAACAGCTAATCTAGCTATTAATTTATTTTTTGTAGAACGACTGACATTCACTGACAAGTAGGGGTGGGAATTTTTTTTTTTAATTTCTTTATTTTTCTTTTACCAATGACTCACCTAAATATTTTGTGTTTATACAGTACCGCCGATGGCGACTACATCATATCAGTTTTCAGCAAAACACAGCGAAAGCAGAAAATACATGTTATGTACAAATGAAATAAATGTCAGACTGACTGACACGTGATTAGTTTTTAGAAATGTCTTATGGTATGTTGTCTCTAGTAGTGTATTATTCAACTTTTGTTTTTGTATAAGAAGGATTCACAGAAGAAAATCCCAATACTCAATACTATGGAATCCCAATACTTCTAGAATCGCAGTACAAATCAAATCAGCACCCACATATCGTGAAAGAATTGAATCGGGACAAAAGCACATCGTCCCAGCCCTACTGACGAGACCTTTTTTTTTCTTCCAAAAAGGTCCATCAAATGCAGCGCTCGCTTGACCAAAGACACCAACTTCCCTTCAAACCAGTTTAGTGCTATGTCAATGAAAGCCCAACTGAGTTTCCCCATCGGTCTAGTAATATGATATGTTTCACCGTGTCGAATGCAGCACTGAGATCAAGTAATACTACAGTAAGACTGAAACCTTGCCCCCGTTTGTATTTAAGCGGCTGTCATCTAATAACTGACGCAGTCTCAGTGCTGTGGTGTGGTCGAAAACCTGAATTAATGACAAGAAACTGTTAAGCTCTTGAAAAACTGCTTTTCCATGATATGGGCATATAATTACGTATTAGACATGTCTATATTGTTCTTTTTCAAAGAGTGGCTTGATGGCTGCGGTTTCCAGGGCCTGTGGGAAGACACCTGGGGGCTGTTTCACAAAAGCAGAATTTATAAATTCAGGATAACCGATAAAGCGAGACTTGACCTAGTCTAATCTGGGCAGCGACCAGGCCGAGCCAGGCTGAAGTAATTTGGATAGATGCGCGTTCACGGCTTTCCTTAACAGACCGCGAGGTCGACCACAGATTTACTGATGCTAAATTGGAGAATAAGCATTGTTCATACTTTACACAGAGTGAGCAGCAGCTTCTTGTGGAAGTATGATAACGTGAAACACATTATTTATATATAAAAAACACACACAGGTGCTGTAATAAAACAGCGAGAGAAAGCGTGGCAGACGATCACGGACCGACTGAACGCATAAATAGCTTCAAAATATACATTTACTGACCACTGCTCTGAATTGAAACAGTCATAATCATACCATTCAAGGAGTTAGGCTACTAATCATTTGCAGAAATTAACAGTTGTACTCTTTGCCTTAAAAGTGAGCAGAAGATAGTGTTAATCAGGAAATTTACCATGAAGATCAATTTTCTACAACGCTAGAATAGGATGCGTAAATATCTCTTTCACTCTGTTTCTCCCTCTCTCTCTCATGGGCTAAAATGTAAATTACCTAAGTGATATTAACTTCCACTGCTCGCTTTTAATGCAGGGTATAACTGCTTGCAAATGACAAGTGACTTATTGGTTTCAGTTAAGAGCAGTAGTTCGTAAATGTCTATCTTTAGATATATCATTCAGTCGGTCCGCTATTATCTGCCACGCTTTTTCTCACGTGTTTTTTTTCTTCTTTTTTTTTCATAGAGGACGAGTTTCCATCCATACATATTATATGCTTTGCTTCCTCGTAGGCCTATGGACATAGAAAATAAAGACACTGAAGAAATTGGACTCTAAAATCTAGAAAATATAAAAGAGAATTAAGTGACAAATTCCATGCACACTGTAAACATGATGGAACAGAGTATATTCATCAGTAATTTCCCCCCAGCAAAATATAAAGGTCAAAACTGTTGGGGTGTTCTCTCCCTGTTGTTTCATGAATGTATAGTATAGCCTACACTATATAGTTACTGGTCCAGTGAACTAAGACTATTTTTTGGGAGGATTGTTAGGATATGGTGTTAAATTGTACAACCCTCCCAAATTATAGTCCCAGTTTACTGGACAACACAAATTGTGTGCTAAGAATGCCAATTTATTGAATCAGTTATTGTTAAAGAATACAAAAAAATGAATCAACTAAAATAATTTAAGGTGCATTGGTCCACTATAGAAACACACATGTACAGCACTTTATATCTTGCCCGTAGTAACAGACTTCATTTAAAACATATTTGGCAACTTTATCAGCCTTTTCTAATTATCTCAACAACTGCCGTAATATATTCATCAAACTTCTAACAACAATATTAACAGCAGTCTTCATACAGCAATATAACAGTAACAATGTCACATGAATAATTATTAAAAAAAAAATTATGGTCACAACTTATATAATAACAGTAGTTAACTGAACAGCAATATGCACCTGTTGTATTGTAATGCAGGCTGATAATAATAAGGTAAAAGCACTGCTGAGTGAACAGAAAAGGCTCCAGGATTAATCAATCGTGGCCGTTAGCCTGGTCGGGACCAGGCAAGCTGTACAGAATACATCTCCATGGTAACTTAGGTGCCTCTGCCTCGAGGCTTAATTGAGCCAGGATAACCGGGAAATTCTGGCTGAATCCCTTATGTTGGTTTTGTGAAATAGCCCCCTGAGAGAAGAGACAGTGGTGCTCCTAAGTTTACGAACCCATGCTAAAGTTGACTAAAAAGAGGAATACAAAAATCATCTTTTGGAAATTGATCTTAATTCTTTAATTACATTTTTTTTTATTTTTATTTTGGTTAGCCTAATAACTGGTTTGATTTGCATTGAGAGATGATCTTATGGAAAGTACCCCATGCCAGTCTCTAGGTATGGTGAAGGGTATGTGATGATGTGGGACTATTTGAATTCCGAAGGCCAAGGGAACTTTATCAGGATGCATAGTATCCTGGATCCATGAAATAACTGGCCTTTAAAAATAAAAATCTGCCTGCCTCTATGGGAATTTAACATAGGGGTGGACTTACTTATTCCACCTGTATTTTAAGGTTAGAACATTTATATTTATTTATGATACATTATTCATTCACAAAGAAAATTGGTGTCCTTAAAGGTTGGTTGGATTTAATTAAGGCATTAAGATCAATTTCCAATCAATTTTTTTTTTTTATTCCTCTTTTTAGTCAACTTTCGCATGGGTTCATAACCTTATGAGCACCAGTGGATATGTTTACAATTTGAAGAAGATCTGAGGGCAAACAATTTGGAACATTTTTGAAAAAGCCTGTTGGCAGAATATCAAGCAGCAGGAGGATTCATATGTCCTCCAGTTTTTTTGTAGTCGACTGCAAAATAATTGTGCGATGGCATTTTAATTGGTTTTACGTTAGCCACATATTCCAGTCCTTCCAGAAAAATCCAAAGTTTTTTTGTCATTGTTGCGGGCAAAAATCCTTGATTATGCGGCACGTTTTCTTAAAAAATGCAAATATGCGGGATATTTATGCAATTTTATGCAATGAAATTGCGGGAATTTGCAAAAATTGCGGGATCATCATGGCTTCATCGCGGGGTTTGCAGCTTTTCGATGATGTTCATGTTGCGTAATTACGTCACTTCATAACGTTCCCATGGCAACAAGGAAAATGGCTGCTCTTGTGTGAAGTAAAAGCAAAATTTTTCAACTTTCTCCTAAGATATATGTGACTTTTTTTGCAACGAAAATGTGGGGATTATGAAATCATGCAAGCCCCGCATATTTTGCGCGGAAATCGGCAATTTTGCGCAGAAATCTGCAATTTATGCGGCGAAAGTGCGGCGTATTTGAAAAAAATGCGGCCCCCGCATAAATATGCGGACTTTGGCTGATTATGCGTTGAATTATGCGATCGCACAATCGCGTTTTTCTGGAGAGACTGATATTCAACAGAAGCAAAATTTCCATAAGATATCTGCTTGAGTTCAGACCAAATGGCAACCCCCACCTCCTTACTTATACACTCTAGCCGCACTAATACAACTGAAGTTCGGTGGGGGTGACTCGATAAGAACAGCCGCACTGTTATTTTGGTCTAACAAAGTTTTAGTTAAAACATATAAAATGAAGATTGTGCTAACTAATAAAACCGTTGATTAAAGAAGATTGACCTGCCAAAGAGATGACGTTTAACAAAGCTACGGTTAGTGTGTCGGACAGTCTTTGGCTGATGAGGGATAGATGCTACATTTGCAGTTGCTACTTGTTTCTTAGTGGATTTACCATTACTTTTCTATTACCTATCCCAACAGAAATTGAGGAAGCTTTTGGTACACAGAGCCTGGACCAGCACACATCAATTACAGGAAAGAAGTAGACATACAACTATAATTCAAAGTGTATTTCTTTTATTTGCAGTACATGTTTTTTTTGTTTTGTTTTTTAAAGAGGTGGCATCATCAGATCCCAGTGCATGTATTCTAGTAGTGCACTTTGCGGTTTTTGGGATGCGCAGATCAAGGAATTCTTAAAACTACTTGCATGGCTGGATTCACTAGCAAACATTACAAACCAGCACCATACATATAATGATTTATTGTAGGTATTTTATTTCATTACTCTTACTTTTTTGTGTTTATTAACATTATTGTCCTTACCACATTCCAAATCAAAACCTGTTGGCCGTGTTGTGACTCAAAGAACTTCCTGTCTCTGCATCAAACCTTGGCCGACAGATTTGTTTGGTGGGTGAGGCTGATTACGTAACATCATGACTATAAACAAGTCACAGAAATAAAAATTGATCTTATTCATAAAAAAAAAAAAAAAAAAAAAAAGGAAAACATGGATTGACAGTACCAAACATTTTCTTTACCTTCAGGAGACAGCTAACAAAGGCTAGGCCCATCACACACTACTAGCACAGTTTGCTGAAGGTATTGCACATTTAGTTTAAAAACCAAAAAATAAAATAAAAAATAAAATAAAAGAACAAAATGACATATAACAATTCTCTTACTTCTAGGTGAAGTATACATAATGTACAAAACTAGAAGTCTGTTGAAACCGACAAATAGTACACTTTCAAATAAATAAATAATGGAATCTGTTATTCACACGTCTTCGATAGCTAATTCTGCAGGCGACTAAGTATATGCAAGAACTGGCAGAAATTCAGCGTGAGGTAGTTCATCAAAGCCGACTTAAATCAGAATGACATTGTTTGGAGAGATGCGGTAATTATAAAAAATAAAAATAAAAAAAATAAAAACAACCTAAGAAGAAAAAAACATGAGCTAATACTCCAATTAAAGCCCCTAATGTTGGGCTAAGGAAATTAAGAGCACTTTAGACAACAAAGTGTTTTTTTTCTGACTGATAATTTTTTAGCTAATATGACAAATGGATACATACCACTGATTTTCTCCCTGCTATTGCTGCCTTCTTACAGATGTGACACTGATTAAGTCCTAGTTTTTACTCATTGTTTGTCAAAATACTACTGCACATTTACTACCGGACAATTTAGTTTGTTGCTGTGGGAATCTACAATAACGTGCTGCAGACTGAATTTAGTCTTGTACTGTACTAGCTAATCTTCCTCTGCAGTTGCTGCCACTGCATTTTACTAGCCAAACCTTTCCTTTTCAATTCGGGTGACTGAAAAGAGCATGAGCTACTTGCACCAGCTGTTCGTAAGTTCAAAGTTACGGTAGCCTAGATTTAACGTAAGTGTTTACAGAGTGGAGATTTACAAAATTAAAATGGGCTGCACCACATAAAGTAGTTATTAAATAGTGTTAATGTTAGCTTGCATATATAATAAATGTTAACCGTTGTGTAGCTAACTGACGAAGCTATCATTAGATCGCTAATATATCAAATGTTAACCTTTGCGTAGCTTACTGACAAAGCTAACATTAGCTAGCTTTCTAATTTATCATATTTTAACTGTTGCATAGCTTAGTGACAAAGCTAACATTAGCTTGCTAATATATATAAAATGTTAACTGTTGCGTAGCTCAGGGACAAAGCTAACGTTAGCTTGCAAACAAATTAAATGTTAACAACTGTGTAGATAACTGACAAAGCTAGCATTAGCTTGCCAATATTTCAAATGTTAGCTTTGTCACTGAGCTACACAACAGTTAACGTTTGCTTGCTGATATATTAAATGCTAAATATTGTGTAGCTCAGTGAAAAGACTAATGCTTGCTAATATATTACCCGTTTCGATATTCCGACCATACACTTGATAAAAGTTGTTTAATAAAAATGTAAACTACGAAGATTTTGAAATTTTAAACAAATTACACAAAATTAACAAAAAAATATATCAAATTACAAAACGTTATGCGTTAACATGTTGAGACACTTCTCACTTATACTGAAATTTATGGATATTACTGATTCTGAAATACATTCTTCTCTATGTATGCATAAATAAATAGAACAAAGTCATACTTAAATTTCCAAAGGATTCACAGTTATGTTTAATTAATCGTTTGGCCTACTAAAACTCATTTTTTTGAGTTATGTTACAGCTTGTGACTCTATAGTAGCTTTTAGTAGCTTTCACTTTACATTATTGACAGATTATGATCAGATGATTTCAAGCAACCAATTTACCCATTGCTTGTTGCTTATAGATTTTTACTGGATAAGACATTCCTTAGGTTTAAATGGTGCAACCCAATAAACTAAAAATCATTAGTTTGAAACTAGCTAGGTGTTAAAACACACACACACACACACACACACACACACATTTACGAATAGCTGGTGCATAGCTGGGTTATGTCTGTGTTTAGCCTTATATATTTGGGAGACAATGAGTTGTTCAAGTAGAGCACAGCACAGAGCACACAGCATTTTAGGTAACAGCCTAAAGACAACCTTTCTTGAAACGTCCTTATCAAAGACTAGAGGTTCTAGAGACAGTTCTGTGTTGCATGTTTAGACAATCCTAGTACAGGGATGTTTATGCCAACATCCACAACACCTGCTCATTTACCATGACAGTACAATACAACCTAACTCTGCATTTTGCAGATAGGAAGTTTAGCTATGCAAACATTTCAAGCAGGCAGAATGGCTGCATGAAACCTCAATAAGCTGAGCAAAAAGTTAAAATTGAAGAGAACATGGACTCCTTTGTTTTATATATTTATGACCATGATATTCATGCTCTTAAAAAGTCAACAAACCATTACACAACTTGCCTAGATAGCTTTCAGCTAATATGGCTGGTTTAAAGTAACTATGGTTAGATCATTTTTTCAGTTTGTACCACAAGTTTTACTTTAAACTTAAAAAAAAATAATTAATTAGCCAGAAACACCATGGTTGTTTGGCTCTGCCTCTCAGATACGTGTCCGTCTGCAATTCCACCAGTGAACAGTATCCTAAACCATCACAAAATACTGACAATAATGCAGTCGCAGAGTTCCCTCGTTTAGTTAGATCCAGTAGTTGAATTTGAAAACATCCTGTTCAATATTCTCTTTTATAATCATCACATTAAATTAGTACTCAAAGAAAATCCAAAACCTATATTTCGGTTGCTGTCATTGCAAAGAAACACTTCTTTTTACTTTGATGAAAGACCTTGATAAAACTGCCTTTTCTTCCGAAATGACTCAAACACGTGCTTAAGCATCTCAACGTATATACGCCATCACCTTCTTACCCTGCAAGACCCAACAGTCTCCCCCCTCAAGGGTCAAAATCAAAACAAGTAGAAAAATATACAATACATTTGTGAGAACTACAACCCCCATCATACATCACCGGTTTGTTGTTGTTAACCAGACGCCATAAAAACCTACACGTAATGAATCCACTTCCTCCCCCCGTACTCAGGAATGAATGACAAACAGGCACTTTTTCCTTTCAAATCTGAATCAAGAAACACTCAAAAAGGGCACTATTATTGCATACAGTAACGAATAATTTGTTTCTTTTGACTCTGGTTGTTTGTGCTGATAGGTTTCAGGGTTTTTTTTTTCTTCCACAATTGTAGGCAAGTCTGTTATGCAAAGTGATTGGCCAACCTTTAGAAGAAAAAACAAACAAAAAAAAACCCCACTTAAATTTCCAAATTCACAAAAGCACATTTCTAGCAACAGGATCTGGTAGTAGTATGTTTTCACACTGTTCCATCAGGCTGCTGAACCACTATCCCTCCAAGACACCCAATTTCGACACGTTCACATGCATTCTCATTATCACAATTCCCTACTTGACAGAAGCACATTCTACTTTCACCATCACCGATTTTACAACCTCACATAACTCGTCTACGTCTCGATAAACCTCCCAAAGCACGACGGAAAAAAAAACCCCATTCTGAACTGTTAGCAATACCTCACAGTCAAAGCGAGCCAGTGGAGAACGTGCACCCAGTCCTCCAAAGCAATACCACCACTCCAGTTCCATAATGTCACAGCCTGTTGCAGACAAGAAGAGACACTTCAAAGCACTTAAAAATACAGAAATCTTTCAAAAAGCTCCACAGTTATCTTGCGGGACCTAACTGGGCCATTATTAATCCCGTAGCTTAAATGCAGAAGGTGAAATGAATTATATGGCGAGTGAAAATCATTTTGAAATCCTATCATGTCCGAACAGAAAGTGAAGAATGAGTAAATTATAAAGCTTTCATTATTATTTTTTCTTTTTACAATGTAGGAAGTAGTAGTGACTCACAAGCAGAAAAACTTCTTTACAAGTAAAATCTAAACGATCTCAGTTCAAATCAATGGATATGTCGTATGCACTTAAAACGATATCCATAAAAAGTGAGATAAAACAGATGAGGGGAGTACTAAAACCATACATCTGTCAATTCAATTCTGTTTCAATGGCTCACTGCAAACTTGTATCGAAGATAAAACTACATCTACCGTAAAATCTGTACAAACTCAATCTACATTTATATGGCAAGTTGTAAAAGCAGTAGCTTACAAATTAACAAATGACTTCCAACAGAAAAATAGATCACATTAAAACATTTTACGGATATTTCTTTCAGTTCTCACGGTCGGTTAATACGAACCGGAACGTAGTGAAATCATAAAAATTCTCATATCATCATCTTAGGTTTCTGAAAAAAATTAAGAAATGCCACAATAAATTACAGCTAGGACTCAAACAAAAAGAAATCCTTATTTAAAAAAAAAAAAAAAAAGACTAACTGTAATAAAAAAAAGAAAGAAAAATATATCTGTCCTTTCAGAAATCAAAATATTTCTCAAACAGCTAGCTGGCTAACCGCTACACTACTGAAGACAAGCACAGAGGGTGGAGGGGGGTGGGGGAGATGCAGGGGGGCAGGGCCAGGAGCCAGTGTCGGGCAAGTGGTCTTGGATGTGACCAGGGGGCAAAGCCCATCCCAGGACCAGGAGGGGGTGTAGATGATAGTCATCTGCAGCAGCCCAGGGGGGCCGGTGGCTGCAAGAGCAGCGCCGGTGCTGGCCGTCTCCAGGCTGCTGTCTGGGTCGGTCAGGGTCGGGTCGGGGGACATGGAGGAGACGTCATTGACGGAGTAGGAGGAGGGCGTGGATGTGCGGTGCTGGTGGTCTTGCCGCTCATTGTTGCACCTGTGCTGTGGGACACAGGAGAAGGCCTGTGGTCAGCTGTGGAACGTGAACACGCAGCACGGGCTGCTGAAGCACCTTTATATGATTGGAGTTAAAGCAACGCTTCGGTCCCCCCTAATACACACGGCGATACACTGGTAAGAGCAAATGAGATTTAACCATATACGCCGCTAATTTCAATAGCCCACGTTACTGTATTGTGTGAACAGTTAACTTCATTTAATATCGTATGTGTCATTGTTCTTTTGCGGGGTGCAAACGTTCCACCAAAACAAGTTCCTTCCTGAGACCATTTTGCAGAGCCACCGTCGCTGCAACCAATGCAGAACTGTAACAGCGCACTGTTGATTTATTTACATTACACACATACACGCAATCTCTCACACATACAAGAAACGCCACTTACCTATGGACGCTGGCTGTCCCCTGATGACGCCATTCTTTGTCCTTTCTTCCCAGTCCAACACTTCTTTGTATATCAACTCTGCAACAAACAAGACACACATTTACTGCAGTAAGGAGCTGAGAGAAAGAGAGAGAGAGAGGGCTGTGTGCACTCATACATATTTCATAGGTTTTTATTTTTGAATTTTGAAGTACAACTCCGTACTACTCATCACCATTTTGTTCTTCATTTTTTATTTTCCATAACTGTGTGATCTGGCCTTACTTCAATACTGTTTGTCTCTCAACTGGTGAAACACACACATGGCCAATTTAACATGATAATCGATCTCTAAGGAGAGAAAGCTGCAATGAAACATCCTGCAGCAGTGTGAGAGTGGGATGAGGAAACGCTCCAGGTGTGAATCTCCTGCTGTCATTATCACTCTGGCAGCACTGAGGAGGAGGAAGATGTTTAAATGCTGTTTAAAAAACGGATCTACTCGTGCGTGAGGTGAAAGCGCGCGAGCAGATCATATCATAATACTATTTCACATTGTAATTTTTAAATGTTTCATCTTTTGCATGTTTGTGTGCTGCTGTGCGTCCCTGTGTGTGTGTGTGTAACAAGCATAGCGTGCGCGTGCTGTGCACGAGCCAAGGCGCATTTTACTAATGCGCTGTTAAAATAACAATGAAATGCTGCGCTATTGACTTTAGACCAGGTTTTTGTTGGTCAATGGTGTGATCACTTTCCGCTGCCTCAAGATAGCAATACGCCATGAATGCACCTGAACACAACCTCCCTGTAAGACCAGCACGCCCATGGGCGCAAAGACTGTGTCGGTCTTAAACTAGCAAAGACACTTGAGTTGGGCTTTGCGCTGCACCGGGTGCAAGATAGGGCCCTAAATGTCTCACAGGCTGCGACACATGAAAATAGAACAAATCTTATGCAACACACACTGCAAAAAAATCTAAGTACTTATGACAACTTATCAGAGAGGAGAGGAGAAACAGGATCTTTCCTACCTTTCCACTCCTCCACTGTGTGCTCTCTTTCATCCAGCTGCTTGTCTGTGATGGCGGGTGGCGGCTGGGAAAAGACAGACACACATTTTCTGTACTTGACAGAAATCCTTATTTGAGTCACTCACAATAATTTTGGGAGATTGTGCTGAATGTACATGTTCTTATTTATCGGTTACTTTTTATTTTTTTTAAGATAAAATTAACTAAACTCAAACTGAAACAGATGCTCATTCTAAACATCAGCGACAACTCCACATACTTCACACTCAGAAAAATTATTTTCAGACTCAAACTGACTGATGAGTGACCCACACTGGCTATTAATTACGGATACTGCCATTCACGGAACGTGTAGCCTTGGAGTTACAAGGACAGTAAGTCTGAAAGTATGTCTGACTACTAGGGGCGTAAAGATACATCGATCTGGATCGATACATCGATTCAATCCTCAACGATCCAATATTATCGATACAAAGTGAAAATATCGATACACATCGTCAACTTTATTTTGAAATTCCCACATTATGTTTATTCCTTTCGTTTGTTTTTAATAAAATGTATGGAAGAGCTTGGTAATGAAACTGGCAAATCATATTTGAGTTGCTTTTTGTAAATAAATATAATCGATTGTGTTAAATGGGCTTATGTATCGTCTCGTACGGGTCACAGGCCCCTGAATAAATCGAAATCGTATTGTGGCAAACTTTGTGATATCAGTAAATATTGTATCGTTGTTCAAAGAATCGATATAATATCATATTGTGATAAAACGTGTGATTTGCACACCTACTGACTACCATAAACGCTACAGCAGGTGAATGAGGAGCAAAACGGGAGAGGGGAAACTCAGCTGCAGTAGCTTCCAGCTCAAACTGAAAACCTACAGACTCAGCTAATTGATGGAACAAGATAGAAAACTGCTGCATTTAACCTTGCTCACCATAAACCCGTGAATGCAGACATTTCTTTTTTTTACTTCTGCAGTGCACAAACCTTTTCCAGGAAAATACCACAAACTTCAAAATTGATAGCACGCACGGAGCTGGAATAAATAAGCTCAAAGCCAGCCGTGGGATAGGGTGGAGTTATCCGTCCTCCCCAGTGTCAAACGGAGATTTGATGCATTTAGGCAGCGTCAGAGCAAAATCTGTATACAAATCTGCATTGTTCAAGGCTGTCAGTTCTGAAGAGCCATTTTATGTCAGACAGGAGAGGGGCGGGAGGGAAGCAACAATTCACTTCATCTCCCAATCCGCCTGATCAAAGGCAAAACCAATTTGCACTGGCTGAGTCATTGCGTTTCCAAGGAGTGTGTGTCATCCCAACACATACAGACAACATATTTTTATTATTTTTTTTGTATTAACCTGGACCCTATGTTCCTATGTTTTTGTGTCGAAGTGACTGATGGGAACAACAATCTTTGAAATTGGTCCAGTATAGACCTCACTGAAATAGCTTACTGGGACACTTCATGGAATTGAGCCATCTGCTGTGAAAAAGGTCCATTAAGCAAGACAGCGAAACAAGCTGCAATGTAACGTTAATGGTCAATTGCACACCTTTAATTTACATCCATTCAAAAAAAGTTGTGCCACTGACATGCTCAGACTATTATTCTAAGTGTCTGACAACATTGTTAAAACATCTCTCCTACAGATAGACCTAGAGATACTTTTTGTTTAACATGTAACAGCCCTGAAATCGCTATGGCCAAACCCACCAGCCTCTGGGTTTAGAAATAAAGATTTCTGTGGGTTAGTTTGGGCCTAGGTCTAGTAATTTTTAGACATTTTAATGCAGGAATGTTTTACCATTTATGGTTTACATATGTGTTCGTATTATACAATGAACCATTACTTAGCGAGTACTTACTGCCTCCACTTCAGTCGGGTCGTACCACACGTTGATATAAGGGTGCTGGAGAGCCTCGTCCACAGAGATCCGCTTTGACGCGTCTATTACCAGCATCTTGGATAGTAGGTCTCGGGCTTGGCTCGCTGACAACAAATTGGGGCGGAAAAAGATTTCAGACATTCAGAACATTAATATAGCAGCAAACAAATATTTGCTACGTAAAACAAATACAGTGTAGTAATGGCGTCCTGAGCAGAGAATGAAGTCACGGTCCCTCTGTGTGTGTTGTAACGCAAACTTCTCTGCTCATTGTTTGAACAGTTGCGCAATGTTTAAAACATAGGTATTTCATGTATTGGCGAATGGTCTGTGAGAGCCGCGTGGACGCAATCCTAGCCTGCTGTTTTTTTTGTTTCTAGTATATCAACAACAGCCTAGGACTGCGCGATATGAGGAAAACACGTAATTGCGATTATTTTGAATGATACTGCGATATGATTCACGATGTTGGAGGGAATGATCATTTTTGGATCATTATTCTCATTGAAAAATATTAAAATCTAAAAATGTAAATGATTATAGCGTGATTTTTTTTTCCTTTAGTCTGTAGGACAGGATTTGTAGGCCGGGACGTCTTTGCAGCACCACCATACTTGATTCAGAATGGTTGACACATATTTTTGCCCGATATTGCGCAATAATGGACACAATGTAGGGCGGGACCATTTAAACGTGTTAAAGACCCCCTCCACTCCTCTGTATTTGGGTATTTTAGGACATTATTATCATATGTTCTATCTGGAAGCCTTGCCAGCGTGGCCAATCAAAGCATTCAGAGCCAAACGTGAACATCCAACACATGCAGCTTAACAGGCAGTACTTCAGAGGGAATACACGGTTGTCACATATTTCTCTCTCTGTAAATTAATGAGGACAGAAAAAGGCTTTTTTTTCTTGCGTCGTCTCGCAACAGCTCCACGGCGCTCGCTGTGACTGCTCCTGTCATCTCCTCTCCATTTACACATGAAGACACGCTTGAGGTTACATTCCCCCCTCACAGTAAACAACTTGGTCCTGAGCCGTCAGCTTCTGTAATAAGTGCTTAATTTAGGGCAGCCACCGAAAATTGATTCATCACTTTGTCGGCGGATGTTTGCACGGTTGCAAACGCAGCGTGCGACACAAACGGATGCAATATGGAGGAAAAGTTCATCTTTCTGCTTTACAAGTGATTAGATAAATAGTCACTGAGCCACTATGAGAGCGTTATATTAAATGGGCGCTATGCAGTTTTGGCCATTTCTTCGCCGTTTTCTCGCTTTTTGCTCACAGGTTTCTCTATAGAGCTCCCACTACAGCTTATATCTGGAATAGATATTTGGCAGCTCCTACGTTTACTCGTGTCTGACTCCTGACTCGGTCAGTCTGTCGTTTCCTCTTTCTCTGTTCCTCCGACAATGCTTTCTTAGCTTCTCTGCTTCTTTTTTGCCGTCTCAGCCATGACGATAGTGACGCGATACTCCCTGACTCTGAGGCCGGTGGGTCCCCAGCCTAAAGTTGCAAGGGTGGTTTTTCCGCTCACAGGCGCAAGGGGGGAGCGAGACGACCACCATTCAACCCGAAAAAAAGTCGTATAACCATTCCAATGACTCCGAAGCTGTTCAGTTAAGGTAAATTAAAAAAACTGCATAGTTCCCCTTTAATCCTTAAATTATAAAAGTAGCCATTTTAAAATTCACCTGTGATAAATTCTACATTAGCAAAAAAAAAAAAAAAAAAAAGAACCAGCTTTTTTAAAAAAAAAAAAAAGTCTTCTATTCAAATTTCAAGTGGTAAATCTCAAGCATATTATGGCATAAAACTAAGCCCTTAGTTTTGTGCAATTAATCAAATTAATCTATCTAATCAGTTTGGCTACTAATGATCACGAAAACAGATTAATCGACAAAAACCAAAACGATTATTTTGCACATTACTTTTTGAAAGTAAACTCGTGTTTTGTCTCGTGTGCAGAATGAAATAAAAAGTTCAAACGGCTAATGTATTGGGGGGGGGGGGGGTTCACAGTTCAAAACTGTTTCACTGTTATTTTAAGTTCAATAATTGCAAAAAAAATTCAAAAGGCAATGAAATGTCTGACAATGTCGTGTTAAATAAGCCAGATTTCAATATATATATATATATATATATATATATATATATATATATATATATATATATTTTTTTTTAAGATTATTTTTGGGCTTTTCCGCCTTTATTTGACAGGACAGCTAGGTGAGAAAGGGGGGTGGGGAGGGGAAGACGTGCAGGAAATCGTCACAGGTCGGATTCGAACCCTGGACCTCTGCGTCGAGGAATAAACCTCTAAGTGTATGTGCGTCTGCTCTACCCACTGAGCCAACCCGGCCACGTGCACGATTTCAATATTGACCAAAATAGTCGAGCAGCCCTAATAAGACTCACTAGAAACACAGATTGCCTCATTATTCATCACGCCTTGGGATGTGATAAAACACATATTTACATTTAACAAATGGTTCCCCTTTAGGCTGGACAATCGCTGTACCTGAAGTAGAGGAACTAAGCCCAAAAAATGGTTTGAACTCTTAGAAGGTACTAAATATACAACCTCGCACCATTTATTTTGTGCTTTCGGTACGCCTTTACAAGATGATATCATGGGCATGAAGAGAGAACAACAGAAGCTTTTTTTTCTTTACCTTTCAGTTTGTTGTGTTCAGAGTCTGCGGGGAACAGGACGTCAGGGAAGAGCTTCTCGAAGCTGTAGCCAGCATACCGGGGCCTGTTCTCCACGTAGGTCCTCACCGACTGGTTGAGCTTCATCAGGAACTCCTGAGACGGGGTCCCCAGCTGCTCGATCACCTTGTTCCACTGGTCGATATCTTAAGGTTGGCAGGTGTTAAGTAAAAAAAGCACTGGGCTGGGTTCGGACAAACGGACTGGCCATTCCAAAGTTGGGGTGGGTCGTTTTGAACTGATGAATATATGGGGGAAAAAAGGAAAATCCCACCCTCTGCTCTTGCTTATAGCTAGGGCTGGGCAACATAGAGATATTATATCGACATCGATATATGCAGCTAGATATAGTCTTACATTTTGGATATCATAATATGACACAAATGCTAGACCGTCTGACGGACGACAGACTGTGTGAATTACGGCTGGGCAATATATCTATAATGTATCGATATAATCGGCTAGATATCGTTCCTGGTTTTAAAGGCTGCTTTACAGTAAAGTGGTGTCCTTTTCTGAACCTACCAGACTGTTCCAGCTATTCTATTATTTGCCTTCACCCACTCATAATATCCACATTTATTAAGACTCTCATTGTGTTAATATTTTGTGAAAGCACCAATAGTCAACCCTACAATATCGCCGCAATATCGACATTGATGTATTTGGTCAAATATATCGTGAGAATTTCGTTTTCCTGCATATCACCCAGCTCTACATATAGCATCACCATTTATTAAAGAAAAGTAACCATCTGGACCTTCATCAAGAGTAATACAATAGGAAAATACACTTGATGAAGGTCCAGAGGGACCGAAACGTTATTTTTCTTCAATAAATGGTGGTGCTATAAGCAAGAGCAGAGTGCGGGATTTTCCTTTTTTTTCCACCCAAGTTTGTGATGATTTTTCAACTGATGAATAATAAAAGAGTTCCTACGTCTGTACTGAGTTGTTCTAGCTTGGATTTGTTCCTAAAATAGTTTTGTAAATGCAACTGCATATATTCAGAAGGTTTGGGGAAAGGCTGTTTATTATTGGCAGTTTTTCTAATGAAGAAAAGGCCATAACAGATTTAAATTCCATTCAAACCTGTGGAAATGAGTCTGGATGGATGGAGTGGGGGTGAACTATGTTAGGTGAGACAGGTGATGCCCACCTGGAAACGTGTATGCATCTCTCACTTACTTACTCTCACACACACACACACACACACACACACATTTACTCATCCTTAAAAAGGTCCCATGTGTGGGAATTTCTCCCATCTAGCGTTGATATATATATATATATATATATATATATATATATATATATATATATATATATATATATATATATATATATAAAGTGATTTGAATTGAATATATTGCAATCAACTCTCTCGCGCCACTCAGTTCAAAGTACGTATTGCCGGGGCCGGGAAGCGACGATACCCATTAGCAGCATTAGCAGCACCTGTGAGTTTATCACGTGACTGCAAAAACGCCAAAGGCGGAGCAGTATGTCCTATATGTCCCTTACCGGCTAACGTATTTCAAGATGGTGCATGAATATGGAGCGCCTACCCCAGTTCATGCGAAAGCAAATGTAAAATTTCAAGCCAATAGGAATACTTGGCATTGATGGAGGTGGTAAATATTCATGAAAAGGGACAAGTTTGTGAACGGGCAACACGGATTTTGATAATGAACAACTAAAAACGTTACACACTGGACCTTTAACACTGAATGAACAACCGGGAGTAAAAGCCTGGTTCCAGAGCTCTGATTTACCATCCATAACTGCTTTTTTTATTCAAAGTACTTGTTAGCAAGTGTTTTGCCTGGTTTGAAAACTAATAGATCCATTCAAGTGGGTCCTGTCAGAAGGGAAATACCACCTTCATGGAGAGAGGCAAGTGTATTAGTCATACCAAAAGCGGGACTGTATAAATGATAGCTGCCAGTTGATGGAAACGCACCTAATCACAATTCTTCTTTGCGACATTTCAAAGATCCGCTTGACAATTGAATGGAAACACGGTTAATGTATATCTTCAATAACCCTTTTCCACCAAAATTAGCGCGTATATATATATATATATATATATATATATATATATATATATATATATATATATATATATATATATATATATATATATATATATATATACTTTTTTTTTTAACCAGTTAAAAATAGGCGATAGACTCCTTTCCTATGCCAGTAGACAAGTATGCCTTTCTGGTTCTTTTTGGTCTTGCACATTCAACGTCACAAACGCGCTAGAAAACAGGATTAGTAAATTATTAGTAAACGGCTAACAGGTTTAATTTAAAGACTTGCTACTATTTCAAGCTAGCCTCCGTTTCATTAGTTTTGTTCAGACAGTATTTTTCCAGAGTTATTTTATTAAGCTTTCTAAAAACCTGAAACGGGACAGTGTTTAGTAAGTTAAATGCTTCTCTAAGAATTATTTTTTTTCCCTGTTTAGCTGCCATCTCTGTCCGTGGCATGTCTCTTTTAAACATAGTCTATCCCCACAAAGTTCCACTTCCGGGATTGCTCTCGTTCTGCCGGAAATTCCACCGGATGTCACTCTTGTCGGATGTCCGTTTTCGGATGTCCGCTACCTTCCGCTTTCTTTTTATTGTAATTTTAAACTCTGGTGGATTTCTGATGACTATGGTTAACTGCTCCTCATATCTCTGCAGGGTAAATCCAGACAGCTAGCTAGACTATCTGTCCAATCTGAGTTTTCTGTTGCACGACTAAAACAACTTTTGAACGTAAAAAACAAGTTCCTTCCCAAGGCTATTTTGCAGCAGTACGGTGGCTCCGCTCGACGCTTGGTTTAAAGAAATGCCAATAAACTAGAGCACGTTTTTCTCCCATCCTGGAATGCTGTGTGGACTAGCCAGGCCTTCCTCCACGGCGCTGTGGAGGAAGGTCTGGCTAACAAAGTGCAACAGCCAACAGAAGGCTTCAATTATCAAGCTGATGCTATATTAATCTTAGCTAATCAAAGTCAACCGGCATACTATATTGTTAAGCAACTATTAGCTTCGTAATGTCGTTATGAATCAGTGATAGCGCACTAAATGTTTTCCTAAATATTAATACACACAGCAGTGCTGCAAAGCAGCACCAGCCGACTGACTGTGTTGAGAAACACAAATATAGCGTCCATGCAGCGTCCTCTACGCTAATTAACACATTCAGAACCAAGTAGGAACAACAAAATAAGTCGCCTTAGTTTTCGCAGAACATGCAACTTAACAATCAACTGTAACTGCAGAATAAAGCACAAACATAATGTTAGAGATGTACTCACATTGTGTTCATTAATGTACAAATAAAAAAAGGATAAAAATGCAGAATAGACCATTTTCATGACAACTATTTTTGTACAGCAGGGAAACCACAGGTGTAATTAATGAACCCAGGCATGGTGCTTGTTCATTAGTGTAATTGGTTACACCTGTGCTTTACGCCCCCCCCCCCCCCCCCCCCCCCCGTGCAGACAGGTTGACATGTCATAGTAGGAAAAGCACAGGTGTGTTCAAAACCATTAGTGATGGCTGCATTCCACTTAGGAGAGGTCCTGGTATTGTGCATGCTGACTCCCTGAAATAGCTTACTGGGACACTTGATGGAATTGAGCCATCGTTAAGGTTATCAATCTCAGCTGTGCTTTCCCTACTATGACAAGTCAAAAATGTCTGCTGTGAAAAAAGTCCATTGCCCTTCAACTCAGTCACTGAGAGAAAGGAACGCCGGCGCCGAATACGATGACTCATTAAATCACTCATTAAAAAGGCAGTGGCTTCGCAGGTTCCCCCCCCGCTGAGTGGAAAGACATGAACAAGTGTCAGTCAAGAGGATGAGAGACAAGATGGCATTTTGGGGGGTTTGGATGGAGGTTCAACTTAAGGATACGATCAGTGCCTGGAAACAACACACTACCCCGGACCATTTCCGCCATGATGCATCCAACAGACCAGACATCAACTGAAAAATGAAATGACAACCACCAAATTAGCATGCAGGACTGAAAACAAACCTAAAAATATAGAGGGGGGGAAAAATAACATGGAGGAAAAAAAACATGATGTGGTGCCAAGTGAAGTGTGTGATACGTGACAGAAATGAGTTGCATGCAGTTGAGCGCACTCTCAAACCTGGGTCAGCGTCCCACAAAGCTAATCAAAATCATGACTCATCAGTCTTTCATCATTTTCTCTCTTTTCTTGCATAACCTGTTCATAACTAGTTTCTGTAAAAACTTATCAAACAACGTGTGCTCAAGATCATTTCTTCTTCAGGTTCACCGAATCAAAAGCTTTTTAAAGTGAGACACTGACTGTCAAGGTCTTCTGAAAATCTTTTGTTGTTGCAGAAATGCATTTTAACACCCTCAGGGTCCTCACTGCTATTCATGTTGCGTTAAACTGAAATATTCTGATCCATAAGGCCAGAAGTAATCAGTTGTCACTCCCACATGTGCATTGCAGATACAGAGTCTCACAAATATTTCCCTAACAGAACATATGGGAAGCAGTTTGAGGCTAGACGAGGGTATTTTAATGCAGTTTAGTTCTGGGCTATGGAAGAGCAAGCTATTCAATTCTATTTCGGGTTCTTCAGGTGACTGTCATGGTGCTTGAGGTGAGTGGGGAGGGAGGGTGGGATGAGTCGTGTGAGCTTGTGTAGCTGTAGGAAGAGCAGGTGGGTGGTTGCAAGTCAAGGTGTCATGGCAAATGTGAGAAATAGAATCTGTGTAGTTGCTCACAGGATATGATCTCCGTGCGATCCATTTGATGAAAAAGAAATGGTTTGAAGAGACGAACGATGTTTTTGTGTGCTGAGTTTTGAACACCGCTGCAAGCAGCTCAAGGATACAATCCCTTCCTGGAAAAAGGATTTTGTGGCGAACCATTTCTGCCATAATGCAGCCCACAGCCCAAATATCCACTACATATGTGCAGCATAAAAGGAGGGAGAAGAGAATAAGCAAAGAAATGCAACAAGTCAGCAGGAAAAAAAAATGTTTTTGCTTAAGAGGACTAAGGATGAGAGAGTATTAGCATTAGTATTGCTATGTCTTTGCTACATTATTACTATGTATCAACGTCATGATGTCTGTGCAAAAGGGAACATTTTATTCTATGAGTTCTCTCAAAATAAAAAAATAAAAAATCGAGATTTGCTAACTCACTATTATGCATCGGACGTTATACCAAAAAGTTTAACTCTCTGCTGGGCTACTGGAGCCCAAGACATTTTGGGAAATACACTTGTTAGCTCTCTTGCCGAGAATTAGATGGGAAGCTTGATACCACTCTCTTGTCTGTACCTTAAATAAGAAGCTAGAACCAGGAGACAGTTGGCTAAGCTTAGCATAAAGCCAGGCAACAGCTAGGAATGAAGGAATAAACAGCTAGCATGGCTCTGTCCAAAGGTAGAATAATCTGCCCACTAGCTCCGCCAGAGCTAACTCAGCCAGGCTACGTCTACATCACTACTCTTCATTTGAAGCGTTTTTTAGACAAAAACAATCTCTGTCCACATGAGAGTTTTAGCTCCAGTAGCAGAACTAATCTCCGTCTATATTAAAAGGTCCAGACACACAGAGCCGATAATCGGCCGTCGGACAGTCTGGTGAGGTCAGTGACTCGAGTCGGTTCCGTGTGTTCCGTGCCGTCATCCGTCCGAGTGGCCGTCGTCCTTCATTTTGTCCGATTTGACATGTATAATCGGCGGGGCTTGCACTGCCGGCAGTCGTACTCAAATGACCCATCTGATTGGTAGAGTGCTAACCCGGAAATGGGGAGCGGAATGAGCGTGACTAGAGTCTCTCAAAATCTGACGAAAATCTTTTAAACTGACCTTTGTTGATCTGAAATGAAGACAGATTCAGCAACTGCATGGCCTATTTCTCGCTTAAAATGTTTTCAGAAACACGTTTCGGATGAGATCATATTCTGAACAAGCCGCCATGACAGTCTGTCTTTGAATTACCGGAGAAACTAGACCCACGTGACGCGTTCGTCCAATCAGCTGCCGGTTTTCATTTTTGGGCGACAATACAGATTAGCGCCGCCTGCTGTTATGGAGACGTATTACGTCTCGTCGCTTTGGTGTGTTCCGAGGCACTTTTTTGACTAATTTGGGGAGACTGATCAGCCCAACTGCCTTTTCTGCCGAGGGTCGTCCGTCTGGTCGGTGTGTCTCGACGTTAACACGTCTGACAACGCATATCACATGACCACTGGCGTACACTGGGCATGTGCGTGCAATTGTAAACAGAAGGCAGATTGTCTGTGCTACTACTGAAAATCATGGATGTATAAATTGAAAATACAGAAAATACTTTGGAGAGAGAACAACACTGGCGAAACGTAAGACCGGGGATTGATTGGCTTGCACCGACGACGAGGTGGAACTGTTGCTGAAAGGTATGTAAGCCCACCTAACCGATATGACTGACTGACGCGCATCACCGTTTCCAAAGGTCTGCGTTTCTGCCCGTCCAGACTACAAAGCAACCCCAGAGTTCTAAAATTAAAAACAGTGTTTCCAAATATCTCCGTTTCTGGGCCTCGGAAACGCCGGAGTATTGGAACACCGGAGTATTGTGGATGCAAGGCACAAACATATTTGTTTGTAAACTTAAGTGTAGATGTAGCCTGGCATGTTATATTTCCTGGAGTCCTCCACCACATAACCCCAGCAAAACCACAACTTTGTTTTTTTTGGTTCGGATTAAAGAAACAAGATAAAACGTGTTAATTATTGAGCTTTAGAGGTGTTGCTTTGTAGAGTCTAACGAAGAGATATGAGAGTGGTATCAATCGCCCAACAAATGGCAAAAAAGCATATTTCTCAAAATGTTGAACTATTCCTTTATGGCCGACTTGCAGAAACAAATATTTATGTTCCAAGCAGGAGCACTCAGTGAAACTAGTGAAGCATGCACGAGTGCCTGTATTCATACTGGCGTTTTTAAGCCAGGCTGTATGCAGCTCAGGACAGGCAACCTCTTAATAAAACATCAAACGCATGCTAAAGCACTGCTGGGAACTGGAGTCCCCCGGACAACAGGAAGTTTCCCACAAAGCACCAATGCCCAACATGCCAGCCCTCCACCCCCCAGAGGGTGACCTTAACAGGAACAGAGGAAGAGTGTGTGTGGGAGAGTGTGTGAGTGTGTGTGTGAGGTGCTGTCGAAATACATCCCGGGGGGGGGGGGGGGGGAGCAGGTCCATGCAGCAGCTCATGAGCTCCTTATTGGCCAATCGCTGTCAAAAAGCTGCTTTCCTCCACTCACCATTGGCCTGGTAACCCATGCCCAGGATGACCTCAGGGGCGCGGTAGTAGCGGGTGACCACGTAGGGCGTCATGAGGAGGCCAGTGGCGGCTGTCCGAGCCAGGCCAAAGTCCAGGATCTTCAGTGTGCAGTCGGACTTCACCACGATGTTGCTGGGCTTCAGGTCCTGTACAGAAAACGCCGCGCCGAGAGAGTTAGCCTGCTTTTTTTTTTTTTTTAACCAAATATTTCGACAGTATTGTAGGGTTGACTATTGGTGCTTTCACAAAATATTAACACAACGACAGTTTTGCCTAAATAATCGTCAATAATGTGGATACAATGACTAAGTGGGTAAAGGCAAATAATAGAGCAGCTAGAACAGTGGTGGCCCGCCATGGCAAAATTTCTGCCGCCACGGTTTCAGAAATAGGGCAGACGCGCAACTAAATTATCCTCCCGTTGGTGGCCGCTCACATTGGAGGTTGTTGTTCGGACAGACTTGCCCCCACTGCCCAATCACATATTATGATATCCATAATCTAAGACAATATCTAGCCTCATATATCGATTTAATATAGATATATTGCCCAGCCCTAATTCACACAGCCTGTGTTGGCCGCCAGACGGTCCGTCAAAGACGCAGGTCTATCCGGTAGTGCGTTTAGGCTGCGGCAGGGGGGGAGCTGGGAAAAAAAAACACAGCAGCCTGCGGCCAAAAGACCGACTCAACTTTTGGACAAACAAAACCCGCCGTTACGCTGCGGTGGCCAATCATGTAACCAATGATCAGACTTGTCAGTCGTTCTGAGGCGGTGTGAGAATCCCGTACAGGAAACAGGAAACCTCACTGCCTCTATCGCTTCCACAAGGAAGTTTAAAAAAATGAAACGCAGCACCGAACTGCCCAGGAGTTTGAGGAACAGCCGACTGTTTGCCAAACAACAACGCACAGTCCATCTGTCTCCCTCGTCTCTTTTCGTTCTCTCTTCCTCCGTGAAATGAAGCTGCCTTCAAGTGCGGTCGGGAAAGTTGAGATCTGTAAACGATCTGACGGAAAACAGCAACTGTGAAATATAAAGTCTACTTGTGCTACATTTGGGGGGGGGGGGTTAAAGAACACAACAGGACGTCATACAAATGGGCCGTTTCCGTGACACTACCACCACCGCACAACCCTGCGGCAAATAGCCAGATTTTCTGTAGCCAGATTGCTGTTTTTTGGACTGAACGCAGCCTTAGAAGCCTGATTGAGACCGAGGTACAGTTGTGGTATGATGATGTGGCAAATGGTGGAGTTATTTCTTTTTATCTTTCTTTTTGGTTAGGAATATCATTCTTCCATTTTAGCACAATGCTCCAGAGATATAAAGGAATAACAAATACAACATGTAAAAAGTTTTTTTGTGAGTGGGAAAAATTCTCCAAATAAATTCTATATATGGGAAAGATTGGAGTTGGTGTTGTGGGGCTTGGATACTGGTGTTTGTTTTCTTCCAGGAGACACCATAATTCATTCTCGGTGAGATGACACTAAACACAAAGCTTTTGTTTTCTTTGGTGAAACTTTTTTATCCTTATTTAACCGTTCCCTGAGTTCAGTGTTTTCATATCTTTGCTGCATTATATTCAGAAAAGCGTCATGTCATTTGGCTGACACTTACAGGAAGACCACCAAGAAATACAACATGCACTGAGCTCGACTCTAATTGTCTCCGATAGTCTCCTTTCAAATGGGTCTTAACTCCCCTGCTGAATGATAAAAAACAAAGAGCTTTTGAAGTAATTTGACTTGCAGATTGAGTATTTCTCCAAAATTCTGGAGGTAATCCTGACAAACTAAATTGGCAGTGTACTCATGTCAAAACAAGACTCTGTGCCCGGGGCTATAATTTACTGACGGCCATCTGCCAGTCGATTTGTTACAACAACACATTAGCCCACCGTTTCGGGTGGACTGGTTGGTATTCAGCATGATTTACATAGCAACAAAATTGGATACTTCATCTGTAATTCCATAGCAATTACTTTTTGGCTTTACGATGATCAGTGAATTATGCACTACTATAACACCTGCCATAAAAGCGCCCAAAAATGCCCAGGGGGTAGCTCACTAGCAAACAATACCACACTAACTTCAGGAAATTTAAATGCATTGCAGGTAGAAAGTCCTCGCTTCTTGACAATGACATTTTGCCAGAGGTCACTCTTTACAGGCGGATGTCCGTTACCTTCCGCTTTCTTTGTGTTGGAATTTTAAAGTGGCCATATTATGCTCATTTTCAGGTTTATATTTGTAATTTCAGATTGTATTAGAACAGGTTTACATGGTTTAATTTTTTTCAAAAAACACCATATTATTGTTGTACTGCACATTGCTGCAGCTCCTCTTTTCACCCTGTGTGTCCAGGTCTCTGTTTTAGCTACAGAGTGAGACCTCACAACTTCTGTAACATCTTTGTTGTCAGTCACACATGCCCAGTAGCTAGGATTACATCAGCTAGCTAGCTGTTTGTGCAACTTCGGCCTGTAAAAGGCAGGGTTAGCCGGGAGACTTTTTCTAAATGAGGGCGCGCTTCCAACTTTGCGTGGAATACCTGCAGAACAGGGACATGTAAGCAGTTCTATATAATTTATTTTGTAGATTAAGGTGAATTTGTGTGTGTTGTAGCAGTGTTTTGCCATTGAGAATGAGCTAGCATGCTAACGGCTAGCCCTCTAGGCCCCTCGTCTCGGCTAGTGACGTAGAAAGCCGTGCAGATTTTGAGCAGCTCACCCAAAGACTGAAGGCAGGACGCATTAAGAAACCGTATCTCACTCAAAACAGCATGGATGTTTTTTGTTCAAAGTTTGTATGCGTGTGGAAGCACCAGAGACACAAAATAACACCCCAAATCCCAGAAAAAGTGTTTTTTTCATAATATGGGCACTTTAAACTCCGGTGGATATATGAGGACCATGGTTAACTGCTCCTTAGATCTCTGCAGGGTAAATCCAGACAGCTAGCTAGACTATCTGTCCAATCTGAGTTTTCTCTCACACGACTAAAAACAACCTGGGAACGTACACGTTCCACCAAAACAAGTTCCTTCCCGATATTATTTTGCAGCGGCACCGGGGCTCCGTCCGGCATTTGGTGCCGCCCATGACGATTGTGATTGATTTAAGGACATTCCAATAAATTTTCAAGAGCACGTTTTTCTCCCATCCCGGAAGGCTATGTGGACTAGCCAGACCCTCCTCCGCAGCGCTGTGGAGGAAGGTCTACCCTTACCCTGAACAGTGAGCTATCCTGACCTTAAACACTCCAGATCAATGACTAATCTCAACCAACCAATCAGGCTGCTACGCAGTGCGGATCTTACCAAGAAGACCAAGTGGGATTCACAACAAACGCATAGGAAAATGTATTCCAGAGGGGCTGCTTAGCAACTCTGATCATCTTGAAAGGGACCAAAGAAACTCTCATCATAGAAACAAAGCCCACGAGAACAAGGGAGCTGAATCTTTGGCGATCCATGACTCATATTGCATCGGTTCACCTCATGAAAGCTGTGCGTGCTGATGCGAGCCAGGCTGGTTTCCTCCGCCTCTGGCTCAGTTAGTTCTGGCTGGCAGAGCAGGAGGAGCTCGGCTAATCTACTGCTGCGTCTTTTACTGAGGGTGTTTGACAGAGTGCCGTCAGTGTGTGTGTGTGTGTGTGTGTGTGTGTGTGTGTGTGTGTGTGTGTGTGTGTGTGTGTGTGTTTTTTTTACTATCTGTGTGTGTGCGCATACAAAGGGATCCTTTGTATATTTCTGCTGGTGCGTGTGTGTGTGTGTGTGTGTGTGTGTGTGTGTGTGTGTGTGTGTGTGTGTGTGTGTGTGTGTGTGTGTGTGTGTGTGTGTGTGTGTGTGTGTCATCCTGTGTCTGTTATTTGAACAAGCACCTGTGTGTATACGTACAGTATGTGTGTGTTTTACGGCAACCTGCACATCATATCCGCTGGCTAACAACCGGTTTATGTTTGGCTGTGTATTCTGGTGTTTTCACATATGACTATATCAATTGTCAAGGAATGCAAATGAAATGAGACTCTGTAAACTCACAAATTATTCAAAGGAATACTGCGACATCAATAGAAATACACTTCTTCACTTCCTTTCTGAGAGTTAGACGAGAAGACTGATACTACTCTAATGTCTGTATAGTAAATATGAAGCTACCGCCAGCAGCCAGTTTGCTTAGTTCCGCAGAAAGACTACAGATAGGAAAGAAAGCTAGCCTGGTTCTGTCTGAGAGTAACCATATCTGCTAACCTATTTATCATGATTGCACTAATTAACCGTTAAAAGACTTACACAATTGGCTGCAGATTTTTAGGTGCCGTGTGTTGTTCGCATCGTGCCGCTCTGCATCATCCAGACAACAATGAGACTGCCTGGAGAAGCCGATCCTTCATTTGTTGTTGTCATACGAACTGTGATCGGCTCGGCTGTTTCAGAGCGATGACGTATGAAACCGGCTGAGAGTGTAGTTATTAATCACCACACACCTTCATCCGGTGCTTTTGTGCCATTGCACCGACCATGAACTAAAATAGCAGGTGTGCTTGGAGACGGCCACACGGTTTCTGAGCCCAAGACCTGCTGCTTTGAACTTGTGTTGTGCTTGCGAGATTAAAATAGGGCCCTAAATCTCCTTCGCTTAATTGCGGTTGTTTGCCTCCACTTACCAGTTAAGTTCAGTTTTCATCCATGTCTGTCCAGATTCATATAATATACAGTATGTAGTGAAGACTTCGAAGTAGGGATAGACCAATTATCGGCCCTGGCCGATTTTCGGGCCGTTTTTGTTGGCATTTTGCAGATTATCTGTATCGGTAATCGGTACCGATAAAGTTAAAGAATTAAAAAGGGTGCTACATTGGCTCGGCTACAGCTGTGTGTCTGTCCCTCTGCTTTGGTTTCACTCCCCACTGAGTCTGACTTAATGTCCCGCCCACAACACTATCTGACTGTTACTGTGTATGATGTTGAAAGTTTCTAATTTATTAAATAAATCCTTTAAGCATTTAAAAAAAAAAAGTTTTGTGTTGGAGTTTGTAACATTCCACAATGTTAAATTTGACTTAAAGATATTCATTTTCACTGTAAATGCCTATCTGTTCCAAGTATCGGTTACATTAACTACTAATAATCTGTATCGGCCTTAAAAGAACAGTATCGGTCGATCCCTACTTTGAAGCAATTTGATAAAAAGGTATAAAGTGTATTTTTTGGCGAAACGTGGATGCTGGGCAGTATGGCCTGAAATCCATATTAAGATATACATTACAGCCTCTTGCGATTATATATATATATATATATATATATATATATATATATATATATATATATATATATATATATATAAATTATAATAGAACCATTTCAGACCAGGTTACATACACCGTAAGGAAAGCCAAACTGGTAAATGTAATTTTTGTTAAAGAGAAAGAAACGTAGTATGTAGTTTTGAGAACATGTACTGTGCAAAACTGTAATTATACAACTTAATGTTACAGATAAATAAAATTCAAGTACACTAGTTGCAGAGACTTTAACAAAGAAAAAGCTATTGGGTTTCTTTCCTTTAGTGCAAACCATTCTAAAAGGCACTACACTTAGTTTAAGTCCTTGGTTCTTAAATGCCACCCAAGATGCAGAGAACAGGAAAAACTGGTCTTTTTAGTTAAGGAACAGACACTGTACTGAAAATACTTTCAGTATCAGGCAAAGACGCACAGATACTTTAAATAAAAACATATTTCAAACAAAGTTTCTTACCTTTGTGATTGGTTTAAAGAAATGCCAATGAAAAAATGTAGACCCTCCTCCGCAGCGCTGTGGAGGAGGGTCTGGCAAAGTGGGACTAGTGTTGGCAGACTTGTTATTTGCGGATTCCTCTAAATTTCCGATGCTGACAGACCCGAGGTTGCTAAATCCTAAACCGTTAATTTACGACTGTATCAGTGTGAGCTTGCATACGTGTGCTTACAATATAACATGTGGACCTACGATATGGAGCCGATACATGCAAACCTGTTTCGTGTGTATGCATGTATATGAGTGAGCCTCACCCTGTGTATGATGCCGGCAGAGTGCAGGTGTTTGATGCCACAGAGCATCTGGTAGAGCAGGTAGGACAGCCTCTCGTGGTCCAGCTCCATCTGGATCACCTGGCAGAGGTTGGCATCCATCAGCTCCATCACTATATACCTGCAGGGAAAACACAGAGGTGCAGTAGGTAAGCCTTATAAAACTAACTTTCTGTCATATTTTCTGAAACTGACCCTATGTTCCAGTAGAACTACATGAAGCAGGTCATTTAAAATAAAAATCCAGCTCCTCTGGCACCACCTACAGCCTGTAGTGTGATTTGCAAAAATCCACAGCTCCCTGTCCAGATGCACCAATCAGGGCCAGGGGGGGTGTCAATCACTGCTCATGCACACGCATTCATTCTCCCTTGTGGGGGGAGGGGCTTAGGAGACAGTTTTGGGCTTTAGCAGAAAGGGGGGAGGGACTGAAAAGTTGTCGATGTTCAAATTCTTTGGCTAAGTCCTGGATCTTCACAATCCTACCTACAGCACCTTTAAGTTTAATGAAAACCATCAACATAAAATGTCATTAAGACATAACTATGTTAACTACTAGCAAAAATAAGCGCAAAGCTACATTTTGATCTCTTATTTCCTCATCCACGCAGCACTTTTTTTTTAAATGGCATTTAGGAAGTGACAATAATGGTTCTCCTTCTCAAAACAGTGATGAGGTTATGTTGTCTGGCAGCTGTTACATCATCATTTGCGACAATCCTCCTACATGGAGTAAGGACCTCCTGACAGATTGTTTTACACAAAGATGCATCTTGCTAACAGAGCGTCTTGGTAACAGAGCGTCCAGCGTCCCTTCTACTTGGATGATATATTTCTATATATCCATTGTCTTATATATATATATATATATATATATATATATATATGAAACTGAAAATGTGTATAATACACTGCCAAGTGTTTTTGTGTAAGCATACATACAGTATGTATATGCTAAGACAGATATCGCACTGCACACATACAGTATGTATATGCTAAGATAGATATCGCACTGCACACATACAGTATGTATATGCTAAGTATAGATATTGCACTGTCATGCACACTGTAATACAAGTATGCATTCAGGTATGCAAACACACAGCCAAGTGGAGTGTTCTCCTCCGTCCTCTAACTGCGTGTTTGCCTCACAGCCCTCTGGCTATGAATTGGCCAGTTTTTCCTTTTTAGCTCCAATCAGGCAGACACAGCGCTGCAGACACACACAAGCTCTCTGACACACACACACACACACACACACACACACACACACACACACACACACACACACACACACACACACACACACACACACACACACACACACACACACACACACACACACACACACACACACACACACACACACACACACACACACACTAGAGGATGGCATTAATCATCTTTGTTCCCGTCATACTCTGTGAAACCATCACTTCCCCCCACATCTTAGTTTAGTACTCCCCTCTCTGCAATTCCACAGCCAGTTTCCCGTCTTGTCGACTACGGGACGCTGCCAAATATACCGCAATGTTCTTCTTATCAAATGGCAGTGTCCACCCAAATTTACAAAAGGTCGGAGTTTACATAAGGAATAAAACATAGGACATAAAGCAGAAGCTGCTCTCCACCAGAAGCATTATGGGGTAGTTTGGACATTGAAGATGTGTGTGTCATGATACCAGATTTTTTGTCTTAATGGACCCTTGATATCAAATACGGCCATTTTCATTTCATTGTGACTTAAGTCGGTGTTCAAGATGAAACATTTCCACCTGTTAATCTACCACCTGAATCTAGTTTGTAGAAAGCATTCCACAGAGCAATTAGAATTACATGTATTCCTTGAAATAAATCTCCCTGAGCTTGTAGTAAGGCAGGTTAACACATTGACCAGAGATCCAGCTACGCTGCACAATCCTCTAAAAGTCAGAAAAGGTAATCTAAGCCCCCAGCGTGCCACATCCTGTATTGATTTTACAAACCCGCAGCGAGCAGATGTTATGTGGGATCAGTAATACTCACACATCTTGGAATTCTTCCAGTGTCTTCTGTGGTGTGAATACATTTAATAGGCCGATTATCTGCCGAAATAAAAAAAAAAAAGGCAGAGTTAGGGCAGCCGCAGGGAGGAGCGTTGTGGTAATCAAACAAGATTCCCGTTTTCAAGACCACCTGTCAATCAAACGAGGTGGTTTGAAATGCAGCCTGATGCAGCACTATTTCAACGGAAGCACAAGGACAAGACTGATGTTCACATTGATTTAGTTTTCATTTTGCAGAGCTCTCCTCAGGGGCAAGCTGTGCTCCATCCAAGTGTCCCCTACTACTTCTATTGAAGATTCACTGCTCCTACATGCTTGTTTATCACATTACATGCTGATGAATTTAAACTCGGAAAAAATGTTGTGCATTTAAACCCAGATGTAATCATCTTTTCGAAATTGATCTTAATGCCTTAATTAAAAAAACCTACCTTTAAGGACACCAATTTTCTTTGTGAATGAATAATGTATCATAAATAAATAAATAAATGTTCTTCCTTAAAATACAGGGGGCATAAGTAAGTACACCCCTATGTTAAATTGCCATAGAGGCAGGCAGATTTTTATTTTTAAAGGCCAGTTATTTCATGGATCCAGGATACTATGCATCCTGATAAAGTTCCCTAGGCCTTTGGAATTAAAATAGCCCCACATCATCACATACCCTTCACCATTTTTTTACCAGCTATTGGGCTAACAATTAGGCTGAAATAAAACCATGTCAATCTCCAGATTAGTCAACTTTAGCATGGGTGTGTAAACTTATGCCACTGTATAACAGCAGGGCCGGGTTAAAATAATTGATTCTCCTAAATTAAAATTGATCTTTGTGCGAGTGTTCTGATATCGATTCATTCAATCCCGAAATAATTTTTTGAATATATGCCTTTTCACTATGGACATGGTGAACTGACATCCTTTTTGGGGGGTTAAATGCCTAATGTAAATATTAACCTGGTGAATTTAAAAAAAAAAAAAAAAAAGGATTTCAGGGTTGCTCTGTGCTTGTACAATTTACAGCATAAGTTCTCTGAGAATCTCTTTTCTATCCAAGCAAACTTGGCATCGTGGCTGAAACGTCCCTAGCCTAATTAATGTTGAATCGAAAATGTAATTGAATCAGGACCGTGTGAATGGAATCAATTCAGGAAATCATTGGCGATACCCAGGCCTATAGGAAAGTTAAGATGTATTTTGTAAATCACAATACAAATCTATTCGGCACCCATGTATCGTCAAAGAACCCAATCGGGACCGACATATTTTATACCGTCACAGCCCTAGAAACTTAACAGAAACGCTAAAAACAAAATGGTCAGAGAAAGTCGAGCTCTTACGTTCTTGTGGTTGACGCATTTCATGAGCACCAGCTCCCTGTAGGCCCGTTTGGCGTGAGTCTGATTCTGAAACGGCCGGCTCAGCTTCTTGATGGCGACGTTCCTCTCCAAATTGTGGTCATACGCTGAACTGTGGGGAACAAATGAAAGTAGAAAAAAACTTGGTCAAACAATGACATATGTTTTTGTTTTGTTTTCAAGTTCAAGTTTATTAGCCATTCCAACAGTGCAGTTGACAGGGATTTGTCTCGGTGTGCCCACATATACCACCCAATTGACAACAGTGCCCCGACATAACAACACAATGCACACATATACCTCACATATTGACATCAAATGCACTGACATAAACAACACATATTGCACTTTAAAGTGCGTAAACGTGTTGTAGCACTTATCTGAGGACCACAGGAATATGTTTTACACACTGATACTTTAAAGCTATAGCGCGTCGTTTCTAAGTAATGACAACAACACTGTCGGCACGTCCACATGACGCAAGCCTTCCGTGATCGCGCACCACCCTCCTCCACGCAGTTGCTAGTAGCCAAGGAGGATTAAAAAAAAAAAAAACATGGACTCTTCAGAAGAGGTCATTTATCTTCACTTGAGTTTTTGCGTGTGAAAGTCGCCGGACGACCCAATCTTCTGAACATAGCCATACTGAGAAATACAGAGAGAGGTGTGTGGAGCTGATAGGCTTAATTAGCTTTGTAGCAACTAATTTGGCAATGGCTTGAATGTAACGGCCGTTCATTAATATAAAAAAAAGTTACGCGCTAAAGCTTTAACCTAGGATTGGGTAATATGGAGAAAATCAAATATCACGATACTTTTGACCAAATACATCGATATCGATCTTGCGGCGATACTGTAGGGTTGACTATTGGTGCTTTTACAAAATATTAACAATGAGAGTTTTGATAAATAAATTGGTTGAAGATTTACACAGAAGCCTAAAAGAATACATTCCTGTCTTGTTATTTTATCTCCAAAATGAGTTTCCAGAAAATGTACTACATCGTAATACAATAACGTGGTTAAAAAACAACATTTGTATCCAATGTTATCGGCGTGGCTTTGTCCTAGGAGGAACAGAAATATTAGAAACACCTTGCAACACTACGGCGGCACTGTGTTGGATTGGATTTCACTGTACACGGGTTTCTACTCTTCTGGTCACTCAGCATATGTTCCTGTTTAAAAAACCCGAGACAGCTGGACAGCCCGTTCCCTTGGATCTGTGACAAATTGACGATTCCAAAAAAACATCATTTTTTACAAAAATGTCTTGAGGATCCTGCAAAGTTAAAGCCAATGCAAGGGAAGCATGGCAGATGTGGATTTTTGATAACCAGCAATTTCTCACAACGAAATCTCGACTGACGCTGATGTGCCGTTCTTACCCCGGTATGAGGCCCAGAGAGGATTAATGACAGCAAAGAACTGAGAGGAGTTCATGCTTAGCTTATGAGACAAGAACTGGACCAGCATTATTTGGGATTAGTTCAGCCATGAATTAAAAAAAAAAAAAAGGATGGCCCAATCAATCAATCAATCACTGGGGTGATGGATATTTAACTAGGGCTGCACAATATATATATATATTTTTTTTTTTTTTTTTTAAATAGTCACTGTAATAGCCACTGGCGCAATAAACACATTGTGAAAGACTGCGACATATCGCAAAAGACACCCAGAGACTTTTTGTGTTAGTTGAAAGAAAATATCCGTAGAAAACTGCACTTTGAAATTCATTTTTAAAGTGCTCATATTATGCTTTTTTGCTTTTCCCCTTTCCTGTATTGGGTTAAATATTAAAGTACAAGTTTAGCAAGGCGGTGAAAGAGGCTAAACAACTGTACTCTGAGAAACTCCAAAACCAGTTCTCAGCGATCGACTCTGCTTCTGTCTGGAGAGGGCTCAGACAGATCACCGGCTTCAAGCCCAAAGTCTCCCACTCTACCAACGACCAACGCCTAGCCAACGACCTGAACGAGTTCTACTGTCGCTTTGATAGACAATGGGTCAGTCCTGTAACCATCCCCCTCAACACCTCCCAACAAAGGGTCTTCCCTGATATCATCCCCCGCGACACCTCCCAACAGCTCCAGCTACAGTGCATCACCTCCACCTCCCCCACCTTAAAGGTCTCCCCCCTCCACCTCCCCACCCACCTCAGTGACGACTCTCTCCATCAATGAGGAAGACGTCAACAGACTGTTGAGGAGACAGAACCCCAGGAAAGCTGCTGGACCGGATGCTGTCTCCCCATCAAGCTTGAAGCACTGCGCTGACCAGCTGTCTCTAGTGTTCACAGACATTTTCCCCACCTCACTAGAGACATGCCACGTGCCAGCCTGCTTCAAGTCCTCAACAATCATCCCTGCTCACAAGAAGCCAAGGACCACAGGACTTAATGACTTCAGACCCGTCGCCCTGACCTCTGTGGTTATGAAGTCCTTTGAGCGCCTTGTGCTTTCACACCTCAAAGACATCACGACCCCCTCCTGGACCCCCTGCAGTTTGCCTACAGAGCCAATAGGTCTGTAGACGATGCAGTCAACCTGACCCTCCACTACATCATCCGGCACCTGGACTCCGCAGGAACTTACACCAGGATCCCGTTTGTGGACTTCAGCTCTCATCCCGGCTCTGCTTCAGGAGAAGCTCTCCCAGCTAGGCGTGCCTGACTCCACCTGCAGGTGGATCACTGACTTCCTGTCTGACAGAACGGAACGTGAAGCTGGGGAAACACGTCTCCGACTCACAGACCATCAGCACCAGATCCCCTCAGGGCTGCGTTCTTTCCCCTCTGCTCTTCTCCCTGTACACCAACAACTGCACCTCCAGTCACCAGTCCGTCAAGCTTCTGAAGTCTGCGGACGACACCTCCCTCATCGGACTCATCTCTGATGGTGATGAGTCCGCCTACAGGTGGGAGGCTGACCACCTGGTGACCTGGTGCAAGCAAAACAATCTAGAGCTCAACGCTCTAAAGACAGTGGAGATGGTTGTGGACTTCAGGAAGAACCCAGCCCCACCTGCCCCCATCACCCTCTGTGGCTCCACAATTGACACTGTGGAGTCTTTCCGCTTCCTGGGAACTACCATCTCCCAAGACCTCTAGTGGGAGCTGAACATCAGCTCCCTCGTCAAGAAAGCACAACAGAGGATGTACTTCCTGCGGCAGCTGAAGAAATTCAACCTGCCAAAGACAATGATGGTGCACTTCTACACAGCCATCATCGAGTCCATCCTCACATCCTCCATCACCATCTGGTACGCTGCTGCCACTGCTAAGGACAAGGGCAGACTGCAGCGTGTCATTCGGTCAGCTGAGACGGTGATTGGCTGCAATCTGCCGCCACCAGGACTCTGAAGCGTGCTGGAAAGATTGTGGCTGACCCCTCCCACCCCGGACACAAACTCTTTGAGCCACTCAATATATATATATATATATATATATATATATATATATATAGATAGATAGATAGATAGATAGATAGATAGATAGATAGATAGATAGATAGATAGATAGATAGATAGATAGATAGATAGATAGATAGATAGATAGATAGATAGATAGATAGAGAGAGAGAGAGAGAGAGAGAGAGAGAGAGTTATACTTACATTGTTTGTTCTGTTTAAACTGTTTGTTTAACTTATTTTAGAGAATGTGTGGCATGCACCTACAACACCAAAACAAATTGCTTGTATGTGTAAAAAACGTACTTGGCAATAAAGCTTTTCTGATTCTGATCTGATTCTGAAATATCTTTTTTTGTGCATGTTAAAGGATATGAAGTGAAAATCCCAAAAGGACTTACCATCTCCAACAGAAAACACTGTTCACAAACTACTCCAAACAGCTCTATTGTAGTCCAGCTTTTACTTCTGTGACGACCGTGCGTCACTTTGTAACACACGTTCTAATGCTCGCCTAGCTGCTAGCATGGCACTCCCTCATACTCTGCTTCTGACTGGCTAGTAGTCCTTACCTAGCTACTGCACATGTGTGACTCTCAACAAAGATGGAACAGAAGTGAGATGTCTCACTCTGTAGCTAAAACAGAGAGCTCAACACACAGGGTGAAAAGAGGAGCTGCAGTACAACAAATATATGGTGTTTTCTGAAAATTAAACCACTTAAACCTATTCTGGTACAACCTCTAAATACAATTATGAACCTGAAAATGAGCATAATATGAGCACTTTAAGTGGGGCCTTTCATATTCAATGGTCAAATTTGTTCAATAACAAAAAGTTGGAAATGACTTCCTTTCATTTGTTTTAAATTCAACTGAAAGCAGCAGAAACACAGAACTGGGTAGACTTCAATATCCGTTTATTTACCGCAAGTAATATCGTTGTTAGGGATAGACTGATTATCGACCCTCGTGCCACCATGGTCCAACTGTTGATATATGATATGATAATATTACATACAGGAACTAATCCTGACGTGGACCTGAGTGATTCTGGGGTTCAGATTCAAACTCATTTCAACTACCGCCTTTCCCCAAATCCTCTCACTTCGACAGAAATCCACAGGGAACACATGCCATAACTGCACTGTCAACATACGCTACATTATGCATCCATTTCTGCGTTGTATGCACCTTGTGTTTATATTGTAACATCTGATCTCATCGACTTTCAGAGCCCACGGCTGGCAAAGACCGAGCGCTGCAGCCGGAGCGTCCATCAAATGTTCCCTCACCCGACAGTTCCAATGCGGAACGTCCGATTCTGCAGTTACAACCCTTTCGGACTGATGTATAGATTTTTAGAGGTTGTTTTAGACACGTGAGCCACTCCAGACACCTCATCCACATGGCTGACAAAACACAGCCCCAAGTCATAACTCTGTAGAAATAGCATTACTACATTCATAATCATGTTTTAGCTTCCAAAATGATGTAAGTGGAGCTCAAAATTAGCACCGGCCTCCAGCCAAACGCTGATCAAATATGCAAATGGATGGTAGATTTCCTTCACTCACCAGCCAAAAAAAGTATTGTTGAACTATTTGAGTGGCTTGTAAAATTTGAACATTCGCTAGCCGTTTGGCTGGTGAACAAAAAAAAAATAAAAAAGGTAATTTTGCGCCCTGGATGTTAAGTGACAGGAAAAACTGCTCCTGTAGTTCAAAGAGAGGTCAGAAAAGAAGATGTGAAAAGAGCAATACATTGATTCAAGATGAAACACTGAGTAGTAGTTGTGATATCACAATAGTTTTGAAAATTAGTGGGACTTCAACATGTCTGACAAGTTGTTTTCCACAAGTTTAGCATTTACTTTTTTTTCATCTTTATGGCAAGCCCCTATTCCTGAGATCAAGACTTTGACTCACCAGACGATTCCTTGTGCTCCCGATCCAATGGGTCTGAGGTTCTGGTAGCGCTTTAAAACCATAAAAGTTGAATCGCCCACATCTATACTGTAGTACTCCTTTTCACGCTTGTTCCGGTTCATGGTGAAGCCTTGGACAAACGCTATGATTGAGCATTCAATGGGGCTGTCCTCTCAAGACCTGCAGGGTTGCAAAGACAAACAGACGTCGTTAGAAGTTAATATCACGCTTTTCATTCCAGCAGCCGACACATCCACACTGAACTAAAATGCAGAGATTCCCAAAATACTGATAAGACTTTTTTTTCCCACTCATCAAAAAGCTGATGTGCCTGCCTGGGTGAAATAAAGAGAACGTTACTTGAGTTGATGACAAATCCTAACCTTGCTCTAAGTGTAATAAAAGCTTCCAAAGAACAGTAATTCATCCTTCTAAAACCAAAGATGGGCAGACGACAATCCCAAAATTTTGAAATTCAGGAATCAGCTGTGTGCTTGGCCATCAGGTGGTCTTTCAGACTGAACGTGCTGCGATGATAGCTCAGTTCACAACGACAAAACACACAGATCACTTCGGTCTTGTCAATGGAGCCATTTGGCAACTTTTTAAAAGTAAACTTTCCATTCAGAATCTTATTGGCATCCATTTCGGCGTCTCGCGCTCGCCATCCACTCAAAACGTAACGTTAGCCTACTACTCTTTGGCCGGCTCGCATCGCAAGCCAAAACAAGTGTGTGCCTGTTGTTTTGTTTCCGGTCTAGCTAGATCCGGTGTGGTGTTGTAGTTTTTCTAACGTTACTAGTTGGTGCAACAGCATGTGAAAAAAAACTACAAAGTTTGCTAGGCCAAAATGAGCGTTAATCTCGCGATGAAAAAATTGACGCTGTTAAAATGGGTTTGCGTTAACGCCGTTTAACTGACAGCACTAATATATATTATTATGTTTTAACGGCTGTATACTTCTAACCCTAAGGTAGATTTTTTTTTCAGGGCTAAATTACATGGAATCGTTGCATATGTTCACATACCCACTGCTATCGATATTTTAGGCAGTGTGGAGAGACATTTCCGATACTGGTATGGGAAAAACTCTGGAGACAGCGCTAAGGATGCTAGAAGCTTTTCTGCTAATGTGAGGGAAGCTAGTCCTGGCCAGAGCACTAGCAGCTCTCCTGCCTGCTGATACAGCTGCACCAGGCCCCCACAAACAGCGCTCAGCCTTTCTGCTGATTTTGTCCAGTGGCCACTGGCGATACTGCAAAGAAAAATCCCTCAGAGCCAGAAAGCATTTGCCCATCAAACCTGTGACGTCACCAGAATGTAAAGTCTACTGGCCAGCGGGAGAAACACCACTGCGCATAACTGCGCATAGTAAGCGGTCACACAATCACAGAAGTAAACCCGGTAGCTTCGGAACTTTTTTTGGCGGTTGGCGACTGAGCAACTCTCATAGGAATGAACGGGGCTCGGCCATTAACGTCGCATCCAGGTCTTATAATGCATCCATGACTCAGCTCAACTCCCCCCCCCCCCCCCTCCTGCCACTGGCTTGTGGGTCGGAGGTAGAGTGCCCCCCCCCCCCCCCTCCACCACAAGACTGGCAGTTCAATCCCAGGCTCCTCCGGTCATATGTCAAAGTGTCCCTGAGCAAGACACTGAACCCCAACTCCCTGGATGCGGTATGTAGAGCTGTCCACTGCTCCTAACGCTTATTATAGGTTAAATGCAGTAATTATATTTCACTACATTGTACTGTGTGTATGTGACGAATTAAGAATACGGTTTCGTTTTATGAGCTGCACGGCCAGGACATGGAGGTATTAAGATTAAGAGAACAGGATACAGCGTTCGGCGGGAAGCCCCGTACGTTCCAATGAGAGTTGCTCAAAAGCACGTAAAGCAAACATGGAGCTCAGCTCTTCCACGTTGACTGGCCCATGACGTCACGAAGGACATGCACACCAGCAACAGTTTGGTTGCATTGTCATAGCAACCGGTAGCAACATGCTCGTTCATGAGCTCCTCTCTCGTGTCTCTTACAAGTGGCGAGCTCATGAACTCGCCGTTTTATGGTCTAAAATATACGTTAAACATTGTGTTTTCGTTGTTCCTGATCGTTTACATGCTTATCTAAATAAACGATGGATGTATTTAGACAACCAAGGAGATTTAATCATTATGTTGTGCTACTAGCTAGCGCTAGCTATTAAGGTTAGCCTGCAGTTTGGTGAACAGGGCTCATCCATGGCTTCATCCCTCATCCACGTTACAAGCTTTGATGTATCGTAAGAGAGAACCAAGGCGATGTAATCACTAGCTATGTCTGTAGTAACGTTATGTAGGCATATAGCTAATTATGGTATTACGTCCATGCTAGCTACCGCTCATAGCTACTAGCCGATAGCCCCGCCAGTTTGGGAAACGCTTCATACGTGACTTTACATCCACGTTACAGGCTTTACAGCATACATACATCCCTCGGGTGTATCGTAAGATAATACCATGGACGTGTTAATAGAGCACATGGTGAATTACAACCATTAGCTATATCCATTATTACAGCTACAGGACTTCGGGAGAACAGGCACGTGAGCGGGCGGGCGCAGTCCCGCGAGTCTGCTCACCTCCATTATGCGCGTTCATCATACCTAGTTTAATAACTCTGGATTTGACTACTAGTGAATGTTAAAAATGTTAAAAACGTGACGTTTTAAAAAAGGACCCTTTAATTGTTCGGGCTGGTAAGTTGATGTACCCCCAACAAAAATGTATCCGCTGAAATATAGAAGTTTCTTTCGCCGTGCAAAGTCTATGTGAAAAGTCTATTTCTGGACCATGGGGTGCAGTACCACCGTTACCCGCTAAGCCCATGGTGGCTTTTAGACATGGCGCTCTTCCTGGGGGCTCGGGCCAGGAGGGCAGGCTTTGATCCATCATGGCTGTCAGAGAGGAAATACTCTTGGCTCTATAAGACTGACATTTGCAAACGTCCATCTTGCAATGGGATCCCACCATGCCGCGCCACCAAATCCGTCCATTACTGTTCTGTAATGTTGTAGTTAAGTGGGTTAGCATCCCCCCCACCCCGCACTAGCAGTGATCGACCCCACTGAGCGCAGATATGCTCATGTGTGCAATGGTACAGTATAAATGTCATCTCACTGCTAGCTCATCAGTTATAATGATTATAAAACCCAAAAGCCTGGGCGATGGAGGGATGATCCAGGCAGACAGAGAGAGAGAGAGAGAGCGAGAGAGAGAGAGAGAGAATCATTAGTGTAATTTGGAACGTTTTGTTGAGGAGGTCGGCTTTGTGATGATAGCTGCATGTTCCGCGGACCACGACCTGACCTCTGGATTTCTCTGACTGCCGCTTACCCACCCACCCCCCCTTCCTTTCAGCATCCCATAGCCTATACAGCCCTCTCCTCTCCACCCATCTTCCTATTCTTCGGTGTACGTTTTTTTTCAGACCTTGGTTCTTACGCATGTTCCATTTTTGTCCACGTCATCGTTTGTCTACCGCTGGAGACACTTGCCGACAGTCTGCAGGGATGAATAAAAGGGTTCATAAAAGAGCCTGAACTCTATTAACTCTACAAACTATTTTATCTTACAGCAAGAGAACTACTGAGAAATGTTTCGAGAAATACATTTACCCTAGCAAACACTCTTAATTCTTACAGATACAGGAACACAAATACATGTATTTGTGACATTAAGCTTACTAAACAAATTCACACAAACACACCCTAGCCCAACCAAGTCCTCTTCTGAGATGCTGCAAGTGAAGCTAAACTAACTAACCCTAACCCCAACCTGAGGCCTGTACTACGAATCAAGATTTGGCGTTGACGAGGTAACTTCAGGTTCAACCCAGGGTTTTGTGTATCACGACGGTGGATGGCTTGTTACCGGGTTAAATCGCCGTGGTAACTTCTGCTGAACACCTAACCTGGTCGGGAGCAGGTTATGTTGGAGATTAGAGATCAACCGGTGTAAAAGCACCGCCGACTGACCAACCAATACTCGATTGATAACGCCGTCACCGTTCTTAGAAGATCCGCTGGAGCTCGGTGTGAGGAGAGAGAGACAGAGAGAGGTGCGCTCATTAAAGCATAAACATTTAGAGACCGACAACCCCGTTAACATTCCCCGATGGGTATTTTTATGAAAGATATAGATTTTCAGCGGAGGGAATTACGTATAGGCTATTTGTCAGCTCCTTGAGCCGTGTGTTGCCAACGCGCACATCGTTTTGAATTATGTTTTCATATTCTTTTATCTTCTCTCACGTTCGCTTCCCACTGCCAGGGTTGCAACTGAAATAACAGGCTAAAGCAACGAGAGTTTATGGAAAGCACAAGTGTAATTATGGTCAGATCTTGTGCCTGACTGATGAGGAAGTGATATTAATAAGTGTTGTGATTTACACATTTACAGCGTCAGCTATTTTTTTGCCAGCTTTCCTTCCTGTTGTAGGAAACAGCGACTGGATTGCGGTTTGCCTGTAAAGCCGTGTCTATGTTCTTCATATTTATGTAGAATTATAGTTTGCTCTTTTTATGTAAAATATGCGGCTCTGGCAGATGTTTGTGATTGGTCGCGCTGTGGAAACACCGCCTCTTTTATATGAACGCACGCGTCGCTGGATTGGGAAACCCTGGGTTGACTGAACTAGTTGTTAACCAGCGTCGGGACACAGCTTATACAGGACCGCGGTTGTTAGGTTAGGAGAAGCCGGGTAACTAAAAATAAATCCAAGGCGTGTTGATCTTTACTCGTAGTACAGGCAACAGGTATCTCTGCTACACCTAAACAAAACCATACATACTGTAAGCTCTAACCCCAACACTATGAAAAAAGACACATGCAGCAGCTTTAGCTGGTCTGATGTGACGGCTCTGTGCGGCACAGAAACACAGGTACCAACAACAGCATCGTAAATAATACTAATGAAAACATATTTTACACCGCTTGTCGGGGCTGAATCCAAACGAGAAAAGGTTCTGAGGCGTCGTAGCCGAGACTGACGAGCTGTAAACGGATGAAATTGTGTCTCCGCCGCCTGCTGCTGTTTGATTATCACCTGATAGAGATTCAATGTCATTCCAACCTCCTTCACATGTCGCCAGCACTCCAGTAAGGAGCTAAATACAACAATGGATCTTTTTTGGCACAATTTAGACCCAACCCCCCCCCCCCCCCCCCCCCCCCCCCCCTACATCTGTCTGTCTGTTTTCTTCCCAACGGTAGAACAGGCATCAGGCGAAGCTGCAAGAATTTATTTGCATGATTACTATTGCTATAATAACCTTGCTCTATCTAATGTTCTCACACCCCTGCATTTCCATATTATTCAGTCCGATGTCAAATATCAAATCTTTAGACTCTTCTAGCCAGCGGCAAAATCTCATCTTATTTTGCCAGTGGTATCTGGCTGCAAAAGGAACAGATATCATATATAATACAGCTTTGTTTCCATGATGGGATTGGTTGTAGGGCTGGGCGATATGGAGAAAATCAAATATCACGATATCTTTTGACCATATACCTCGATATTGATACCGCAACGATATTGTAGTGTTGACTATTGGCGGGCCGATATTAGGCATTTTCCAAGCTATCGGCATAGGCATTTATAATGGCCGATAAATGAATATTTAAAAAAATTATATAAAAACGGACAAAACCCCCTTCAACCATGTTACGAGCGTTGACGTTGCATAGTTTGTCCACCAGAGGGCGCTCTACAGCGTCCCTGTTGGCAACGCTCCTTGATTTTTTATTTTTGTTATTGTGTTTTCGTTCAAAGGACTTTAAGTTTCATATCGTAGGTTTGTATTTTTATACATTTTATGTATCAAACTATAATATATTTTGATGTTCCTCTGTTCTGTTGTGACAATAAAACAAACAAGTTTATTTGTAAACTGCATTATCATTATTTTAGTGAGGACTCATATATAACTACAAATAACTATGTGTTAGGGAAATCTGTTTGTTTTGTTACGCATTTCTGGATTCATTTTTTTAATACACATCGGCCGATATATTGGAATATCGGATTTTCAAATCACCAAATATTTGTATTGATATCAGCCTTAAAAATCCTTTAATCGGTCGGGCTCTAAACGCAACGCTCGCTTTGCGGTGGCCAATCATGTAACCGGCGATCAGACTTGTCAGTCATTTTGAGGCGGTGTGAGAATCCCGTACAGGAAACAGGAAACATCACTGCCTCTATCGCTGCCACAAGGAAGTTTTAAAAAAATTAAACGCAGCACCGAACTGCCCAGGAGTTTGTGTTAACAGCTGACTGTTTGCCAAACAACAACGCACAGTCCATCTGTCTCCCTCGTCTCTTTTCCTTCTCTCTTCCTCCGTGAAATGAAGCTGCCTTCAAGTGCGGTCAGAAACATCGAGCTCTAGAAACGATCTGACGGAAAACAGCAACTGTGAAATATAAAGTCTACTTGTGCTACATTTGGGGGGGGTTAAAGAACACAACAGGACGTCATACAAATGGGCCGTTTCCGTGACACTACCACCACCGCACAACCCTGCGGAAAATCTACAGATTGCTTTTTTTGGTCTGAAGGCAGCTTAAGGCTCTATTAGAAACATCCCCATAACAAACAGTACCCCCCCCCCCCCCACAATTGCAAATCTTAACTACAAGGCTTATTTAAATGGCTACATTTAGGTGTAAGCACAAAACATACAGCTAGAGCAGGGCAATATATTGACATTATATCGACATCGTGATATGAGACTAGATATCGTCTTAGATTTTGGATATCGTAATATGGCTTAAGTGTTGTCTTTTCCTGGTTTTAAAGGCTGCATTACAGTAAAGTTGTGTCATTTTCTGAACTTACCAAACTGTTGTAACTGTTCTATTATTTGCCGTATTTGGTCAAAAATATCGCGATATTTGATTTTCTCCATATCGCCCAGCCCTACATACAGTATTTGCACAACTAATAGATAGAAACGCAACTAATGAAAAATCACAACTTGCAGAAGAGAATTTGAACATGATCCCAAAGGAAAGACATGATCTTTCTCAAGGAAACGGTCTTTGCACTCACTCATGACTGTTTGAACTGTGGCATGCTGTTGTTTTATTTACAGTCTATGGTCCTGGCCACCAAGTTACAGAGGAACAGCCAGCACATGCCACAGGGTGGCCTGTCCTTATATAGAATATAGACTACAAATACCAAGGCAAAGTATGGTATACAACTGTGTGTAATATAAGCTGACCTGTACATGGACTTTGGATACAAGGATTCAGACAGTACATTCAATTTTAGCACGGAGGAACAAAGATATCCGTGTCGATAGGCCCAAAATCTCTCAGTAACCAATAGGAACTCAAGATATGAATGTGGGCTGGTCATGCGTTAGCCAGGACTCATAATCCCATCTCTGCGGGCTACCTTTTGCTTTTAGGTGCAGGAATCAGATTTCTTGTTGCTTTTGGCTGACCACTGCTGTTCTCTTGGCTGGTTGTTTAGAAGAAGAAGAAAAAAACGTTGCTAGCAATGTGCAGTGCAGGGAGCTTCTACACCACCCAAATGTGACTACAGGAACATGTTAGAGAGGATAACCAAGATGCATACACACCAGCCATGCACGAGCTGCAACCTGTGACAATCTCAGCAGAACATACCTGTGATCAGACAATTCTAATAAGCCAGGCCAAGTTATTTATATCACTGATAATATAAGGGATTACAAAACTCACACATTTGATCCCCTGGCTTGATAAGTTAGTTTACTTTATTGTTAAGATAGATGCTGATAACATGTTCACTATTTGATTGCTGTCACAATTGCAACACTATGCAATTGCCACTGAAGAATATTCACATTCACTTTTCAATTTGCAGGTCAGTGAGACTATTAACACATCCCATAAAATAAAAAAATCACATAATCAGACAGACTGCAGCCTTGCATAGGCTATAGCCAAATATTGATCTGCTCGGTGCTGTTATCGAATTCACAGAGATGTTGCTACGGTATTATAGCCAGCGTAAACCCACCTATGCTCAGTTTACAGTGCAGGAATTTTTGTTTGCCCACCTTCCAAGCTAACAGAAACATGATATATCATATCAGAGCAGTACATATCAGCAAACTGATATTAGCTAAACCAGGGTGTATTCAAAGGCGTCGATAGGTGATTTCTGTTTACATGGAGGATGTATTCGTTTTTAGGTGACCACAGACTGGAGGTCACAGCGTTTTAGTTGAACCTTTCACTAGTTCCACCGTGGCTTGCAACACCACCCGGTTCACAGTTTACAGTGTAAGCTGAGCTAACGTGTGTGTAACTGTGTAGCACAGCACTGACATGGATAGGTTAACGTTACACTGTGTGCTTCCCAGTGTTGCCACTCAGTCTGGTTGCCTTTTACCAGTTAGGCCAGACCTGTCCTGCCTGCTGTGGTGGTCACCATGTATATCGTAGAAACACCTATTTACAATAACGTGTGTGTGTGAGCCAAATGTACCTGTTCCCACCCCCCCTCCCCAACTATTGACAATAACACGTCAAACATGTCTCATAGGAAGGAAAAAATACATATGTCGAGCTCACCCCTCTCCGGTTAATTACAAGTGTCGACCCGCAGTCGCCGTTTGCTGTCTGCTGGAGACACAACCCGGACGCTTTTTTTTGTGGAGAAAAACAGCTCTTTAATTCCTTTGTCCTCCGGATACGCTCCCGTTTCCCTCACACTAGCAGGCCAGGGTCTTTGCAAAATACATGTGTAGCTTCTACGTAACCTAATCTGTGTGCTTCCGTGACACAAGCAGTTTCTGCCATTTCATACCAACGTCGTCGAAACCTTGCGATGTTTCCTCGGCTGCACAATGAGGACCAGGGGGACGTTCAAGACCGCCTGCGCGTTTCCGGCAGCCGCTCCGGGAAAGCGGAAGCGACGGTTTTGCAACGTTTTGAATTAACACCGCATACAACCCGATAGAACCATGGATGTATAATAAAACCATACAACGGGAAGATATAGTGCGATTTCACACATATGTATGGGTGAATGTTAAATGTATACATAATATATACCAAAATACATATATACAAAGTATGTTATTAACGAGCTTGCACATGAGATAGCAGGTTTACTTATTCTGTTTGCTGTTACAAGCTAGCATTACCAAATCATGGTTTACATTAGTTTTAATAAGTACGAGGTTGGCTTATGTGGCCTGCAACTTATCTTTATTAACATTTGAGTTCAAAATTGGAGTGCCTAATTTTATTTGGTAGATTACACACTCAGTGTAGCTAAGTAATTTCTACCTTGAAGACCATAAAGGTTTTTATTTACAACTTTATGTAGGCTACTTTATGCACAAGTAGGCCTACTCTACTAGCCTAATTACAATTAGGATGTACCTGTATGTTACTTATTTGTATTTTATGATAGACCTATACATTTATCTGACAGCTACTGTTTAGATTAAGATTATACATTGAAAAAATCAAACATTTGAAACGCTTATCAAATGCAACGCATTATTAAAGAAAGCAAGACTTGTAATGGAGTATGGTGTCTTGCCCAAAACCTCATACATAGGCTAAATCATGTAAGCGCTGTACTGATGATTTTCTGTTCCAGATTTTGAGAATTCAGCACCCAGATATGCATATGGGAGTTAGTGTGTTTAACCATTATCATAGGCATCAACTCTGACCCCAATGAAAGCTTATGCTAGAGGCATTACCTTGACATGTCATCCACAGATCAGTGTGTTCCTTATTCCTTGGGCTGTAAAGGACAGGTGTAAATCTGGACAAAGCCCTCTCTTGAAGACGTGTATTGGGATGAAGTGGTGCGTCAGCATATCCTATGTGTACAAGTATGTGGACAAAAAAACACTCTTAACTGCAAATAATTGGCGCATTGTTTACACACAGAAAAGCAAAAAAGCAGGACCAGCACCCGTCAGAGGCCCTTGTTACTGTTGTATGGCAATTCATAAGAATTTATACTCTTAGACCACTTTTGACAGTTTTTCTCACCTCAGACCTAATATTTTACTTGTTACATCACATCACTTTGATGAACATTTCGAATGCTTTTCAAGCACTGGGAGGCACAGGTGGGAGGATATAAAAAGCCATGGTATCTGGTTATTCACAAAACCATGTTTATTTGCCAATCAACTTAATCTTTGTAAGGTACTAATGGAAAGCGGGACAATTATTGTGTCCGTTGTGGTTGAAACCTCAGATTAACACAATGGATTGGTCCTTTGCTGCCCCATCTGCCGTTAGCTTGCCCTGCAAATCCAATTATGTTCTTATGTCCCCTAGTCTAAAAATAGTTCAAAAATGACGCAAAAAGCAGAAACACCACATCATTAGTTAGAGCAAATTACATTACGGAGCTGATGTGTCCTTTGTTTGGAGACGATTGATCTGTGATGAGGAGTTGACGCTATGTGGGTGGAATGGCAGCAGAGGATGCATAGGAGGAAGAAGGATTAGGTTCAGAGTGGCGGATGTCTGAAGAAACCTAAGCAGAATCTTTTCAGATACCGGATAAAGTAAGGTAGGCTGCATAATGCATAACTCATCAAACCACCTGTAGGTTTAGAAATGTGTGTTTGACTCACAGGGTCCTTTATGTATGCTGCTGCTGTAACAACACAATTTCCATCTGGGATGTAGAAAATAAAATGAAACTGGATGAGACTAAGCGTGCTCCTGTGCAAAGTAGCAAACCATTTACTCAAACTTACACAGCGTAAGTAGCAAAGAGCCTGTGTGCTAAGCCAGATTTCTCTGGAAGTTTTTGGTACTTGTATCTGTTATGCTCACTAATTTGACTAGGCCTATTCAAATAATGGTAATTTTTTTCACAGAAGATATTTTGGCATGTCACAGTAGCAATAGCACAGGTGTAAATAATAAAATGAACGATGGCTGGATTCCATTCAGCTGCTTCAGTTTTATGGTCCTGTTAGCGGCATGCTGCCTTAGAGTCACACTGCCTTGACTTGCTGGGACACTTAAAGAGAACAGTGCCACCTTGTAACTAGTAACTAGGGCTGCACAATGAATCAAATATTAATCATGATCGCGATTTTGGCTTCCCACAATTAAATGACTATGATCGACTGCCATATTGATGTTTAAAACGTGTGTTCAGCATGACTCTGGAAGGACTCAGCCAGCCAGCAGTGGCATTAAGCGAGGCGCTTCACTGTTAAATCATCTGAAATCACACAGACAACAACATCAGACTGCTTGTTTATGACTTGACTCAGCCAGACATTTCTCTGTTCTTGGCTAAGATTGACGGCATAGCGCTGCAGTGTTTCATTGTATATTTATACAGTATACATTATACATGAAGCACTGCGCTGACCAGCTGTCTCCAGTGTTCACAGACATTTTTAACACCTCACTGGAGACATGCCACGTGCCAGCCTGCTTCAAGACCTCAACCATAATCCCTGTCCCCAAGAAGCCAAGGACCACAGGACTTAATGACTTCAGACCCGTCGCCCTGACCTCTGTGGTTATGAAGTCCTTTGAGCGCCTTGTGCTTTCACACCTCAAAGCCATCACCGACCCCTCCTTGACCCCCTGCAGTTTGCCTACAGAGCCAATAGGTCTGTAGACAATGCAGTCAACCTGGCCCTCCACTACATCCTCCGGCACCTGGACTCCGCAGGAACCTACGCCAGGATCCTGTTTGTGGACTTCAGCTCTGCCTTTAACACCATCATCCCGGCTCTGCTTCAGGAGAAGCTCTCCCAGCTAGGCGTGCCTGACTCCACCTGCAGGTGGATCACTGACTTCCTGTCTGACAGGAAGCAGCATGTGAAGCTGGGGAAACACGCAAAGACTCCACAGTGAAGTCCGACTCACAGACCATCAGCACCGGATCCCCCCAGGGCTGCGTTCTTTCCCCTCTGCTCTTCTCCCTGTACACCAACAACTGCACCTCTAGTCACCAGTCCGTCAAGCTTCTGAAGTCTGCGGACGACACCTCCCTCATCGGACTCATCTCTGATGGTGATGAGTCCGCCTACAGGTCGGAGGCTGACCACCTGGTGACCTGGTGCAAGCAAAACAATCTAGAGCTCAACGCTCTAAAGACAGTGGAGATGGTTGTGGACTTCAGGAAGAACCCAGCCCCACCTGCCCCCATCACCCTCTGTGGCTCCACAATTGACACTGTGGAGTCTTTCCGCTTCCTGGGAACTACCATCTCCCAAGACCTCTAGTGGGAGCTGAACATCAGCTCCCTCGTCAAGAAAGCACAACAGAGGATGTACTTCCTGCGGCAGCTGAAGAAATTCAACCTGCCAAAGACAATGATGGTGCACTTCTACACAGCCATCATCGAGTCCATCCTCACATCCTCCATCACCATCTGGTACGCTGCTAGCACGGCCAAGGACAAGGGCAGACTGCAGCGTGTCATTCGGTCTGCAGAGAAGGTGATTGGCTGCAATCTGCCGCCGCTCCAGGACCTTTACGCCACCAGGACTCTGAAGCGTGCTGGAAAGATTGTGGCTGACCCCTCCCACCCCGGACACAAACTCTTTGAGCCACTCCCCTCTGGCAGGAGGCTGAGGTCCATCAGGACCAAAACCTCACGTCACATGAACAGCTTTTTCCCCCTCCGCCACTAGCCTTATTAACATTTTTTTTTTCAGTTTAACAGTATTAAAACAGAGCAGCTAATATTGCTAGTGAGAGCAACAAGCAAAAAAAAGAATATCCGAATCACAAAATGAAAAACTGAATACCTAGCCAACGAACAAATTTATATATAGTCCAGCCCTACTTATTTTAATGCAGGACTGTTGCACAACATGGAATTAAAAGAAGTGCTCTGTTTATTTAAATGTGAAGGGGCAAAAAAAAATATTGTGTCCCTAAAATCAAGAAATAATCCTGGTTAATAATTGTGATCTCAATATTTATCAAAATAATCAGGATTATCATTTTGGCTATAATCGTGCAGCCCTACTAGTAAACCGTGCTTTTCCTGCTATGACAAATCAATATGTCTGCTGTGAACAAGGCCTTTACTGGTTGTTTCACCCCAGGTTGTTTTGATTGAATGAAGTACACATAACCTGATTAACAGAGCTGGGTTACTTGGCAATTTTCCATGATGTCACCAGACATGCTTGTGCCTGTCAGTGTTTTAATTCTGTTTGTGTGTCAGAATGGTCACAGAGTGAGATGGATACATGCATGTACTATAGTGTCTAAACAGCAGAAATTCCAGCATTTGAGGTAGTACATTCAGTCAAATAAACTAAAGTAAGATATAAAGAAGTTAAGTTCTCAACATGGAAACAATAAATGCCAAAAACATTCTTCCGTTTTCCTTATCCTCCAATATGAGAAGGAATAAGATGATTATTTTCTAGACGCTTCCTGGAGGCAACATCCAGATGTTAATCTGATTGTCAAACAATTATGGAAAACTCAACTTCCTGTGGTTACTGAACCATGCTAATACGTATGCTACTTAGGTAATGTTAATCCATTTGCTCTTCTTTCTGTGTTGTGCCATAAAGTGATCCTACAGACTCGACTGAGCAGTACAAACTACAAAAATACACATAATTTCAAACATATTGTCTGTTCTTTTTATTAATCCTTAAAAAACTAAAACTGCCGCTTCCTGGAATCTTATAATCATTAATCTGGTAAAACAAAAAGGAACCTGTGTTGAAGCTGTTGAAACTCTCCATTCTGCGTGTTTGCTAGTTCCTTTTTATGTAAAGCTAGATGTAGTAAGTAGAGATTGCTTTATTTCGATGGGAAATGTAAGAAAGGTGATGGAATTGTTTCCAATTCTAATTCCACTGAACCCTAATCTTGTCTGTCTCAAACTCCGACCAGTGATCTTTAAATGTTCAACGACATTCAGCCTGCTTGTTAAGACATGACACTTGCCACAACTCCTCCTGTAATGTACTATGTTGTGTTATTCCCATTAACAGGTATTTTTAATTGAAAGAAATGCAATGTTTTCCAGCAGGATGGGTACGTTTGTGACCCTGGCAGAAGTGTTGGAGGCCCGGGGTTCGCCACTGGATGAAGATGAGGTCTGGTGTCTGCTGCTAGCCACCACTGAGGCCTTACTGGATATTTCCAAAAGAGGTAACCACTTATTAGTTCCAATTTCCTCCCAATTCCACCCTTTTTCCGTGCACAAGGAAATATGATTGCCCCCCCCCTCAATCCATTTGGTTAGAGTGCTGTCAATGTGACAATTGTGATTTCCATTGGCTCAGAGTACTGTTGTTTGGATGCCTGTTCTGCCCTTGTCACATGACCAATTATTGTTTCCATGATGACTATCCAAATTCGGATACCATGACCAGACCAGACTGAGCTTATAAATGTGTATTGTATTCAGATATACCATTTGTTTAAAATGAAAACAAGTGAAACTAATATTGAAGGGGATGTTTTATTTAGCAGTTCTATAGTGTTGTTCTATCCTATTCAATATTTCCTATATTTCTAAGCAGATTTTCTATGCTGTATTCTGATAAAAGATTGAAACAACTTGCTCAACCAAATAGCGCAAGAGAAAGCAAGGGAACCCCTTTGAGTTGGTTAATGTTGCAGTTTGTGTTCTGCCCTCTGTCTAGGTTCAGGCAACATGTGCAGTGTGCTGAGTCCAGGCTCAGTGCTACTGTCAGCCAATGGGAGTCTGGCCTTCAAGAGCTGCGCCCAATATGAAGACGTGGCCTCCTTCACAGCTCCGGAGATCCAGCAGAGGCACGCTGCCTCCACCAGGACTGCAGCCGAAAAGGTTGGAAAACTCCGACATCTGGTACAAAATATCAAGTGGTTCTAACCCTGGGAGTTGGGACCCCTAAAACGGGTCGCAAGATACATCTTTGGGGTCATGAGATGTTTAATAGGATAAGAAAGGATTGAAAAACTTGCTTACTTTGCTGTCTTTTCTTTATGTGTTACTGCTATTTGGTTGTGAACTACTGGGTAGTTTAGTCACTGCAGGCTTCTAAAAATTACTCAAATTAAGCTATCTGATAGGGAAAAACACACATTATTAAACCTATGAAAGGGTCATAATATAAGGGTTTATTGATTTATGGAGAAATTGCTTTATCTTAAGAGGATGCAAGTTAAAAATGTTGAGAACCAGACCATCATTAATATGAAGTCAGATCCATAAAACCTGCTATTTTTAATTAGCCCACAGTTTTAGAAATGTCTTACATATATTAAGACATTAGCACCATTAAGAAAAAGGCACAAATTGTTGCAGAAAAATTCACCAGAATGCAGAAAATGAAGTGTTTGATGTGCTAGGAATTTCAATTTTGCTTAAGAGTGGAGATCTCAACCCCCCCCCCCCCAATGTTGAACCCAAAGTTACGCCCTTGAAGTGTTCAAAACTGTGACCATTTCACAAAGTGCGCCTGTGGCTGGTGCGTGGGCATGCAATACTTGAGAAGATATATTTCCCCTTGATAATTGGTAATTGAAAATGCAGTTTAGTTGTATGAACAATGTTTTAGGAGACATTGTTGGTTTTTGCATAGTGCATTGTTTGGATAGGAGTCCTTAACCCTTTAATCACATCAGTTAATTGCATAAAGTAGCACTAGTCCCCTTTCAATCCCCTTATAGTTCCGTTTATATATGAGCAGCAATGAATCATGACCTTGTCCTGCTCTCCTCAGATGGTTGTGTACTCACTGGGGATGACTCTTTATTGGTGTGTTGATTATCACCTACCTCAAAACCAGGTACTTTCTTCCCTCGTCTATCTTTTGCTCAAACTCATTCTTATACAGTATATTCTTAGTACTAGTTAGTTATGTACTGACTGTCCACTGGCCAACTGTTTACTGATTACACTGTTTACTGGCTATATTAGCCCATATGCACGTCCCCTCCCTCCCTCCCTCCCTCCCTCCTTCCCCCAACCTGGACTGACGTCTGACTTAATACTTGAACAATGGCTGTAACCCTATTACTTCAAACCTCTAATATTGACTGTTGATTTGTGTATATCCTACTGTCCACTTTATTTCCATAAAATGCCCATATGTAATGCTATCTTTTTTTAAACTTTATCCTTGCACTGCTATATAGTTTTTATTACTTTACTACTATTTATTACTATGTCTACATTCCTTGCACTATTGGACTTATTTGCACTACCGCCATGATACACACTCTCATAGAACACCTTACCATAGAGCACCTTACCTGCCCTGTCACTGCAAGAGTCTCATGCTTATACATCCCTTAGTACATTCATGTGGATTTCTTATTTAGTATCTTTTCTTTTATTGTCCATATTATTTATGTGGATTTGTTTTTCTTTTGTTATATGTTATGTTATCATCCTGTGTATGATGTCTGTAAGCTACTGGGACCTTGAATTTCCCCTTGGGGATCATTAAAGTATCTATCTATCTATCTATCTATCTATCTATCTATCTATCTATCTATCTATCTATCTATCTATCTATCTATCTATCTATCTATCTATCTCTCTCTCTCTCTCTATCTACTTGCACATGATTAATTTTGCTGTCACTTGTTTGCTCCCAGCCGGTCCAGCTGAGTGCAGAGCTGGAGGGTTTGCTGCTGAGCATGTGCGAGGACATGGTGGTCCGACGGACTGACCTCCTGACGGTGCTAGAGACCTGTGAGCTTCACCACAAGGCATCCATGCTGCCTCCTGCTGAACGGCTCGTCAGGCAGCTGGTAGAAGATGTCTACAGAAACTCAGTGAGTGGCTGGATGAGTGGATGGTGTTGGTTTGGTTTTTAGCGGGTTAGGTGAAGTTATGTTTGGTTTTGAGTAGTTTTTATTTTACTTTTTTGTTAAGTTTACTGATAGCACAAACTCTCTGCTTGTTTCCTTGAGCTGGACAGTGATGTCTTTGCAGGTTGATCATGTGTCCATGGCTGAAAATGGATCCTGGCTAACGGACCGCAGTCAAATGATCAGGGACAGATTGCACAGTAAGGAACTGATCCCTTCTGACAGATTTAAAGTCTAACTGAAATTAAATTGCATTATTTTTCCGTCTGCTACAGCATACATATCTGCTCTGTAAATTACGTGTACTGTGTTCAATATCACAATATAGTATTTGTTCTGGTAATTCAATAAGTAAATAATCTATATTAAATAACCAAATGGAAAACTCTATTTGTGTATACTCCTGTGTGACTTAAACACTTTTTCTTTAGTGGAAAATGAACATAACGGGCAACGTTCACAACGTAAAGCATCATCCAAACGACGTAGATATTACCATAACGCAGTTCACTGGTTTTTACGATATATACATTTTGATATAATGTTGACAATAGTTAACAAAACCAGCCCTACTTTAAAGCAATAGTTTGACCTTTTTGTTAATAGGCTTATTGGCTTTCTCTGCCAAGAGGTAGATGAGAAGACTGACACTCTCATGTCTGTATGCTAAATATGAAGCTACCGCCGACAGGTGGAAACAGCTAGCTTGGCTCTGTCAATAGGTGAAGAAATTAACACGGGTCACGTTTAATCTCATTTTTTAAATCAATACAAAAACCCAAAGGTGTAAATTAGTGAGATTTACAGGAAACAGTGCCATAAAAGACACTGCTCCCAGCCAGGAAATAGTCACCGGCATATTTAACCTATTCCCCCATGAAACAACAATGTGTCGTTTTTTTACACTTTCATCTTTCCATACAGAAATATATATATATATATATATATATAGGCCAAGGCTAGCTATTTTGACTTTATGTTAAGCTATGCTAACTGTCTGCTGGCTGCAACTTCATATACCACTCTCATTTCTGTCAGCAGCCAGTTAGCTTTGCATAAAGACTGGAAGCTGGGGGAAACAGCTAGCCTACCATCTACCAGCGCATCTTAAGCTTGCCATTTTTTTACATACTGTATTTATTAGCTACTAGCCATTTTATTTCTTTACATTTGGACAGAGCCAGGCTAGCCATTTCCCCCTATTTCCAGTCTTTAGCCGACTGGTTAGCTTAGCGTGGTTCACAACAAAATAGCTGTTTGTAGCTTCATATTTAGCATACATACATAAGGGTGGTATCAATCTTCTCATCTAACTCTCAGCAAAAAACACAGAAAGACATTTTTAGATATTTACCATGCCAAATGCGAAAACTATAATATTGTATAACAATTTGTTTTTCAGGAAGCTCTTTTAGTAACTCAACATGTGCGCTGAAGAAGATTTCACAAACATTCTCCGGAGCATCGTATCCATGCGAGCCCACAGGGTAGGAAGCATTACACACCTTATAATAGACTTTTTTTTTTTTTAGTTCACCATACATTCTCATAAATCCATTTCACAGTAAGAAGACACAGTATAAACATATCTTTACTTAAAAATAAACTAAATTCAAGTAAAGTTTGATAAGTGCTTTAATGATAAAACAATGAGGGAAAAAGTAAAAAGACTGCTGGGAATACTAAACCCCCAGAGGAGAATGAAATGAAATGTGTGATGTTTGAGCCATCGTGTCATGAGTGACAGATCTCGACTCCCATCAGACTGAGAATGGAAAACTAATTTTTCCCAGGATTCCCTCGGGAAGTCGAGAAAGGGAGAATTACGACAGCTGGCAACAGCTGAACCGCAGCCCCTGCAGTCCGTACATGGATGGCAATCGAAATGCCAACTCAAGATCCCTTGCACAGTTCGAGTCCACAGTGAGTCTGAATGACAAGAAAGTGAAGGTGGGCCAGATTATCCATGTTCCCTAATGACTGTAGCCTGGTTGACACCAGACCCTTCTCAGTTGTAACTGAGAGTGGGTCTGGGAAAGGTTCAATGACTGTAAACCTTTGATGTAAATTTACAGCTAAAATGTCACAATATCTTACAGGATCATACTGTGAATGACAATTCATTTTGGGAAGAAAAAAAGAATAGGTAACACTTTACATGAAGGTATCTACATAAGAGTGACATGACACTGTCATGAACACATGAACCCTAACCCTAACCCTAACGCTAACCATAACTTGCCATAAGAAAACTGAATGACACTTACTAAAAGAAGCGTTATGTCATAAACGTTTATGACTTGTTCATAATGTTCATAACACGTTCATGACAGTGTCATGTCACTCTTATGTAGATACCTTCAAGTAAAGTGTAACCAAATAAAAGTACAGCACTATCTGCGAATGTTACAGATTAGAGGTATTTACTGTTAATACCAATGCATCTTGGGAAATTAAAGTAAAAGTTGGGAATTACACTGCTGCCAGTATATTACTGCAAATTCAAATAATACAGTAAGAAACTATATGTCTATTTACAGTAAAATACCTTAACATTTAAAAACAGTATGCTTACTGAAAAAAAAACTGTAAACTGGTGAAGCTGCTGCCAGTATATTACTGTGAATTTAAGGTGAAAAGTTTTTACAGTGTAATAATATAACGATAACATAATATCTCATCACACGTTTCATCAAAATCTTGTTTTTTTATTTGTTGTCTGTTGCAGGACATGGGTCCTGAGTTTATTAGAATTTTAGACGAGCCGGTGGTTGTCTTGGAGCTGCCTGGATCCATCGTGGTGAGTTCTTACAAACAGAAATTAAATGATAAGAGGTTGGAGACATTGACAGTGGTTTGAAAGGACCCACTGTAGCGTAGCGTACCCCCTATCTAAGGATAATGATGCTAATATCTCCTTCTTGAAACCCCTGAACTTTGTTAACAACCATTTCCAGTATCCATATATATATATATATATATATATATATATATATATATATATATATATATATATATATATATATATATATATATATATATTACTCTGCAACCCTGCATGGATCATTTCTCACCATGAACACATTTAGCGTCTGATTGTTTATTTTGATTTAATTCTGTTCTCAAAAAGTTATTTTTTTCCCTCTTGCATAGTCAAAAAAAGGGAAATCTCCAACCACTCAGAGAGAGCTGAGTGTGGTGATGCCAAACGGTCAGAGCATCCTGGTCAAGTGTGAGGTGAAATCCAGAGGAGGGGACGTCTTTGACATGATTGTGGCTCACTCCAACCTGGTGGAACATTTCTACTTTGGCCTTGCTTATATTGACGGTAAAGAGGTTTTAAAATAATAATAATAATAATAATAATAATAATAATAATAATAATAATAATAATAATAATAATAATAATAAAGAAGTGAGCAAGACTTTCTGAAGATCTCTGATTTTGTCTGATTGTAACATGTTTGTAGCGGTTTATTTAAACACTAGAGCATTTTGAGGTCTTTTATTCAGGTGTTGTAATTTGTTAATGTAAGTAACATGCTGGTGGGAAACACACCAAAAGCCTGTTGTATGGGCCTTTGTGTGGTGTAGGTCAGAGATCTTCAACAGGGGGTCCGGGACCCCTAGGGGGTCATCAGTATCATTGCAGGGGGAGAGTGGAGGGGTGGTAATATTTGAAAGTTTTTTTCAAAAGTTAAAATGTATTAACATGAATTCAACATATTATTAGCAAATATAAATCCCCATTGATGATAGGCTTACTGGCCTATAGGTAAGGTCGTCACTAAGATATCCATCCACAGATCCAGTTCATCCGAAGGATTCACTGGGCCACATGTAGGTTTAACATTAATAGATGATTTATAAAATCATGCTGACAATTATTATTTTAATACCTTAGTATTCTAGGCACTAAAAAGGTATGTATAAAGGCTTTAGGCCGCCCTACACATTATTGTAGGACCAGTTTAATATGCAACTTAATTTTTTACAATATTAGTAGCAGGAGGTCCCGCTCCATCTCTCTTCAGTTAAGGGGTCCTTGGTTTAAAAAAACGTTGGAGAACCCTGGTGTAGGTAAATTAGAAGGCATACTTTATTCATGTCAACTTACAATTTGTCTTTATTCTTTTCTCTGGTCAGATAATGAATTTTTCTTTGTGGACAATGATGCCAAGATTTCCAAAGTTGCTCCAGATAGCTGGAAGAAAGTGCCTACAACCACCTTTGTCTTTTTCATGAGGATCAAATTCTTTGTCAGTGATATATCTCTTCTTTTGTAAGTATTTTTCTTTCTCGTGCTATTATAAAACAAATGTTACAAAAGGTGCCTCGTGAAGTCAGATCCTTTGAATGTGTGCGGTCTTCTCTATCAGGAACAAACAGACCCGCCACCAGTATTACCTCCAGCTCAGGAGAGACCTTTTGGAGGACAGGCTGTCCTGCCATGAGGAGACGGCGCTGTACCTGGGAGCTCTGGCCCTGCAGGCCGAGTGTGGAGACTGCATTCCTGAGGTTGTGCACCACAAATTTTAACAAAACATGTCAATTCAAAGGAGCCGTTAAACATGACTTGTTATAACAATTGTGTCAAAATCAGCATCCACAGCCAATTTAAAAGGTGCAGTAAGTGATGCTGCGCAAAGATTGTTCATATTTGAACTCAACTGCCAAACAAATACAACCCCCGCTTCAGAAGCTCTGCACCCCAAATTCATGGACAGATAACTACTGGCCGGATGGCACATTCACATGCTGCTCCCCGTAATAGTAGCCTGGAAATCCAGAGTTCTCGCGAGAGCACAATTTGACTTTGCTCAGCGAGTCACTCTGGCCTTGAGTAATGATGCTCATTAACTATGCCCTTGTAGCCGAGCTGCACCAATCATATCGGTGTGTCTGATATAGGTGGGCCAGAGGCGAGCTAAACAGATGACAACAGCGCTGCGACGTCGAAGTCGTTAGTAAACATTGCAAGATGGCTACGGATGAACACCAGTAGTTTGAAACGGCTTTGGCTGCTACAATGAACGAGACTTGTTTTTTTAATCTAAAAGAGGAACAGAAGACGGCGCTCGAATCGTTCCTTTGTAAGAAGGATGTTTTTGCTGTTTTGCCGACCGGATACGGCAAGAGTTTAATCTACCAGTTAGCTGCGCTGGTAGCTAAGCGAATGAGGTTGTTGTGATTGGTCGTAGTGTCATCCAATTGCGTGCAGTGAGATTTTCAAATGCATGCTTGGTGCCGCCCCTCGAGTCGGGCCATTTTCATTACTCATTGCCAGACCCTTAATCTTTCGGATTTAGGTCTAGATTTCCAGGCTACTGTAATATTATAATTACTGAAAAAACAATGATCATAATTAAGTTTCTAGTGCATAAGTTTCTCTAAAGAAATGGTTTAAATCTGTTGTGTTTAGGTGTACGGTAGGAACTACTACCGCCCTGACCAGTATGTCTCCAAGAGTGTGATGGAGAAACGTGCCTTGCCTCACATTCAGGGGGAACTGCTACGACTTCACACCAAAAACGCTCAGATGCTCACCGACGAATCAGAGCTTGAGTTCCTCAAGGTAGCAAAATTTGATAATGAAAATTCCAATTGAGTGGTGCTGCCATTAGTATCATATGAAACACGGTTACCACTCTATATTTGTCACTTCAGGTGTGTCAGCAGTTGCCTGAATACGGCGTGTTGTTCCACCGTGTGATGCGTGAGAAAAAGCCTGTAGAAGGAGAGATCCTCCTCGGGGTTTGTGCCAAAGGAGCCATGGTCTACGAGGTTAAAGATGGCTGCCGATCCACCAGTCAGACTTTCTACTGGAGGGAGACAACAACGATCTCCTCTAATGTGAGCCCAATGATGATGATTTAATGTATCTTACCATTTGAAATTTCAATAAAAACGTGGTTGGTAGGGACATTTGTTTGCCCTAAAAATCTTTCCTTCATGTTCCTGCAGAGGTGTAAATTTGTATTAGAAAGCCGAGGCAGCAAGAAGAAGTACACCTTCATCACAGAGAACTCGAAGATAGCCAAATATCTGTGCAACCTCTGTTCAGCCCAGCACAAGTTTAACAATGAGATGAACTCTCGCCAGCTCAGCCACAACCTGGTCTCAGGTCAGTTATTGCACCACTTTTAAAAGCAGGCTAAAAACTCTGCTTTTTACTAAAGTCTATGAATAACTTAGTTTGTTGTTGTATGCTTCGGTTGGTGTGTGTTTGCGTGCGTGCATTCTATATGTTTTTTAAAATATATTTTACTCTGTATAACTGCACTAAGTTTTTATGTCACTTTTGTACGAAGCACATTGTGTTACATTGATTTGTATGAAATGTGCTATATGACAATTGCCAAAGAGAGCTTTTTGATTAGTAGAACTCGTTACTTTTTCTGGGGAACTCAGAAGACATTAAAATGATATAACTGAAACCCAGTCTTGTGGACTGCTCCATATTTTTTTGCATTTACCTCCAGAGGAGAACAGTATGCATTATGCGGCAGTGTGTCGCGCTCAGAGCAGCCGGCTAAAGTCCTCCTGTTCAGAGACGCCACAGGATGACAGCGGTCTGAACACGCCTCGGGATGAGTCCCTGAATAAGCTGTGTGATGACGTCACGGCCAGGATCGAGGCCCGCATTAAACAGCAGCGCCTCAATGAGCAGAGGTACTTAGTCATCTAGCAGCTCATGCTAATTTCAGTTCTTCTTCTGCTTGTTCCAAACTACTGCAGCAGCAGAAAAAGCACTTCCTGTTCTCAGAGGACAGCATTGTGTAATCACTCTATAACTATTATTACATTGGTTTTCTGTGTTTCTTCTGCAGTACTTGCTCCATCAGTCAGCGCAGCAGCACTGGTATGCGTTCCCCAGCCAGCTCCCAGAAGAGCGGATCTGAAGCACCCTCTGGCTCCCCAGCAGCCAGAGGTATGTTAAGTATAATACTCGTGTTTTTTCTACCTGATAGCCTATAAAGAAGCAACATCATTAACAAATTCTCTGCAACTCCTTCCATTGCCTAAAGAGCTGAGGAATGAGGGGAACTGGACTTTGGTTTAAAATTTAGAGAAGAGTTCCCAGTAACACTTTATTTGAAGGGGTGTTCATAAGACTGACATGAAACTGTCATAACTATGTCATGACACCTGTCCTGAACATGAAGGAATCTTTATGACTGAATGTTATTAAGTGTCATTCAGTATATTATGACACTTTTAATGCAAAGTTGACATTGTTTGAGACGTCTGTGTTATGACAACTTGACATTAACCAAGACATCATTATGTTATTACTTATAAATATGTCATAGCAGGCCCAATTATTAAACTTACATAAACTATTTAGCTTAATGAGTTAACATTACATTATCATAAGTGGTTGCTTTTTACATTGGCTGTCATGAGACCATTATAATTCTTTCATGAATATTTTCCTTGATCTCAAGTAAATTAAAACCATATGGACTTGTTATAAAAATTTCATAAAGTTTAATTACACAGTCAAATGCTTTCATGCAGTAATGGCGTCATGAATATTTTCCTTGACCTATTCCATGTAGTCCGCATAGGCGATTATGCTAACCATTGCTAATTATGCTAATTGTCCAGTATATGCGAGTTATATTAAATGTTATAACGCCAGATTGATAACAGAGAATACAGTACCGGGGTGATTTACAGAGTGATGAACAGATAGCTTTACTTGTCGCTCAAGTAACCGCTAACTGCTTCTAACTGTAATTAGCTGCCGTTAGCTAGTCAGCTCGGGTATCCTTTTAGCTTTCCTATTAGCTAACTCAGCCTCAGGGGTGCATGGAGCCAAACCCAGCAAGTAAATGTTTACGTAATTGAGTCTATTGATCCGTGAACAGGACACGATTATGTCGTTTTTTACGTGTGTTGATTACGAATTTGAATGTAATGTATTTAAATGGGAAGCATATTTCGTGATCACAACACGACAACGGTAGGGAGTAGTATGAAAAGCAGAAAATCTGCGTAGGGAGGTTGGTCGGGGTGGTGGATGGTTTCAAACAATACAGGACTTTCACCCCGGAGACCAGGGATCGCGTCCAGTGTGTTGCAGTTCCTTTCCGCGTTATTCTCTTCCTAACCACAACCGTCCCGTTGTTGTCGGCGTGTCCTGCGTGTCCTGCGTGTTACGGTTCCTTTCCCAGTTTTTTTGTCGCGTGCCACAGAGACCGCGGATCGTGTCCCTGCGCCCAGGGATCGCGTCCCCGTTGGCGGTTTGTCCTGTTGTTGTCGCCGGTGTCTGACGTTTAATTTCCCCGTTATGGCGTTTAATTTCCCCGTTGTTGCGTCCCCCAGAGCAGCCCAGTGTCGTGGCAGTTTGTGAAATGGTAACGTTTGAAAATCGTGACCTGTACACAAAATAAATGAGAAAATCGTGACCTGTACACGAATCAATAAATAAAAATAACGTGACTATTTACGAACTAGCGTGAGACCGGGTTGGTCTGTCTCATCACAGCCAATGTCAAAACCAACCACTAATGACAGTTTACCACATGAATGATGGATGATTGGTGAACGCATCATTTTACGATGAAGTTACATTTAATTGTTGATCTGTTATTCTTTGTGTCTTCCAGAAACCCCAAGAAAACTAGGGTCATCGTCAGAGAGAGAAGTCATATGTGTTACTTTAAAGAAAGACCCAAAGCTTGGCCTGGGTAAGCAAATCACACTTTAAAGCAACACCAAAGCACTTTTCCTCTTCGGTCCCCCTACAGTTTGGAAGCAAAATTGTTCACTACCGCTGTCATTCGAACTACAGATCCGCTACCCTATCTGGCAAACTTGCATAGTGTGGTTATAGCCGATAGAGGGCCGCAAAGTGAATGCAGAAGTGCCGTTCACCCTGTTACGAGTTGATGAACCACTGAAACGATTTTGGAAACATTATTTTAAGGTACAAAAGAATCTTTGGTGTCGCTTTAATACACAGCATTTACACGAGACACCAAGAGGAATCGTTAAGACTTTGATTTAACTGTATAGACGTGCACTAGTCTACCACTAAGGCATGCTTAGGATGCTTTATAACACACAGGTGTTACTAATGTGATCCTTTTAATGTTGTAGTGCACATTTATACTACTGTTTTGGTTTAAATTTGAGTGCACGTGGTTTTCATGTGGTTGTCACAGCACTCACAGCAAAATACATGAACAGAGCTCATAGGGATAAATGTTTTAGATCACGTAAGCACTCTGACAGTACTTATGTAAAGTGGTGAATGAGTCAGAATCTATTCTTGACACATCTGTGGTTTGTTTTCACACAGGTGTAATGATAGTCGGAGAGGACGCTATAGGCCATTATGACTTGGGCATCTTTGTTGCTTCCATTGTGCCTGGTGGGCCCGCTGATAAGGACGGACGCATCCGACCAGGTAGAGAATCATTTGGACATTTTTTTACTTTATCCTTAGCAACACTGTGTACAAGGTATCACTTAATTTTTCACTTTGCTTTCCCATTTAGAAATCAAACTTTTATCAACACCGCAACTAATTCCTTTGAGCTTGAGTGCTTCTAATCATTTTGCAAGTTTCAGTGTCATTTATACTTATACTTAAATAGTGGATATGGCCACAACTAACGATTATTTTCATTGTCGATTATTTTCTCGATTAATCCATTAGTTGTTTGGTCTATAAAATGTCAGAAAATGGTGAAACATGTCTATCAGTTTTTTTCCAAAGCCCAAGATGACGTCCTCAAATGTCTTTTCTTTTGTCCAAAACTCAAAGATATTCAGTTTACTGTCGTAGAGAAGTGAAAAAACTAGAACATAGTCACATTTCAGAAGCTACAATCAGAGAATCTTTTGTTTTTATCATAACAAATTAATCTTTGTCTGCAAAGAGTGCATTTATGTCCAACTATTTGTTTTTTCTTTTAAATCCATCCAGCATCACCGGACGTTTAAAAATGCGGAGAATGTGTAGTGAAGTGCAAAGGAGGACAGAGAGAGTTTATGGGAGGGTGTCAGTGGGGTTTAATCAAAGGCCAGGTTACATGTGGGTTTAGAGGTAGAGGGGAGGATCTTCAAACTCCACTGTTACCGGACACCGGCACTATTTCACTGTGACCTTTGCCCGCAGGTGGTCGACTGATCTCTCTGAATCACGTCAGCCTGGAGGGCGTCACCTTTAGCGAGGCAGCAGAGGTCATGCAGAGCAGCCCTGAGGAGGTGCAGCTCATTGTCTCACAGCCAAAAGGTGATGTGTGTGTGTGTGTGTAATAACACTGTGGCTGTAACCCTTGCCCTTCTTTGTATTCGGCCTATTCTACTGATGCACCTGTTCTAAATTACTAACGTGTAAAAAATGAGATTTCCTTTCTTTTCTTTGTGCTGCTTCATGCCTTTTCTGTTTTTTTTTTTTGCATGGGTGCATTGGGTTTCTCTTTATTGTTATATGCAATATTATGTTGAACATTTTAGTGTGATTTGATATCATCATCCCACTCGTTTGTCTTTGTACAAAATGCCAGTTTTTGTTGACTCATCTTGCTTTTAAGGGTGTAAACAAATCCCATCCTCCACCTCATCATACAGTATACAGCTTCATATCCCTCTGATGCTAAACACATTATATTTCAAGTGGTAGGAAAGTGTTCTCTCCGGCTGTGTCTCATTCCGCATACTTCCGTCAGTACACTGCTAATGTACACTGACCACTTACTGCCGTAGTGCCCACTTTCGATGGATAGTATTGTCCCAAAATGAACACTTATGTTAAAACGCTTAACGGAAATGACAAGTGGGCCGCCGCCTCTCGAAATCTGACGAAAATCTTTTTAACTGACCTTTGTCGATCTAAAATAAAGACAGATTCAGCAACTGTACGGCCTTTTTCTCGCTTAAAATGTTTTCAGAAACACGTTTCGGTGAACTATTTTCATAAAATACAAGATTGTATTCCGTCCGAGCCGCCATGACAGTCGGTTTGAAATTCTCGAGCAGCCAGACCCACGTGGCGCGTTCGTCCAATCAGCTGCCGGTCAAGGGCTCCCTTCCGCTTTGTAGTCAAGATGGCGCCCGTTTAGTGCGAGTAGGGTCCATCGTTCCACACAGAACTTTTTTACCGTTTTTAGGGGGTCATCCGGGTACTTTCAGTGCACTGACATTTTGCGTTATCTACGCTATATACTTAAAACTAAGTGTTTGAAGTGTGCAAGTAGGCGGTTTAAGACACAGCCTCCATCTGTCATTTCTTTACATTTTAAATGCTATATATATAACAATGGTTTTAGTTCAGATTCTGATGAATATAAATACGTATTCTTGCCAAGAGTTAGAACAGAAGATTTTTTTCCGCTCTTGTGTTTGTATATTAAATATGAAGCTACCAGCCAGCAGCCCTTAGCTTAGCTTAGCTTAGCATAAAGACTGGAATAAATGAAAACAGGTAACCTTGCTCTGTCCAAATGTAACAACTACACCTACCAGCACCTTGACATTTTTAAAGTTAAATGTTATATATTTTTTTTATCCACACAAAAACTTGGGTGTAACAACTAGCACTTTATCTTTTGTTCAGTCATTGTGCTAAGCTAAGCTAACTGGCTACTGTCTCTAGCTTCTTAAGGGGCCAGTATACTCCGTCAGACCAAATTGTTCCCCTTATGTTCCTGAGTTATGGCATCGAATAATGGCCATTTTTTGCAGAACATTATGATGTCACAGTGAAGTTGACCTTTTGGTTAAAAAATGCCATCATTTCATCATTTTATCAAGTTAGAAATGTATGTGAAATGTTGTCATAATTACCGTTAGGCATAAAAACCGGCAAGTCTTACTGTGTGTCAACATTTTAAAAATGTTCTACCTCAGTATTTTCAGGTAAAGCATTAACTGACTCTGTTTTTTTATCCACAGTGGGCCTCAGTCCCAACAGCGTGTTGGGAAATTACGTGTCCCAGACCACGCTGATGACGGACGGCCGATCAGGAGACGACAGCTCAGATGAGATTGTTTCGGTCATGATGACGCCAAAGACCAGCAACAGGCTTCACGTCCCCCGAGAAGTACGAGTCCTCGGTTCACAGGTAGAGTCACGGTGATGGCTTAGTTGTTTTTGTGGCAGTATCTTAATTTATAACAATTTAAAGGGTCATTAAGTAAACTATAACCTTTAAGACCCCACATAGACAGCCAGAATTAATGTTAGCAATAAAAACAGCATTCTTTACTTCCTACATTAAGTACATTTTGTACTTGTGACTGTTAATATCTGTGTGAATGCATGGATCAGTGGGTAGGTGTGTATGCAGTCAGACATACAGAGAGACAGGAATGAAGTGAGCGTTGTTTCTGTGTGTGTTGGTTTCAGGACAGCTGCCCTGTGTCTCCCCCTGTAAACTGTGTGAAGCCGAGGGAGATTACTGTGGAGCTCAGAAAGATATCAGGAAGCCTGGGAATGAGCATCTCTGTGAGTTCATGAAATATTTTGTAGAAGATGTAGTCATGAATGATACTTTGGGCTAAAATGTTGCATTACATCATTTAAAATGACATTAACAATTAACAATGTGTGAAATGGTGTGAAATGTGTGAAAATGGTGCCAAAAAGAAGGCAGAAAAAAAAATGTCCCATGATCCTTTCGATGCTGTTTCTAGGGATGTACCCAACTCAGAATTTTGTCAGTTGAATCGGATTTGGCTGTTCAATACTTATATTTGACTCTTTTTTTGATAACGTTATTTATCATTTTCACAAATAATACAAAATTGTCCATTGCATCAACAGTGCAGCAGATACAGCAAATAAAAAGAAAAGTTGAGTTAAAGGTGCAGTAGGTAAGACTTATAAAACTAACTTTCTGTCATATTTGCCTAAACTGCCCCTATGTTCCAGTAGAACTATATGAAGCAGGTAATTAAAAAATAAAAATCTGGCTCCTCTGGCACAATCTACAGCCTGTAGTGTAATTTGCAAAAATCCCCCGCTCCCTGTTCAGATGCACCAATCAGGGCCAGGGGGGGAGGTGTCTAACTGCGTGTCAATCACTGCTCATGCACACGCATTCATTCTCCCTTGTGGGGGGAGGGGCTTAGGAGACCGTTTTGGGCTTTAGCGGAAAGGGGGGAGGTACTGAGAAGTTGTTGATGTTCAAACTTTTTGGCTAAGTCCTGGATCTATACAATCCTACCTACAGCACCTTTAACGTATCAAAGGGCACTGATAATAAAAGTACTCCTTATTAAAGTACACAAGACGGATTAGGGTGCATGCAAAAAACAATGGAAATAAGACAGATAAACAGGTTTTTCTTTTAAAAAGGGGGAACAAGGGAAAAAAATCTACCTTACAAAAGATAAGTCCAGACTTTGTCAAGCTTGTACAGTCCAACAGGAGGGTCTACGCCCTTTTACTATGGTAGATATCTCTTTATTCTGTCCACATAAGATAGAAATGGGAGACAGAACTTGTCAGCCGAGCTAGTGTACTTTATTTTTTTCTAGTTGGAGAAATTGGAAAAGATCTCTGCTCCAGTGAATATGGGATGGTGGAGATACTTTCTTCCAGTCTACCAAGATTAGGCGTCTGGGTACTATGGAGTAGAAGTAGAAAGTGGCATAAAAGAAAAGACTCAAGTAAAGTACAAGTAGCTCCAATTTGTACTTATGTACAGTACTTGAGTAAATGTGCTTAGTTACATTCCACCACTGGCAGTAAGAAAGTTGAATTAAAAACATTGAAAGGAATGAACAGTTAGGGTAATTAGTACAGCAACTCATCTCCAGCAGTAGGTCACAAATTCTGCTCTAGACAATCTGATCTAACAAGATTATAGAGGGCACAGTGGTCAGCCCATGTTACGTCACACTGATCATCGCTACTTTGAACGGACCTGCTACAAATAGTGAAACCATTTCTTTGCACACTGTTTTCCCACCTACATCAGAATATCAGATATATTCAGAATAGGGCTGAACGATTTGGGGGGGGGAATCTAATTGCGATTTTTCTGCCAGATATTGCAATTACGATTTGATTTGCGATTAAAAAAAAAAAGTTTAGCAAAAGTTCAGTATCCACTATGTAACAGATAAAACTGTCATGGGGCATAATAACATGAGACACCATCAAAACTGCTCAATATTCTTATGCAAGGATGAGAACATATACAGTATATCTTGTACAATCACTGGTGTCATGGTGCAGCACAAACAACTTAATCCTCAACACAAAGAAAACAAAAGAAATCATAATTGACTTTAGGAAACGTAAAAACAAAAGCCACAACAGGCTTGTGATACATGGAGAGGAGGTGGAACAGGTCCCAAGCTTCAGATACCTAGGTGTGCATCTAGCGGAGGATCTGACCTGGGGAGTGAACACTAAGGAGACTAAAGGAAAAAGGCTCAGCAGAGACTCTTTTTCCTGCAAACCCTAAGATGCACCGGGCTCCCGCTGGAACTCCTCGGAAATTTTTACAGGTGCACAATAGAGAGTGTGCTGGCATATACTGTAGCTGTACAGTGTGGTTCAAGCAAGCAAGCCAGCTGCACGACTGATGAGAGAAAAGACCTGCAGCGGGTAATTAAAACAGCCCAGAGAATCATTGGTGCCCCTCTCCCAAGCCTTGAGGACATATATTCCAATAGGCTGCAGAGAAGAGCAGCAAGCATCAGAGCTGACCCTACACACCCTGGCCATTTCCTTTTTGACACCCTACCCTCAGGCAGCCTTAGGTTCATGAGGGCGCGGACAAACCACATGAGAAATAGCTTTTTTTCCCAGGGCCATAAATGAGCTGCTGATAGGCTAAGCTAAGCTGGACTTGAACCATACTGTGTTAATAATGCGCTGGTTTTCTTATTCTAGTTTTAATACTTTTTTTTACTCCATATTTATCTGTGTATTGTTGCTGACACTGTCACTCTTTATCTTTCTATCTTTATGCTGCTAAGTGATGTCTAATTTCGTAGCGTAGTGATATGCAATGACAATAAACTATCTATCTATCTATCTATCTATCTATTGCCAGCAATACGTGTTTTTCTTTTAATAAGCATGGGACATTGAATCTGTGATATGTAACATTATTCCAGCATAACTGAATACATTTTTTTTTTTAAACCAAATGTTACCCCAAACATTCAACTGAATATTCACATTTGATTATTCGCGGTCTTCACGATTGGCTACTCGCATTTTTATCAAATCGCGATTTTGATTTGAAAACGATGAATGGTTCAGCCCTAGCTCAGACTGAAAGTTGTTGTCACTGATTGTCATCAGGGTGGTATCAACACGAACCTTCCCAATGGAGGAATCTACATAAGAAGCCTTGTCCAGGGAGGGTCAGCTGAGAGAGACGGACGTTTACATGCAGGTATTACAGCTGAATATCACATCCAACAGTGCTGCTTAGGCCTTATGCACTCAGTCTTTTCAAACTGGTTTAATAAATGGTTAAATGGTTTTGATCTGTTTACAGTCATCCGAGGCTTCCCCACTGAGGCCATGTATTGATTTTTCACAGAACCCAGACTCTTTTAGCACTTTCTGAATTTGATTGTGAGACAGCCCCGAGCATCCTGAGCACTGGATTATTGGAGGTTTAGAGTCCATCCATCTAAAATGAAAAAGGCTTAAGTGTTGTTTATATAAAGGCTCAGTAATTATTCCAGTCATACAGTACAAATAACGAGTAGCATGTTACACATTACATTCAGAAATTGGACATAGGAAGTGGCCGGGTTAGCTCAGTTGGTAGAGCTGGCGCACATATATAGGGGTTTACTCCTCGAGGCAGCAGCTGCGGGTTTGACTCCGACCTGCGGCCCTTTGCTGCATGTCATTCCCCCCTCTCTCTCCCCTTTCATGTCCTCATCTGTCCTGTGAAATTAAAGGCCTACAATGCCCCTCCCAAAATAAAAAAGAAATTGGACATAAGAAAACAGGAAGAAACACAATGTAGGGTAGAATTATGGTACGTCCGTTTTATTTTTTTAGCTAAACAAAATAAAAGCAAATCATATTGAGGAGGCATTTTCAGCCTTTAATTTTGACAGGACAGCTGAAGACTTGAAAGGGGAGAGAGAGAGGGAATGACATGCAACAAAGGGTCGCAGGTCAGAGTCCAACCCTGGCCTGCTGTGTCGAGGAGTAAACCTCTATATATATAGCCCCCCGCTCTACCAACTGAGCTATCTGGACACCCACACAGTAAATAATTTAATGTCACAATTTAGATTTTTATGTTTCAGCATCTTCCACAGAGCCATAACAGCTCCCTAAATGGACAAACTGTTGTCATCACTGTGTCAGTGAAAGTCAACACTCATTAAGATTGGGAAAATGCGCTGTGTGCTTTCAAGAGAGAAAGAGTGATATCACAAGCCAGATAATTACTGTGGATTATGTTGAAAGTTTCTAATGTATTATTAAAGGTAGTGTTTTAAGTATTGTATTAGCTAAAATCAATGTCTTCATTCATAAATATGTCCTCATTGGTGTAAAATGACCTCTGCCAATGATCTGACTTATCGTAAGCAAAGAATTTCTTATCTGTATTTACATTGGATGGGCAAGTCCAAGGAGGCTTCCATGTCATAGCTTCTTGGTATATAACGGCTACAGTAGTTGCATTTGAAAAAGCGAGGCGCTAGAGAGCACTATTCGTTTGAATGCAAAATACAATTTCACCGCTAGATGGGAGAACTTCCCCACACAGTGTACCTTTAAAGCATTTAAATAAAGTTTTGTGTTGGAGTTTGTAACATTCCAAAATCTTCATTTTGACTTAAAGATTTTCATTTTCACTGTAAATGCGTATCGGTTCCAAATATCGGTAATCAGTTTCATTAACTGCTATTAATTGGTATCGGCCTTGAAAAACCAGTATCGGTGGATCCCTACTTTGTTTATCCGTCTCAAACCTTCTCTATTACAGGTTACAGATTGCTGGAAGTGGATGGGATCAGCCTTCAGGGCTTCACCTACCAGCAGGCCGTGGAGTGTCTGAGTAAAACTGGGGAGGTAAAGGACGACATGTGACTGATGTTGTATTATGACAAGATCATTAGAGACCAATGATTTACTGTACTAGGGGTGTAACGGTACACTCAAGTCACTCTTTCAGTTCATACCCCAGGTTGGATTCAGATTCAGAAAAAGTTATTGTCTGCCATGACACGGCCTCAACATACAGTGGAAAAACAAACTTTGGACAGTAAACATACAAAGCTTATAAAATAATTTACACAGGCTAAAAAAATAATACAATGTATGTGTTCAAAGAGACAGAGTTTGTGTGGGTCATTACTTTTTATTTAAAGTGCTCATATTATGCTTTTTCTCTTTCCTTTATTGTGTTGTATATCTTTTTCTGCACATTATAGGTTTACAAAGAGAAAAATCCCATCCACCCCAAAGGGACTTACCATCTCCAACAGAAAACACTGTTCATAAACTGCTCCAAACAGCTCTAATGTAGTCCAGCCTTTACTTCAGAGACAAACGTGCTTCACTTTGTAATACACGTTATAATGCTCGCCTAGCTGCTAGCATGGCACGCCCTCATACTCTGCTTCTGACTGGCTAGTAGTCCTTACCTAGCTACTGCGCATGTATGACTCCCAACAAAGATGGAACAGAAGTGAGATGTCTCACTCTGTAGCTAAAACAGAGAGCTCAACACACAGGGTGAAAAGAGGAGCTGCAACAATGTGCAGTACAACAACAATATGGTGTTTTTTGAAAATTAAACCACGTAAACCTATTCTAATATAACCTCTCAATACAATTATGAACCTGAAAATGAGCCTAATATGAGCACTTTAAGATGTTTATGGCAGTGGTAGTCAGCCAGATCTACGTCCCCCTCAAAAAGATTCCTACTCTGTTAACCCACTGCTACAGTGTTTACATGACATTAAAGCTTGAATGTCTTTACATTTTCTAAATTTTAATGAAAAAAGACAGAAGTCATGGTCTTTGGTGCTCTTCTGTGACCCCCCCCAGTCGATCTGGGTTCTCTGGCACAGTATCGCAAGCCAATTGTGACAAATTTTGGGGTAAAAGTGGACTCAGACCTCAAATTTGACAGCCAGATTAAAGCTGTGGTGAAGTCTAGCTTTTTCCAGTCAAGGCAGCTGGCAAAAATCAAACCAGTCCTTCAGAGACAACACTTTGAGACAGTAATCCACACCTTTGTGACCACTCGGCTGGATTACTGTAATGCACTTTATATAGGGGCTAGTGGGTCCGCCATTCCTCGTCTTCAACTGGTATGAAATGCTGCTGCACGTCTTTTAACTGGCACACGCAAGTACGAGCACATTTCACCTATTTTAGCTTCACTCCACTGGTTGCCTGTCCATTTGAGGATTAATTTTAAAATTATTTTATGTGTTTTTAAAGCCTTGAATGGCCTTGCCCCACCTTACCTCTCTGAGTTGCTGCACCCCTACACTCCCAGCCGATCTCTCAGGTCAGCTGACCAGCTGCTCCTGATGGTGCCTAAAGCTAGGTTTAAGCTCAGAGGGGACAGAGCGTTTGCTTTTAAACACCAGGTCGAGTGTTGATCTTATGTGTATACTTGCATATTTGTAATGTGTCATATTGTATTTTATTTATTCTACTTATTTCTGTTTTATCTTTTTGTCCAGCACTTTGGAAACCTTGTGTTTGTTAAAATTGTGCTATATAAATAAAGGGGATTGGATTGGATTGGCTATATCCTCGATGTTCCACTTCCGGGATTGCTCCGTTGCTGACAGAAATTCCGCCGGATATCACTCATTTAGGCCAGATATCTGTTACCTTGGGCTTCCTTTGTGTTAGCATTTTAAACTCTGGTTGATTTCTGAGGACTATGGTTAACTGCTCCTCAGATCTCTGCAGGGTAAATCCAGACAGCTAGCTAGACTATCTGTCCAGTCTGAGTTTTCTGTTGCACGGCTAAAACAACCTTTGAACGTGCACATGTTCCACCAAAACAAGTTCCTTCCCGAGGCCATTTTGCAGCAGCGCCGTTGCTCCATACGGCACTTAGCGCCGCCAAAGACGATTGTGATTGGTTTAAAGAAATGCCAATAAACCAGAGTATGTTTTTCTCCAATTCCGGAATGCTGTGTGGGCTAGCCAGACCCTCCTCCGCAGTGTTGTGGAAGAGGGTCTGGCAAAGCAAGACTACGGTAGTGGGAATCAAGGATTGTTTTAAAGTGGAGGGGGTTTTTCGGCTAGAGGGACTTCATAGCGGCGGAGTCACGGTTTGGTGCATGCTCGGTACAGGGAGGATTTCTTTTACAGTAATGCAAGTGTCAGAGATGGATGAAATCCTCTTGCTGGTGATTGAGGTAGCATTTGCCCTTGTCTATTTTTTTTTCTTCTACATGCTTATGCTCTCCATCTCCTTCCTAAAACTGTGATCTCTGGTTTGTCTTCCTCCTGATCATATTCTTGTTGTTCCCTCTCCTCTTTTCTAGGAGGTAACCCTGGTTGTGGAGAAACAGGTGAGGAAACTCCCCAGGGTTTCTCTGGTCGCAGACAACATCAGCTGTGAATCCAATCAAAGCATCAGTCCAGCTACCAGCCGGCTAAGGATCAACAGCTGCTCGACCATTACTACTACTGCAAACATCATCTCTGACCGGCCCAGGGACTACAGCTTTGTCACCGACGGTAGGAAACCTCAGTGTCTACGGCTTGGACGATGCGCTTTTGTCCCGATTGGATTCTTTCACGATACATGGGTGCGGATTAGATTTGTATTGCGATTGTCGTTCATTGTTATTCTAGAAGTATTGCGATTCCATCGTATTGAGTATTGCGATTTTCGGTAACACTTTACTTGAAGGTATCTACATAAGAGTGACATGACACTGTCATGACACATGAACCCTAACCCTAACCATAACTTGTCATGACAAAAACCAAATGACACTTACTAAAAGAAGCGTTATGTCATAAACGTTAATTTAAAAAGTTGAATAATACGCTTTTAGAGACACTATATCATGAGACACTTCTAAACACTAACTGTTTTCTAAAAAAGAATGCACATCACATGTCAGCCAGTCAGTCTGACATTTATTTAATTTGTAAAGAAGAACATAACATGGATTTTCTGCATTTTCTGCTTTCGGTCTGCTTTGCTGGAAACGGATATGATGTAGACGCCGTCAGTGGTAGCATGTAAACAGAAAATATTTAGGTGAATCAGGTTTTTCTTTATGGAATTGGTTAAAAAAAAATATATTATATATATATATATATATATATATATATATATATATATATATATATATATATATATATATATACATACAGTTGTGTTCAAAATAATAGCAGTCCAACATCACTAACCTCATGAATCAATTTTTTGGTAGAAATGATATTTCTACATGGCAAATAATTTACTAGTAAGTGTTGTAGAGTCATAGAAAACCAACAGACCCAACAGTCAAGACATGCATGCTGCTCATTCTGGGTAATTTAATCTGTAATTGAAAGGGGCATGTTCAAAATAATAGCAGTGTTGTGTTCAATTAGTGAGGTGATTGATTCTGTGAAGAAACAGGTGTCAGTTATGGCCCATATTTAAGGAAGGAAGGAAGCAAATGTTGTGCATGCTGGTTATAGTGCATTTCACACTGAAATACTCAGAAAAATGGGTCGTTCCAGACATTGCTCTGAGGAACAGCGGACTTTGATTAAAAAGTTGATTGGAGACGGGGAAAATGTATAAAGAAGTGCAGAAAATTATAGGCTGCTCAGCCAAAATGATTTCAAATGCCTTGAAATGGCATCCAAAGCCTGAACGACGTGGGAAAAAACGGTCAACTACCATTTGAATGGATCGAAGAATAGCCAAAATGGCAAAGGCTCGACCAATGATCAGCTCCAGGAAAATCAAAGAAGACTTAAAGTTACCTGTGAGTACTGTTACGATCAGAAGAAGGCTATGTGAAGCCAAGCTATCAGTTAGAAGCCCCTGCAAAGTCCCATTGCTGAAAAAAAGACACAAATAGGTTGAAATTTGCCAAAGGAGAAATGGGGCAACATTCTGTGGACTGATGAGAGCAAAATTGTTCTTTTTGGGTATAGGGGCCGTAGACAGTTTGTCCGACGACCCCCATTCAATGAATTCAAGCCACAGTACACTGTGAAGACAGTAAAGCATGGTGGTGCAAACATGTTATGGGGATGTTTCTCATACTGATGTGTTGGGCCTATTTATCGCATACCAGGGATCATGGATCAGTTTCAATACATCAGAATACTTGAAGAGGTCATGTTGCCTTATGCTGAAGAGGAAATGCCTTTGAAATGGGTCTTTCAACAAGACAATGACCCAAAACACACCAGTAAGCGAGCAAAGACTTGGTTCCAGATGAACAAGATTGATGTTATGGAGTAGCCAGCCCAATCCCCAGACCTCAATCCCATAGAAAACTTGTGGGGTGACATCAAAAATGCTGTTTCTGAGGCAAAACCCAGTAATGCAGAGGAATTGTGGAATGTAGTTCAATGGTAATGGGCTGGAATACCTGTTCACAGGTGCCAGAAGTTGGTCGACTCCATGCAACACAGATGTGAAGCAGTTCTCAGAAATAATGATTATGCAACTAAATATTAGTGCAGTGATTCAAAGTAAAGCAAACCCTTGAGACATTTTTTCAGTTTAAACAGTAAATGTTTGAGTTTGTAAAGAAAAATGCAGCCTAATGTTCCTTTTTCTTCACTTTCTGTAAAGGTATAACACAAACTTGATCAATTTTGGTCATGTTTTGATTTGGAATTGAATGTGCAGTGTTCCCAATGCATTGATATTATGGAATTAAAAGCTATTCTAAGGATTTTGAGCATTATTCACTTTTTTAAACACACTGCTATTCTGAACACAACTGTATATATATATATAAGTGCCTGGAGAAACTAAGAAAGCCCAGGATCTCTTTCTGGGAACCCATACTGAATACAAATGGATCAGTGCATTTCCCTCACAGAGACAGAACGTTACGTCACAAAAATCTACCGAGGAAGAACCTGCGTGAGAGAGCCTGTCAACTCTAAGCTGTTTTGTGCATTAATAGCCAGGTTAGTCTGGTTGCTTCAAGGTGAACCTTCACACACTTCCTTCTTTTGGTTCTGATCTTCCTTACTGACTCTGATCTTCCTCTTCTTATCCCCCCTGGCCTCCTTTATCCTTCTGCTTGTCCTATATCTGTCGGTTCACATCTCTCCGCTTTCCTCTCACATGTTTTAAAGCAACACTAAAGCACTTTTCCCGCTTCGGTCCCCCTACAGGTTGGAATTGGAAATGACAATTACCGCTGTTGTAATGTCTCATTAATTCAATTTCAATTCAATTCTATTCAATTTTATTTATATCAAATCATAACAAGAATTATCTCAGGACACTGTACAGATAGAGTGTAGGTCTAGACCACACCCTAATTTTCAAGGACCCAACAATTCCAGTGATTCCCCAAGAGCATGCATGAATGTGTAAGTGCGACAGTGGCAAGGAAAAACTCCCTTTTAGGAAGAAACCTCGGACAGACCCAGGCTCTTGGTAGGCGGTGTCTGACGATGCCGGTTGGGGGTTTGATGAACAATGGCAATAAAAAGTCACAATTAAGATAATGACTAGAGTAATTGTAATAGTTCATGGTGTCGTAGAGCACATCATGGCGTAACAGGGCGTTGGCCAGACATAGCAAGTCGACGCCGGGCATTGCAGGGTGTAATGGGGCACAGCAGGTCGTAGGGCAGGACCACGGCAACAGCTGCCACCATGATGTAGGTGCCATCATGATCCAAGATGATGGTGCTGGGGGGACAAAGAACATACGGACTCCGGGGAAGCTCCCCGGAACTAGGTTAATAACAAGCATTTCTGGAACATGAATACACACAGATGGAAAGAGAGAGGAGAGAAGAGCTCAGTGTGTCAAAGGAGGTGCCCCGGTAATCAAGAACTATAACCGCATAGGGAGGCTGTGTTCGACGATTGTGGCTACACACCTTCCCCCGCCGGTCTAGGCTAATGCTGCGACACCTTACTGCCTAAGTATGCGTAAGCTTTCTATGGGGAGAAGCAGTGATTGGATGGGTGTGCGCCATGACTGAGGCTACTGCATTCTGGGAGCGCAGTGCTCTAGTGGGACAATAAGGTACTAAGAGATCTTCAAGATATGATGGTGCTTGACCATTTAGAGCTTTGTAGGTTAGGTGAAGGATTTTAAATTCAATCCTGGATTTTACAGGAAGCCAATGCAGAGAAGCTAATACAGGAGAAATATGATCTCTTTTCTAAGTTCTTGTCAGAACACGCGCTGCAGCATTCTGGATCAGCTGGAGAGTCTTAAGGGACTTATTTGAGCATCCTGATAATAGGGAATTACAGTAGTCCAGCCTGGAAGTAACAAATGCATGGACTAGTTTTTCAGCATCGTTTTGAGACAGGATGTTCCTAATTTTGGCAATATTACGAAGGTGGAAAAAAGCTGTTTTTGAGGTTTGTTTTAAGTGGGCGTTAAACGATAAATCCTGATCAAAAATAACTCCTAGATTTCTGACAGTAGTGCTGGAAGCCATGGCAATGCCATCCAGAGTAATTATATCTTCGGATAATGAAGTTTGGGGGTGTTTAGCGCCCAGCACAATAACCTCAGTTTTGTTCGAGTTCAACTTCAGGAAATTGTTGGTCATCCATGATTTTATATCTTTAATGCACACTTGCAGTTTAGCTAATTGACTGGTTTCGTCTGGCTTGATTGATAAGTATAATTGGGTGTCATCCGCATAACAGTGAAAGTTAATTGAGTGTTTCCTAATAATATTGCCTAGAGGAAGCATATACAAGGAGAATAGAATTGGTCCAAGCACTGAGCCTTGAGGAACCCCATGGCTAACTTTGGCGTAGCTGGAGGATTTATCGTTGATATTAACAAATTGAGATCAATCAGAGAAATAGGACTTAAACCAGCTTAGTGCGATTCCTTTAATGCCAACTAAGTGTTCCAGTCTCTGTAAAAGGATTGTATGATCAATAGTGTCAAATTCATCACTAAGATCTAATAACACAAGTATGGAGACAAGTCCTTTGTCAGCAGCAGTTAGAAAGTCGTTAGTAATTTTCACCAGTGCCTTCTCATTTGAACTACAGATCCGCTACCCGATCTGGCAAACTTGCATAATGTAATGTAATGGACAATTCTGCTTCCAACCTGTAGGGGGACCGAAGTGGGAAAAGTTCTTTAGTGTTGCTTTAACTAGAGCTGTCAAAAGATACAAATATTCCATTATTATTCGCATGATTGTCCATAGTTAATCGCGATGAATTAATCACACATTTTTGTATCTGTTCAAAATGTACCTTAAAGGTCCTATGACATGCTGCTAATTGGGTGCTTTTATATAGGCCTTAGTGGTCCCCTTGTACTGTATCTGAAGTCTCTTTCCTGAAATTCAGCCTTGGTGCAGAATTACAGCCACTAGAGCCAGTCCCACAATGAGCTTTCCTTAGGATGTGCCATTTCTGTGTCTGTAGCTTTAAATGCTATTGAGGAGAGAGGGGGGGCAAGGTGGAGGGTGGGGGTGTGGCCTTGACCAACTGCCATGCTTCGCTTGTTTGCAAGCTATGCTGTCTCTCTCTTTCTCATGGGTGGACCAAATTCTCTGGGCGGGCAAAGCAGAGAAAGGGGAGGTAACCTTTCCCTTTATGACGTCATAAAGGGAAGATTTCAGATTGGCCCATCTGAGCTGTCATTTTCTCAAAGGCGGAGCAGGATACCCAGGGCTCCGTTTACACCTATTGCCATTTCTAGTCACTGGGGGACCATAGGCAGGCTGGGGGAACTCATATTAATGTTAAAAAACCTCATAAAGTGAAATTTTCATGCAATGGGACCTTTAAAATGATATATGTCAAGTATTTATTCTCGTATTAACATGGGAGGGGACAAATATGCCTGCTTTATGCAAATACATGTATATTTGCCATTGGGAATCAATTAACACCCCAAAATCTCATAGCAGTGAGTGTTTCCCCCAGAAAAGTTGTTTAGCCCGGTGGCAAGTGTCTTTTTGGACTTGGGCCCGGCTGGTGGACAGTCAAAGACTGATGGCAGCATTAATGTAGAGCCCAATAGAGCTCAACAGTCCCGCCCCTCCTCCGAGAGACCTTGGGTTCCGGAAGTAAATTTCCCATTCATTTCTCCCATTGACGTCTGGAAAAATCCGTACATAAAGAGTTTTAGACCATGCCTTAGGCTAACCAGCTACGACGTCACTCATAAGCACACAACATATAATTTCGACTGAAAAAACGAACAGAAAATCCCAAAAAAGTCAAAGGGTACAAGACTGTGTACATAGTTTTATTATCGAGCGAAGGAACTACTCATCCCATAAACCACCGCGCACCATTGAAGAAAGGAAGCTACGTTAGTTTAGCTAACAGCTAATACGGCTAACCGCTAGCTGAGACAGCATGTAATAACTTTAAAATAACCGTTAAAATATATAACAGCTGTGACGTCAGCTGTAGCCGGCTTTACCCAGTGTTTAGTTTGAGTTAACGTTATTTTAGACTGAATCAAGCTGTCAGCTAGCGGTTAGCCGAATTAGCTGTTAGCTAAACTAACATTAGCTTCCCAGTGGAGGCTAACGGCAGAAGCGTGGAACCGATTGTGTTTCGTTCAGTGACGTCATTCCTCGTAAAAGAGGATTATCATTTTGGGCATGCACATGACGGCTCGTGCAGGCAGCTTCCCCTCCTCACCAGCATGAGTTCCACCAATCAGAGGCATCACTGTGGGATTGTGGGATTGTTCAGGATTGTGGGTAATGGAGTACTTATCCAAGATATCGTGAATAAAAGACATTTATCTCAAAACAAGGTTGATGCCCCATGAACTTTTGGCATCTATATGAGCATATACAATCGCTTATTCATGTCGTAGCTGGTTTTAAGTCTACCATCGACGGTTACGATTTTATGGCTTATACTCCAATTTGTCAATGGAGAAATTGCATTGTATTTTTACTTCTGGAACCCACTGTGGGTGGGACTGTTGAGCTCTATAGTTTCTGTAAAAATAGAATCATGGATAGAATCTCAAAATTGAGAATTTAAAAAAGCTATAAGACAGTTTTCATAGGGCCCTACTTTAAATCATCGCTAAAAGCAAACTGGAGATTTAAAAATATGACTGTCTAAGTTTCCAACTGAGCTGCCTTGCTGTAACTGTAGTAGTTTAAAAAACATTAAAATACATTGAAATATAATTCCCAGTGGCTTAGGCCTGGTGGTGGGCCACCAACACACTGGAGGAAACCCTGGCAGTGTTTCTGTGATCGAGTAATTATTGTTTTTTTAAATTTGAAAATCCGTTGAAGTTACATATTTAAATCTCATAATCCTCGTATGCAGCCAGTCTCTCTGTCTGTAGTTTAAAAACGACCATGTATGCACATCAATGTAGTTGCTGGTGCAAGACAAAAAAAGTAAATGTTTAAACAAGTTTAAGTCCGCACAGCTTAATGCTCCGAAAAAATACGTTAATAGTGCAAAATAAGGCACACAACATTTCGGCCGACAATTTGGCCTTCCTCTGGTGTTGACCGTGTAGGTCGATTGTGCAAGCAGCTTATAGCGCCCCACAATTACATTTCAATTTAGGTGGCGACCTCTCATGGTTGAAGTAATTATCGCAAGATTTGATACTATGAATGAAATTGAATTGAATTGATATCCAACACACGCTTTGCTCCTCTACATGGCAATGTAAGCCATCAGCTCTGCTCCGCTCATTCTTTAGCTTTGCCATGCCTGTTGCTGGACTGCTCTCCCGAAAAATAACCGCTGCAGTCACTTGCGACCACTGCTGCTGCTGTTGATAAGTATTTCATAGGACACACCTACCGCCATATACAGTAGCATCCACCTGTAGGCTGTCAGTCTTATTTTTCTCTGTGGGAAAGTTCATATCGTTAACATAGCTCCCCAATCCCAATTGTTGCATCCCTGTCGGAGAGTGATGAGGTTCGGGACTAGACGCCAAATATCAATTCTGCTTTTATATTTTTGCATTTTATTGTTTTTTTATGTTTAAGTTTAAATTGCGGCAAGACAAAACTAATTTAATCAACATAATCTAATCAGCTTTGTCTTGATCTCTTTCCTCCCCTCCACTTCTCTCATCCACCTCCTCTTTCCAATTCCCTCTAACTCCTGAACTCCATACGTCTCCCATCTCATTATCCCATTACTGCCTCTGTCCTCCCACCGCCACACCCTCAGACAACACCCAGGAAGTGACTCTGACTAAAGGTGCCAATGGCCTAGGCTTCAGCTTCCTAATGTGTGAGCTGGATCCGCCCACTGCGGACTTTGGCAGCCTGGTGTGGATAAAGCAGCTTTTCCCCGGCCAGCCGGCCGAGCAGAGCGGCAAGATCCAGGAGGGAGACATCCTGTTGGCCATCAACGGCCAGTCACTCAAGGAGCTGTCCTATCCGGTATGGGCAGATTTAAATGGCATTCATCCATACTAATGTCATTAGTAATGCTTGATTTGCTTGTATGTGATAGGCTTACTTTTCTTTAATTTACTCGTTATTGATTTTTTGCACCAGGATGTATCAGTTTGACATGACTGTAAAAAAGTTAAACTGAGCCGTTTGTCGTATTATAATCTGATACTGTTGCCCATCTCTAATGTGACAGGTATGATGCAGTTCTGTGTAATTATTGCAGGATAGTTGAACTAGAACTGCACTGGTTCACTATGGCAGGCCTCGAACCTAAACTGGTTCAATATTCTGACCATATTGCACATACAGTATATCGTAGCCTGGATGCCAGCCAAACATAGCCCCGCCCACAACATTTGAGGTTGGGAAGTTCAGTCTGGACTTGATCTGTTGTGGAGCAACTATACTCTAACCAAAGCTGTTCGAACCAATCAAATTGTCAGGGCGGGCTTTATACGATGATAGACAGATGATCAACAGTAACGCAGTCAACTACGTCACCAAAGAGAGCTTGGGTTGAATTAACAACATACATACATCCATACATCCGAGGGATGTATGGATGTATGTATGTTGTAAAGTCTGTAACGTGGATGTAACGTCATTAGCGTTTTCCAAACTGCCGAGGCTATCGGCTAGTAGCTAACATCAGCGGTAGCTAGCAGTTAAGTTCTGTTGACAACTATGCGTCGCTCAACATACGTCATACTCCGTTGCTCTGATTGGTTGTAGGTCTATCCAATTGAGTGCAGAGGCATTTTCTTTCGTGGTTTGGTTGAAACACGCCCCATAATCACAGCCCAATGGAGCAGTATCAGACTCATATTCTGACGAGAATCTGAGTAACTACAGCTGCAAAAGATGAATTGATTAATTGTCAACTTTTAAAACAATCTGCAACTATTTTAATAATCGATTAATCGGTTTTGAGTAATTTTTATGACATTTCTATGAAAGAAAAAGTAAATTCTAAAGTTTATTCACTCCTCTCTGTGACAGTAAACTGAATATATTTGAGTTGTGTACAAAACAAGACATTTGAGGATGTCATCTTGGGCTTTGGGAAACACTGATCCACAATTTTCACCATTTTCTTACATTTTATAGACCAAACAACTAATCGATTAATCGAGAAAATAATCGACAGATCAATCAACAAAGAAAACTATTGTTAGTTGCAGCCCTAATTTGAAATATTGTGGTTTGTTTTTTCTCTCATGCAATTGTCTAAATGTTGTTTTGAGGAGAATCAGATTATCAAGGAAATACTGTTGCTTTTTTTGTAATTACTTGGCATGAAAATGGTGCGTTTAAAAAATGTTAAATATCTGCTACAAAACATCAGCCAGTGGTGGAGGGATACGTGTGGAGGTGCGGTCTCTCGCCAGTATGCAAATTATATGCAAATTACCTGTAAACCGCGCCCTCTTTGTCCCTGCCTTCAAGCCCCTCCTCTCATAATGCAAAAAAATGTCAAATTGAAATAATATAATAGGATTGTGAGAGTATAACTTTTTGATGTTTGTGTTCAATCTGATCTCACAGAATTCCGTGAAATGAACACGGCCCCTTAACTCAAAATCTGTGGCATTTTCACGGAATCACCGAAAATTCCGTGATGGGCCCACCGAAGAATTCCATGAAATTAACACGGCCCCTTAATTTAAGCAAAAGGTTGTGGGTGGGCTTACGTTTCCATGACACGCAGGACAACAACGGGTTGGGTTTAGGAAAAGAAGAATGGGACGGTTGGATTTAGGAATCATGACACGCAGTAGGACCAGGCTACTTTTCCTGCACAATGAGTACTTTTACTTTGCATACTTTAAGTACATTTAGCCGATACTACTTTTCTTTAAATAAGGTTTTGAATGCAAGGCGTGGTAGCACTTTAGTTTTCACAGTGCTCTTACACTGCACTGTAACTTTTATTCTTGTATTTCATGTCTGTCTTATTCTAGCTGTTTTTATATTTTTTATTGTTTTTAATTGCTCGTTGATGTTTTATGTAAAGCACTTTATATTGCCTTCATGATGCTGAAATGTGCTACACAAATAAAGCTGCCTGGCCTTGCTGTTGAAAGTTCTCTTCTCTGTCTCTAGAGGGTGCTAAAGCTGTTCAAGGCTTCACCACCCGAGGTCCGACTGACTCTCAGTCGGCCCCCACCAGGTACACACACACACACACACACACACACACACACACACACACACACACACACACACACACACACACACACACACACACACACACACACACACAAACATACATACTCCTCACCTATTTGTTTGTTTGTCTGTAGGGATCCTTCCCTCCATTGATCAGTTCACTGGCACATGAGTGATGTCACAGCACCAGCATCAAGGGATGCTCAGAAGCAACGCTGTTCTTCCTGATCAATCAGGAAGTGGTGACGGAGACGGAGGACACACTGAACGACAGGGGTGTTTGGATCAGTGAGTGAACGGATCTCATCGATAGACTCCGACACTGCTGAAAGGTCAGTGGTGTTCCACAGTGTGACGTGACATTGCAGCGTGTTTTGACTTTCTTTATGACCAGACAGAGTTTGAACTATTGAGGGTTGCCATATCAGATTGTCATCTCTTGTAATTGTCACAAAGACTCTGGCTAGCATGTTTTTTTCTTTTCTTTTTCCGATTAATAATTTTTTAAATTATTTTATTTAATACAAAATACAAAACATACAATTCACAACACAAACATTCCCCCGATGTTTGAACCCTCTTGAACTGTCTGAGTAAGTGAGTGAGTGAGTGAGTGAGTGAGTGAGTGAGTGAGTAAGTAAGTAAGTAAGTAAGTAAGTAAGTAAGTAAATAAGTATGTAAGTACATAAGTATGTAAGTAAGTAAGTAAGTAAGTAAATAAGTATGTAAGTACATAAGTATGTAAGTAAGTAACTAAGTAACTAAGTAAGTAAGTAAAATGTATTAATAGAACACTTATCACAGGTAAAAATCACAAAGTGCTCTACATAAAAACATAAAATATGATACATGTTGAAAACGCAATACACAATTAAAATAACAAAGTAATTAATACCAACCAAACACCTGTCTATCCGATTTTGAAGAGTCCACAGAAATAGCAGACGGTAAGGGCGGAGGCAGAGCGTTCCAACGTCTCGGTGCTACAGACTTAAACACTGCAGCCAGGCACTTGTTGTGTACTGTAGCTTCTAACTTATAAACAAAGTTTTGTCTTGTCTGTTTTCCAGGCATACTGAAGAAACCGTGACGGAGCAGGAGAGCGCAGAGGCTGAATGTGGATGGATTTGTGAAAGCAATAGTTCAACAAAAATGTGAGTAACTGGATAAGGAGGGAAGATAATGGCATTGTTAGACACCTTTAACACATACTTGTTTCTTTGGTTTGTATTTGACTATACAGTTGATCATTCACCCAGAATTTATAATTCATATACAACACTTAAGTTCTGACCTCATTAAACTCTCAACCAAGAATTTACCTGATATTTTCTTGCAATTTTGACGCCTGAATGAATATTTTTCATTATTTCAAAACGTTCACTTCTGTGGATGGAAAGGTGTCTGAAGGCGTTCCTAAACGAGGTCTTTTCATGTGCCGTCAAGAGTAAGGGCTCTGCAGGTTTTTACATAAACCAAACACAAATGCCTTTAATCTTACTGATTCGTTCAGACCGTCCTCGCTCAGAAAACGACCGTATAGGTCGATTGTGCAAGCAGCTTAAAGCGCCCCACAATTACGTTTCAATTTAGGTGGCGACCTCTCACGGTTGAAGTAATTATCGCAAGAGCAAAACGAGGAAGCGAGGTGACGAAAGTACAATAGCGCCAAATTCGGCGTAAGGAGGGAGGCGGGTTGAGGTGGTGCGTCCGTCAAACAAAGACAGGACGTTCACTTAGGAGACCGGGGTATGTGTCCCGTGTGAAACCATAATTCAACTTTCTTGAAATTGATCGAGTATTACGGACCTTAGTCCGTGATGCAGCGACGTCACGTTACATCATCACTTTAGTTGTTTTACGTGACCAATCCCTGATGTTTAACCCAAACTAAGGACTTTTGTTCCCTAAACTTACACACATACTGTAATTCCGTTTCACAACGTTAACTATGTGTTTAAAACTGAGGTTGTTACATGAAATAGAATGGTCACATGATTACAATTTCCACCGCGGTCACGTATTGCGGTCACATGTTTAAAACGCCGACTGTGCGGCCTTGTTTGCTCTTGTGAGCCGCCTAACAAGAAACCTAGCTATTGGTCGTTATGCGCTGCATGCTTAACGGTCATACATGTCGTTTTGTGAATCTTGACAATCAACCTATTCTGTCGTTAAGGTACGAAGACGTGTTGGAATGCTTCATTCATTTGTAGATGATGCAAATATGAAAATCAATACGATTAGCTCTTGTTGTTGGAGGTCATGCCTTGTTGGGTCATTGCAATGCATCACACAATCGTACAAAATGTATGGGCAGAGGCACCCGTACTGTAACCACACCAAAGTTTTACATGATCCAAACCCAAATCTAACAATTTTCTAAACATTTGTAAAATATATCCAAACATAAGCATTTTTGTTCTCATACCTATGTAACATTTCAGGTCAAAGAACACCTACGTATAACTGGTTTGATCCATAATTTCACGTAAACGTCTGCTCCCTAAGGAGCCTTCATTGTTACCAGTTCATCTCTTAGCCACAAGGTGGCAGCATGGTGCTACAACTGACAACATTTCCCCTCTTTGTATTGCAAACAGTAATCAGCAGTGTCTCACTTCTCAATTAACAGCACTTCATGTAAACAAAAGGGAAGCTAATAGTGTTATTTTCCTTTGTCTTCTACAGGAAATCCAAAAAGGGCATTTTGCTGACACCGAAAGAAGAAGAAGAAGAATTATCGCTATAAATGTTGTTGAGGACACAAAAAGTCCACAGAGGTAGAGAATATGTTGCATTGTAAAGTCATGAAATTGTGAATGCCATTTTTCTTTCATTAAAAGGAATTTAAACTTTTCTTTGTGTTGGCAACTTCTTCTTTGTTTCAGCCCCCCCTGGGTTAATTTAAGCTCACATTATGTGTTCAGAAACACAATCAATACAAACCCCCATTTTCACACAAAAACAAAAGCCATTGAACTGAGTCTGACCCGAATATGGATGATCCAGCAACAAACAACTCATTAAATATCTGCACAAACCGGGCAGTGCACACACACACACACACACACACACACACACACACACACACACACACACACACACACACACACACACACACACACACACACACACACACACACACACACACACACACACACCTCCCTGGGTGAGGAGCCAGTAATGGCCCCTCATAAATAAGGGTTCCTGTATTTCAGTGAAACCCAGTAGTGCATCTGGATCCCATCAGAGCTCGTGTTCCTTTTGCAAATGATCCCAAATGTTTCTAATTATGCCAGTGGAGTCGGCACGAGGCTGTGTGAGCAGTTGTGCGTGTGTTTTTTCTGTGCGTGTAATCGCCCTGACGGACACGCACACCCATGCACTGGCCTCTGTTTATTCATGAGCAGGATAACAGAGATGGACAGCGTGGTTGTGACTTGTGCAGCCTCTGCTTAGGTCAGTGCACGTGACGATGACTGATGAGTGAAAGATGGGGCGGAGATGGATTTTTCTTCAATGTCTGAGGACATCGCTGGCTTCCTGCTGCGCTCAAGTGATTTCCAACCAAAGGGTGGCTGAGGTTGCAGGGTGAAGTGTGCAACATACAAAAAAATGATCATGCAGCCATATGTGGAGTATCTACAGTGGGAGAAAGTTATCGGTCCAATCCACAGTGAAAAAGACCTTCCTTACATTTGGATATATGCAATTTACATCTTGTGAGCCAAGCATTCAGTATGCAAGACCTGCATCATGTTTAATACATGGAAACTGTTTGAATCTGAGGGTGTGGATGACCCTTTCTCACTGTGGATCTAGCATACAAACTGTGCAAATGTGATTGTTTGCACTCGTATTGTGTTGTTACAACAGCAGGGAACATTTCATTAAGTGCTAACAGAGTATTTTTCTCTGGTACTTCACCATAGATGAATATGCTGGAATTGAGCCACTGTTGCCAAGTGTTGTTTAAGAGTGTAACAAAAAGCATGATTTAAAAAGAAGAGAGAACCATTCATTTGCTGTTGACTTTTGCTGTTATATTATTAAGGAAAATGTTACCAGGGTTGCTGTTTCTGGTGGCGTTCCCAGCCAATTGATTGACTCCTTTAAGACATTTAAATTCATTTTATCGCATTTTTCTGGGATGTCTCTGAAATTCCATGAACTTCATAAAACAGAGCTCCTTGGCATTCAGAAATGTGTTGTACCTATTGAGTTGATTTCTTAGCATTTAAATTAACCAGTAATCCACGTTGCATAACTGTTCTAGTTATTAAAGCTGCGTCAATCAATATTTTTTATATCAAAACAATGGGTCAACTGACTAACTGTAATGTGAAAGGGATCCTTTGTAGTAATAAACCCATAGAGAACTAGAATGGCACGCCAAGGCATGCCCTATTCCACAATGTTAACGCAGTGTGAATTTTCCTCAGTCGGGAACTAATTCTTCTGGTTATTCCAACATCACATGAATTCAGCACATGTGCCTGATCTCGCAATGTTAACAAAAGTAAAAAATTATTTGTTTATCCGTCCCGTGAATCGGATCGCCTTGTACATTTAATGGGTTCTTCCTTGGCCCCATGCTACACCCTTCCACCAAGTTTCGTGAACATTTGGCCAGTAGTTTTCCCATAATACTGCTGATAGACAAGCAAAGCAAAAAAAAACACACAAACTGAACCAAAAAACATAACCTCCTTGGCGGAGGTAGTTATCACCAAACGCTACGCACCCCGCCCCCCACTCACCCAGCTCTACGGAGCATTTTAGCATCTTGAAGCTCATTGTTTTGGTTTTATAAGCCACAACTTTATTGTTTTGGTTCAGTCTTGTTGCCCTCATCGTCTCGTTTCCAGCAGCAGGCAGTTAATTTATATTTAAAAAAAGCTCTGATAAACCCACTTCTAGGCAGCAGGTCTGGCTTCCACCGTGGGTCACCCTCAGTACAAATCACAGCCAAGACAGACAATTTACAAGCAACAGTATTTATTATGACTGCTCACACACTTTCAACGTAACTCTACAACATTTCTAACCGTGCGCCTCTGTCTGCCTGTCTACTGTCCGGCGTACAGTCCCGTAGCTCAAAACTTTTAACCAAGTACAAACAAACAGTATCTTAGACCAGTGTCCAGTGTGGCAGTCATCCAAGGTCCAGCATACTACTGCATATAAAGGGAGAGCGTAATTAGACCAACAAGAATCAGCTGAGTCAATTAACTCACCTGCATGGCACTGCTCTAACGAGCCATCCCCACACCTCTCTCCCCTGCAGCTGATTGCAAACCAAGCTCACCTCCACACCACTGTACGCTACAGCTGTTATCGGGCCTTAAAAGTTAGGCCCGACAAGGCCCGAGTCCGACAGAATTTTTAAAAGCCCCAACCCGTTTACAGCCCGATATTATTCATATGTGCGCACGCACACAGCTCTTTTACCTTTTGTCAAGAATGAGTCATTTCTACATTTTTTTAACATAATTTATTCATGACTAACGTAGGCTATAGGCCACTTGGAAATTGAAACAAAGAAATAATCCGTTTCACCTCCTCAGCATCCATTTTCGCGCTAATTGAAACGTATCACCTGACTGCTCATTTACACCGCAACCCGGAGCGCAAGCCCTAGCCCGGCCCGAGCCCGTGTAAAATGATAGAAATTAAGACCCGACGGGTTCAAGCAAAGATCTTCAGCTCTACTGTACGCTATGTTAGCTAACGTTAGCTACCAGCTGATGAAAATAATAAACCTAGATGTAGATGTGGATTTGGCCTATGCAAAGAATAATTCAATTACTAAAGTATTCAAAAGGAGGAAGAATCACCAAAGCTTGTTGAAACAGATTAACGCAGACAGGGACAACCAATTCACAATGAAAAGAGTCTTTTAAAAACTCTAAACCTTTCCCGTTGGTCGAAACCGTAACCCCAGGATCTGAGCACAAAGTGTCACAGACAAACTGTGAGCGCACACGCAGGGTGTGACAATGTCCCACCCACACACTGTGTTACATGGTACTGTGCAGTACACATGTACAAAGAACAGCATTATACTGTAACTGGAACTCAAACGAGTGGTCTGGTCTGACCTCGTCCGTACCTTGATGTAAGTAAGGAGAACGTGACATATGAGAATCTGGCTCCTAGAATTATCAACGATCGTTTCATACTGCGTCTCCAGCACACGGAAACATCTCTGCTCCTGAGTCACGTGCTAGAGCTCCATGACCCCCATAGTAACACGAAAAACACCACCCAGACAAATGGGCACAGTGATGCAGTTTGGCAGGCCTTAAAGACCTCTCTCTGCATTACAAGGTATTGTGAACCATTCACTTTTTCCACTGCAGCCACCGTGACGCACAGCCCCCGTCCAGGGGCAGCAGTGGATGCTGGGTGATTGCGTGCGTCAGGCGGTTCACCTCCGTCTTTGATGTCACCTCTAGCTCAGCTATTTCCCCAATTAAATTGATTGTGCTAACGTGTAAAGTGGACTGCCACGATTAAAGGTAAGCTGTGTTGTTTTTGAGAAGGGCCTCGAATCCATCACCATGGCTCCAACGCCAAGCATCCAGCAGCACAAACTTTGGGCTTGGAAAAAGCCCTCCAGTTCTGTTTGAAATGTGAAGGGGAAATCATCTAATGGGACTTATTACTGGTGAATGGAAAAGGATATCCTAATTATAATTATATCCTGACCAAGATGGCCGATATTTAAAAATGAAAACAATGGTAATTGGGAATTTCAAGGGAGCAGTCAGCCAAAGAATTCCACCTTGCTGAGGGAGTCAAAAAGGCAGAGGACATTGAAAAGGTAATTGAGGCGATGTCAGTGAAAAGGAAGCAGTGAAAAGAGGTGGTGTGTATTCGTACGTGCGCACGCACTCACACGTCTAGGGAAAGCGAGAGAATCAAAGGAAATAGGAGAGTTATACAGCCAGCTCATAACGTGTCAACATTGTTCAGTGTGGGAGGTCGCCCCAGGGGGAAGCTGCCTAGCACACGGGGGAGAAATTCAACAGCTCTTTCAACGGAAATCCTCATCATACATCTCCGCTGCTTTAGGAAAGCAAAACAAGCTCACGAGAGGACCGTGGAGCCCCGAGCTGGAGCCTGGGCTGCGGTTGTCTCAGTTCATGAGGTGGAAAGCATCGTGAAAGATTTACTCATTTTGACGACAGGAATCCAATGCTTTATGTGTCCAAAAAGCACGAGAAAGAGAGCCAGTATTTTAACATTATTAAATGGTTAATAGGCATGTGTTTACTTCCCTATAGGACAAAATCACCATAATAAGTCTGCCTGGCGCTGATACAGTTCCTGATTGATGCCAAAGGCTCGTGATTACTTCATTAGATGAGATTTATAGCTTTTTCTGGTCTCTTTGAAACAAATACTCAGTTCCACCCAGTGGGTAATCGGTCGTCGGACAGTCTGGCGAGGTCAGTGACTCGAGTCGAGTCTCGAGCCGCCATTACGAAAGTCGGGAGAAGCCAGACTCATGTGAAGCGTTCGTCCAATCAGCTGCCGGTTTAAATTTTTTGGGCGACAATAAAGATTAGCGCCGCCTGCTGTTATGGAGACGTATTAAGTCTTGCACACTCGTAGAACGTACGCTCAAGTCTGCGTCGCTTCAGTGTGTTCCCGAGGCACTTTTTTACCAACTCGGGGAGGCAGTCAGTTTGACTGCCTTTTCTGCTGACGGTCAGTCGTCGGGTTGGTGTGTCAGAGCCTTAAAAGCCCAGACACACAGAGCCGACAGCCAAACGTCGGCAGAAAAGTCAGTTGGACTGATCAGTCTCCTCAAATTGGTCAAAAAAGTGCCTCGGAACACACCAAAACGACGAGACGTAATACGTCTCCATAACAGCAGGCGGCGCTAATCTGTATTGTCGCCCAAAAATGAAAACCGGCAGCTGATTGGACAAACGTGTAACGTGGGTCTGGTATCTCCGGTAATTCAAAGACAGACTGTCATGGCGGCTTGTTCAGAATACGATCTCATATTGTACTAAAATAGTTCACCGAAACTTGTTTCTGAAAACATTTGAAGCGAGAAATAGGCCATGCAGTTGCTGAATCTGTCTTCATTTCAGATCGACAAAGGTCAGTTTAAAAGATTTTCGTCAGATCTTGAGAGACTCTAGTCACGCTCATTCCGCTCCCCGTTTCCGGGTTAGCACTCTACCAATCAGATGGGTCATTTGAGTCCGACTGCCGGCAGTGCCCGCCCTGCCGATTATACATGTCAAATCGGCCAAAATGAAGGATGACGGCCCCTCGGACGGACGACGGCACGGAACACACTGAACAGACTCGAGTCACTGACCTCGCCAGACTGTCTGACGGCTGATTATTGGCTCTGTGTGTTTGGGCCTTAAGACGTATTGACAGGATCCACCTATCCTGTAAAAGGTGACTGAAACATGTTTCATGCATAATATGTCCTTTCTCAGCAACACCGCTTTTCACACTTGGTTACACCCATTACATCTGGGAGCCACACACTACTGCAACAGTTTTCTAATGCTGGCTACGTCCCTTAAGACTCTCCAGCTGAACCAGAATGCTGCAGCACGTGTTCTGACAAGAACTAAGAAAAGAGATCATATTTCTCCTGTATTAGCTTTTCTGCATTGGCTTCCTGTAAAAAATCCAGGATTGAATTTAAAATCCTTTTCCTGACCTACAAAGCTTTAAATGGTCAAGCACCATCATATCTTGAAGAGCTCATAGTACCTTGTTGTCCCACTAGAGTACTACGCTCCCAGAATGCAGAGTTACTTGTGGTTCCTAGAAGTAGAATGGAAGCCAGAGCCTTCAGCTATCAAGCACCATCACCACATTTAAAAGTAAACTTAAAACTCTGCTCTTTGATAAAGCTTATAGTTAGGGACGAGGAGTTGCAGTGTTCGCCTAAACCGGCGGGGGAGGGTGTATTTCTGCAGACACGGCACCCCTTCTCTTCTCTGCTTCTCTTCATAGTCGTCAGATTAATCTACCATATAATCAAAATAGAGGGAGGCAGGCCAGTACAGCCTGATCCGGCAGGGGAGAGTCCTAGCCCGACCAGACTCCTCTCCTTAACCTGTCTCTCCTTTGAGACACTGAGTTTCTCTCTTCTCTCTCTTTCCATCTGTGTGCATCCTTGTCCCAGAAATGCTTGTTACTAACTTAGCTCTGGGGCTAATGAGCTTATTCCCCGGAGTCCTCATGTGTTTCTTTTGCCCAGCATGTTTCCTTGGACTAGGGTGGTACCTAAATCATGGTTGCAGCTGTCCCGGTGGTCCTGCTCCGCACCCTGCTATGCCCTGTTACACCCCGCTACGCTCTGCAGTGCCCTGCTACATCCTGCTACGCCCTGCTATGCTCTGCTGTGCCCTGCCATGTCCTGCTACGTCCTGCTACACCCTGCTATGCTCTGCAGTGTCCTGCTGTGCCCTGCTACGCCCTGCTACATCCTGCTACGCCCTGCTATTCTCTGCTGTGCCCTGCTATGTCCTGTAACACCCTGCAGTGCCCTGCTATGTCTTGAACTATTACAACTACTATTTCTGGTCACTGTTCCATTATCTTTATTGTGACTATTATTTCCATTGTTCATCACACCCCCAACCAGCACCGTCAGACACCGCCTACCAAGAGCTTAGGTCTGTCCGAGGTTTCTTCCTAAAAGGAGTTTTTCCTTGCCACTGTCGCACTAAATGCTTGCTCTTGGGGTAATTACTGAAATTGTTGGGTCTTTGTAAATTATAGTGTGGTCTAGACCTACTCTATCTGTAAAGTGTCCTGAGATAACTCTTTGATACTATAAATAAAATTGAATTGAACTGAATTGAATTGAATTACAGAGCACCTCCAATTAAAGCTAACACAGCTGACTGAAGGTATGTCGTGGCTGCGAGACACTCAATAACAAACAAATAATTTGTCTTGGGACACTCTCTGACAGCTGACAATGTTATCACATTCAAAAATTATAATCCCTGTTGAAAATATATTTTAAAAAATGGTTACACTAAAGGCCCTTGTGACTTATTTTTTGATTTATTCATGACCATGTATTCCCATTGGTAATCCGTTTTGTTATATCCCTTGAACTCTGTTGCAACAGCATGGTCTCACCAAATGGCATGTTAATAACAAGCCATTTTATTTTACTTTTTAACGCTTTCTTTGCTTTTTGTGTGTGTCATTTTCGCCCTTTGGTCTCTACTGACTTACTGTGACTTAGCTTTAAGAGTGTAGGGAGCAGGACGGAAAGAATAGGTTAAACAAACACAAGTCTTTCACCCAGGAGATGCTGTTTGTTTCCTGTGTGAAACAAAAAGTCAACGTTGACTTTTTGTTGACTACTTAAACCTACATTGTGTAATTTTTTGAGTTGATTCTTAGCAAAAAACCCTTTGTTCTTTCACAACTATGTACTCATTCATGTGTAATTACTTCCACCAACTAATCAAAGTATTCTCGTAAGCGTAGAATCTGACATTCAGAATCATTGGCGAGTCGCCCATATGTATTCTATATGGGCGACTCGCTGCAATGACGGCAGCCATGTTGCGCCTCCATCTTTAAAATACATTAGCCAAAGAGGGACATACCTTTGCATTTTGCCCTCTTACACCTAGTGGCACCGGGACGAATGCCAGGGGGAGATTACTCGCCAGGGAAGCAAAAAAGAGAATTAAAACAACAATGCGACAGGCAAAGCAACACGACCAAAGTTAATATTGGAGTGGCTAGAACAGCTGCGTGTAAAGGATGGAGAGAGTTTCGGGCCCCGTAGGAGGAAGAGCTAGAAAGTAATATTCAGTTGGTTGTCATATACAATTTCACTGCTAGATGGGAGAAATTCTTACACAATGTAGCTTTAAATGTTCAGCGTGTAGGATTTAGCGACATCTAGCGGTGAGGTTGCATATTGCAACCAACTGAGACTTCTCCCATGTGCCAAGCGTGTAGGAGAACTACGGTGGCCGACGCAAAAACACGAATGGCCCGATCTAGAGCAGGTGTCCGGTTTGTCGGTTCTGGGCTACTCTAGAAACACGGCAGTGCAACATGGCAGACCCACTCCACATGTAGATATAAACGACTCATTCTAAGTTAATGATAACACAATTAATTAACACAATTCTTATTTTATGGTGATTATATAATAATGAAAATATTCCATTTCCATTACTGTATCTTTTTCTAACCATAACTAGGTAGTTTTGTGGCCTGAACATAACCAAGTAGTTTTGTTCCCTTATCATAACAAAGAATTTCTTTTTTTTTTATAATGTTAACCACGTGTTAAGAGTTATGAGGTTGTTGTCATTTCACGTAACTTAGAATGGACTTTACTTACAAATCTAATGATGAATATACAAATAGTTAGTGCAGCCCAATCCTCATCTCCTCTGGAAACTTGTTCCACCACTAGGCTTCAAGAATTCTTGACACATTTGTTTTCGTTGACCTATATTACACTCTTAAGTGAAGAGTAGATTTGAGGGATTTCATTACAGCATATTATTTTACCACAGCCTGGAGGCAGACAGGTGCCTCTCCATACATGTCCTGATATGCTAGCATCAGCGTCTAACGCAAGCTTCTGCACTCAGTGAGCCAGTGGAGGGAATGCATCGATGTCAGAGACTGTGAGCAGGATGGAGACCACACGCGCTGACACTTTCTTGATCAGTTGGACGGAGCTGACTGTCTGCATAACGAGGCCAGGCAGTATGGCAGTGCAGTCATTTGATGTGGAGATGACCACTTCCTGCACTAGCATCTGGGCTGCATCTAGTATGAGTAGGGTTGAATGAGCTAACATTTGATCTGAGAGTATTTGACTTTGACTTTATTTATCAGTTGATCATTCATAACCACACCAATGTTTTTTTTTTGGCAGGATTTAAGATGACACCATGATGTCCTCCACTGAGATGGAGAGCTTCAAGTGCTGAGCTGTCATTCAGCTCATCATTGCCAGGCATGCCGTCCAGATGTGAGTTTTAGAGAATGGAAAAGAAGAGTTGAATGGCGCCAGGATATGAGTATTATGGCTTCTTTCCACATAACTTGGTATATGTAAATGACTGCTGAGGTTTGGATTGAAGCAATTCCCGCACTAAAATAGTGATCAATTCAGGGTAAATAGTAAATCTAACGCTTCAGTATGGCAAACACTGCAAAGAAATCAAGATGTATCACACAGGGGGCTTTCACACCTGCCTCATTTAGTTTGGTTTAACCGCACTAGAGTTGGTTTTCCACCCTTGGTGCGGTTTGTTTGGGCAGGTGTGAATGCAGTTATTGCACTCGGATGCATACTAAAAGCGGACCAAACAAGCATAGGGAGACCTTTCTTGAAGAGGTGGTCTCGGTACACTTTCAAACAAACTCTGGAGCGGTTAGTTTGTGGTGTTAAGGTGATCTTGAATTGCCCTAACTATGTGTACTCCCCAACTCTGAGCTAAATGTCTCCTGTAGTCAGGTGCACTTTGCAATGTGCGATGCGGAAGAACATGCAAACTGTAGCAGCTTGCAGTGTTTCTTTCACAGATATATACTGCGTTCAAGCTCGCCGTCACTCACATTTCTGTGGTCAAACCAGCCGCCGCTTAAGTTGGAGACAGGCACAGCAGTGCCAAGTCTCTGTGAGTAGAGCAAACGTAGTAACGTCGCTCATGAAACAACATCTGAAAATGTATTTAAATGAAATGAGCTGGTTTGACCATGTAGATGCAAGAAATATGCTCTAGTCCCAAACACAGGGCCTTCTTCATGTATTAACTTTCTTGCTCCCGCCCCAGACACATCTGACCAATAAGCGGATTGAACATTCTTGTCTGGTTTGTAGTGATGCATTTTGGTACGCTTGGATTTTTCTTGGACCGAACCAAGGGGAAACCACTCCAACTTTACAAACTCATCTACTGATTACGACGACGATTTGATATTTATAGTATCAAATCATAACAAGAGTTATCTCGAGACACTTTACAGATAGAGTAGGTCTAGACCACACTCTATAATTTACAAAGACCCAACAATTTCAGTAATTCTCCCACAAGCAAGCATTAGCAGTGTCTAATGCGACAGTGGCGAGGAAAAACTCCCTTTTAGGAAGAAACCTCCGACAGACCCAGACTCTTGGTAGGCGGTGTCTGATGGTGCCGGTTGGGGGTGTGATGAACAGTGGCAATAATAGTCACAAGTGTGCAGTGTGCTGTCATAAGTGCTGTTTGGTTTGAATACGCAAAACTGTGCCAATTTAGCTATCTATGTAAACTGATAAGCTGGCCATAAATTTCATGTCCATATATCAAGCATTTAGCTAATTTTCAGTCCAATAATTTATGGTATTTGACTCCATTTACAGATCTATGTCCAACCGATTGAAATTATTTCAGCTTTGGCTTGTCTAATTTTTTAGAAGGGGTATTATCTTACATTTTGACACATAGTCAAATTACAATTTGCTACAACTAATCTACAATTTGCCTCTACTGTCGCCATCCCTTCAAGTAGCATTCTGGGAAATTCCAAGCTTGTAAATCGCATAAAACTAATCACCTCTTCCAGGGTTTGTTTTTTTTGTCATCAAGATTACAGAAAAACTACTGGCCTGATTTTCATGCAACTTGGTGGAAGGATATAGCATGGGCCAAGGGACAGGTCATTACATTTTGGAGTGGATCCGAATCACATACACACAAATTATTTTTCACAATTTTTTCTTTAAGATTGTGAGATAGGGCATGGCCTTGGTGGAGATCTGTGCTCTCTGAGTGCCCTTCTGGTTATATATGCGATTAGGACTCAGGTCTCTCAATAATAACTACTATGATCCTTACCTCCAGTCAGAGCCTTTTGGTTTGCTCATTCCCCCGCTAGCCCGAGCCGTTCTTGGCAGGACAGCGTGAGCGGTCTGTATTCTTGGGTTCTTTTGATACCATAAACCTGGGTTTTCAGTTCTCACTCAGCACCTTTTCTTGAAGAAAACCATCTGTGCAAAGGATCAAACGGCCAAGAAGCAAAGAGGCTCAGTCTCACTGCAGCGGAGGTTAGGCCATGGCCCGATGTTTTGCATAGTTCAAGGCCAAGAATTCTGGTTATGGACTTACAATAAGGGAGGAATGGTAATGTACGTGTAACAGACAGAGGAGTGATGGGACTTTAATTTCCCTGAATCCCTTTACAGTGATGATAAGACCAGAAGGATGAGGTATTGTGGGACATTTGTTTTTTTCACTTTTTCAAAGCCTTAATGAGGCTTACATAAGGGGATGGAGCTTAATATTGCTAAAAACACAGGAACTGGCCACTGTTTTAGATATAGAAGATGTAATAAATATTTTTCATACCAGGTTTTCTTCTTTCTGTTGCCAGCTGCTGTCATACAGTAGTGGTTCAGTATAACCTGTAGCTTTTAAATGTGAAGGGTCTCATTCCAAAACACTGTATTTACTTTGGTAAGGTTTTGCTATTTTAAATGAATTAGAAACATAATTGACTCTGTCCAAGAAATTATTGGAATTGACTGTTCCTAGGCAACTAAGGTTGGTATTGGTTTTTAATATCATGCAGATTTTGAGAGAGTTGATTCTCCACAGGAAATCAGCAATCTCCACACAGCCCCATGAAAGGGAAAGATAACTGGGAGTGTTAATGGACGAAATGTTCTGTGATGTCGCGTGACACAGGCTCCATTGCAACTTTATGGTTTGCATCTTGATGTAGTGCACCGCTCAGATATGCAAGAGAAAATGTGTGAAGGAAATACATCAAGGTGGGGATTGTTGTTTTACAGTAGCAGGAGGCATACTGTATGTACTGCACATTCAAAGATGCCAAAAAGTGCTGTGGAGAGCTCTTCTACTGGTGCCAGTTAACATGTTCAGACTGTTGTATTTGAAAACGGTGGATAGAAAAAGAACGCAATTTAGGCCCCGCCCCAACAAACAACTCTCTGCTCTCCATTGACCTGTATTGCGTGAAGGTGCCTCATCGTCTACTCAACAGGAAAATGCCGATAAGCTACCAACAATGTAAAGTGTAAGTTCTTATAAGCTGTCGAATTGAAAATCTGAGCTTTCATGAAGACAAAAGTGGCTACAGACGTGTGGAATCAGCAGGAAGAATGGAAGACTCTGGGATCCTGACACTTAGCTAAGGCTAACATAACGCCCAACGTTTTGTTACCAAGTCAAATATATATATATATACACAAATATATTTTTTATGTTTCTGTAAGCATTTTGCACACAGTATGCAACTTGTGTATGGAATGTGGATAAATCACAAACCTATATTATTATGTTTTTCAACTGCCATAGCTTGCTAACATATAGCTAACATTAGCTAACTAACAGCTAACTTGTCCTCTCTGGTAGACATGCTGAAAGTGCCCTTATTATACTCCTTTTCTGCGTCATATTTGTCCTCTTGGGGGTCTACTAGGATAGGGTTACATGCTTTGATGTTCAAAAAACATATTATGTTTCTCATACTGCCCATTGCTGCAGCTCCTCTGCCTGAAACGCTCTGTTTGAGCTCTTGGCCCGCCTTCCCGAAAAGCCCAGTTTGCTCTAATTGGTCAGCTGGCCCACTGTTGTGATTGGTCAACCAAATTCAAACAAGCCTCAGGGCAGGCTGTGCATGCTCAAGCAGCACCTATGGGCAGCACATGAAAAACTGGGCTAGCATTCCTAATTAATGACATCAGTAATTGAGGAATTTCAAACATGAATGTGTACCAGGTATTCTTAGGCAGTTGAGAATAAGTGCTGTTTGTGTTTTTTTTTTGTACTTTATATATCTATTACATACACAAAACTATTTAACACACACAAAGAGGAAAAATCCAAATTAAATCTAATGTTTTTAGCTAGCTACAGTCACTTTGTTAGCATTTCAGCTGTTAGTTGCATATTGTGGGGTTGATTGTTTTCCCCTCCGGTGGGCTTGGCTTTCTACAGAGCTAAGCCTCTGGTCTGTATCCAGCTGACATGGATGAAGAAAAAGTGTTTTTCTGCAATGCAAAAGCCATTGTAAATGATGGATTTTACAGTGCAGAGTAGAGTTACATCCTATGTGAGCGTTCCTTACAGATGTGCGAGTGCATTGTGAAGGCAATAATCATTCTTTCAGTCGGGTGACATGAGCATCCACCACATGAACGCATGCAGTCAGAATAACTCTCACACATATTGTAAAGCCCACCCATCTGCAGTCAGAGCCTGCATCACCCAGAGTCATCTCTTTCTCTCTCTCTCTCCCTCTCTCTCTCTCTCTCTCTCTCTCTCTCTCTCTCTCTCTCTCTCTCTCTCTCTCTCTCTCTCTCTCTGCACCCAGCTACCCTCCTTTTCCAGGATAAACAGACCGGGCTCAGACCCTCCACTTTGCTGCAGCAGTTAACATCAGCCTCCGTGAAACACAGCGAGACCGCATCAGCCCCAGACAAGTTTTACAAGCCCTTCGCTCTCTGTCCGGCCCTCCATCAGCCCGCCTCTTTTCCCCCAAAGGCCCCGTTCCCCATCCCAGACCACTCCCCTAGGCCCCATTAGCACTCTCGGGTTGAGGTTTTACTTTAAGAAAATGTTCTTTTACGCACAGCTGCTCCAGAGACAGAAATCTTTTCAATAGGCCGGAGCTAAAGATCAGCATTCATTTGAAGTTAACAAGCTTGAAATCCTAACCAACAAACAAGGAACAAAGAGGGTCAAGTGGTGACCAAATCATAAATCCGACGCTTTGTTCTCTGATTAATGTCCTCTCAAATATAAAAAAAAAAACAAAAAACTAAAAAGCTTTCATTTTTGGCTCTGTTTAATTGTTTGGTGTATGCTTTTTCTTCCTACCCTGGTCAAACCCTGGAGGCAGAGAGGCCACTTTATGCGACCACAGTATCACAAAGTTGACCAGAATGCAATGCTGCTTTACAACACCGTGGCAAGAGTATAAGTGTTCAGAAAAACTCAGTTTTGATTCAAATTTATAAACTCAAGTCCATGTTAAGATGGTATGGAGTACAAACAATATACCGTACAATAATGACAAAATAATGGCACCTGGCAGTGATAAACAAAGGCAATTAATTACTCAAGACGGTACCTTATTTAGACACCCTTTGTTTGATCTGAATGTAATAATAAAATTATAGCTGCACTAATCAATATTTGTATGTGGCCAAGCCTAATGTAGCTAAGTAGCTAAGTTTTGAGTCGCAATGACCCCTTTAAGTTCCATACCATACCAGTGGTCTTTAAACCTCTGACTTTTCTGACGAGTGTTTGACATTCAAAATTTCAATTTTGAACACAAAGTTATGCCCTTGGTGTGAACAGTTAACTTCATTTTATATTATACGTGGCGTTTTCTTTTCCGGGGTGCAAATGTAAACAAGTTCCTTCCCAAGACAATTGTGATTGGTTTAAAGAAAATGCAAACAACCCAGAGTGCTTTTTTGCCCTATCCCAGAACGCATGGAGAAAGGTCTGTCAATGCAAGACAACTGAGAAACTGACGCTTATATTTTTGCAAAAAGTATCTAAAAGTATTGTAAAACTTAATAGGTTCGATACGTTTACATGTACTGTATCAACTTGAAGAAACTTATTCTGTGAAAAGAGTCGGTCTGCCCATCACTAGAACAAAGGATAAACTAAACAAACGGAGCCTCAAAGGCAACCTGCCTTGCAGGAGGCGATATTTCTTTTCCCACTATGGCCACGCCAAGACCCGCCCTTCAATAGTTACTATTGGCCAGGCGTCCATGCTTACGCAAGGTAACGTAACCTGATTTGTACAGGTCCTTTCCCCTGTCCTGTGCCCATTGTGGGATTAATAAAGTCTGTCTTATCTTATCTTATCTTATCTTATCTTATAGGCTCTCCTAACCTTAACCACTCAAGGTTAATGCCTAACCCCAACCTATCGAGCTGCTATTGAAGGGCGGGTCTTAGTGGGAAAAGAAATTGGAACCAAACAGCTCAGGTGAGTCTAATCCCTTAACAAGATGGGAGGGGCTGGGCAATCAGGGAACACCTGAAGGAGGGAAACCGAGGCAGGCTTAAACAGGTACTGTCATACGGCCCAGGGCCATCACAAGCTAAATCCCACACATTCAATATTCATGCATTTGGCACACACATGAAAAGCAGAAAAGCACAGAGGACTCCCCCCCAACAAAACAAGATATATAATAGACTAAAAATGTTCAAACAACTGTATAAACTATTTAAAATGGGCAATTATTTATTTTAAATGTATGATATTTAAAATACTTTGAATGATAAAAATACTACATATGAAATTAATTATTCAGCTGTTTGGTTCTGAATGTCTAGAATTCATCTTTTTGTTAGTAGTAAAGCTACTGCCTAACTTACTCCCCCCCAAAAGCTACTTCAGTTGTTTCAGCAATTAATTGTTCACCAACACTGACGGTTGAAGGGGGGGGAAGCAGCGCAAGGGTAGCCATCGACCCCCCTATGCCCCCCCCCCCAACTGTGGAAAATACTTTCATACATTTTTACCCCCACCTTTATCCCCAAAAAGGGGATATTATTCATGTGCAGTGATAAATTAAATGCAGGTTAACACTGACTGAGTATTCTTGTGTTTATTGTTATATGTGTACCGTTAGCCTTTGGTAGAACCAAACCTATGGAGGGTTGGTGGTATCTAACACTTATGCTTAATATATTTGGTACCCCTAATTTGGCATGTGGCCCCAGCCTGGTCCCTTTATTTAAAATTGGAACCGCCACTGTTCGCCAACTGAGCTTTAACCAATCCAGGAAGATTGTCTCTGCCCTCAGAGCAGCTCTGCTCATGTTTGCAAAAAACTGTAAAAACCCAGCGTGCTTCCCACTTAAAGCGGACAGACATTCACATTCCGGGCGATCATCTGCAGTAAGTGTGTAATAGGTACCGAGAACAAGGGTCCAATCATTTCAAACTGTAGAATGTGGAAATGTAATGCGCGGGACGTGTTTCAAAGTTGTAATAGTGGCGCCAGTGTCAAGCGTGCAAAGGCAAATTAAAGGTGAGACTGAAAACTCAGTCTGCGGAAGAATGTACTGTGACCACTCCACAGGGTTCTTTTATTTAACGTCTCTTCCTCTCCCTCACCCCCTTCTCTTCCTCCTCATCTATCTCTCCCTCCCTCCCTCCCATCCTTTCCTTAATGTATCCCTTCGGACGAGCCGGCTACAGCAGAGCCATAAACCTCAGCTCTGTATCTGTCCATCACATCTCATAAAAGTCTTATTCATCCCAGTAAAATCTCCTTTCCCTGGGAATGTTTTTTTGGGTGGCAAGGATCCCTGTAAATAATTTGTTGCCATGTATTTTACAAATCATCCTCCCAGTGCTGCGTCCATCTTGTTTCAATCACCGCTTGGAACGGATGATTTGATCCACAGTGTGCGCAGATTGTTACAAGGTGGACTGGCGCTTGAATCAAGGATGTATGCACGCATGTAAGCATAGAAGAAGACTGTGCATGCATAATGCATACTGACCCATAGGTCAAATTGTCTCCACCTGTTATTTTGTCTCCTGTTGCTTTTCCTTTTTGGCAAATTTAAGGCTACAAAAGAATCTTTTTAGCGTGTTGTGAATCATTTATGAATCTTGACCTCCGACCCTATAAATAGGACCATGGAAGGGAAGCTGGATGAAAGAGTATGAAATGTTGCTGAATAAAAACCTGCTGAAAGATCAGTGGAGCGGCGTGTCTGTCATGGATGTCAGCTTAACTGTGGATCTATCTGCAGAGTCACTTAGAGGACACAGTGAACAACCACATGCCACAAGGGTGATGAAATGGAAGTTACTGGTTTGAATCCGGAATCCAGAATTGGTCTTATTGGCCAAGTATACTTACATACACAAAGATTTGACTTTGGTAGGTTTAACTCTCTATACATTCAACAAATAGACATGTAGTAGTAAGCATTCAGTAGACAAATAGTAATATAGGCACATACTGTACAATAGAGACAACAATATACATATAGGCACATATCAACACAATATCCAAAAATACAAATAAGACATAATATCAAGACAAGTACACATGGAGTGGGATGTAAAGTGTAAAAAGTAATAGTGCAAAGTAGTGTGCAAGATGCATATTGGAATGATAAGCATGTCATGTGTAGAGAAGTGGGTGAGTGGCCAAAGTGGGGATGACCCCACTTATCCCCAGTTCAGTAGAGATCCCAGACTCTGAAAAATCAAAAGAAGAAAATGCTGTTCACCTCCCCCAACAAGTAATGTTAGAGTGCCTATGAGCAATACCAGAAATAACCTTTACATAATAATAGTTTTTGCCAAAAAAGAGAAAAAAAAGAGATGTAAGAAATGTAATTGGATGGATTATGTTCAGTGTTTTTTTTCTTTCTTAGAGAGGTGGCAGTGGAGTGGTGGATGGTGGGCATACAATAGTGCAGGACTTTGGGACCGTGTGGTTGGGTTAGGCAAAGAAGGCACTTTGGCTAAGGTTAGGTTAGAGAGTGTTTAGTTAAAGCTGCTATAATATATATTGTATTATGACTGTCCAATGTTTCAAATGACAAAATGATGTTAGCTGGAAGTGAATGTAGCCCCAGTGTGTTTTATGTGGAGTGACTGCGTTGGACTCCGTTTAAAAAATAAACTTTTAAATGCTTGTCATCAACCAGTCATACAGTAACTTAAGAGGAAATGTGGCATTTTGTGCTCTGATTAATTTGGTATGCAGTTAGCACACCAGCCAAATTTTTGTTTTTATAAAAATTCATCTCATGGCAATTTTGGAATCAGGAAATAATGGGAGTAACAGGTGAACTAGCTTTAAAATGGAGTTTTCTTTAAGTGCTGTGTAGTGGATATAGACTTTAAAGTAATAAGAAACTTTAAAGTGTTAAATTTGAGGATGGAATGTGGATTCCCCCCCCCACACACACACACACACACACACCTACTAGATCCCACTTCAACTACTGCTTGTAGTGATGAACCTACAAAAAAGGATCTCCTGACTCTGCGGCTCCTATCCACTTTTCTGAGATTTAGAGTGAATTTCAGCTCATTGTTCAGCTGTCTGGTCGCAACTTTACTGTTTTGGTTCGCTCTCCTAGTGCAGTTTTCGGCCGCAGCAGGCGGCTGTTTTCAGAGAATAAGCTATAAAAAAAAACCTGTACACTACCTGCTCAGCACTAAACAGCAGACAGACACAGGTAGCGACTAGCTGGTGAACATAATGGATCATTTGGCAGCTAAAGATCCAGACATTTCCATCAGTAGGTAGCGACCAAAAACAAATATACAAGAAGAGTGAATATATCGGACTTACAAGAAACACAACTCAACTGTTCCTGCTTTACACTGCTGTGTAAATAAAGAACAGTTTGCTAACAAGTTCACCATTTCAACTTTAAAGGTGATGGATGATATGTCAGTGTTGTGTTCCCAACTTGTTTCCGTTGCTCCTAAGTGGCCGAATATATTTAATTAAAGGGTGTGTATACATTTTTTTTTTTTTTAAACTAACTTTTTTTGTGTTAATGTGCATGTACATTTGGGTATCTGGAGTGCTTACTAACCCACAAACTGTGAAATAACACAACCGAGTCAGTTTTTTGTGGGGCTGCCTAGATCAGAAAATATGGGATTCAACAAGCCTACCTATGTCACAGGCGCTAAACCGAACCTTTTTAAGGCAGTGAAACCAAATTATAAAATCAAGAATCATGCTAAATTCTAGATACTTTCATTATCGTTTCCTCATTATGTCGACAAAGAACATTTTATTTGGTTGCCATTAAATTGCATTTCTATCAAACGTATTTGCTGCTTTGACTTGTGTTTTCAATGACGTTTAATGCAACTGAATTTTGTTAAAGGTACACTGTGTAGTGTTTTAAGTATTTTATTAGTTAAAATCAATATCTTCATTCATAAATATGTCCTCATTGGTGTAAAATGACCTCTGCCAATGATCTGACTTATCCTAGTAAGCAAAGAATTTCTTATCTGTATTTACATTGGACAGGCAAGTCCAATGAAGCTTCCCAAGGGGGTAAGCTTCCCCTCGGACCGCGAATCTCCTATGGCGCCATTTTGATGCTACAAAGCGATCACCCCCCGTTAGCATTCTATTGACTGCTATTCATTTTGACGTCACTTTGACAGCGAATAACTTTACATCTGAAGCATTTAAAGACTGTATTTGTCCTTTTTTATTTCTAAAGAAACACAACAATGTATAAAAGGCTCCATTACCTTGTATCTCACGTTATGGCTCCATAGCAGATGTTTTTGTAAAAATAGGCTAACGATTGTGTCATAACCATGCAACTTACTGTCGCATAGTAGACAAATTACCGTACAGTACAGGAGAAGCTCGCAGGCAGTTTCGACTTACATTAGCTGTTTAAGTTTAATTACTAATGTTAACTAGCATTTTAGTTAGCAATAATTAGCCTGTGTCCGTGTTATCTCCTTAAATATACCTACGCTCTCCGTCTCTGCAAGATTGGGAATAATTGAGATTTCTCTTGGTACAGCTACCAGAAGACTTACAACTTTCAGACACGTTGCTCACGTCACATTTACGTCGTCTCTCTCAGGTGGAGGCTGCGCAGTAACGCTCAGCGCTCACCGGAAAACTGCTTCTTAGGGCCTTCATTGGTCTCCGTCCAGAGCAACAGGATCTGTTGGTCCATTCTTATATACAGTCTATGAGGCTTCCATGTCGTTCCGCCATTTTGAAAAACTCTCTAATCGCTGAGAGGGACATACAGCACTAGTCAACCTGTCTAGCTGATCCACAACGCGTTTTCATTCAGAGCCAGCATCATGTGACTGAAAATAGCTGAAACGGAAAAGGAGATCAGTGAGAGGTGCTTGTCACTGCCCCGGCAAATTTGAAAGCCTGCACTGAACTTTAGTTCATAATGGAGGATCATACTTATGCCGAGCCACAGGAGAAGGAATCCTCGTCGCCAAAAAAGCGAAAATTGGAAGACATGTTGTCATAGCTTCTTGGTACATAACGGCTACAGTAGTTGCAACACGCATTTGGAAAATGCGAGGCGCTAGAGAGCACTATTCATTTGAACGCAAAATACAATTTCACCGCTAGATGGGAGAACTTCCTACACAGTGTACCTTTAACTTTTATTTGTTGTACACATGGGTTGCTTTGACTGCTTTGAGTGAAATATGTTAGGAGACATTTTTGCAACTCTATAATGCTTTTAAATATTTTCCAACTGGAAAGCAGCTCATAGTATACAGGAATGCCTATACGTTGTATAGTTCAAATACACTGAAGAGATGAAGATTCAATCATTGATGTTGCATGATAATGTGATGTTTCTCTGAGTCCCAGCTCCTCCTGCCTCAGTTATACTATGTTATTGCTGTACATTGAGGCTAACATTTAAATGTCCTATTAACTGCTTTTTCTCCATTTTCTTTCCTGCTTTTACTATTTGTTAATTGTTATGCCAGTGAGGACCTCATCCAAATGCATCCTGTGATCTAAAATGCAATTTCTTATCAGAGTATGTGCAAAGCCAGAAGATGGCAGTGCAGAGCTTCCATTGGTGTCAATATTCCAGCCTGGCATTGTCCTACTCCTCCCACGGCTTCAAGTGTGTATCAGTGCTTCTCAGCCTCTACATTAGCACATCTGTGTAGGAGAAGGGAATCTTGTTGCCTGCTCAGTAACATTCTTCAATTTATTATCTGTTCTTTAAGTTGGGCACACTTTCTGCATCTTATTATGTGTTTGTGTCCATCATTAAAGATGAATCAGTCTAGTTCTGTCTGTGTTTGCTCGGCTATTACCAGAGCAGACAGACCATCAGATTGCTAAAATGTATACCCTATTAGTGTGTGTGTTCCTTTTCCGTCTGCATGTGGATGTATAGATGTGTACTGTAATTGCATGTGTGTGCCGTTATTAGGACCCTGTTCGCTGTTGTAATTGTGTATGCACAGACTGAGCCGGAGTGGAATCTGGTTCACTGACTAGGGCCAGCATGACATCACTTCACAGGGAAATATACATATTGTGAAAGAACGCTGCCTCATAAAGTTCTAGAAAATTAAAAGTGATTATATGCAACGCATTCTCATGAACTAGTGTGTATTGTGATATCGTACGAAAACGTATGCACACCCATTCGTATGATATGCTACGTGGAATACGTGGAAAACTTATGAATTACAGTGCTTTACGTTTCGTAGCTACATGTACGAATGGTTCATGAAAACTGGAATCCAACCCTGTCATGAATCCATATCATCACTTTTGTTGATTCCAGGTTATTATTATTAATACTGTTATTATATTACTATAATATTATTAGAATTATTAATAATAATATTATATTATGTATAATATATATTATATTATTCTTTGTTACTTTTAGTCTTGTCCTGCTGTAGTTTGACCATTAGCTGATAAAGATTTACTATAAATCACACCTGCCGCCTCATGTGCCACCTGCACTTCATTTCATCAGTTCTCCACACCCTTGTAACATCTGGCACATCGGCACGGCCAACTGCAGAGCAGGCTGTGGTTCTACGGCTCCAGCCGCTGAGGTTTAGCTCGACCGATGTGATTATCTGTGGAGCAACTAAGCTTTAAATTCATCCAATATCAACACCCATAATGTCTAGAGTAATGACAGTGAGTGGTGAGAGGAACTCAATAGTCTGTCACATTTACACTCAATTCTCCTTCCTGCAGGGGAGTGCAGCACCCTTCCAAACACTCAACGCTGAAAAGCAGCAGAGTGTGGTTGTGACCGAGCTCAGTTGCTGCCTCTCTGTTCTCTCAATGTCGTGTGAGTTCCACAAAATTGTAGTAAAAAAAGTTATATTGCCATGACAGCCTCTGTGGTGTAAAGGTGGCTGTGTGTGTATGTCTGTTTAATTGTGTGTATGTGTATGTGTCTACGTGAACAGGTGTATAGTAGAGTGTGTGTGTTTGTGTGTGTGTGTGTGTGTGTGTGTCTCTGTGTGTGTGTTTCCCTGCCAAAGACAAATGCCCCAGGACACACAGCTGAGCCAGCTGGCGGGGGTTTACGTTTCACTGCAGAAAATGTGTCATCTTTTCTCACTGTGATGGATATTATATCCATGCCTCCTCCAGGTGCCCATTGTGTGTGTGTGTGTGTGTGTGTGCGTGTGTGTGTTTCCTGACTTTGTGTACCCTTGCCATACTTTCATTAATCACAACCCTCAGACATTCTTTTTCCTGTCAAAAGAGAAAAGACGAGAGACAGATGATCTTTGTTTCCACAAAGACATTTCTTTGATTTCCGCCAGCGTTTTTTCTTCTTCTCCCAAACCGCTAAATGGGATACAAAACATGATCTCTTTTGACTGCCATTCAAAAGCTCTATTGGTGCTCTGGTCGGAAGGCTAGCCTGTATTGTCTTTAGATATGGGCTAGATCGTATAGACCGTGCATGTGGTTTTCCTGGCTTAGTAAAAAAAAAATGCAGGAGGGAGAGGAAGAGAAATGTTGAATAGACATTACCGGAGCCATTTATTTTACATTGCTGAAGGATATCAGTGTCAAGGAGGGATACAGCCCATTTACTGAACCTCTGCTTTTCTAAGTAATTTTGCAATGCACACAGACTTTTGTTCAGGCACTTATTTTTCATTATTTTGAAATCTAAACTTTACAGACCTTGGATTATATTGCCATCCTGGCTGAAGAAAGATAGATAAAGAGAAAATAAAATAAATTAAAAGTATGAATGAAAAAACATGTGGACAAAACTTCTGAATATGTGATTGAATGGGTTTATGAATTGTTTATAATGGCTTAGTCAATGGTTGACTTGTACAGTATTATAAGCATGATGATCCCCTGTCAACTTAAGTTATTTTGTCTTTTTTGGCCATGCTAGCAGCATGCCTCTTGGGAAAGCATCATCAGTAATTCTGTTTGAGCTCAAAGTCAAATATCTCCATGGCTATTAGATGGATTGCCATGAAATTTGGTACAGACATTTATGCCCCCCACAGGATTTCCCATAGCACCACCATAAAGTAAAAATTCCAATTCATACCATACTTGGGTTTATGACCAAATACCTGCAAAACTGATGACATTTCCATCACCCTCAGTTGTAGCTGCTTTGTGTTTAGTGCTGATTAGCAAATCTTAGCATGCTAACATGCTTACCTAAGATGGTGACCATGATAAACATTACTATCCATGTACAAAAAACATGCACATCTTGTGCGGGTTTTATGTCCAAAAATTGTACAGGGATTTCTGCTTTCCAAGAACTCACAACACTGTAGACCGTTCCATTTAATTTGTTTTTAACTTTATTACATTTAGAAAATGTTTCACTTTGGGCTCGACACATTATCTCCTTAAGATCAGAAGAATCAGAATCAGAATCAGAAAAAGCTTTATTGCCAAGTACGTTTACACACACAAGGAATTTGTCTTGGTGTTGTAAGTGCATGTCACATTAAAGCAACACGCACAGACACAACGCCAAGATCAGTATATTAGCAATGTCAATATCAGCTTGTTTGCATGCTGTTGTTAGCATTAAGCTCAAAGCACAGCCTCAAGTACAGCCTCACAAAGCTGCTATCATGGTTTAAGGACTCATATGCTATATTTAGAGTTGTGCCCTGGGGTTGCAGTGTAGCTACGGAGACTATGCATGGTAGGTAGCGCCAAGGGTAGGCTAGTGCACCTCCTCAGAAATGTAACTAAACCTCAACTACGGCAGCCTGATCTCACAGAAATACATGAAATGACTACAACCTTTTAACAATGCATTACGTGGTGCTGGCATATGATGTGTTAAAATCTTGTGTAGGCATTACAGAAACAATGCTAACGGAAAGTCAGTTAGGGTCCTGAGTCATGGTGGACACACAAATTGGTGGTTCAACAGAGCCCTGTCTCAAAGTCCACATAAACAAACACGGGACTTTCACACAGGAGACCACGGTTCTTGTACTTATTTTAACCCAAACCATGAATTTAACCAAGTAGTTTTGTTTCCCAAACCGTTTCCGTTTTTCCGTATCGCTATGTTAAAGGTGCAGTAAGTGATGCTGCGCGAATATTGTTGATTTTTTAACTCAACTGCCAAACAAATACAACCCCCGCTTCAGAAGCTCCACCTCCCTAGAGTCATGGACAGGTAACTACTGGCCGGATGGCACATTCACATGCTCCCCCCCTACCGTCAACTGTCGCCGCCTGTTGCTGATTGACTGGAACAGTGATTTGTGGCTCGTGCACTCCTTTCTGTTTGTTTTCCATTTACACTGCCAGGGCTGTGTATTAACACCAGATTTCTTTTCACCGCACACAGAAAATAGAGAACTAGGTGACCGTGAGGAGATATTCACTGAATTTGCCAAAAAGTCTACTGGCATAGCATCGCTTACTGCGCCTTTAAGAGGGCCTGATGTATTTCATCAAGAGGTCATTTCAAGTATTTCTGTGAGATCAGGTTGACTACAGAGATTGGCTTCACTACAGTGAATGAAAAAACATTAAACATGCAAGGCCGAAGTCTCCTATTCAGTGATGGGACAAAGCCAAATAGAGGAAACTCCAGTTTGATTGTGTGAATAGCCCACCGTCATTCTATATCACAAAGTAAAAGAAAGAATGCAAGCACGGTTACATGTTGAGTCTTGATGTGATGCGTTCGGTGGGTAAAATCACAGCCTATGCTTTATACGCCGGGACTGCTGTTGAGCCCGTGTGTCAAGTATAAAACCAGCGTTAGTCTTACTGTCCAGTCATCAGGAAGAACCTCTCCAATGGGCTATTTCATCTCTATAGCATCCGGGCCAATACCCACTTGGTAACAACTTGATAACATTTGCAGGCATGTTTTAAAAAAGAAGAATAACACTTTTTTTTATCCTTGATGTGCCAAAATCCATAAAGTGAGTAAAGAGTAAAGTAAAGAGCTTCTGTTTCTTCCTGTGGGCACGCACTGACTGGCAGGAAGCGGAGCTTAACGTCATGCAGCACTGATATGAAAACACAACGCAGCAGAGCGAAGTGAGGATACACAGACTCTCTTTATGGTTATTGTGATGGATTATGTCTCTCTTAAGATATTTTTCATGATGGACAAGACTGAATGGCACCTAACTGCTGTTTTCTAAAGGAGGAAAACAAACTCATATCCAACTAAGCGTACTGTTAGCAGAAAAAAACACAGGAATAATATTAAAATTATGCATGAATGTGTTATTCTTCCTGTTCGAAGAGCTACACGGGTACACCGACAAACACGGGGCATTCCAAGTGTTTTGGCGTGTGTCTTCCTTTCAATATTTATGGTCACTATTGTTGTGTATCTGGCTGAACTCCTGTGGTTTTTGATTGATGCTTTTTGTGGCTTGGAGCGAACTCGACCTTTGGCCATGGGTTTGGACACATCTAATAATCACACAAACACATAAATATGCACATACCCACACGCACATACAGAAAATACATAATCTGAGGTCCAGTGGGAAGTGAAAAAGAGCATTCCTGTAAAGGGTTTGAACTTATCGACTGGGGAAACAAATTTCAGATGGGCGGTTATTTATTTCCCCCGCTTCAGAAACAGAGTGGTGGTTAGTGAGCGGGCTGGGCCAGCTTCCCAGATGAAGACTGACTGACCCGGAGCATTTTCAACGAAGATGTTCTAGTGGAAGACATTTCTTGGCCAGAATCGGGCCTTATCAGATACATAAACTGCACGGTTCATGGTTTGGACGACACAGAACAACGTCAGTGGACCAAGCCAAGCATTATCCACATCCATTCCTGGGTTGGTGTATCTAATCCTGCTAAATACTGTTCATATGTTCAGTGTGGAACTGATTTAAGTGCATATTTTCTCTAAATCCCTGGCTGCAATGGTGGTAGCTGTTGTTGAAATGCTAGTTTGAATTGTAGTATATTTATTTCTACAGGCTGTCATCACAAGCCTGTCTCAAATCAAACGTATCAATAATCAATTACAGAACAAAATGCAGCTATACTGTATGAAAAAAATAAAACATTTAAGTATGGAAGACATAACAAGCCTTCCTAATCTACAGAAGCTAGCTCAGGCTACCTGGCACCACCACAATTCTTAGATCCTTTAATGTGCTTAAGGAAAAACTGCTGTAAAAACCGCTGTACATTTATTTATTCTAAATTTTTTGCATAAGCACTGGAACAAAAAATACAGTCTTGTACAAATCTCTCTGCCAAAAGCCCTGCTCTTATGTAGTAACTGCAGTGGACGAGTATGATTTTAATCCAGTGCAAATCTGTTTTATTTATTATTTGTGAGTAAGTAAAAACTTTGAGAGCAAATGGCCTTTCACATTTTGTTTAAGACAGATGTCCCTTGTTAAAAGTAATCCCGCACAAATCAAAAACATTTCCTTTTTAGTTCTCTTCAAGACAGAGTTTCTATTTCTCCTGATGTCTTAAAAACTAGAAGCAGAGACGGGTTTAGAATGTATTTTTGCATTCTGCAGAAAGGAACACTTTAGCAAGAGCATAGTCCTTACAACCATACACAAATAAGTAAACTCTAAATAAGAATTGTAAACTTTAAATAAGTAAACTTCACCAATGTTACAAGAAATCCAGTCTGTGGTGTGTCGAGTGCAAATTCATGTCTTTGACTGTTTGTATAATTATGTATGGCTTCCTCTTGGAGGACTATCTATCTTTCTAACTATCTAAATAGATAAATATGAATCTGGGGCTTGAGTGATTTCTTTCAATGTAATTATCTTATGCAAAAGCATTTCACAAATGCCAATGGTTAGAGTTTTTAAGTCCCAGACGATGGGGAAAATAACCACCAAATGCAGTGACATAATGCAATCTAAAGACAAGGTTTTCACACCTATGTTGTTTAGTTTGGTTCAGGTTACATTATTTGTACCCGTAGGTAGATTTGTTTTGCAGCAAGAATATGACATCCATTTTTACACACAATTATGAAAACATACTAAAATCTTATACAAGTACTTTAAACATATAGATATTCAAGTGAATCCTTCAAATAAATATTCTCCGGGGTGGTTAGCTCACCTGGTTGAGCGTGCGCCCCATGTACAGAGGCTCTGTGCTTGTCGGACCTGCGGCCCTTTGCTGCATGTCATTCCCCCTCTCTCTCCCACTTTCCTGTCTTAATCTGTCCTGTAGCTAAAGGCAAATAAAAGCCAAAATAAATATATATACAAACCCCAATTCCAATGAAGTTGGGACATTGTGTAAAAAGTAAATAAAAACAGAATACAATGATTTGCAAATCCTTTCCAACCTATATTCAATTGAATACACTACAAAGACAAGATATTTAATGTTCAAACTGATAAACTTTATTGTTTTTTTGGAAATATTCACTAATTTTGAATTTGATGCCTGCAACACGTTCCAAAAAAGCTGCAACAGGGGCATGTTTATCATTTACACAATGTTGCAACTTCATTGGAATTGGGGTTTGTATATATAGATATAGCTATATATCTATATATACTATTCCCTCAAATAAAAAGTTTAAAAAACAAACTAAATAATGCTCCTGTCATGTTTGTGTGTTTCAGCTCAGTGATAGCAGCAAAAGCTATTTTTGTACCACTTTGTTCTGCAACTTCGGACTAAAATCCAACCCTGGTTCGTTTACACACCTGGGGAGGGTTGTTTGGCAACTGGGTCTCGGTCCACCAATCTCACGGTTCGTTTGTGGTGTGAACGTGTTCTGAGTTGGTGCAGGTCATGCTATATGTTCTACTGCTCAAGTAAATATAGTGCCGTGGATACCTGGCATTGAATGGTCCATGTTGTAGAATAAAGTACTGAATCTTCGTTCAGTGGTCTGTGGACTCCTTGAGCTAATTGGCGATCCCGGAGCTCCGACTAACTGCTAGCTCTCTCCACCTACATCATTCACGTTACGCTACTCTGCAAGTCTGCGTAGTCATGTATGCTTAGCAATCGGCAATGCGGCAGAGCATGCATACTGTAGCAGCTCACGTAGTAGTCAGTGTTGTAGTACTCGGTCTCAACACCACTTTTTGAAGGTTTTGGAATCTACCACATTTTTTGTCTCGGTCTGGGATGAAGAGGACTCAGGATTTTATTTCAAGACCGGACAAGACCACAACTGCAGGGATGTCACTAAATTGCTTGTTTATGGTCTGATTTATTTGTTAACATCAATACTGTGGTTGGATGTAAAACTTCCTGCTTCAAATGCAACCAATAACTAATTTCTAGTTTGAAATGTGTTAACACCCGTCTCCCCCCCCCATTAACACGCAAACCCATAGTGAATGTAGGTGACAGGAGAAGAAGCTCTGGCTGACTGGGAGATGTTGGCCAAATCATCAGTAAAAACATTTTATTTATTACATTTTAATTATTATATATTTTTAAAGAGTTTATTTGCGAAACATCTAAAAGGAAACACAAAGGAGTGTGTAAATTCTGCAATGTAATGCTAACCGACACAGCTGGGACCACCTAAAATTTTGATCAGCACCAAGTAAGGAAGCATAAAGAAAGGTAAATGTAAGTGATGCATTATTATGGATATCACACAACTTCTAGGCAAGTCCCGCCTTACGAAGCAGCCCGATTGGTTGGGGTTAGTCAATGACCTTGAGTAGTTAGGGTTAGAATAGCCGACTGGTCAGGGGATAGGACCTGGACAAATCGGGTTCCATTACCTTGCGTAATCATGGACGCCTGGCCAATAGTAGAGTGTGAATGCTATTGAAGGGTGGGTCTTGCCTAGAAGTCGCATGGGTTCCATAATAACATGTGACGCTAGAAAAGCTAGCTAACTAATGTTATCAATCTGCCCCAGTACCAAAACTCAGAAATCTCTTCACACCTCACCCAAAGAGATTTAGCGATTAGCTATACATATTAGCTAGTTGTGTATATACTGTATGATTCAGTTGTTTGGTCTGGTATTGGTCTTGACTCAGTATCGATACACTCTGGTCTTGGTAACGACTTGGTCTCAGTTTAGGTGGTCTTGACTACGATACTGGTAGTAGCCAGCAAGTCAGGGAATTGCATGGCAATGTTTCTCTTACAAAAATAACTGCGGTCAAACTAGCCTTCCCTCGCTTCTCCATTGTCAAACCAGCCGCCGCTAAATTTGGAGACAGACACAGGCAGGATAGAGAAAAGTCTCGGCGAGCAGAGCAGATGTAACGTCGCTCGCGAAGCAATGTCTGGAAAATGATTGAAATGAAATGAGCTGGTTTGACCGTGGACATGCCAGAGACAGCTAGCTAGAAAAACTCTAAAGTTATTCATGCATACCTTCTCTTTAGCAATACCATTCTTCTGAATTGAAGACAGAAATGACAAAAGCAGGATAGATACAAGGCAGACACAATGGTTGCTACTGTGTGTTGAACCGTGTGTTTATGGGTTGTTTGTATTTTCAGACCAGGTCCATTAACTGGCCCCTTACAGAGAAACTCAGCGGGGTTCAGATGTGTTGTGTCTTGCTGTTGATTCAAGCTGTGTTACTCTGAGGCGCCACAATCATCATGGGTGGCCATGTTGGGCCCTTGGCACAGCACAAATAAATGCTAACTTACCCTATAGTATATAGTATAAGGTACCTCTTTCTCTCTTACATATACGCTAACATAAAAGAAGTGTATGCACTTATAATCACTCTCTTTACAAACCACTGTGCATGAACAAACTTCTTAAACATTCATACAGTGTGCAGAAAAGCACAAAAACATGAGAAAAAATGTGCTTTTGCTTATTGCATGTTTATATAATCTAAGCACAAATTCAAAGGGACATACATACTCACTCATGCTGCTTCACACACACACACACACACACACACACACACACACCCCTCCCGCTGGGCCGAAAAAACAAACTGCTGAAAATATGGCATTTGTCTTCTGATTAAACACTCACATTCCAGCAAACTGTGTTTGGCCTGCCAGGCAACGGCCGTCATATTGACAGTCGGACTTGCGGTTTGGCCGGGTGATCTCTCATGAAGGGAAGCTTTATGGCACAGCCAGCTCCATATAATCAGCTTTAAATGGCCCAAATGCTAACGAGAACGACGGCACCCTCCCTCCCTTCATACCAGCCAGCTGGGCCCCAGGAGTCAGGAAAGACGGAGACAACAGCTACAGGGGCCGTGAAGAAATGAGGAATGTTAGTGGGTTCAAAGATCCCTAAAAGTCTAATTTATTGACATATAATTGCGATACAGTTTAAGTTAGATCCACAACCATCCGTCTGGAAATTGTTTGGCTGGAATGATGATGGCCTCTTGCATGTTAATTTGCTAAAGCTATGCATATGGGATAGTAAAATAAGCAGACAAAATATATGAGGTTACCTAAAAGTTAGCTATACAAAATACTAAAAAAATCTACCATCTGAAGTTATAGGCTGACAGTGATGGGTCATTTATTTCAGGAAGTGTTTAAACTGCTGTAATAAATCTCTTCCCCTATTTTCATTAAAGTACAACTAAGAACAAAGAATGTGTGACCCAAAATGGGGATGAATGAATTACCTGATTATACTCTATATCGACGACGATTCATTTAGGGGATTGCTCCGGTGCCGCAGGAAGATCCGCCAGATGTCCCTCATTTTTAATTTTTAATTTTGAACTCCGGTGGATTTCTGAGGACTATAGTTAACTGCTCCTCAGATCTCTGCAGGGTAAATCCAGACAGCTAGCTAGACTATCTGTCCAATCTGAGTTTTCTGTCGCACAACTTTTGAACGTACACATGTTCAACCAATACAAGTTCCTTCCCGAGGCTATTTTGCAGAGTCACTGTTATTGCGTCCAGGGCTTAGCGCCGCCCAAGATGATTGTGACTGGTTTAGAGAAATTACAATAAACCAGAGCACGTTTTTCTCATATCCCATAATGCTGTGTGGACTAGCTAGATCCTCCTCCGCAGCGCTGTGGAGGAAGGTCTGGCAATGCGAGACTGGCCTGATTATGATTGCATCTTAAGTAAGTAATACATGATGTCATATGTTTTGAACTTTTTGCCTTAATAACTCACCACACCTTTTAGGCACTTCAATTATTGAATTATTGTGCCCCCTGGCCACGGTGAGATCTGCTGACCAAGGTCTTCTGACGGTACCCAAAATCTAGGCTCATAACCTAAATAGCAGAGTCCTGTAATAAGAATTGGGCCTTCTGTGTGGTTTCTATTGTTGAGTCTTTAAACTTCTGTGTTTCATCATGACTTTGTTTTCATTTGTTTTTATGTATATTGCTATTTAACAGGAAAAGACAACAATCATACAGACGTACGTAAGAATACATAGACTAAAATATTGAATCAGACTCCTGTAAAGATAGTCAACAAGCCAACCTCCATAATGTCAAAGCAATGCAGTGGGATTAGTGACTGTACTGTAATTACTGTATGTAAAATTTGAATCCCTTAAACTATACTTACTGAAAAAGTAATCACATTACTGTAACACGTCACTTAGTAAGTTTCTGCCCAACACTATAATAGAGTGCCGTATGAGTTACTGGAAGCCGATATCTAAGCCAATAAAATAACATTTACTGTTCTATGAAGAACGAAGGGAAAAGTCATTTGAGATCTAACCAGAGATTACAATAATATTAAATGTGATGTAATCCTTGTGTTCAGTAATATGGTGTTGTAAAAGATCGTATCATGTTTTATTGTCTCCTTAATCTCTAATTCATCTTTGTCTGTTTGGCACAATAAGAGTCATAAGAAACCAATAACTGCACATACAGTCCCTATTCTCTCGCTGTCAGGAAGCAACCTCTATCTCCATATTTTGTCAATTACATTTTTT